>CM026075.1:18351910-19551910 GCA_014839685.1 Anableps anableps
TTGCCAAGAAGCATTGTTACACAAAAGAAATAATTGATCAAACACAAATTGTCTTACTTTTCTGCAAACTTTATATTGTCATCCCTTCAGAGTGTCTCTCTAAAGAGATTGCTATACTGTTTATGGCTCTCAGTAGCTAATACACTCCTGAGGCTGAACCAGAAGTATGGTTGTGCCTGGGGGTTTGTCGGCCACTCGAGCACAGACCGCTTGTATAATCTTTTTCGTAAGCGCAGATATTTTGAATTGCAAGAAACTTTCTCCAAAAAAATCAGCACGATGACATCATTTTTTTCATCCATCAGTCTTTGATGGGCCATGTAGAAGGCTGTCCTGAAATTACCCCCTTGGATGTATTTTTTGGTGAGAATGAACACAGTCCTCTTGCTCTTGTGGATGCTCTGGGAGAGGTTGTCAATCAGGGGACAACCAGGGACCCAGTCTCGCTCCTCCAGACACAGTGTCAATTGGTGATCTCCGCGTTCCTCCAGATGAGGGCACATCTCCTTCATCACCCACTCTGACACTGCTGAATCATTTTTGTCAAAGATCACAAAGGCATCATAGACTGCACTTTGAGAATACAGGTGCCTATAACCTTTGAGTTTAGCCCTGCAGAAGTGATAAATGTACCAGACATCCCACATGAAGAGGTGACTAGAGATGGATAGAGTAAGAAAGCTAAGGAGGATTGAAGTCATGAGAGTGTAGAGGATGATTGACAGGAAGGAGTGCTGGCAGGCTTGTAGGTCCACTGAGACCACAAGATGACCTTTTTGCACTCCTGGTGAAGCACAGGTAACATCGATTCCCAGTCGAGGGATGGTCACTGTGGTCTTGTTCAGCCAAGTGACAAACCAAGAGGCATTACAGGTGCAAAGGAAGTTGTTTTTGTGCAGAAGCAACTTCTCCATCTGCTTAACGACATTATCTGGAAAGCTGGATTGCTCAATGTGCTTGATAAGATTGAAGCTAAGATCCAAATATTTTAAACTAAAAGCTTCCTGAAGGAAACTGGGTGTGAGTTTTAAGATTTTGTTGTCATGTAAAACAAGTTTTTCAAGTGATTTGGTACAATTTGACAGCATTCTTGGAACGGACGTTAGGTAATTTCCACTGAGGTCCAAAACTTTCAGGTGGGGCAGAAGCTGTAGTTCCCCCCATGCAAAAAAGTAGAGTTTGTTCTTTTTAATGTAGAGCTCAGACAGGTTGTCTGGAAGACCACTGAAGACTTCTCTTCGAACTGAACGAAGGTTGTTGGAAGAAATGTCAAGCATTCTCAGATTACGTAACTTTTTGAAATAGTTGATATATCTTGTGTCCCCATCTCTCCACAGCATATCTAACCTGTTCCCTCTGAACTCTAACCTCTCTAAAGAGTCACTTTCCATTTCTGTGTTGGTGGAAGTAGAAATCTTGTTGTGATTCATTAGCAGTATCTTGAGTTTTTTTAAATTCTTAGTGAAATTAAGCATATGAGTCACGCCCTCTGATTCAAAATAATGGTTGTTTTTACTTATATCCAAGATGACCAGATTGCTTAACTCTTTAAAAGCAGTGGAGTACAGCAGGTCCAGACGATTTGATGAGAAGTCCAGGTATTGTAAATCGGTCAGATTGCTAAACTCAGATCCATTCAGGCTTTGGCTCATTGCATTTCCTGACAGATTGAGGCACCTTAAATCCTTCAGGTTTAAAAACCTTGAATGTAAGAAAAATATGTTGTTTCTGCTGACATCTAAGGTTTTGCCAAACTTGCTGCATTCCTTCTTGACAAATAATGTAATGATTCCAAGTTCCTTATCTTTGTATTTGCAGCTGCGAGCATATTCATCATATCTGAAGTAATGAATCTCTCTCACTTCCTTGTTTTGGAACTGATCAGCTGCTGACATGGGGGACCACATCATGGGCTCTCCCCCAGTGAAACTAAACACAGTTTGAGCATCAGAGGGAGATGATATTTTGTTATCAGACAAACTGATTATTTTAAAGCTTTTTAACTCCGTCAGAATGCTTAGGTCTGCCATTTTGATAAAGTTTGTGCCAAGATCTAGAACTTCCAGATTTGGAAGATCTTTTAAGGGAGTGATGCTTTCTAGCTTTAGTTGCTGAAACACATATCCTTTTAGTCTGAGAATTTTAAGAGATTTGAGTGAGGAGAAATTGCTGCTTGGTTTAAGAGTTTGAGGATATCTCTGGAGCTCATAGTTAAAAGACAAGTCCAGTTCTTCTAGTTTTCTCAGGAACAGAGGAAAGTTAGTGGTGCTAATATCTCTGGCTAAAAAGTTTGATGAGAGGTCAAGCACTCTCAGATCCTTTGTGCTAGTAAACCATTCAGGCAGTACACATGTCAGGGAGTTACTGTGTAAACGTAACGTTTTTAGTTTTGTCAACATTTTAAAAGCTCCCTTACTTATTTCTAGTGGTGCATTATTTGGGCATGGGGTGCACGGGAAAGGGGCATTGTAGCATCGAGGGCAATTTCCACTAATATCTAAAATCTCAAGGTTTGTCAAGTTTTTAAAATCCTCATCAGAGACCTTTTGAACATTGTTGTTGTATAGATACAGCTCTCTTAAACTGGCAGGCAATCTATTAGGAATAAAAGATAAGTTGTTTGATTTAAGAGACAATAATGTTAGATTTTCCAATTTTAAGAATGCACCATCTTCTATGCCATAGGAAACATTACAGGGGTTGCGATAATAGCAGTTTTGTCCCAGGTAAAGCACTTGAACATTTTGGATCTCTGAAAGGTTTTCCCTAGAAATATAAAAAATATGATTCACTTCCAAACTCAGAAGGACAAGGTTTGAAGGCAAGCCTTTAGGAATGCTATCAAGCTGATTCCCATCTAGATAAAGTGCCCGTAGATTCCTCAGTGAGGTGAAGGTATTCTTCTCAATTTTCACACTCTTTGTGCACATGTTATCTTTCGGGCCAATTTTGATGGGTACGCAGTTGCACCTCATGTCAATCTCAGTCAAGTTGTCCAGACCCTGAAAGGAGGTTGAGTTCAAATTTGGAATGTGGTTGATGGTGAGAGTCAGATTGGTAGTCTCTCCTGGGATGGCGATGGGGACTTCCTTGAGACTTCTTTCGGTGCAGTCCACTTTCACCACAGTCCCATTGTTGACCTCGCTAACATCACATGGCAGAGTTTTTGGGTAAGAGATGGCACTTGTTGTTTGAATGCAGTATGAGCCTAGGCCCAGCAGGGCCACATACATCTGCACAAAAACAGGTAACTTCATGAAAAACATGCAGAGTGCTATTTATACATGAATATTTTAAGAAAGTCAAGTTTAACATATTCTACTTTGGAATGCAACAAAAAACACAAACACATTTTCTTCATTTTACATACTGCATTTCAGTGATTTATATTTTCATTGAAGACTTAATATGTTTTATAAGATATAATCAAATAGTTATTCTCATTCAGTTTATTATATAGATTCAATACATGATATATTTCAACCATTTGTTTATATTCATTTAGATAATTATAACTTACAGCTATGCAAAATTTTTGTTACTTACAAAAGATTACAAATGACCAATAAAATAGTCTGCTGAAAAGTCCATCCATGTACTGTACAGTATAGGCACAGCAAACTTAATCAAGGCTCTTTTTGCAAGATTTATGGCATAAATGCAGTATGAGATGGAGGCATTCTGCCTGTGGGTGTGCTTAAGTGTTCTTAAAGCACAGGTTGCTTTATTAGCTGCCTTTATTTTGTCTGTCTTGTTGGTTCTGGTGTCTCTCATCTTCTGCTAGAAACACTGGATCCAGTTCATGACTTGCCAATCTCCTGTAGACTCTTGGGTTTTTCTTCTCAATCCCTTCAAGACTGCCGTTATCGCTGTTGCTTTTTAACCTTTTTCTAACACAATTTTTCCTTCCACTCACCTTTCTGACAGTATGCTTGGATGCGATGTTCTTTGAAAAGCCAGCTTCTTCAGAAAATACCTGTTTTACCCAGCAGTTGTTTTCTGGATAACTGTTAGGTCAGTAGTCTTCCCCATGAATATGTAAGTTATATCTTGCCTAAACATAGCAGTGTATCAAAGCTCTTTGTTTTTGGCCTTATGTAAAATTAATAGTTTTTCAAGAAGATTATTTGGGTTTTTCATCAGCTGTAAGTCACAGTAATCAAAATTAACATAAAAAATGCTTGAAATATATCATTCTGTGTAATAATTCAATATAATATATGTGCTGCACTTTCTGAATTAAATTACTCAAAAACATTTTTAATGACATTCAAATGTATTGAGCCACATCAGTACAATACAAAATTTCTGATCCAACTACTACTCATTTAGCTCTATATAGATTATAGGTAAATATATAAGAAGTGATGTATCTTTCACTTACCAGGTGGAGATACATTGTTTTTGCAGGAGTATAGCAATGTGTCTTGCTGCTGTTGTCACTGCAAGAAGAATACTGAAAGAGTTGCACTGCTGACAGTCAGCTCTAAAGTAATAACATGAAAGTAGCAGGTGGCTGTGTAAACGTATTGTGTGTATAATTGGTCAGCATCACTTCCCTATTGTTTTAAATTTCACACATCAAAATCATTGATCTTGTACAATTCCTATAGTAGTGGAACTTTTTGTCTTTGTTTTGTATACATATGTTGAGTTCATAAAAACATAATTTAGTTGTAATATAGTGGTAAAGTATTTGAGGATCTTTTTCCAGCTCTAAAATGTATAAGCACAGACGAATAACTCAAAAAAACTTGGTTTCATTTCTCTGAAAGTTGATGGGGGAAAGTGAAATTAATGGGCCGGCTTTGGGTTTGAAAATTTACATTGTAAATGGTACAGAATCTTTCTTTTGCCATCTGTGGTTCATTGGTGGCTTTATGGCTGAATGATCTACACCCTCACTTGTTCACATAGCGTGCATGTCAGGTCCTTCAACAAATGGACAAAACTGAAAAATCTCAATGTTTATCCTCTTTGACCTTACAATTAGGGACTAGATAAATATATTGGATAAAGAAACCAATTCAAGGTGTATTTCTCTTACTTATTTTATTAATCTCTAGCTGGACTTTACTAGTAGTACATCTCAAAAAATTAGAATATTGTGTAAAAGTGCAATATTTCTTCCCAGTCATCTCAGAAAATGAAATAGTCACTTTATAGAGATTCATTACACATAGTTAAATATTTCAAGCATTTATTTACTTTTTTCCAATTTTAACAGTTATGGATTTCAGGTAAATAAAACCCAAAATTCCATGTCTCAGAAAATTAGAATATCACATTACACCAATCAAAAACTGATGTTTTAAGCACGAATGTCAGGCTTCTAAAAAGTATGTACATTTCTACGCACTCAGTACTTGGTTGGGTCTCCTCTTGCATGAATGACTGCATCAGTTTGATGTGGCATAGAGGCGATCAGCCTGTGGCACTGTGTCGGTGTCATGGAAGCCCAGATTGCTGTGATAGCTGCTTTCAGGTCATCTGCCTTGTTGGGTCTGGTGTCTCTCATCTTCCTCTTGACAACAGCCTGTAGCTTTTCTTTGGGGTTCAGGTCAGGGGAGTTTGCTGGCCAATCAAGAACAGGAATACCATGGTCATTGAACCAGCTTTTGCTACCTTTGGCAGTGTAGGCAGGTATCAAGTCCTGCTGGAAAATAAAATCAGCATCTCCATCCAGCTTGGCAGCAAAGGGAAGCATGAAGTGCTCTAGAATTTCCTGGCAGATGGCTGCATTGACTGTGGACTTCAGAAAACACAGTGGACTGACACCAGCACATGACATGGCATCCCAAACCATCACTGACTGTTGTTTGGGTTCCAATGACCCAGACAAACTGATCAGAATGCATTCCTCAGCTTTCATTGTGCTGGAGACATCACCGCCAACACCACCGACTCCTGGCTCCTTCCACAGAGCCAGCCAGCTGTTCCAGCTCTTGAACCTTCTCCCAGACCAGTCTTCGGACATCATTTTCAAATCTGAGTGAGCCTGATCAATTCACAGAAATAAGGTCAGAGTTTAATTTTATCTGGGCTGGATAAGGTAGTTAAATTAGACTATTTAGTTCTTATTTTCACATGTTGTTTAATACCTCTTGCTGAAGAGTGCTGATGTATGCTGTGATGATTATTATTGTCTTTGTCACTCTTGATGCTGATCATATGCTGTGATCTGTTAAACTGTCTTGCATCTTGAGCAGAGTTTAAAGAAACGTTCATCTCTGTGCTGTTTTTCCTCTCTCTCTTCCTCTTCTTTTTTATTATCCTTTTTGGCCTATTCCTTTCATTATCATATAGGACAGAGTCCCAAAGCCACGATTCTTGGTCTAACTTAAGGGTAGCCCTGAGCACATGGTCGAGTTTTATGTCTCTTTGTTCCAACGTGGCAGGCGGGTCTGAATCTCAACAGTGTTCCTAGACCTGACCCCCTCCCCTTTTGTTTCCTCCTTCTCATCTCTCTCACTGCAGGGATGGCCACGCTGATTTGGGATACTGTTTTGGTTGCAATTGTGGTTCTGCTGATCTGTCTTTTCCTTTGTTTTCTTGTCTTAATTAGTTTCGAAGTTATTTTGCAGTATTCCATTTCATATTTCATTTTATTATAATCCATTCATTAATCTGAGTTAATACCCATTTTATCTCGTGTGTGTATATATATATATATATATATATATATATATATATATATATATATATATATATATATATATATATATATATATATATATATATATATATATATATTCTTTTTGTCTTCTCCATCAGTAGTTTGATTGCATGTCGGTAGTTAGAGAAAGAAGCTGTTTACAGGATAATTTAGCGGTAAAGTTGGGCTATTTTGTAAATAAATTCTCAGACTTTATTGGAAATAAGCATGTCGGTGATCAACCCTTGTTGTGTGAAGAATTGCTTCTGCCAGTAGTCTGAATTCATTCCTTCACAAGAGACTGACAAGTTTGACTTATGGTTCTAGCTTATGGATGGTGCCCCAATTCAACTAAAGAAACTTTAATTTTATTAATAATAATTTTTTTAATCATAATTATTAATAATTACATAAGCCAAACGTTGATGTAAATTTTTATTCCTAACACTGGAAATTTCACCCTGGACTTCAAGCAACGTGAATTCTGTGCATCTCCACTCTTTCTCCAGACCCTGGGACCTTGATTTCCAAATGAAGTGCAGAATTTACTTTCATCTGAAAACGCTGGACCATTGCGCAACTGTCCAGGTCCTTTTCTCTTTAGCCCAGGTAAGACGCCTCTGACATCTCTGGTTCAGGAGTGGTCTGACACAGGGAATGCGACATTTGTAGCCTATGTCTAGTATTTGTCTGTGTGTTGTGGCTCTTCTGGAATGGGGAATGGATTTTGCATGATAATCTTCTCAAGGCTGCAGTTCTCCCTGTAGCTGGCACATCTTCTCCAGTCACACTTATTCCTTACCCTACTTGTGAAGAGTGTTGATGGCAGTATTTTGGACATCTGTCAAGTTAGCAGTCTTCCCCATAATTGTGTAGCCTACTGATCCAGAGTGCGACACTGTTTAAAGGCTCTGGAAACCTTTGCAGGTGTTTTGAGTTAATTAGCTGATTAGGGTGTGACACCATTAGTTTCCATTAATGAGCTTTTTCATAGTATTCTAATCTTCTGGGACACTGAATTTTGGATTTTCATTAGCTGAAAACTATAATCATCAAAATTACAAGTAACAAAGGCTTGTAATATGTGTGATGATTCTCTTTAATATACAACTTTGATGACTGGCAAGAAATATTGCACTTTTACGCAATATTCTAAGTTTTTGTGATGTACTAGTCTATATTTAAATGTTTTTTCTGCCTCTAATAAGTTGACCAAACCTAATATCAGAAAGATACATAGCTTTCAAATGTCTTCCTATTAATGTAGGTTAGGATACATCTATCATTGTTTTTAAAATAAATATAACAGTTGAAATGTTTTATTATTTTGTTAGAAAAAAGCTTCATCATAAATTTGTTTCCCATTACTTTTCAGGGTTCCAAGTCTGCAGAACAATCTTTACAATCTAAACAGCCATTTTGCACTTCAATTACATAAATGTTGTCTTTAGCCATAAATGACTCTTTTAAATTCTAATTATGTTGTAAATTTAATATAGAAAATCTGTGTATAGAACAAAGAAAGCAATAAAAATTTTCAAAGATAATCAAAGCTTTCTTAAATGTGAGATTCTAAAAGTATGAAATCAGAAGACAAAGAAGCATGTAGTTGCCCTTAGCTTAAGACTTTAGCACCAGTATGAATTTATACAAGATGAAGACATCAAGAGTTATGTAGAGCAGCCAGGATATTAATACTTTATAACATTTTACAAAGGTTTGCTGTTGCATCGCTTGAAAAAATGTTTAAAAAGTTTCCATTGTGTCCACTGTGCAAAAGATCAGAGAATAGTTTGTGGGATTGGAATGGTGTCAGTTGACAGATATAAATATATCAGTACATGAATATGCATGTTGTTAATTTAACATGCAAATTTATGTTAATTTATGTGGAAAAATTAGAATTTACTAATCTTTAAAAAGTAAACACTGAAATAAAACTAGGTAATTTTAAGTTATAAAAATGTAAAATATTTACTTAATATTCTCATGTGATCGATCTTTTGTTAAGAAAAAGAATCAATCAAGTTTACTTATTTTGATTAAGTACATGTTACAACATTAAAATGAACTAAGTAAAATTTACCAAATTTATTCAAAAATATTTAGCTTTCTGCTCAGTATATTTTACTAGATATATATGAGTAAAGTATGTTTGAATTCATGGCATTTAAATTTACTTAAAAAAATCTTAGTGCAAATTGTTCCAAGGATTTTTTAAAGTAAATCTTACTAGTTTGTTTGTTCAGTGTGGTTTCATGCTAAATGAATCTAGAGAAGAGTTATCTGCTGAATATAAGATATTATCTGTCAATAATCCATAGAATCTCAATACATAACCTGAGCCACTGCTGCCAGACAAAAAAGATGGTTATGGCTGACATATTTTGTTGAGGTTAGTGTTTAACTTAAAGCTCTGTCCCTGCAGTATGACCATGGCTGTTGAGTTGTTTACTTTGTATTTCTTAATTCCCATGCATTGCTCTGTGCACTCTTTCAAATTCACACAGAACATCATTATTAATGCAAATGCTTCACCACCACTCAGACATGAAAAAATTCTAAAATCATAAATTATTAAACCTAGTTCTTAAATTTAGAGTTTAAAAAATGTTTCCTCACTGACAATGCAGTTATTTCAAACAAACCTGAATAACTGCAAGAATTCAAAGATGATGTCAATAAGTTGAATGTGGCACTATAAAACTGCATAAAGGAAAAATGCAGCCAGAAATAAAACAAGAACAATATGTGAAGTAAAACACAAATCAACGAGAATCATTTGAGAAAAGGCTTTTAAAAGTTTTAACTTTTTTAATGATGTTGAGAAAAATACAGGAAAGTACTCAGTATTCATGTGTAAAATATTCATTAAATCAAGTGAGTCAGCAAATAAAGTTGTATGCATTTCTTTAATGTTATAACATCTTGTCCTGTGCAATGAATTATCTAAAACTTTATATAGTGTATGCATTTCTCCAACACAATATATATTTATAGAATTTTATAAAGAAGGTGCTTTTCAGGTTGTAATAATTTACATCTTAGTCTCCTAATGAAATCAATAAATCATTAAAATAATCCTTGTTATGTAATATTCGAGAATATACTTCAAGGAAGGGTCATATGCTCTTTAATAGGGGGTAGATATAGTCTCTTTAAAACTTTAATTGATATAATTTAATTTTTTTCTTTAGATATTAAAATATTGTATACACAAGGCAAGATTTTATTCACAGCAGTTCACATTGGTTGGTAAACCCACGTCTCTTATGTATGGCTTAAAAATCAACAATCAGAACACAGCAACAGTTTTTTCATTGAGCAGTGATTTTAGTGAGATAGTTAGCGTGTTTATAATAACAGACATGGTGGCAGAGTAATGTATCAGTGTGTTCACGCTTTGGTCACCGGGAGAGCCTCCTGCAGCTCCCTCAGCAGCTTTTAGCAGACACACGTAGTTCATGATGACCTCATCCACCTTCGCCACCACTTCCCTGCGTTTGCTTTCAGTGTTCAGGCCCTCCACCAGAGACATGCAGGCTTGTGCTAAGCAGCACAGTGTGTGGAAGCTGTGCGTCAGAGTGAGCAGCAGCTCCTCTGGACTGCTGTACTCTGTGGCCATCTGATTGCAGGCACCGTTCAGCACTTTGGCCTGCAGGAGCAGCAGCTGGGACAGCGTCTCCATGTCGGTGTCACCCATCTCAGATTTGTCACCACCGGAATTGTGACTGACACTGCAGTGCAACACGCTAATCATCTCTAAGGCATCCTTCCGTGCAAGTGCAAACCCTGTATGAAGGCTGTAAGTTTTTCCCTTCATTGAGTGTATATGAGCGAGTCTGTCTTTGAGACTCATCTCATTCAAAGATATGGATATGCCAATCTGTTCAGCCTTATGGCCTGCTTTTGAGGCTGTTTTTCCCCCACCACTGGATGAAGTCAGGCTACTAGAAAACAGAACACGTGAAGACATCTCTTTATCCTCATAACTACCTTGAGTAATTGGCTTTCTTCTGAGGAAGCAGTGACTAAATGGCCCATGACACCTCCATGTTCCTTCTGGCCTTGGAGCTATTGACTCTGACTGCAACAGTGAGACTCCGGTTAGCAGACTTCTTCCCGTTGAATCGGGGCTCACTGAACCCTGGGACAAACTTTTGGGTAAGGTTTTTGCAGAGAATGCCCTCTTCACTTTCGGGGAATCTTGGGACTGTGCATTCTGACCTACAGTCTTTCCAGTAAGCGTGGCTTTGGTCTTTTCCTTTAGTGCTTCTAAGCTCCTGGAGCCTGGCATTAAGGTGCTCCAGCTCCTTCTGAGCATCTGAACCCTGTACTGCTTCCTGAGGCTTCTTGTTGGGTTGCATGAAGATGGGTCAGGCTCAGGGCTGGTCAGTGTTACCTCATTAGGCTCCATGCTACTTTGTAATGATGAAGGTGACATGATTGTGGAGGTGGTACTGGTCTCATTACAAAGAGAGAAAGATGAGTCTTTCCCAGCCTTCTTCAGCTGTGTGCAAGCTACACTAGGGGTATTAGGAAAACAGAAAGAACTGTTAAGTATCTCCCTGCAGCAAATATTTTCTCTTTATTAGTTTTTTAATGCAAATGACCAGATTATCATAGACAGTATCAAAGTAAAAATATACTATAATTCTTATACAAGAGGCAAGGCCATCAGCTTGCTTATTATACTCACCAGCCACTTTTAGTAGGTACACATGTTCAGTAGTTTGCCAACAAAAACAGGAAATTTGTCAAACACATGGCAAGAATTAGTGGCTGTTCTTGAATGTATGGCAAGCTCCTCCTTCTTTTATTGATCAACGTCTTCATAATCAGAAGTTTACATACAGAATGATACTACAATCTCTTTAAACAAAAGGGAAAGGTCAGGTTATGATGTCACAACTTTGGAAACCTCTGAAAGGGTAACAGACACATTTAATTAACTGGAGGTACACCTGTGGATATATTTTAAAGCCACACCTGGAACACACTGCTTTCTTGTTTGATACGATGGGAAAGTAAAAAGAAATCAGCCAAGATATCAGGAAGAGAATTGTGGAGCTGCACAAGTCTGGTTCATCCTTGAAAACAATTTCCAGATACTTGAAGGTGCTCTGTTCATCTTTTCAAACAACTATATACAAGTATAAACATGATGGGAATTCCAAATCATCATTCTGATCAGGAAGGAGACGGGTTCTGTGTGCCAGTGATGAATGAGTTTTGGTCCAAAATGTGCAAATCGACAAAAGAAATAAAGCCGAAGACCAAGCTGGCAGAAGATGATAAGTCAGTGTCATTTTCCACAGTGAAACATGTCCTGTACCAAAAGTGAGGAGGAAGCTATTTCTCCATAAGAACATTAAAAAAAAAAAAATAAAAAAAAAATAAATAAATAAATAAATAAATCTAGATTTCAGTTTTGCAAATGTACACAGGGACAGAGACCTTCATTTTTGGAGACATGTCCTTTGGTCTACTGAAACTAAAGTGGAACTATTTGGCCATAATAACCATTGTTATATTTGGAGGAAAAACTGGGATGCTTGTAAGTCTGGGAACACCATCCAAACTGTGAAGCATAGGGTGGCAATATCACATTGTGGGACTGTTTTGCTGCAGGAGGGACTGGTGCATCCATCTTATCTTCATAAAAATAGATGACATCATGAAGAAAGAAAAAAATATGTGGAAATATTGAAGCAAAATCAAAAGACATCAGCCAGGAAGTTAAAGTTTGGGCACAAATGGGTCTTCCAAATGGACAATGATGCTAAACATAAGGCTAAGATGGTTACAAAGTGGCTTAAGGGCAACAAAATCGATGTTTTAGCAAAGCCATCACAATCATATAGAGAATTTGTGGGCAGATCTGAAAAGGTGTGTGTGTGTGTGAGCGAGGCGGCCTACAAACCTCGCTCAGTTACACCAGTTCTGTCAGGAGGAATGGGTCAGAACTCCAGCAAACTATTGTAAGAAGCTTGTGGAAGGAAACGCAAAACAGCTGAGCCATGACACAGTTCAAAGGGAAAGCCACCTAATACTGATGAAATGTATGTAAACTTCTGATTTGGAAGACATTAATAAATAAATTTCTGAGATATTATTTCTCTCATTATCATGGTATTTAGGATATGGAAATAATTTTGGTAATTCTAATTGACCTAGAACAAGAGAAGTATTGTTTAACTTCAGACAGTGAGAAAAACAGGAGTGTGTGTCTTTGCCCATTGAGCACGCTTTCACATTGCAGTCTACCTGAGTATTATTGCTAAACATTTTGACTACAGTATACTCATCTTCTAATGGCTACTTTTCAAACTGGTTTCTTGAACTTGACAATGAGTTCATCATTGCCCATTAGACTCCAAAGTTAACATATCTCAGTCCAATAAAGCACCCTTGAGATGTGGTGGAATGGCAGTCACATCATGTGTAGCCAGCATTTCTGTGGGATGTTGTCTTATCAGTATGAAGCAAAAATTTGTTCCACAAACCTTGTTAAATCTATGCAATGAAAAATTAAGGCAGGTCTGAAGGCAGATATTTGTTAATGTGACACTAGTAAGGTATATCTTAAGTGGTGAGAGTGTACATTTTCTCATTGTCATTGATAATAATCAACAAAAGTAAGACATTTTTCCTTCCAGAAACAACACTATGAGGGATTTTTTTTCAGAAACTTCTTAAACATGCAACAATGAGCTATTTCAACCAGCAATTAACTTTTTGTAGATGGAGTCTCAAGTTTCATTCACTCAGTCTGTACTTCTCACATAGTTTCGCGTCTCACATTTGTTGTCACATGAATTGAGACACCAATTCACACCTAAAGATGTAACATAAAGAGAAGTGCGCAACACCAATAGAAACAGTAGCACTGGTCAAACCCTGTGTGGGATCAATTCCCAATGACTGAACCACAGCCTAAATTGGTGTCTGCCATTGAGAAAGGTGATTTTTGAATGTTGAAGATGTACTGGACATTTATTATAAGAAGCTATATGCTGGAGGCCACATGACTACAGTGACATTCTATCTTTAGACATTTTTTTTTAGCTGTGGACACCACAGTATTACACTTTGTTATACATTTGCCATATGACCCCTTCTTCTTAAAAATCACTTCACCATTGATGTCACTTTTAAGCTAATAAACCGGTTAGGTTTAAACATCAAAGTGAGTTGGTTATATTAAAAAAAAAGATAATTGTATTTAGTTTGATCCACAGACCTGCAAAATCCTCCATATTTCTTATAGAAAGTTAATTTGAGAAATTAATTGACTGAAAATTTTAATATTGGAATAAGCCCCTTCAGTCTTTATTAATGCTGCTATCACACTGTTTCTTATCTTGCAAAATATGTTGGCATATCCAATTTGTTAAACAGTATATCATGTTGTAGAGAATAAGTAATTCACGTAAGAGTATTACTTAATTATTGCAACAAAATTTTCATGGCATTTATGCAAACATAAATGGAGCATGTATGCAGGAAGTATGGCATTTACAAGCTGTTCTCCTTATGCCATAGAATTCCGTCTTTTCATGTCTAAAACATCCATGACAGTCTGGATCAGATGGATATCATGTTGGGTATGGTACAGTTTCAGATGTGCAGTAATAGGATGCTTAAGTGTGATGTCCTTATGTTTAAGTGTGATGTCCTTATGTTTACGAGCCATCGAAATGTAAAAAATGTGATATGGATATAACATTGTCATATAACTTCTAATTGTTGAGGCTAATTGTCTATGGTTTCTGCTGTCACTTGGCCTCTGGAATGTTTTCTTGAGTGAAAGAAAATATAGCTCCTCTGAGAACCATCCACAACAGCATTTGGATAATTTCTTATGAAGTCGCTGGTAACTTTTTTTAAAAGCAAGAATAATTTTTCATCTAAAGACCAAGATTCATGTTTAATACAAAAAAATCTTAGCATCTAGCTTGATATTAGTGAGAGAATTGAATATTTGGTGAACATGTATGTGTAATGTTTTACTTTCATTTCCTTTTGTTATGTTTTCACAAAAAAACAAAATAGAGATGTACCCTTGTGTTTTTGTCTTACCTGTGGTTTCTTTTATCTTGGGTATTTTGTGACTGGTTCCAAACCCTGGCTCAGCACTGGTAGCTGCATGGATCTTTCGCATCAGGGTGGGGTCCATTGGATGCCCTGCTTTTCCCTGCACTGTGGGCCCATAGGCCTTCTCCTCAGCCCCAGTTGCATAACTCATCCCCTTTAACGAAGACTCTGATAGTACATGCATACTGTCTGTGGCACAAAGGGGAGAATCCATTGGAGTGACACAACTGCTGCTGCCAGTGCTACAACCAGCATCTATTGAGGAGCACTGTGAGCTCTGGAGAGAATGAACGCCTTCGCTTTGTATCGATGACATGCGCTTGCTAACATGGTATTCATACATCCGTGTGACATCCTGCTCTGACTGCAAAAGCTTAATCTGTTTCTGCTTATTGTCCTGTGAATTAGCATCACTCTCAGCAGGGAAGGAGCCTTTGGATGGGGAGAGGAGATGGGCATTTAACTGTTGGTTTCTTTCGTCTGAGTCCTGGTTCTCTCCCTTTGCTGTCATCCTGTCTGCGTGGGAAGCCTGTGAGTCATTTGCACATTCTGGTGCAAGATTCTCTGCCATTTTGCTTCCCGATGCTCTCTGCTGCCACTTTTGATGCCTGTCTTTGCAGTGAGTTCTCCCTAGATCAAGTTGATTCATGTAATAGGAATCTCTTACAGTAAAAGCGTTGTACTTCCCTACAAGATGAGGGGGCTCTTCCTTTGCAGAATCTAGAGAAGTCGAGTTAGATTTTTCAGAGGAACTGCATCTATCTCCTTGGATACTGCTCTCTGCCTCCCTCTGTTTTCCTCTCTGTCTGCTCATTAGGGAGCCCATGTGCATCTTGGTGAAGAATTCACCGACTGATTTGATTTCCATAGTATCTGGTTCCATCTCACCGCCATCGGAGTGGAAAATCTTAGAAGAGGTAACAGCTGAGGATTTAGCTTCTTCTGGATTCTCATCACTAGTTGTGCAAACCTCTGCCTTTTCCTCATTCATGCCACGGTATCCTTCAGTCATGGCTACATGCATCCTCAGGTGGTTTTCTGAATGTCTCTGAGCAGCAGCCAGCTCTGAACTCTCTGTCATCTCAGAGGAGTTTGTCTCATTGCCAGAATCTGAAGACTCTGGGCTAAATGCTCGTGATATTTGTACACCTGTGTACAACAAAAAGAAAAATACCTCATTAAAGATTTCTTCTTAAACAAATGGGTAATGTCAAGGAATAAATCAGTTATATTTCATGAGACAATAATCTAAATCAACATAAAAAAGGGCTTGATAACACAATTGATGTAAATTAATCTGAAAATAATGATGAAAAAAACACTTACTGGCAACCTTATACCTTGCTGATACGATGTACAATTATATTTTAAAAGTCTAAACTCGTCTTGTATGTTGGCATGTTAAAAAAAACACCTCATGGTACATCGAGTTCTGCTACATCTTTGAAGTATATGTGTCACTTTTGATCCAGTCCCATTTTCTTTAGTGCACATGAACTAGGATCAAGGGTGTGGAATTCACATTGTTCTTTTGTGTCAATACTGGGTATGTTACATCAACAGTGATGTGACCATTTCATTTTATGTGTTTCTTTGCATTTAAGAGTCAACTAACCTTGTTGGAATTAAATTTCAATACTTTACGAGTGTTTTCAAGTGATCACATATTAGTCAAATTAATCAAAGTAGTATAAGTGGTCTGTTTCTCCTTGTTTTGAGCATTTGAGATGCTAAAGTGAGTGAATCTTCCATTAGTGCTGACTGTATACCATTGTGTGAGGTTAGGCAACGTTGTTGCAATACATTATTTATCGTTGAAATATCTGTGTCGTAGTTGTGACACACAAATGTCTAGTATGTATGGCAGGTGTAAGCAGCTGCACTCAGGTGACATTTTTCAAAGTCCAAAATCTCTGCTGTAGCCCGGCTAAGCTGGGACTCAAACTGTGTAACACACAGTGTCAAATACATAGTAGGGAGATGCTTTAGCATTATTTTCCTATGACTTCATGTCTTCCTAGTGTAGTAACTATTTTTCATAACTGCATGCTTGTCTGTATCATGTGCCCTCTATTGGATTGGAGATCTCGATCCCAGCTGGAATTGGATCCAGTTCCACAAAACCTGAACAAGATTAAATGGGTACAGAAGATGGATGGGTGGATGGATGGATGGATAAAAATAAAAATCTGAAAAACATGTCCTTATTCCAAAGAACAAATTCATAAAAGGCTAAATTATTGACATAATTTAGACATTTCACTGCAAGAAATTATTAAGCCAGTATCAAAGGAGTCACCTGTCTTTTGATCTCTTATGTCATTAATTTGTGAGCCTGTGTAAATAAAAAAAATAAGATTCAGTAATCTGGCATCGCTGTTTGTGCTTTTACTGATGAGATAGTTGTGAAAGCATCAATAATATAAGAAACGCTGTTATAGGGAAACCCATTACCAAGTGACTAAATGTTGCAGATCTTGTTTTTTTTTTTTTTTTATAATTGTGTTGAGGCTCCCTCGACTAGTTTTTTTTTAAATGTCTAGTCTATTCTATTCTATTCTATTCTGTTCTACTCTGTGTTCAAACCTTCTAAAATCGGTAAAATTAATAGTGCAGGATGTGTCTTCAAGCCATCAGTGTGTTTCTTTTTCTCAGAGGTTGGCTCTGTGGAAATAGCTCAAATGGAACCTAATTTTGGACTACAAATGTAAAAACGTAGTGTTCTTGACAACCAGTGGTGGAGAACATTGACTAAAATAAATTAACCAAAATTGGAGCTTTTACAAATGCCATTGGAGAGGCTCAGTTTTGTCATGGAACAGCTGCTTTTCAGATAAATTGGCCTTCACATTAATATTATGCAAGGCATGAAATAAAAATATAATCAAAGCATTCTGGAGCGATAACACTCTAACTTCCTACTTCCAAAGAACTCTGTCTCAGGTCAACGCTTATCCATAAGCATAGTAGGCCAAACATACAGTTAAAAGTATCCAAAAATCCTGTTTGAAGAAGAGAGATCACCGTTTTAAAGAAGCCTGTTTTAAAAAGAGTTCTGATCTTAAAGGGGCAGTATTATATGTTTTCCATGCACATAGAATCATTTTATAGCACAATCAAATAACTGTTACCTTCACTTGTTATAAAATTGCTGTTTATATCAAATATGACTTAAAAGAAATGTGATTTCGTTATTTAACACCATAAAATTAGGCCTTTGTCTCTTTTAAGAAAGTCCTCCTCTTTCTAAAACTCCACCTTCAGGAAGTCATCACAACAGCTAACCCTTGAGCAATGTTTTTACCAGTGTTGCACTGAGAAGTAGCATGTATAATAAGCTCAGCCGATGCACAGTTCCACCAGGTGTTTGCTAATTGCTGCTGGCTAGTCTGAAGAAGCTGAGTGGGGAAGTCGCTGGGGAGGGCTGCTCTGTGAGGCGGAAGCTCAGAAGCTTGGAAACTGCAGCTCTAGGGAGGAGCTACGCCTCAAAGGCGGCACTGGGTCCATCCAGGCGTTTTGCACAGCTGAATGGCTGCCACGGGAAATTAAAGGATTTCTCAAAGTTGCATGAAAGAATCAAGGCAACACTCCAGGTATGTTTTTGATGACAATAACATTATAACATGATGTAAAGCTCAAAAAAGTCGATTTTACTTCCCCTTTAATCTCGCTGAATATTATGGTAAGATATGAAACTCATAATGCTGCTCCTTCACTCAACAAGTATAACCAACAGCAACATCTGCAAAAATTATTAGCACTCCTGAGGCTTTGTTCTTAAAAAATAAAAAGGAACCCAGATTTTGGTCACATCTGTTCAAAGCTATTTAGGAAAATTTATTTTCTCTTATTCTTTAACACGTTAGAAACCTGTCACACTGCATTTTTGTGTAAAAACAATCCAGAAAATAACATAACACAGTGATGAGTGCAAATGTCTCAAAGGAATGAAAAAAAATACTCATGAATGGAAACATTGAACAGAATGGGGTTTATTAAAAAATGAAACAAAAAAATAAGAGCAAATCAAAAATGAATGGACCAAGTGAGTATAATGTTAGTGAATGAATGTTACAATAGTATAAGGAGAACCTGTACTGCTCTCTGACTGTGCAGGACTCTGTTCTTCAGAAGCAGCCAGGGCCTCGAGTGCCTGCAGGGTGGACACCACTGCATCATCCAGAGGCTCCCCAGGGCCTTCTGCTCGGTGCGTGGCCACCGAGTCTATTAGAGAGATGGGGATATCATTGCAGGCCTCCTGGGCCCGAGTCCCGGCCCCCTGTTGTTCATCTTCATCAGAACTGTCCCTAAAACCAGGAGGAGGAGCAGCAATGGCCATGTTGAGAGAGTGCAGAAGCACATCATTGTCCTCCTCATCATTAACCTCTGGAGGTGGTGGGAGAGAGGTTAAATCAATGATGTCATCACTGGACCCTGAGAGTGTCAGCAGTGTGGGCTTATCAATGTCACTCATCATCACATCTTCCTCACAGCTGACGTCATCCTCATCTTCTGCATCATCCGTTGTCTCTGCGTAGCAGATATCATGCAGCAGGGGCTCCTCAATACACTCTGTAGGACCAAAGATTTTGGTAGAGTATGGATAACTCTCCTCTATGGCATCCATCATTTTATAATCCTCCTCAAGACGCCTGTACATTGGGCTGTAATTGTCTGCAATCTCTGGGCCTTCATCCATCAGTCTCTGGTAGCCCAGATTTTGGGGGTTCACGCTGTCCAGCGGGGGTTCCCCAAATATGAAGGATACCTTTGCATTTCTGGATGAGTCCGGTGGTTTAGGCCTTGGAATGTTGAGATAAGTCTGGGAGCAAGGAACCCTGCAGCACTCTGCTCTCTCTGCCATGTGAACAGAGTGCTGAGGCTGGTGAATCTCTGTCACGTATACAGGCTGGACTTCACATCTACTGTGGTCGAGGTATTCACATTCCTGGTCTAAGTAATCTTGGCTGCACTTCTGGCTATTTCTGTCCTCACATCCTTTGTGGGGTATGCTGTATGCACACTCGATTGCCTGGTAGTTTTGCTTCGGTTTAGCCGAATGGCCTGTGAAAAAGGAACCAAGAGTTGACATGAGTATTTTTAAACACAACACATTCTGCTGAGTTATGCAAGAACCATTTCAGATCAAATTGTTTCCATACTTGTTTCTGTATTTTTGGCCACATTGAAGATGGAGCGCCGAGAGTCTACGAGTAATCTATAGTAGCCAGCAGTTAAACAGGCCAGATTCATTGCATCAACAGATTCCATTAACAGAGTGATGGGCTGTGAGAGGAAAAAACAATATGATCAGACAGTCCTATCGAAAATATCTGGTAGTTGAAATTTTAAAGATTTTAAGAATACATAAAATATTTTGGAGATTTTTATTAACCTTCACATCCAGAACATGCAGTTCCACTCTAACCCTGTTGTCATCTTCAGCATACATCTCAATGCGGTTGACATGGCTGAAGTCAGCCAGAAGTGCCACCAGATTTGTTTTTGTGTTTATTACATGACTGATGCCGTATTTGGGCCCCACCAGCAAAGTCACTTCTGTGTGCTTCTCACCTTGCTGTAAAATGGAAAGGAACACCATATAAATACAGCTGAACAGGATGTGATACTAGCTGCATGCATGCAGGGGATACCAAGATGGGTTCACTCACCACGAGTGTGGATTTAAACACACGCCCTCCATAAAGCCTCAAATCACTGAGATACTTAAGATAATGCACCTTTGCCTGAAGTGCAGTCAGCTGGAGCGGTGATGAACAGAGGGACATAGTATCAGACTCAAACTAAAATAACTAAATAAAAGCTGTAAAGCAGCATATAAAAAAAACATCACATCTTGTATTAAAGCAAGCCATTTGCATCTTTACTACAGTGCCTTGCAGAAGTTTTCATACCCCTTGACCTTTGTCACATTTTGCCACATTATAGTCACATATGGCAATGTGATCTAATGGGATTTTAGACACATAAAGCGGTGCATAACTGAGAAGTGAAAGGATTTATGCAGTTTCTTTTACACTGAAACCTCTCAGTAAAATTCACCTTAAAAAAAAACACCTAATTAGTAAGTAGTGTCCTCCTGGGTGTGAAATAACCTTGATATAAATGCAACTGTTCTGTGAAGGACTCAGAGGTTTCTGTTGTGTGACAGAAAACTGAAACTGCACATAATCTTGAACACACCACCATCCCCAATATGAAAAATGGTGGTGGTAGCATCATGCTGTGGGGATGTTTTTCTTCAGGTGGGACAAATGGATCGATATTATTAAAGGACAAATCTGGAAAAGAAACTTGTTAGAGGCTGCAAAAGACTTTAGACTTCACCCTCCAGAAAAACATGACCCTAGCTTGAACTGCAGTAAAAGGTGGTTCCAGACAATAACTTTTTCAGATTTTTTTTAAAAGCATGAAGACCATGTGTCATTATACTTCCACTTTACAATTATGCATTAATTTGTGCTGATCTATCATCCATTGAAAATCCCAATAAAATACACAGAAATGTGTGGTTGTAATATAACAAAATGTAAAAAAATAAGTGGGTATCAATACCTCTACAGCACTATGTAGATCTCATCTCTCCACTAGGTGGTATCCTTGAGTCAGATGTGCAAATTAAACAGAGATACACAGACAAAAAATACAGTGAATAAGTAACTCATTACCTTTTTACCAGGAGGCACCAGGTTTTGGTTAGTTTTCAAGATGTGGGTGAGAGCTTTTTTGATATTCTTCTCTTTCATGCTAGATAACACTGCAGGTGGCAGGAATAATGCCAGACCCCACTCCTTCCTGTGGACACACAGTTAACACAGATAACCCACAATTAAAAATGGCTCTCATCACTCAAAGTAGGTCCTTTGATTAAAGTTACAATGATCTCATAACCAATTATTAAAACAGAGGGAGAGATGTTGGACCATTAAATATTCAACAGCACCAAGTAGCTGTACCTTCTGGACCAAGGTATTAAAAAGGAAAAAAAAAGGCTCATTGTCACAGTGCATTGTGAAACCGGATCTACTTACTCAATATACTTCAGGGAAACTTTCTGAGACTGCTTAGTATTGATGGTCAGAATGTACATTTGCAGGGCAGCCAGACGAAGAGCTGTGTCATATTTCAGTTCTGACCCAAATCTCTCCAATACCACATCATTACAGCTCTGAAAGGAGGCACAGAGAGGTGCAATAGGAACCTGTTAGGTTTATTCACTTCTAGCCATGAAATCCAAAACAAAAGCACACATATAGTGAGTGTTTGAAGAATGAGAAGTCTGACTCATGGCGGCTGTTGTCATTCTGAAAATATAAAATAGGCAATAATTATTCCACCAAAAACTACTTCTGTATATGTGGTTCCTTGCATTTTCACCTGAACGTAGAGGTACTCAAAGGCTACTGCATCTCTCCTTAGCAGGTCCACGGGATCCTTTGGGACAAAAGTGATCCGAAAGAAGCACTTCATCTTGTGTGAGCCTGGCCTCTGTGTCACCTAGAGCATGATCCCAAAATGAGAAGGGTTAGGTTAGTTAGGAAATGTTTGTGTTTGAAGCTGCAAACTAAAGTGAACATGAAAAATGCATAAGTCAGTTAAAATGATTAGACGCACAGAGATTTAAGAAACCACTTGACATTTACTGTTGAGCTTTTCATTATGGATTAAAATATCATTGTACTCGCAGTGAAGTAATGATGATGTTAGTTAAGATGGTGATATAAAATGAGAATACAGACAAATATTTTTTTTCCTCAGAATTAAATCCTTGTGCTTGGTTCCTCACAGATGAACTACCTGCAACTTTTTATGTGACCCAAAGGGAGAAAACAAAACAAGAAGGTTTCTTTTTGGGACTCGTGGCCTTTAATGAACAGTAATTTGACAGGAAAGAGGGTGGAGAAAGAAGGAAAGACATGCAGCAAATGGCCCGAATCCAGGAACCAAACCGAGGACAACCGTGTTGAGGAATATAGGCTCTGCACATAGTGTGCTCTACCAATAGAGTCACCCAGCACCCGAACAAGAAGGTTTCTTATGCACCTGAATATCACATTTTAAAACAAGAAATAGTGTCAAATAACTAAATCACGAGTGGCATTTCTTTTGTGTTTTAAAGCAAGTAAGTATCATAAGCAAGTAAGTGAAAAAAAAAAAACAGGCACTTCCATACACTTTTAAATACCTGTGAAGAGAGTCAGTTTGATAGGTCTCCAAACTACTGCCTCCCAGACATTTCTCCTGACTTTTTAAACACACCATAAACACATGTATTTCTCTCTTATGAACTTTGAGTCAAGCCAGAGATCCTTAGCTTTATTTTCTTCTTGTATTTCATTACTCTTCAGCAATCTTTGGCTTCAGGCTTGACTGCCTTGCACTCAATTTCTTTCTTTTAGTTTTTTTACATACTCTATTTCTTGATTTTTAGGTGTTATTTGCCCCTAAATATTTTCAGTCTTCATCTTTAGAAATAATGTACATATAAGGATGATGCATTGATCCCCTCCTAATGTTGTTGCTGACAAAATTACATTTCAGTGGTCAAAATACTAACTTTTTTTGTGATTTTGTCCAAACTGAACTGAACAACAGGTGTATTTAATGCCATCCATTATTGGGTTCTTACCTGAGTTAGCATTTCCTGCTCATGCAGGAGCATGAGTTTGCTGGCAGATCCCTCAGCTCTTTGCTCCAGCATTAAAGAGAAGTGCTCAATGCACTTAATGGATAGCTTTTCCTGCAGGGTCAAGATGACGTCCTTCAAGATAAACAATGCCATAGTTAATACAAGATAGAAAGTGTGCAGATGGAGCAGCTTCCATGGAATCATCTCAGTAATGCTGAGAAATAATTTTCACAGCTGAGAATGTTTAAAAGCATCACCATTTTAATATACATTTAGAATTCCAACTGCGAAAAAAGTAGGGGGCAAATGTGAATTGCTACATTCGCCTCTCCTTCACAATTAATTATACGGCAACTGCTTTTTGATTGCATCATAAGTTCACTTGAGGTAAGGTTTTGAATGCCACAGTGAAGAGAAAAGGTTGTGCTTCATAATGTAAAACCTGAACATGCTTTTAGATTACATAACAGCATTTCAGTGTGAAAGGAGACTCTTACCAACACCTACCTTAATGGATGTGTTGCTGTCAAATCTAAATGATTTAGTCTGGCCGTTTTCCAAGTACACCTTCAAAACATTTGGCATAAAAAGAAGGGAGTTGTCTTTTACTGTTTCCTGAAAAGGAAAGGAAAATTGTATGATCAACAAATAACTCTTTATAAAGTGCAAAGTCCTTAACCTATACTTCTGAGAGACCAGAGAGGCCCTCCAGTTGAGAAATATGTTATACAGTGCTTTTCTTAAACCTTTTCACATTCTGTCTCCTTGCAACGACAAACAACAATGTATTGTATCTGGATTTTATGTGATAGACCATCACAAAGTAACCCCGAATAATAAAGGAGAAAGAAAATGATTGATGGTTTTCAAAATCTTTTATGAATACAAATCTAAAAAGTGTAGACTGCATTTATATTTAGCCATATTTTCTCTGATACCTCTAAATAATATCCACTGCAACCATTTGCATTCAGAAATCATCTCATTGCTAAACTGTAAACCCAGCTGTTCTGTGAAGGCTTCAGAGGATTGTTAGAAAAGATTAGAGAACAATCAGCAGTATGAGAACCAAGGAACAGACCAGACAGGTCATGGATATAGCTGTGGAGAAGTTTAAAGCAGAGTAAAAAATACAATAAAAATAATTCCCAGAGTTTTAAATACTATTGATCCACAATCTAAAAATAGAGTATGGCCAACAGTAAAGCTACCAAGACATGGCAGTCCACTTAAACTATCAGGAGGGTTATAAAGAACATTTATCAGTAAAGCAGCCAAGAGACCCATAGTACCTATAGATGATCAACACAACTTTGGTGGGAGAATTTTTTTGATTGGACAACAATTGGTTGGGCACTCCACAAAAATGACCTAAATGGAAGAGTGGCAAGAAGAAAGCTATTGTTGACAGAAAGCAATAATAAGTCAGATTCACTAAGCAAACATGTTGGTCAGATGTAACTGAAACTGAGGGGTTGGGCCAACATGCAAAGACTGACAGACTGGGACAGAGAGTCACATTTCAGCTGGACAGTGAGTCCAAGCATCTAAAGCTTCAAATGAATGTTTGGTTTCCATACATTCTGGCAGATTTTGTAAACAAGCATGGGCAAACAAAGGGGCACCTGTTAGTTCATAGGAAGAAGCAAGAGAATGAAGCTTTGAATGCATATTTTATGTGTTTTATTATGGGTTTTATTGTTTTTTTTAACATAATTTTAGTTGTCTTTGCTTTGCTCAACCCTAATTGTGAAAATGACCAAACTGTATACTGAACAACCAATCAGGAAGCAGCTCTAGGTTTAAAAGGGAATGATACACAGCAGAGGAAGAGAGGATCCCTTCCTTGAGAAAAGAAGCACTACCAACAGAAAACAAGCAAAGGCTAAGCACCAGGACAAGCACCAGAGTATAGCCTAAGGGATGCAGCAGAGAAGGACAACAGGAAGAGCAATAGCAGAGGCACCAGTCTTTGCAAGGGGAAACAGTGGATCTCACAGCCTCCAGAGTCTGGGGCTCTGCCCTTTGAGTGAGTGTGATGATTCTATGGCTCGTTTCTCCCTCTAAATTGACGTAGGGAGAATGAATGGGGCAATGCACTTAAAAACAGGGATATATGAACACTGTTGCTCTCTTTCCTTGGCATCATTGAATCTTACTTTCTGTGACTTGCCTATTAATTATGGGAGGCAATTGCACAAGAACTTCCTCTTTATCTGTCTGTGGCAGTATCCTCACATCACCACTCTTTCCCTTTGTTAATGTGCATTGAGCCAATAGTAACCCTTTTCTCACATCATCTCTCAGTGTGGTGTGTGTCCTCTACACAGCAAGATAGCATTATAGAACACCATTACTTGAAGGCCATCGAAGAGATGCTATTTATCTTGTATGGATAAAGCTGCAGCTTTAATAATTCACAGTCCATCTTTTTCACCTCTGCTTCTAAAACTGGACAAGAAGAGTCATTTGGTTTGACTTACCGGGACCTGTCCATTGACAATGACCTCCTCAGCAAAGCGGACTTTAACAGGATTTGTCTTTAACTTGGCCTTTTTGGCTGCGCTGATGAATGCAGATTTGGGTGACTGTTAAAAAGAGAGAAAGAATAAAGACAAAAAAGTAGGGATTTAAAGGACAATCAGCTCCTGCTTTGAGATGAGTCATGAGTATGATTAGAGGAAATAACTCCCTATTAAAACATGTTAACTCTTCTTTGAGGTGATACAATTAGGGTAATACTAATCAAGAACACAAGAATGAGAATAACCCTTTTGAAGTCATATCACAAATTGCTAAAAAAAAAAACCTGTAAACAAGTAATTACAGGATAATTGACTGCTACTTAATCTGTTCCTAAAGATTTAACAGTGACTAAGTGGCTGTTATTAAGTACTTGACACAACTGACACTATGAAATGATCATTTTACATTTACAGTGATTGGAAGATTGTGGTTTGATACCAATTTCCTGAAACAGAAGAAAACTCAAACAATGTCTTCTTTGATGTTTTTTTGTCTGTTTTTGGAAAGAAACTAGCATAAAACCATTTCCAGTAACTTATTATATGAACTGTAAACAAAGGCTACAGAGAGGGTATGCTCCTGGCAATGAGTGTTCACCACCATCTGGTGCTTTTGTATCTCTAGGAAATGTTGTTGTTGTAGGTTCACACAAGGTCCTGTGTGGTTCTGACTCCTAGATATGAGGGCACTCAAAAAGGTTTGCCGTTGTTTGAGTTGCTCAAGTTCTAACTTGACTGAAAGGCATAACAGATACAGTGCCAGCACAAACATACGCTGTGATTAATGACTTACTTTCATAGGGTCAATAAAATAATCACTTCCAAATGCTCAAACGGCCTATTGGGATGAATTCAATTTCCCCCTAAGAGGAGATACTCACTGGGTATGGTTGAACAACAGTCAGCACTATCGACTCTTTACAGCTCCTGTGAGGCACAAAGAGAAGTAAATAAGAGAGTTATTTTTTACTCTTCGTTTCTGCTTAATATAATTTAAAAAGGATGCTCCATGTCTCAAAAGCCAAATTGTGGTACAGAGCATCATTAAATTCAGAGCCCCATCCTCACCTATCTCCTAGAGGCTTCTCTCTTTGCAGGTTGTGGACCCACATGGAGGCAATTTACTGTTTCCTTTTTTTGGTCTGACCAGCTAAACCCCAAATAGCAAAGGCTTGGTTACTGGGCAAGCCCACACTCTGAGGCCTGACCCCAGGAGGATTCCCTGGTTTTCCTACACTAAATGAGTTATGATAATATTTTTGGTCTTTCTTGAGGTCTTTAAAGCATTCTGAAGGGCTTGACACAAAGGAGGTGATGTCACTCCCTCTCCATTCATTTCTTATGGAACTTGTGCAATGAGGTGACATCTTTGTTTTTTCTTTATGATGGAGTTACCTTGGTGTCTTTGAGCCATGACTTTCAGCATGCACTGGATCAGTTTGAAACAAAGTTTGAAACTGCCATGATGAGATTCAGGTCTTTTTAGTCTGAGGCAATGGTTCTCAACTGGAAAAAGGTTGACAGCTTTCACTGGGTTGGGGGTCAGTCTTTGCTTGAAGCAGAGGAGTTCAAGTATCTTAGTGTCTTGATTGTGAGTGATGGTAGATTGGAGCAGGAGATGGATAAAAGGCTTGGGGCCAAGTCATTGGTAATATGAGTGCTGCTCCAATTTGTTGTGATGAAGAAACAACTGTGTGAAAAAGTTAGACTGGTAAAGTGAGAGCCTATCTGCTTTTTGACCCTCACCAACCCCAATGGGATATGGATCATTACTGAGAGAAGGAGATCCTGAAACCAAGTGGTTAAAATAAGCTTCCTCCATAGGGTGTCTGCGCTCTGCTTTAGAAACAGGGTAAGGTGCTCCTTTCTGAAGGAGCTCAGAGTACAGCTACACCTCCTCTGCATCAAAAAGAGTCAGTTGATGTGGTCTGATCATGATGCCAACTGGAGCCCCCATGTTGGAGTTGGAGGTTCACAGGGGAAATTCCACTAGGAAGAAAAGCCCAGGGCAGATCCAAAACTCACTGAAGGCACTGTATTTCTATATTGGTCTGAGAAGGCCTTAGAATCCCCCAAAATGAGCCCAAGAGAGATGTCTGGGTCCCCCCCTGGATCTGCTACTCCCATGAGACCCATGATCTCAAATAAGAAGAGAGGAATTATTAGATGATTGTTTTAAAAAAATAAAAACTGTGGCTAACAGAAACATATTGAGGACAACAGAAAGGTGCATCTGAAGTCATGAGAGTTGCTCTTTTCCAGTGGTGCCCCTGATGTTTATGTCCTTCCAAGGAAGTATCTCAGCTTTACAGAGAAAATCCATTCAAATCCATCAGCTCTGTGAAGCACAGGCCACATTCATATTTCCTTGTTCTACCACTCACATAGCAGCCGCTCACAGTCAGTGACTCAGGTGTGTCAGTGATTAATCTAATGAAGTGCTCTAAAACATCAACATCACAACTAAATCACATTGGATGGAACAGGTGGTTAGAATAATGTGCATACATCAGCTCAGCTGAAAATACATCTTCAGAATTATATCAGTAAAACATAACACTACGGTGGCAAGAAGCTGGTGTAAAGGATATATATTCTTTCGAAACTCAACAATGAACACTATTAATATCAGAATCATCATTAAATTGATATCTTTTTGTTGGTATTTAATTATCTGCGACAGGTTTGACGCAAGGCAAATAAATGTCTTACCTGACAAGGTCGATAACCCTCTCCCTGGGTGCTGAGCTGACTGGCTCATCATTAATCATGATGATCTCGTCCCCTGGGATCAGTTTGCCTTCTGATGGGCCCCCTGCCAAAACATACCAAACAACACTTTAGGCACATACACATGTTGTACACAGCGTTCTCCATTTTCCAAGTGTCCTGTCTTGTGGCCAAAGCTGTAATGAACGCTTACTCATCGAGGGCTGTTAAAACCACTGAATCATCAGTGTAAGTGGGTTTTCCTCCAAGCTACTACATTTTAGGTGGATTTCATCTCGTGATGTGGCTGTGGACTGAATGAGTCAGTGTGCAGGTGGGTCATTCTCATTACCTGGAGTGACTGAGCGGACAACCACAGGTTTCTCACTTCCTGCCACAAATCCGAAGCCAAGCACAGGGTCCCGTCTCATCTCCACTTTCCGGGGCGTGGGGGGCACAAACTTGTCTCCGTCCAGACGAACTTCCTCCAGGGAGTTGCTCTGGGAGACGTGACTTGAGGAAGAATTAAAGAAATATTCATGTGTCAATTCTGGTATTTTAATAACTACAGATCTACAACATTTCTACATCATTGGTGAATGTGTTTTGTGTGTGTATGTGTATGTATGTATATATATATAATATGCACACACATTTAATAAATTGATGTATTAATAATACATAATGATGACTAAATATATAATTAATTAAATATTTGGTTTATTTTATTATTTCATAGACCTGTGTTGTAACATATCATATACTGTATATATATTGTAGCATATTTTATCTTTCACTGTTAACCATTAAAATCAGTGGGCAGGGCCAACACAGCTACAGTTAGATTGAGTTGCTGTGCAGGTTAACTAATGACATGTTAGAATCTATTTGATGGGTTATATTGATAAAATAAATTATTTCCTAATGGACAATAGCACAGATATACAAATATTTTTGTAACAAATTGTGTACATTTTGGGTTGTTTCACTTTTGGTCCTTGATAGGCCTGGAGCTATTTAATATATACAGGACCAGGTTGCATACATGCCATAGAGAACCTTCCTTATCTATTAAATTACAATAACAGTCATATTTATAAAACTTTAATTTCTACACGTTGTTTTGAGTTAGAGCCAAAATCCCTGCCCACTGTCAGTAGATCAACAGGTAACAGGTGTTGTTTTTCTAATGGTTACTTGAGAACAAAATACTAAACTTCACCCCTCCTCCTCAACTTCCCCCAAATCAGTATAATTGCATTGGGTTTAGATGAGAAAGGGCCCCCACAAGAAATTATGCTTAGGGCCTTACACAACTGTTAGACCAACCATTCTTTTCTATTTCAAAGATAATTTGTATTATTTATCTACAAACCAAAACTCAGTTGTTTCAGATACATTATTTAATTTACATTTATCTGTACATTTTATAGATAACTGCAACATATGCAGTAAAGGATTACTATTTACAGCATTTTAAGCTCAAGAGGTCTGCATAACTATACACAAATTTCACATATTGTGTGATATAATTTTTACACCATTTGTTCACTCTCCTTGGCTGCAGGAGCAGCAGCAGCAACTCTGCGTGGTGCCAACAGTGTTGGTTAATTAAAGCTCTGGGCAGACAGTGTGTAATTCACAGTTATTCTTAACACACATTCTATTCACAGCTAAATACCAACAATTAATCTTTCATGGCACAAAGACACAGTGAGATCTGTCATTTGGATTTGCAATGTCACAAAAATGCTGAAATGGGAATAACAAGTTTAGAGATGTTAATCGATTGTCAGGCAAAATTTTGGGGGAGGATTTCTCTGCTTCATCCAAGAACAAAGGCCATGCCATCTGCTATTACGATGTCAAATGTACATGGTGTACAGAAAAAAATGTAGAGTTCTATCATACAATAACTAATGCAGAAGAATAAAATAACCAACAAAACCTGTCAATAACTCAACATTTCTAGAATTGGGTGGCCAATTATGGTGGGCAAGCCTTAAAAGTAACCACATACATCTTGGTCTGCATGCATTTTTAACAGTGCAATATTACATATGGTGCAGCATTTAGTTTCATTTGTGCAATCTGAAGATGACCATCAAATCCTTGAAAAGCCACTACAATAAACAATCTATAGTTAAAACTGCAGTTTGATAAGGTTATCCTTTTTTCAGTAAGATTCTTTCCTTCAGTCTAAATCGCTGGTTTGATTTACAAATTAGATTGTTTCCATGCCATCCACCTCTCCTATTTTATTTGAACTCAGTTGAATAGCTTGTCCAGTTTGAATGGTAGTAAATGTATGTATTATCTTAAAAGGACACAGCAGATGTTTATGAAAATGAGCTCACTGACCTATTGTTGATGACAGTGAGTTGTTTTTCTCATCTTATTGACTGAGCAAATACCTCAAAAATAACTGGCAACTCCAGATTGATATCATTAACTGTGAAATGTGTTTATTGCAGGATTCCTACATTTATTGTAAATACTATGATTTTTATTTAATTTGAAAAGTAAGACATGAAGACATTTATTGTCATAAACTCTCATAAGGCATTAATGTATTGCCAAGCAATAAAACTGGAATTCTCTGTCTTTCCTGCATATACTTCTTTGACAAGGTATTCATAACCATTTAATATTTTATGCATAATTATGAAGTGGAAGTAAAATGAGGCAATCACTGCTGAACTTTTTGCAAATAAAAGTCTAACACCTGTGGCATAGATATGTGTTTAGCTTCAGTAAGATGATATAAGGGGAACGTAACCACCTAATATAACCAGAATCTCTGTCTGCTTTGCACATCAGAAACAAAAAATTTAACCCATTCTCCTTTGGAAAATAGTTCAAACTCAGTCAGACTGGATGAATAACGTCTGTGAACATCAGTTTTCAATCCACCCAATTTCCCATCAACTCTGAGTAGTTTCTTTGTCTCTGCTGAAGAACAGCCTCCCACATCATGATGCTGCCACCACCACCATGTTTCACTGTGGGGATGGTGTGTTTATTACCTGTCACACATAGTGTTTTGCATTTAGGCCAGAAAGTTCAGTCCTGGTCGTCATCTGACAAGTCACCTTGTTTCACATATTTGTTCAGTCTGGTATCTCACCAATGGCAAACTGTAAATGGGATTTCCAATGGCTTTCTTTCAAAGGTGATGTTCTTCTTGCCACTGTTCCACAAAGGTCATATTTGTGGACACCACAATTAATAGTTGTTCTGCTGACAAATTGTCCCACCTTAGTTGTGAATCTCCATGGGTCTCTTGGTCACTTGTCTCGTTAATGTAAAGGGGGTATCCCATGTAAAAAATAGGTTTGTTTTTGTAATGTTACAAAAGAAATCATAATACAATTTTATGTCTTAAAAATAAACAAATTAACCATTTAAACGATCCCTGATATTAGAAGAGTAGTCCATTAGTAATATTTGGAAATGTAGAGTAACATACATTTCTAGAATACATTAGCTATTAGGACACAGCACTCAAAGCTTTTCGTGACTTCAACTTTAAAACCCTATAGAGGTTCAAAGGTAGTTTTGATACAAACACAACCTGCAAAACTATTGCTATTTCAAGTGCATGCATTTGTTCTACCTTGCTAAAGCTGGGGGCAAATTACACAGCTTTTACAGTCTTCACAGATTTCGGAAAGAATTAAAATTCACACTAACAGACTGATTTCAGCAGGTTTTTGTGTCACCACTGAAAGACAGAAGATAACACAAGAGCTGCACATGCACATGCTGAGGGATCACAGGTTACAGGATTAGTCAAACTATCTAAAACTAACTAAACACATCAAACTCTTGCAAGGGCAACAGTTTGAAGGAATAAACACAGCAGTAGGTAACAGAAGATCTACTCTCCAAAATTCAGACAGACTATATTTCTGTTACACTCCACTAAAAAATGAAAGAGACACTTGATACTTAAAGTTTATCCTACAGCTGATCATAATTTAGAAAGAGCTGACTATTTTTTATAATATTCATGTTGAAATTTTGGAAAAGTTATTTTTTTTTTCCCAAGTTGTTAGATGTTTGTGCATTTTGGGATAACTTTCAATGTGGATTTTAATCAAAATATTTAAATATTTCTAGTTTAACAGATAACAATATTGATTATTCATTAGAATTAAAATCAAAATCTTCTGTTTCAGAGCTATGGTTTCGTAATATTTACAGAATGTGGCTTGGAATTGTTTTGCTTAAATAAGCAAATACTTTCCTGGAAAAATAACTTGCATAAATACTAACTTGTCAGAATAAGTTTTGTCTTCACATTAATGCAGTTAAACTTTAGATTCTCAGGACTTAGAATGGTTTCCTACTTCACAAGTACATCTTTTTTTATGCATGTTGTATGTCACTACGTCTTTCCTCTTTTCCTGAAGAAAGATTGTCACAACAGAGCCATGTCTGTTTTTATTGCAGCGCTGCTGGAGGGCTTAAAGATCACAATCATTCTATGTAGAATTTCAGGTTCTCTTCTGTTCTCTATTTTTTAATTCCATCATTTATTCAGTTATTTTCCTAAGCAATGAAACAATCAAAGCCTTTGCTGTTAGAGAGCACTAGACATGTTATTCTTTAACTGTTCAGGTTTTAGCCTTTCATAGAGTGACAAATTTCATGGGAAAAGGAATTAGCTTGCTGCCAATCTGAAAACTGTTTTCAAACAGAAACCTCAAGGCATAATGGTGATTTACAGTGTTACTAGCAGGCTGTAGTTGAATAAATTGGAGCTTGTTAAAAAATAAGCCCCTGTATCACTGTCACAACATGGATTCATCAGCCATACTAAAATTTATGGTTCATTTTACTCATATCCATATGATAATTTTCACTAAATACCTTGGGGAAATATCCAATCCTATATTTTCAACATCAAGCATGCTTAAAAAGAAGCATTATAGCTTATTTAATAGGTTTCTTGAAAATCTGAACTGCATGTGTAGCTTGCAGTGTGTTGCCATGAAGACAAGAGTTTCAAACATAGAAGTCAAACTATCAGATTTTTTAAACAGCTTTATTTGCATGTTAAAAATGGCGTGGCTGGAATAATCATAGGTTGATGAATTTGAATTATATAAAAGTGATGTATGCTGTCCTCTCCTCTATCGCTGCTGAACAATACCAGAAATGTGTCCCCCATTAAATAAACACCATAGCCTACAGTGACACTGTCATTGCTACACTATGACTTGAAATTATAGAAAGTTGCTGAGATATTAAATTTATTTAGAAATGAATTTTGCTCGTTTTTGATTAAAAGAAACAAACTCAGCAGCTTGTGCAGAAATCAAAAACATATGGACTTTTGCATTCGGGAAGAGCACTGTTCCCTACCCTCCAAGGCCACCTGCTGAACATGGCTAGGTTCCCATTGTGCAGACAGCTATGCATCTAATGCCCTCTAATCACACCCATTAGCTGCTAGCGTAGTTCCACAACGCTTTGTACAGAAATCACGAGCCATGCTAAGGGCTTTATCACGAATAGGATGAACAAAAATGGGCAGCAAAAAGACCTGGCCTGATTCACAGTGTACAAAGTGTATGGGTTTTGGGGGAAAGCAGAAGAGGGAGGTAAGCCTATAACCAAAGCAATATCCTGTTTTTCTTGTCCCCAAATCCTGCTTTGATGAGGTTCTAAATGTCATTTTCTTTCTCATGAAATGAAGCCATAGTTTAATATTTTCTCTGCCTTTTCAGCTTTGTCAGTAGGTGAATGATAAAATAATTTTGAATGATTTAAAAATTACGCACACAACACTTTACAGAAAACAAAGAAAGAAAGAATTGACCCTAGATAAGTAGTGCTCTGCAACATGGCCCATGTGTGACTGACAAGTATTTGCCATTACATAAAATATTTTATATTAAAATATTGTTACTACAGTTGACCTACAGGAAGCTGCATATTTCATTCATCTGCACTATAAATATAACTATATACTAAATAAATATACTGTAATAAACTGTATTATACTGTATTATTATACTGTAATAATATATATATATATATATATATATATATATATATATATATATATATATATATATATATATACATATATATATATATATATATATATATATATATATATATATATATATATATATATATATATATATATATATATATATATATATATAGAATGCTGGCCATTTAATTTAATTTTAATTATGCATGTTAGTTTGTAAATCCATCCATCATCCATCATGCTTATCCTTGCAGGGTCCAGCGGTCATCGGGCGAGAGGCGGGGTACACCCGAGACAGGTCATCAGTCCATCTCAGGGCAACACAGAGACAGAAAGGACAAACAACCATGCACGCACACACTCACACCTAAGGAGAATTTGGAAAGATTTACCATTATTGACCGAACAGTCATGTTTTTGGACAGTGGGAGGAAGCCAGAGTACCCGGAGAGAACCCACCCATGCATAGGGAGAACATGCAAACTTCTTGCAGAAAGACTACGCCACTGTGCAGCCCAGTTTGTAAATATAACGTTTATTAATGGTTAGATTTGATCAACATTAGCTACTTTATTTTTGTAACAAATTATTCATTTTGATCAGAATTTAACTGGATGTGTTGGTTCAGCTAGCTGTTATTCTCATTTATTATGTTTGTGTCCAGCAGAGAACAAGAGGCCTGTGTATTGTATTATGAATGAATAATAGTATGTCAACCTAGTAAAAGATGAGAACTACCAGACACGTTGTGGTTGGAAAAGCAAGAACTTTGGTAGTTTAGTGATAGCGCTAAAGCTAAAGTCAAACTTGCTAGCAAGCTTAACATCTTATCAATGAGGCAGTTGTTGGCAATGAACAGTACATCTAGGCAGGGGAAATGCTAACATGCACCTTGTTAGAATACATTTAAACCGTTTATATCTACAACTTCAACTAGATTAGCAACAGTGCTAACAGTTAAGTCAAACTTGCTAACAAGGCTTCTTAAGCCTGAGGCAGCTGTTCCCTGTGAACAGGACATCTCAGCTATTTTTTTGATGGAAAATGTTTTTATTACAACTTGTTAGAATCAATTTAAAAGGCTCTATCCAGCTTTAGCTGGTTTACCGACAGCACTAATGTAAATGTCAAACTTGCCAGCCATTCTTCCATACCTCTGAAGTTGTTCCCAGTGAACAGTATGTTTTGGCTTTGGGAATGAGGGGAAAGATGTCCATGTCACACAATTTAAACAGATTTTAAAAAATTGTTTTCAGCTTTAAATAGTTTAGTGACTGCTTCTGGTAAAATCAAATTTTCAAGAAAATTGAGCAGGTTCACACTGAAACAGCAGTTGCTAATGAACAACACATCTCTGCTGGGAAAAAGCTTACATGCCATCACGTTAGAATAGATTTAAAATATTTAATATTAAATCACCATATTATGCCTTAATCACAACCTTTTTTTTTTTTTTCAAACCAGGTGAGCAAAATCATTTTTCTAATAAAAATGTTATCAATTTTGCTCAGAAGAAAATTACTATTAACAGTAGTGATATCTACCTCAACTTATTGGTAAAAATCTTACAGATGGTTTTATTAGTGTTATAATGATGAATACTGAACATACTGAGCTCATCACCTTCTCAGTATTTTGTAATGGTCTCCAAAGTGTACTGCAATTTGCAAAAACCAAGTCTCAAACTAAATATTAAATCTATATTACTTTATTAATGCGCTCGTGTCACGCAGACTTGGCATGTGTTCTGTTGAGAAAGACTTTAACATCAGCACCCTGGAGCCAAAACAGCCAAAACTCAGCCTCAGACAGTTTCAGGAAGGGATGTTTGATTATTCATGAGTCTTCCTCAAATTTAGAAAGCAAGAGCTGGAGCCAAACAAGCCTCCATGATCTGTCTCATGCAAACACACTCGGCATCCAGCACTTTCACTGCTCCGTACTTCTTATATAACTCCTCTGACATCACGCTTCTCATGCTACGACCCATGTGTGTGACAAGTGCTCTACTCCTCTTTTGCGAGTCATTTTAAATATTAGCTTGTTTGGATGCATTTGAAACATTAAATCCACATTTGCATTGTATTTTGCTTTTTAGCAATCTCTTAAAAATAATTAATCTAGTGTGTAAATATTTTGCAGAAGAGCTTTGCATGCACAGCAGTGTTTTCTTGTATACTGCATCCAACTAAAAAGAAAACACTCACTTGTTACACTATATTGCATACATAGACAATTCAAAAATTCAGTGTTCTTTTTACCTGCCTGGACAGATTGCCTGAAGTGCCACTTACGAAGGATCAACTACGCTGATAGCATAATAACCCAATATTCTCTTGTAAAAAAGAAAGAAAAAAAAAAACATTGTGTTGGTAAATTTGATCAACCGCAGCAGAATACACACTCACACCCTCCAAACTCCTCTTCTGCATTTGGGAGACTGCATAAGAAAGTATAGTGGGTGTATTGGAGCATGAGCGAGAGAGAGAGAGAAAGAAAGAGAGAGCTAGAAGGAGAGAGAAAGGCAATCGGTAGGGGCAGTGAGTGCGTGCAGCAGTGGAGGGAAGAGAAAAAGAATCAGTATTCTGAATGCACTGATGGAGACAGTGTGGAGGCAGTGACGTGGCCAGAATAATCACAGGTTGGCAAAGCGCTCATGAAACATCTGGGACAGAGAGAGCTCCCCCTCTGTTTCTTTAAACACAGGGCACTTACTTGATGTAGCAGTCACGCCCCTCTCTGATGGTACCCATGTCCCATCCATTTGGGGGTCCTTGGGAAGCACTCCAGGTCCCTGAAGGGGGTGGCCAACCAGAGGATTTGGTCCTGTGGCTGTAAAGGTGCATAACATAAAAAGAATTATGTGAAACCATGTGAAACTGCCTCTAAATCAGGGAGACTGTTCAGACTTTAAACAGGGGTTAAAATAATAACCAACTGTTAAAATAATATTCCAACTGTTAGAACAAATATAACAATATCCAGATTCCAAAACAAATAACTGCACTGACATGAAATGGTTCAAGTCAAGTGACAAGGGGGTTGTCCGATTCCAGCGTGACAAACAATATTCCATAGGCGCAGTTCAGTGAGTTAATACATATCAGATTAATTACATAAGCTCAATCCAGGCAGAGTTGTCACGCCTCACTCTTATGCTTGAGAGGCATGAAATTGGCTTTATTTTTGGATGTCAGCACAGTCTTTAAAAAATAAAGCCCACATGAATCTTCTTCTTAACCACATTTTTAGTGACTCAATCTTAACTGATCTGATAACCTTTCTTTGAAAACAAAGAAACTATTATTGTAGCAATTCTCAAAATACTATGAAATCATTTTCTGATTTTACTGACAAAACCTTGCCGAGCTCTGCAGAGTCATTTGTTTGTGCCACAAGTCAGCAGAGTCGAGGCTTTCCAGAAAAGTGGGATGGGTTGGAAGCACATTCATCTTCGTCTTTTTTGCATGCACCCCCTCCTTTTTTTCCCTTTTATCACTGCCTTTGTGTCTGCACACTAGTGATGCTGGAAAGTGGTGGCAGAAAGTTATGTCACTTCAAAGGCTTGTCTGCCATGTAACAGGGCTCTACACATTCATTATTCAAAGCTTCTCTTTCTTTCCCTCTAAAATGTTTCCCCCAGTTACAGTACCAATGATAATGAATTGTGCACAGTTGTCTTGTATATTTACATGACAGTGTGTCTCATTGTCTGTACTAGTTTGGGTTTATATGGCGACCTTATGAGATATGAATAAAAATCCTCAATATAATCTACAAGTTTGAAATATTTCATGTTTGCTTGATGCTGTGCTCTAATTGGAGAATATGAATTACGTAGAAAGATAACCTACGTAGAAAGATAAACTGTTCTCTGATTCATCCGTTTTTGAGCAAAGAAACAAAACTGACCGTCTATGAGCAGGGCTTTTGATACCAACTCTTAATATTCACACAGCCTCATCAGTGCACAACATATCATATTATACCCCCAAAACCACAGAAAAATTAAATCTGTTGTCATGACCCCTTTAACAGTCTTCAGCTAATCAGGTTTCTTCTGTTTTAGTTTCCTGTCATTGGCTCCTTGTTAAATCTAAAATAGAATTTTAAATTCTCCTTCTCACATATAAATAATAATAATAATCAAGGTCCATCATACATCAGAGATCTGATTGTTCCATATGTTCCTAACAGAGGACTTCCCTCTCAGACTGCAGGTTTTCTGGTGATTCCTAGAATTTCTAAAATTAGAATGGGAGGCAGATCCTTAAGTTATCACACTCCTCTCCTGTGGAACCAGCTCCAAGTTTTACTCCATGAGCCAGACACCCTGTCAACTTTTAAGACTAGGCTTAAAACTTTCCTTTTGATAGAGCCTATAGTTAAAGCGGCTAAGGTAATCCTGAGCTGTCTCTGTAGTTATGCTGCTATAGACTTAGGCTGCTGTAGGACAAACTGACCACTTTTCCTTGCTCTGCTACCTTCTCCTTCTTCTCTCAAATTTTGCATTATTTGCTGTTATTTTAACTATAAACTTTACGTTCTCTCTGTTTTTACTCTTCATAGAAACCAGGGATGGAGGTCTCGAGACTGGTCTCAACCTGTTTTTTCCCGGTCTTGGGCTTGATCTCGGATTGTTTTGCCTCGGTCTTGGTCTTGCTCTCATTCGACAAATTTGGTCAAGACCAGTTCTATTAAAACTTAACTCCCTTTTATCTTCTCCCACAAGGCACAACAACGTGAATCAAAAGCAGTGATCAGAGCGCAGCTGCGTCCAACATCTCAGAAAAAATACAATATTATTATTGCTAATGACTGCAAAATGGTGTTGCATGTGATTCTTTACAAAACCAGACAGCATTTGGTCCTTTCATTTAAAAGACCGCGTCTGCGTGTTCACATGCGCTGCGGTCTAAACAACCACCTGCATCTGACCGCAGAAGATTATAAATTTGCTTTTTAAAAACAACAATTTTAAGACAGGAAAGTAGAGGGGAAACCAAAAACAGTGGGCCACCTGAAAGTTTTGGCCAAGATTAACAATATGCAAAGTGAGCGGAATGACATTTTACTAGACATCTTCGGCAAACACAAGGAAAAGTAAGTAGTAATGCAAAAACTGTGCACAACAACACTAGTTTCAACATTAAGGAACTAAATAATAATAATAATAATAATAATAATAATAATAATAATAATAATAATAACGCAAATAGACGCTAAACCTGCATCACTGCTCTACGTGCAAAACTCGCTGAAGCAGCATCCAATAAAGAGGAATAAGGCTCATCAAGCCAGAAACATAAATTCAGTCTTACCTTCGATGTTTTATGGTCATAATCCATGTTAGAGAAAATATTCCCACTTGGTTCCAGTAATCTGTTGTCCCTACATCATCCGTGTTGGCTACGTGATTTTTGTGAACCCCACAGATTCTATTGACTATGATCATTTTGGGAATTCCCCCTATGAGGCAATTTGCGTACCTGCGTGTATTAATAATATTAAAATGCCTAATAATTTATTAATATGTCCAGTATATGTGTTTTTAAACATCAGATATTCTGATAATTTGCTTTGTTTCAGATGATCATAAGAGGAAAGATTTTTTTTTTTTTTAAATATGACCATTTTTATCACTCTAATCTCTCACTGTTTTTTAAATTTATCATACAGCTATTGTGTAATACAACCTGATTATTTCAGTTTAGGGAATTTGTAACAATGTATGGCTGCATTTAATAACATAAGTATTAATTTATTATGACCATTATTAATTTAATACCAAGAAGTGGTTTTGGTTGAGCAATTAACTGTTTTTCCATTAGTTTTTGCATTTTGTGGTGTACAAAAAGCAATGTCCTGAAATATTTGTCAACATTATAAATATTCTGTCTTGGTCTTGGTCTTGGTCTCGGAAAGTCCGGTCTTGGTTTAGTCTCAGAAGGACCGATCTTGACTCCATCCCTGATAGAAATTACACCTGGTCTGACATTCTGTTCAGCTGTGACACCTTCCTGGAAAGGTCCATTGGCTGAGCTACTGCTGCCAACAACTTAACGTTCTCCTTCTATGATACTCTTGGCCCTGTCTTCCTATCCTGTCTTTAACCTTGTGTCTTTCTTAGACAAAGTTACTGGCTGGGTTTTTGTTGCAACAAACAGTATGTGATCTCTTTTATCCTATATCTTTTAAAACCTCCTCAGAGCTTATCTGTTAAACTGCACTCCTCTCCTAGATGAAGGACGATAAAGGAGCTACTACTGCAAATAACTCCTTACATTTTTCTTACATACAAAGTACTACTTGATCAGTGCTTCTGTTTCTTTCTTGTGTGTATGCTCTGTCTTCTCAAACTCCCAGTTGGTTGTGGCAGATGGCCATTCACACTGAGCCAGGTTCTGCTGGAAGTTTCTTCCTGTTAAAGAGGAGTTTTTCATCTCCACTGTCACTACATGCATGGTCAGTATGAGGACTTGCTGTAAAGTCAACGACACAATACAAGTGATTGTTCCCTGTTGCTACATGCTCACCCAAGAGAAATGAATGCTGCAAGTCAATGATTCAATGCGATCTGCGTTTTTAATTGAATAAACTTGACTGCATTGTTTTATAACTAGGATCAATTGGAGTGCATGTATGATTGGATTAAATTGATGTTTTTTGTATAGTGCCTTAAGATGACGTGTTGTGAATTATATAAATAAACTGAGTTCAATTAAATTGAGCTCTCAACTCTTTGTGCAACATAAATGCAACTTCAAGTTCAAGTTTCAGACTCAAGTGCCATTCTCTTTGTGAGATATGTTAATGCCCAAAGGTCCCTGAAAAAGTTGTCTGTGCTCTGTCTCCTGAATAGTTTTAGCAATTTGATTTGTTTCCCAAATCAGTGGCGAAGGAGATACTAGTGTTTCCACATGGAAATTTATTATTTGACAGTACATTAATTGTATACAGGCTCCAATGTTGTATATTTAAAACTGCTTAAATGATGATGTCAGACACAATTAGCTCTATGACCATCTCTTTCATAAGTCCCAGAAATGTACAAACAGCCATGCTAACCCATGCAGTATTTGATGATGCAGAATAAAATAAAAAGTCCAAGTACCTTTTCATAATGATCAAAATTTCCAGAGATGTAGGATACAACACTGCATACTAGCAGAGTTATGTTTGACATTTCTCCCAAAGTCTACAACATAATAAAGTATACTTACAATTTCAAATTATGTTGGATCTGTATCTGACCTGAAGAAGTGTCCCAAAAAAATCTGTTTTTGTATCTCTGAACCCCAATAACGCTGCAGTCAAAGATACAATGATCTTTGATTTCTTTTGTCTTCACATGGGAGGCGTATCATGCCACCGAGTTGCAGCAGTCCATATTAACCAAGAGGCTCAAAGGGTTCACCCACTGGCGGACAGTGAAACTGATCTTCTTCATCAAGCATTAATAAATAATGCCTGCACAGTCACATCGGACTAAGTAATCAAGCTCTAAGTAGGGAAGCCATGCTACACAATTCATGAACAGGTTACCCAAGAGTCATTGCAGGACAATTAGAAGTAAAAGGGGAGCTAAATGTAGGTCAGTGGGGAACTTGTTTAATTTAAAAATGCTTGATGGCATTATGATTTGTCATGTTTTTAGATCCTACTTGTTACTTCGATATGGCAGCTAAACAGCAATCTTTAAAAGACATTAAGGCCAATAGAAAAAGGTAATCAAACTCCTTGTTTAGGAAATGAAGAACTGATGAAATGCATCAGTGTTATTTCTTTGCAGTCACTGCAAAAAGCACTTTTTTAATATCTAAAACTAAATATGATTGGATGATGTTTTACTCATATTCATTAGTTTTGATATCTTAAGGATTAATTTTGATTGTAGAAAAAGGGAAAAGATCACTTATCAGCCCTTCATAAAGACTGCATGTACTATAATCTTTTCTCAATAAAAGTGGTTCATTTGAAACCTTCATCTTTTTCAACTCATCCTTGTCACAGAATAACATTCTGTTACCATAAAAGGTGTACATACTTATCATGAAGGACGTGATAATGCATTATAGAGAAGGCTACTGCTTGGAGGAGCAACATTCCAACACAGACACTCAAGTTAGTTTGAATAATTCACACCGACAATCTCCACAAGGGCTGGCAATATGAAACTCTGTTCCGGCAACAAATGTCTGCCGTTAACCCATGGAGAATCCAATAAAGCTGTATTTTCATGAGGTATTCAGAGCATTATTTCCTTTGACAAGTGCTTTGCGTCAGTGACTCCCATCTGCACGTGGCTGCAAGTGATGTTTATGTGCTGATCGCCAGGGGGACCAAACCACAAATTCCCTTTTAAGTTTCCCAGCATGCACTTGGGGAGGACAAGGGAATAGCCTCAGGTCACAAGAAAGCCACAATAATTGCGTCATTAATTTGCATGGCCATCATATCTGAAAGATAAAAATACTCTCATCTCATGCAGTTACTTAAATTTTATTGAACTCATGTTTCAGGAAGAATATTGAAGACAGCTTTTGGTTTCTAAATATGGTGCCAATCAGAAGTATACATTCTCTCATCATGTGCAGTGCATGAATTTCATATTAGTTTTGGGCTTTTAAATTGTTTAAATCATTAGAATTTTCTTTTTTCTCTTTTTTTAGGTCAGAATTGTCATACAACTTCCATATTTTTTAGAAACAGGAATTGAGGGCACAATGTTAATTTGATCCATATTTCCTCCAATCCACACAGGTTTGAAATTGTGCATGCAAGCTCAAATACATACTTTCACCCCACTAATATTGATCAGTGTCTCTAGCAAGTTGTACCTTGACCACTCAGATCTTGTACTTGAATATTTTGTAATATTTGAGCAATTTTAGATATTCAACCAATTATCTTGGCAGAAAAGTTTGGTGCAGACCCAGCTTTTAAACATTGTCCATTAATTTTCAGTTGAGATGAGATAAGGGTCTTTCCAAAAGCTTAATTTTTGCCCCTTTTCATTATTCCATAAGCAGTTTTGTTGTGTATTAGGGATCACTGTTCTGTTGGCACACTCAAATATCTTCATTCATCTGATCCAAACACTTGCATTTGACAGAAAAAAATTTCCGGGATCTTTTGGAATAACCTAGGGACTACCAAAGTTCAAGCTTATCAGAAACTAGAATATGCTGGAACTCCAGTATCACTGTCCACTTTGAGTTTCAAATTAACATGTACTGAGAATCAAGGAAATTCTGTAGGGATTACACAACAGTCATCTTCAACCATGACTTAAACTGGCTACCATCCACTTGGACAAACCAAATGCTTTTTGGACAAAGGCTGTAATCTCAAATGAGAAAAAGGTTGAGCTACTGGTAAAGAAGTAGTAAGTATGACTGCCTCACTATTCTTCAACTTCACCACCAGTCAAAAACTACATGGCTGAAGCTTGGACATGGTTGGGTGTTCCAACAGGACAGTGGTCTCAAACACACATCAAAACTGGTGGTGGGACTTGATTGAATTTTTTTTAATCAAGTTAATTACAAGATCTGTAATTAATTAATCACAAATAATCACATTTTAATCAAAAATCATATTGACGAAATAAGAAACATTTTCAATCAAAAACAGTTTCTGCTGCCAAATTATTGAATAAACATATGAGCTCAACAACTAATATTTTTATTGTTTTTAATCTGTTATTCAGGTCATTTCATCAGACTGGTGCTATGTGCTATTATACCTATTCAGCTATCAGGAACCCCTAATCATTCATGTAGCTCCTTTGAAAAAATACTTCTTTAGAAATATGAACTGTGGACGCTGACATTAGCGCTTGGAACTTCTGTACTTGCTGCAACATGTGGTGCATTGAGATTATATTAAGTGTTTAGGCCAACTCTTTTTTGCACAACTTACACACAATAATAGTCTTTTCCAGCGTCCTATCAGATCGTTTTTTTGAAGCAAAAATTAACCCCCAGTGGGCCAAGAGAAGCGGTTTTGTTGTCCGTTGCTGTTGTGTGCAGAAGTTGCTCATGCGTCAAAATTACAGGTATACCAGAAATGCTAACACAAAGGTTCCGGTTCAGGGCTTTTGTATGTTAAAAAAAGAAAGGCAATTAATTGCATTAAAATTATTAAAATCTATGTAATTGATTAAGTGAAATTAACATGTTAAAGTCCCGGCTCTAATCAGAACTGTTTTTTGGAATCAATAAATCCAGCCAAGAATTATTTTTGATGAATGACCCCATCCTCAGCTCCATTAAAAATGTATGATCTACATTTAAATGCTTGGTCAATGCCAAGAAACCAACTGGCATAAATGAGAAACTTCTCATAAGAGGAATGGTCATAAGAGAAATGGATATTTAGTCAGAACTTTGCCAGTAACCTTGATTTAGACCATGTGTGGATGAGGGAAAATCCATAATAACCTCAAACTTTTTCACCTAATTTGTACAATGCATTTAAGTAATATGTTGTATATTCACGCCTGTCAAAAAAGGAATGGTGCAAATAAATCATTAAAAGCCAAAAATTAATATGCCATTCACCCCAGTGATGAATGTGTATAAACTTCTGGCAAGCACTGTACAAAACCACTTGCACAGTTTCATTGACAGTTTTTTTTTTTTTTTTTTTTTTTTTTTTTTTTTTTTTTTTTTTTTTTTTTTGTAAATAGTAGCAGATACAATGAGTCATTAAATATGAATGTCTTCAGTCCACCTGATGCTGTGAGTAAGGTTTGTCATTCTATTGCCAATCCAAGGAATGTGTCTTTTAAGCTTGTGTAATAGGAAATATTGCAAATATGACTTCAGATGCTTTGTGAAACATACTCAGGATGGTGTGAGAGTGTTTTTTCAGTGGTTTTAAAATAAACAGAAATGAATCCAGAGACAGACTGCTAATGTGATTCTGTTTAAATGTGAAATCTGTGGAGAGACAGAAATGCCCATCTCATGGGAGGAAACTAAAGAGATGTGCAGAGCAGTGCCTTAGACAGAAAGGAACCTTTTTGATTAAAGGATTTCTCCTTCTGCTCCTCATTTTGAAGGCACATAAGACACCTTCTTTTGTTTCAGAGCGCATCTGCCCTCTGCTTGACTTCACCAACCACCAACATGGCTTTAAGCGTTTGGCCAATATAGCATGACAGAAAAAAGTCAAATCTGTCATTTAAATCATTTGTAGTTACAGTAGAGTTTTATCCTGCTGTTTGCATGCCTTGTGTAAGCGTGCCATTTTGTCTGATTTATTATTCATTGAAGCAAAGTAGAAGAAAAAGGCTGTTACTTGCTGATTTGCAATAAGATCCTTTAAAAGATGAGAATTATCCTAAAACAACACATCAGTGCAACAAATAAAATGGAGATAAAACTGCTTTGCCAGACTGTCACTATATAATGCTGCAATCTTCTGCACAGCAACATTTACTTCAAAATTATGGTGTCTATCTTCCCTAATACTCCAACAGAATTTTGCATTGCTGTGGTAGTCTTTGGTAAAGCTCAGATATTGTTGCTATGGGCAACGACACTATCCAGCATGCATCTCTCTCTCCCTCTCTCATTATATATATACATATACACATTTACACATGCACACACACATACACACACACAATATATATATATATATATATATATATATATATATATATATATATATATATATATATATATATATATATATATATATATATATATATATATATATATATATATATTGTGTGTGTGTATGTGTGTGTGTGCGTGTGTAAATGTGTATATGCAGGTGTGTAGGTGTGTGAGTGTGTAGGTTTTAGTTTGGTAACCTGTTCTGGAAATAAAATAACATCTGGGAATCTAGTAAAGATTCTAACACATGCGTATGCTTGGATCTAAACCAATCCATTGGAGCTATAGCTGTATGTTTACAGTTCATGTCTTGCTAGAAGGTGAATCTCCACACCAATGTCAAGTTTTTTGTCGCTTCTAACAGGTATTCTTCCAGTATTGCCCTGTATTTAGCTCCATCCATCTTCGCATCAGCTCTTAGCATCTTTCCATACCCTTGTAAAGAAAAGCTTTCCCTCACCATAATGCTGCCACCATCAAGTTTCATTGAGGAGGTGATGTGTTCAGGGTGATGTGTAATGTGTTTTGTACGTAGGCATATTTTGGTTTCATTTGACCAGAGCATTCTTCCTGCGTCCCCAACACAGCTTGCAAAAAATTGCAGTGGGACTTGTTTCTTTTAACAATGGCTTTCTTCTTGGCACTCTTCATTAAATGTGAGCTATGTAACCATGTGAATGAATAAGACTATTTACTAATAAGGTGGCTTCTGAAAGAAGGTTGGTTGGTGGATTTTATGTGGAAGTAGTAAAGGGGGCTGAATACATGCCATGCTATCAAATTTATTTGGGAAAAAAATTAAAACCATGTAGCCTTTTCTTTCACATCACAATTACTCAATTGTTACACAAAATACACTCATTTGTGGTTGGCTATTATCTAAAAGCTCAGTAATATCCATCCATTGTCTATTCCTGCTGGTCCTTGCAGGTTCACGGGGTGACTGGTGCCTATCTCCAGTGATCATCTAGCAAGAGGCAGGGTAAACCCTGGAAAGGTCCATCACAGGGCAAAACAAAGACACATAGGAAAAACAACCATGCACAGAAACACTTATACCTGAGGGCAACTTAGAGAGACCAGTTTACCTAACAGCCATGTTTTTGGACTGTGGGAGGAAGCCAGAGTACCCAGACAGAACGCATGCATGCAAGAAGAGAACATGCAAACTCTATGCAGAAGGACCCCAGCAGGATTGCTGCAAGGCAAAAAACATAAAGTAAAATGTAAAAATAAAATGTATGATGTATGTGTGTGTGTGTATATATATATATATATATATATATATATATATATATATATATATATATATATATATATATATATATATATATATATATATATATATATATACAGAGAGAGAGAGAGAGAGAGAGGGAGAGAGAGAGAGAGACCTTAAAGTATAGCGAGATCGAATTTCCTTATTAAAGTGTGGCTCTCCAAGCTCTCCAAGTAAAACATTAACCAAATATAGCAACAAATGTTCCCTGTAGCAGCTGACATGGATTCTCCTGCACCTTTTTGTGTTAGGTTCCAGCGTTTATGTTAAAAGCTCCAAAGAACAAAACAAAATTAATGCTTGTGACCTCATCCCCCTGCCAGTTGGCTACTGTTTCTGACCCAGAGCCATTTCTGAGCCTCTCGTCCCTAAGAGCTTGTGATTTTATTGACTAAGTATATGAAAGATCTTTTTGGTTTTTGTTGTGCTCTGATGAACATGGAAGCTAATCAATTCCTGTCCAGACCAATGATTTCCTATGTAGAAAGCATGCTGTCAAAACATGTTGAACAATGAATCTAATAATAGATGTTACTTAAAAAACAGAGCTTGGAGGGAAGCAAATAAGCATCTCCAACAGAATATAATAGTACAAATTATTTTGGTCTATATAAAAATCTCTTTTTAATAATTAGGTACAATATGTTAATGTTGAGACTTTGTGCAACTAATCATATAAATCTTGTTTACATCACATTAATTGTGTGTGGATATTGTTAATATCTAAATTAATCTAATATAAACTAGACAAATTTGTAAATAATACATACAGTTGATGAAAAAAAGTCTCATAATATTTACGGAAATATTATACTTCCAGTTTTTTTTCTTTGGTGTTGCACGCATGATTTAACAGGCCTGTTTTTGTTTATATCACTTTGAAACTTATCATGTTTGACATTTTGAATACACAAAATAAAAAGGGCTTCATTTTCTTCATTTTTGTCATGCTGGAGGGGTCCTTTTTAAATGCATCTCACTTTTTAAAGTGCAAATCTTTGTTTATGTTGTTTGGGGTATGCCAACAAATGTGAATGTTATAAAAGCAATAACATTTTTTCAGATGAAAATTTTTGACAAATTCATTAATTGAAAACATTGTTGATGGATTAACTGATCAATCAAAAAATGGTGGAAACTAAGAAAAGTCATTTACACCAGCCCTAGTCTCTGACTTGGGATTGTACAAGCTGTCCATGCTGTTAAACTGTGTTGGTTAAAGGTGCTACTGCACAGCGTCAGTTTCTGAGCACAACATATTCCATGCTTACTCACTCCGAGCTGGCTGCCGGACCAGCAGCTCAAGTAGCATCTAGGACTGGCTACTAAAAATAAAAGTCTACTGGTAAAAAGCTTCTGCGGGAAAAACAAAAAAATTCAGTCAGTTCTTCTTTTACATGCTTTATAAATGATGAAGAAGGTGGTATATACTAATTCTCCCTTCCCCACAGTGGGACAATAAAGGATATTTCTTTTTTATTTGATTAGTCCATCAGAGTTTAGCAAGCCTTGTGATTGAATGATAATTGACAATATCTCCATAAATTTGTAAGGCTGATGCTCATTACTGCATCAGTGCTGCTGTTGCTGCCAAACCATTTCCAACACCCACAGAATGTATCAAAGGAGTAAAAGTGTTCATAGGTAGACCCAAGTTGTGCATGAAAAGAACAAAGCAGCTCAAAGCACTTTGATCAAAAGCCTCAAACTTTGTTTGTTAGAGCAGGAAATATATGGAGGGCATGTTTGTGATCTTTTTCATAATGATCATTTTTGATGATTTTGATAATGACATTTGAGAAAATGTAAAGCTTGCTTATTGTTTTATGTTTTCATCATGTAAATCACCTTGAATTATTTTGTTGCTGAAATGCACTATACAAATAAACTTGCCTTGCCTTTTGATTAAAAAAAAAAAAAAAAAAAAAAAAAAAAAAAAAAAAAAAAAAAGCAACATGGAAATGCTGTCCGGATTTTACCACAGTATGGGAAATGAATGAAACTGTATGCTTTTTATTTCTAAAAACATGCACATCTGGGGAAGTTAAAGGCTGGAAGAAGAGATGGTGAAAGGCTGCATATCTTATAGCTACATGAAGTGGCTTTCCATGCTTAACATTGCAAGCTTCCAACATGGTGTGTTAAATTCTTGCTGGCAGCTCAGAGTGGGAAAAACAAAACACAAAATGGAAAAGTGCAAATGTAGCAAAGCTAACTCATGATCAGAGATAACAGTGCATGGCATTATTAACTATGACAGGATGTAGTGACGTTTGTGGTCCACTGGGAGTCACATAAAGCACGCCGTCATGTAGCGAGACTTACAACATCGCTATCATAGTATATTATAAGTTCTGCAATGGTTGGCACTAATTTCACAAAAGGAGCTTATTGTGAACTTTGCGCAACAATAGTTTTTTATTTACATATTCTTGGCCTCAAAAAAGTAAGTGCAGTGTGTTGATGACTCATACGTGAGATTCTGTTCCAAATGGCCATTCCTGTGACACAAAATTTCTGTGTCACATTCAGCATCTTGTATTAATGATCAGCTGTTCTCTACCAGTGATATGTGATGTTTTTGAAGGAGACTAATCCTGAGGCAGGATTAATGTCCACTGGCAGTCCCATGGGCTCACAAAGTGAGATGTCACTCCTCACAATGAATACAGCTATTCTTCTGAGCTCTAATCATTTTTCGTTTCCACTTTTCTCACACCAGATATACTAAATGAAATATATTTGAGAAGAAAACATAGTAAAATATGTTTTCCCTTTTTATGTATGATCCTCTGTTGCTATTTGCAACAATGCATGTGATTTTTCAACCACTTGTTATGTATAAAATACCTCTGATGACCTAAATCTGATCATGCTGAATTATTAAAGGTAAGGAAGAGCATAATAAATTGCATCTCCATTTGCTTAATGATCATTTCCCACAGGACATTGACTTAAGCGTTTAACCATTGGAAACAACTGCAGTGCATTTTTCCACTAATACAACAAAACACAGATGTTTTTATTACAGAATAAAGCTTCAGGGTCCTCACACTGTCTGGAAAAGTCCAGAAAAGTATGGAATTTGGTTTAAGTATTTCCCACATCTAGATATGTATGAGGGAAAAATACAGAATATGGAAAGAAAATTGGATTTCAAGATTTTATTTCCTATTCTGTTATCTAAAATTTCAATCCATCCATCCATCCACCTAGCTATCTTTATTCATGTTTTAAAATGATCTTAAAGAGGACTGAGAACTTTGATTCTGTAAAAGTAAAACTGTTAACATGACAAATATGTAGGAATCCTTAATACTTAAGCAGAAAAACAATAATCATGTACTGCATGAGAAATATATGAACTTAAATGCACACTGTTTAGACAAATGAATCATCCTAGCTTTTAGCATCCACCCCCACTGCCATCCACCTCGCTTTCTCATTCATTCCCCATCATACATGACTGCACAACTTGCTATCTCAAAAGATCATTAACTCTGCATTGTCAAGGCGACAGCTCAACATGTGAATCTCATGTGAGTCTTCAAACAAATGCCTCTGAAACACATGAACACGCCACATTTCCGGTAAACGCAAAGGCACATTTACAGTCTGCTTAGTACATGACAGTCGAACTCACCCTGAAAGCTTTGGCATCTTGACAAAGCTGAACACATCCATGTGTGCTGCAGACTGCAATCAACCTACACATGCAACTTTACTCCAGCACCATTGTAATGCGTTGTTTTTTGCCAGTAAATAATGCAAAGAAAAAAAGTAAGGCTTCCACAAGTCAGGTGTAGAGATTAGTCGTTTTCTCTGAGCCTCTGCATGGCTGAGTGATTGCTGTGTCCTCGTCTCAGCAGCACAAATCCACATCCCATGGAAAAGGATCTGGCAGCGCAGCTTCCCCCGGTTACATCCTTCAAAGCATGTCTCTGTTAGTCGTGCTAAGCCACCTTCATTTAATTTCCATCGCAGTGGAATGATGTGCGGGAGCCGCACAGTAACAACAGCTTTGGAGGGAGGCAGAAAGAGGCTGAGCGAAAGGAAAGGGAGGGGGTTGGTGATGTTGGTGGGAGATGAAAGTGGAGGAGAGAGAAACAGGAATTCGAGAGCTTGTTATGCCCGTGTGTGTACAGAGGGCAGAATATTAGCAAATAAGAGGTGCTGCCAGTGTCCAGCAATCCCTCTCCCCAAAGCCTGCTTGGATCATATCTCAGGCATTTAGTGTTTTGCCGGGAAGAGAGAAAATGTTGAAAAAGGAGCCAGATGGATGAGATGGCATATACAAATGTGTGGCAGATACAACACTGGAGCAACAAGAGCAGCTGTTGCGTTATGAGGACCTCATGTGTTCCCCTCCCCAGCTGAGGTCTCTGCCTCACAGCTGCACATCACACTGCCTGTACTGCACAGTGCATTTCTTTTGACCTTTCAATGTAGTTCAGCTGCTAAATGCTCACTCTCAGTGCTCATGAGGAGCCTCCAAATATTTCAGCATTCACATCTGTCACAAACAAACACAGAGCAGATGCAATGCTACCAAAAGAGATAAAGGACAAATTTAACATCAATAATGAAATCTATTAAAATAACCTGGCAAGTATTCAATACTATTTTTTCTGTAAAACTTTTTTTTAAACTCTAGGCCCCATGGGTCACTGTTTACAACATGTTTCTATACAATTACGGCTGCAAGTCGTTTCGGCTCTGTCTGTGCCAGGTAGCTTTGCACATCAAGAGACTAAAATTTCTGCTCAATCTTCTCTGCAAAATTACTCAAATTGAGTCAGATTTGATAGATTGTGTCTGTGAACATTTTTTTAGGTTTTACTAGAATTTTTTAGTTGAATTTCAGTACCTTGACTGAATTGTTCTGTTTTAATCTAAACTAACCCACTGTAGCTCTAGCTGTATGTTTAGGGTCACTGGCAAACTTTTCCCCTCAGTCTCCATTGTTTTACAGCCCATAACAGATTTTTTTGCCCTGGATTGCCCTCCATTCATCTTCCCACCAATTCTGAGCAGCTTCCCTGTCACTGCTAAGGAAAAGCATTCCCACTGTATGATGCTGCTGCCACCAAATATTACACTCAAGGTGAAATGCAGTGTTGATTTTCCCAGACATCCATAGCATTTTGCAAGTTTACAGCACAGCATTTAGGAAGTTGTGGGGAATAGAAAAAAATCCCTCTGAAGAAAGTCACTTATAAGTCTCTTACTTTTTAGAGACACCTGCATAATCCATACTTTTAATCCAGTGGGGGCCCTAGGCATCACTGAAGAACTGAATATTTCATGTTTTCTTTAACGTTTTGTAGCGAAGTGCCCGTCCCCAAAAGGCCTTTTCAGCAGTTGACTGGCAGACACTATTTTTATTGATATAGTGGCTCTTTTGACCTTTTGCATATGTTGTTTTGTCAGTGATTTAAACAATCTGCTGCTCTTTTATTAACTGTGCAGTGTTTGTTTGTTTTGCTTTTTTTGACTTGAGAAATGGGTGTGGACAGTGAACACATAGATGAGTGCCACATCCTTCTTTATTAAGGCTTCATAATTCAATTTTTAGGTTGTTTATAATTGTTGGCCTTAAAGCTATGCTCACTTTTGACTCTGATAAAAACACAGAGGATGCTAAAACGTTTGTCTATCCAATGTTGGACAAAAATACTGTAACCCAATCAGAGAGCTCCAACCATATGCTGTCACCTCCAATTTCAGTAAATTAAGGCATGTCTAAAATCATGTCAGGCGTCAAATGCTAATGATTTGCAAATTAAAACAACAACTGAGAGAACAGCACGGATCAGTCCTATCATCAGATGAAGAATCACCTCAGCTCTACAGCCCCAAGGAGTAGAAATCACCCTTCATAAATTAAACACCCAAGAGCCGTCCCCTCTTTCAAAAAACAAAACAAACAAAAAAAAAAAAAAAAAACACAGAGAGCCAATTACCCTCATCTTTGATCCTTGGATGTTTTATACTTTTTCATGTGTCTACAACAGTTTGGAAAAATGAATGTTTCAGAGTAGTCAAATAACTTCCTTTGTGATCATGATCAGAATGAAACACACTCAGACAACATGACATCAAACACATTCTTTAAAGTTATTTCCTCCAGCTGTCAAATAGCTGAACTGAGCCAATTACCAAAAAGGGACTTTGATAAATAGAAAATAAAGTCAAGGTAGTTGAGAAGTTTTTAAAATCAGTTTGAATCTCAGTTTAAAGCACTGCACAATAAGGATCAGCCCGGTCAGTAAAAATGTTACCTGATGGCACAAAGAACCTCTATAGAGAAATTCCAAGCAGAAACAGTAAAAGCTTACAGAGCTGGTTAGCACCTACTTTATGCTAAAATGCCACAACATGTAAGAATCTGTAGAGTGATTCAATGTGCCTTTGCTGAGAGTGATACACAGCATAAAGACGGTTGTCACTTCCACTCAGAGTCAAGCTTGGATTTGTTTGCAGTTACAGAAAAAGATGCAGATTGCTGGTGCAAAATTGTGATGTGAGTTGATCCAATTATTTTTAAAAATCAGTTTGAAACATTATGTTAATAACATTCTGAAACGAAACACATTCCAGATTACACATGCCTAGAAGGAAAAATGGAACATGTATTTTTCGAATGAACAGAAGACATGAAGGATTCTCTGAAAACTGGAAAAACATGTCCAATGATTTGCTTCCAATGTAAACCAGAGTATCCGATGGCAGCAGGATTGAGAGATTCAGCGTTTTCTGGACAGTTAGGTTTGTCTGTTTGGGACTGTGGCCCAGAGGCCTGTATGAGTGGCAGAGGATATTAGGGTCAGACAGAAGCGTGATCTAAGGCAAGTATGGCTTAAGTTTTGACCGATAAAACACTGCTGTCCCAGAGTTTCTTTTAAAAATGCTGATTTCAGACATTCTGGGACTCTTGGTTATTTAAACTCAGCAGTGCTTAAATTTTGAAAACGTTGCTTTTAGATCACATTGCTTGCCTTGAAACATAATAAGGACATGCTAAACTATTGTCATTTTGGCAACTGGCAAAGTACTGCCAAAGACCATAAGAGGACAAAATTAAAAGAATTACACAAAAAAAACTGAGAGACTGAGATTGTATTTTCAAACACATTATCTTAATGTTCTTCAGATGCCTTCACAGCAAAACTAGATTTATATCGAGATCATATCATATACACACTCTATTAGGTGACTACTGATGACAATTGGTAGCTCTATAGATTTTATTTAGGGTATCAGAGTAAAGGGGACTGAATACAAATGCACACCTAATTTCAGATTTATAGTAGAAAAAAGTTTTAAAAAAAACATGCATTAATTGTTTTCTACTAAAAACATTGATGTTTGTAGTTGCAATGTATTAAAATGTTGAAAACTTTAATGTGTGTAAATACTTTTGCAGGATACTTAAGAAACACAGACCTGATCCACAGAGGTGTGTTTGTTTGTGTGTATTTGTGAACCTGTATCTGCCTCTGAGCCACCTCGGCCCCTCAACTATCCCAATGTCTGAGTGTGACACTAATTATGCCGAAGCTGGATGATTTATTCAGTGAATGAAACTGCTTTTAGGGCAGAATTGTAATATATGCAGTGGTGTGACTAATTGGGATAAGAAGTCAGGTGTCACCTGATTGAGTTATGATATGCTTTGAACAGATTATGGATTTGGAATTCAAGTTTTACCACACCTAACATTCACTGCATTAGTGGCAAGCAGCAGCTCATTACAGAAGAAGTAAATAAAACCTCGTAATGAGGACGCAATGGTCAAAAATGTAGCATCTGTGTGTTTGGATGACCCAAGAGTTCTAAAACATGCCCATAATGGTTACTGGGAGCTCATGATTTCTACATCTGTTCATTTGAACAACCAACATAGCCAGATATCCCACCAAGATCTCCCAACATGCACTTTGGAATATAGGTATTAAAGTAAGAAATGTCATATACAATGCCTTGTGACTTTTTTACATTTTGTCACAGTACAACATCAAACCTTTTTTGTTTTTAGGATCTTATGTGATATCCCAACACAAAGTAAAACACACCTTAAGCAAGGAAAATGCTTCATTGCTTTAATTATCTTTTTAACATCTTAAAATACTCCTAAATAAAACCCTGTACAAAAAGAAAGAAAGAAAAAGTATTGCACAACCAAAAACCTTTCAACCGAGTAAGAAAGCCATCATAAGTCACATTCGCAATTTATTACAAGCTGTGTGGGTGTTACAGTATACATGTGGAGGCAGGTGCTCTGGTCTAAATCCAAAGCACTATGTGTGGTGGAAATCTAACATTGCACATCACCCTGAACACACCATTGTCAAGGAGAAGCACTGTGGTGGCAGCATCATAATGTGGGAATGCATTTCTTTAACATTAACAGAGATCACGCAAAGATGGTTGGAGCTAAATACATGGCAGTCCTGGAATGAAACCTTTTTAAAGGGGTAGTGACATCACTGTATAAACTATTTAATGTAGCTGATATTGCTGCATATCTCAATTCTTTAAAGAATTTAATTAAAAAACAGTGTCACCTTTTTGTAAGGGATTGTTTTGGCAGGCCAGATTTCCCTCCTCGGTAAAAGGGCTGGGTACAGTAATATGTGGCTCTACCTAGTTAACTTCACTCTGATTGGCTACAACCATATTTGGGTATAATTGTGGTACTTCCCCATAAATGAACTTCAGCCACCCTTCTCAGATTCTCTCATCCTTCGGGAGTAAAGTGGAAACTTCCACCCATTTTTGAGCACCCTCGAACATAACAGCTCCGCTTTTTAGTAGCCATCCTCTTCTCAAGTGGAGTAGCCTGACATGCTAGCATGAGTTAGCCCCTAAATTAGCAGATGTATCAGCTGGGTGGAGGAGGGAAGGGGAGGGGACGGGCTGTTTGCTTGATGGTGTGCTCTAATAGGAGAATATGAATTACACAGAAAGATAACCTATGTAGAAAGACTGTTGAAGGAAACTGGGTACTAAGAGAGGAATGTTTATTGCCCTCCAGTGCTAATCACTGCACATCCATACATCGGAATTAATGACAGCATCAAGAACAGAGAAGTTATCCATCTAATTTTTACTGATACACCTGCAAAAATCCTTCTCCCATTTAGTCAAAAAAGCATTGTCCATGACTTGCAAAAGGAATGTCAAATATTAATCCCTAAACCAGTCCATCGGTCCATTTGACTGCGAGAGAAGATGTTTGAAATATTCTGGAACATTTACGTGTCTTTATTTTTGAAAAACTGTCTTCAGTGGTAATTGTTTCCTTAAGTGATTCTGAGCCAGTGGCGCCATAACAGTCAACACTGTGATACTGCCTCAGGGCCTGTCACGAACGTGGTCATTCACAATTGGTTTTTAGTTTTCTCCCTTGTGAGATCTATCTGAGGTCTTTGTGTCTTTTAAATGCATATCCCATCTAGCATAAAATGCTTTTTGTCCTATTGGTCCTGGCATTAAGGTTCTGTCTCAAGAGAAGTTGACTATAAGAATGTTTGTCTATATTTCCAAAACATAGTATTGTCACAGTCTAATATTAGAAATATTGAGTGGTCGGTGTATTTGCAACTCAATACTAATGAGACTCCTGCGTCACAGTTGGACGATGAGTGAGGAAACAATGTCACTGTTCAATTTCAGAACGCTTATTGATAAATTGCTAGTTTTCTGCAATTAAACGTCTGGTTGTGGTGTCTAGAAGGCTTGACGTATAAGGAAGAAAAAGAACAGGTCTTCAGAATTGAGTTTATATCAAGAAGTAATGTTCATGTTATTTTTCAGTGGTTAAAAACAGTTTAGTGTGGATATATTAGTCTTATTGGTACAGAACCTATTTGAAAGCTATCTGCTTTGACTGCATTTTTATTTCTAACAAAAAAATAATAAAAACTAGCACTGCATGACTGGGGCCTACATAACCATATAGCACATGCTCATAAAGTTTTAATGATTGCTTAAATTGTTTTTAACCTCACTAACCATACCAAAACAAAACAAAATTTTTGCTAATTTTAAAATAACACATAGATAAAATGGAGTTGTGTGAAACAATAAATGAATGAATTCTATATTATGTCCCCATATATTTCACATCAATCTTACCAATGCTGAGAAATTCAAGAAATATACACACATTGTGAGATTTTTCTTCAAAATCTCAGAATAACTTAGGACATCTACCCCAAAATTGCACATAAGCGTGTCACATCAGGTGGACACGATTAGAGCATTGTTACTCTGAATTAAGAACAAAGTTTTCTCTGTTTAACCTCCAAACATTTATTTTGGTGTGCCCCTGACTGTTCAAGTTAGAGTAAACACCAGCATAAGTCCAAAAGAGACTTCTGAGGCCTTCAGAAAAAAAACTGAGCATTGGAGAAATGATTAAAAGCAGCCATTCTACTGTCCAAAAATAGTCTACAAGTACAGGACATTCAAAACATCCACCGGATAGCCCAGGTCTGGCTGTCCAAAGCAGTCTAAAGAACTCTCCAAGGAACTCTAAAATGTACACACAGAACCTAGAGTGTGTTCTTGCTACGATATGAAAGTGTATGCCTCGACAATCAGAAAGATACTGCAAAAGTTTGCCATTCATGGTACGTAAGAGTGAGAGGGAAAAGCATTTGTTCCAACAAAATCATAAAGGCCAAACTGAAATTTGCCAAAGAGAACATAGAAAGATGAGTATAACATTGAATTATTTAGACACCAGAACAAAGGGCATGTTTGACACAAACAAAATAGAGCATTACATGATAAATAACCTCATAGCAACTGTAATGCACAGAACTGAAAGGGGTATGTTTCTGGCCAGCTCACAGAACTAAGTATTTATGTAGAACTTTAACCATGTACCTGGGGGCGATTTTGAAAAATGTGAGACCATCAATAAAAAAGCTTAAACACAACTAGATCCTTGCAACATGACAATGACCCAAAATACCCATCTAATATATCCACCTAGGACTGGCTGACAATCAAGAAATGAGTGAAATCAAAGCCTGGATCTTGATCTAATTGAGATGTTGTGGAGTGGCTGAAGTCAGGCTGAACATACCAGAAACATCTCAAAGCTGAAACTGAGGATTGTTGCAAACTTGCTTCAGACTAATGTCAGAGACTGATAGGTAGCTACAGGAAGCATCTCACTGAAGTTGTTTCAGCCAAAGGAGACACATTGGCAGCTGTGAGATCTCTTTGTCGATTTGTTTTACTTGAAGAACAAAATTATTGTTTTCCTGCAATTTAATCCCTTTCTTTTCCAGAGATGAAAAAATATTAGACATCAATATGTGAGTACTTCTTAATGAAAATCTGAATATTTAATGGGGTGTCTTAACTGTTTTCACATCATCGTATATGTCAGAGCATACTTAGTATTTATTTTCAAGAGCTTTGTGTGAACAAAATGCAAACTTTAAAGAGAAATATGAAATCCTTTCTAATACATATATTAACACTTGAATTTCATACAGAAACTAGCCTTGGTACCTCAATATTAGGAGATATAACGCTCATAAATATTTTTTGATTCAATTCAATTCAATTGCATGTCCAGATAATTACTTACAGAATGACTGTAAAAATGCCAAGATCGTTGTCATCTGGGTCCATAGTTGGTGACAGGTCTAATTAAGTCTGATGAAGAACTTGTTTCAGTTTTTCCAGTTCAGGCCTTCTAAACCTTCTTTACTGATGAGTGTTCATGTTCTTTCTTCTAACTACAAAGTTTCTCATGGCTTGATTTTGACTCAATAGCCAACTGAGCCGCGTCTGACTAAGCCAGTTATTATTACATGCAGCAGGCCCTGTCCAAGTGAGTGGCCAGTGCCCTGAGGGAGGAGACCGAGCTTGTCGCTCCTGCCTTGGTAATGAAATAACATCACATTCCGGGCCAGTGCATCAGAAAACACACAGAGAGATCAATGTGGAACAGCTGGACTTCAATGGATGGCTCTGCTGGGTTAAGGCTTTACCTCAATAAGCAAAGCTCTCACTCAGACTCAACTGTGGTGTTTTTCTACATCAACGCTTTTTACAGAGAGGGTTTGAAATGCACTTGAGTGCTGCCAGAACTAAGTAATATAAACACTGCTTTGCACAAAAAATAATATCGAAAATATTTCCTTATCCAAAGTACAAAGCGTTTTGAATATCCCATGTGTTTTATCATCCATGAGAGCTTAGAAATTAAGCTTCAGCCATAATCCAGACTCTATCACTGTCTGCCTGCCAACTGTCACCCCTAACTGAGCCAGAACTAAATCCTATATAAACCACAGAATTAGGTCCATGTTACACAGTAGCCATCAGGTAGCTTATTTCTAGCATGTTCGGATTGATTCATTGTTTTATCGTTTGATGTAGCCAATATGAAATTTTGCATTTCAAGGTATACCTATACCTCATGAAATCATGTGATTTTATTCACATTTTCACATCTCTTTTCACTTTATACCACAGCTATTCTATTTTAATATCATGCTTCCTGACACTGGATTATACCATGCCGATTCTCTCATGCATGAATGGCATTCACAGTCTTCCATTAGTTATGAAGTGAGGCACGTGTCTGCTACTGCAAGCAAATGGAGCTGCTTGCATAACACATCCAATGCCAAGTACACAAAGCAACGGATGACAAGTGAAAGTTTAGTTTGCAGTATAAGAGCAGAGCAGCATGCAACATTCAGACATTTGGCATCATCACCCTGGGTTGAGCACCGTGCCAAATGATGCACTGTTTCTGTTTGCATGTCCAGTAGCTAAGTATAGCCATATGGCCACAACAGAGTGCAGTGTGAGGTTAAAGCAGACCTTTCAGTGAGAGAAATACTGCACATGAATCCATCCAATCATTTGGCCCGACGCTCGCCCCTGGGCCAGAGCACACTGCATTGGTGGCCTGTTTTTCTGTGTCACACAGGTCGCAACACAAGCTCAAAAAGACGATGTGCAAAAAGCAATAACCATGCACTGTGTTTGCAGTTAAGAATCACATTAGGGATGTTGTCTCTGGGTTACAACAGGCTTGATTTAAGATGCGTTTCTATACTGGGTTGATTTAATGTGTTGCTTGCTGCATGTGGGTGGATAGCTCATTTTAGACAATGTAGGTACCATGCATCTTGAAAATTCCTCCTATTTATTGTGCTTTGGAGAAGCAAATGTACCTCTTAATTATTTTTTTTTACATTTTGTTGCACTGCAATCACAGACTTGTATTTTACATGATGGTTCATCACAAAGTAGGGTATAGTTATTAAATGGGATGATTATGTTATACAGTTGAAATCAGAAGATTACATACACCTTTTTTTCTGACTGTCAGAAGTGAAATCAGACCAAATGTTTTAGGTCAGTTAGTGTTACCAAAATTATTTTTGTTGGCTAAATGTCACAACAATGAGAGAAGGAATAGCCATCCATCCATCCATCCATCCATCTATCCATCCATCCATCCATTGTCTTCCACTTATCCGGGGTCAGGTCATGTGGGCAGCAGCATAAGCAGGAGGCCTAGACTTCCCTCTCCCCAGCCATTTGGGCCAGGTTTTCCCTCATTTATAAACAAGACCCCAAGATACTTAAACTCCTCTACTCGGGGCAGGACCTCTTCCCCAACCCGGAGAAGGAACTCTATCCTTTTCCGGCTCATGATCATCATGACCAGATGAAGCCAATAGGACCACATCATCTGCAAAGAGCAGAGACATGATCCTAAGACTACCAAAATGGATCCCCTCAACACCTTGGCTGTGGCTAGAAATTCTGTCCATAAAAGTTATGAACAGAATCGGTGACAAAGGGCAACAGCCCGTATCAAAGGGCCTGGTAACCCATACTCCCGGAGTACCCCCACAGAATTCCCCAAGGGACACGGTTGAATGCCCTCTCCATGTCCACAAAACACAAGTAGACTGGTTGGGCAAACTCTCATGCATTCTCCAGGACCCTGCTGAAGGTGTAGAGCTGGTCCAGAGTTCCACAACCAGTACATAAACCACACTGCTCTTCCTGAATCCAAGATATGACTGTCCAATGCACCCTCCTCTCCAGAATCCATGAATAGTCCTTACCAGGGAGGCTTAAGATGACTTCCCTGTAGTTGGAACACACTCTACGGTCCCCATTTTTGAATGGGGGACCACCACCACCAGTGAAACTGCTACCAGTCCAGTGGAACTGCCCCAGATGTCCGTGCCATATTGCAGTCGCGTCAACCAACACATCCCCACAGCATCCAGAGCCTTAAGGAACTCCAGGCAAATCTCATCCACCCTTGGGGCCTTGCCACCAAGGAGCTTTTTAACCACCTCGGTGACCTCAGCACCAGAGATTGGAGAGCCTGACCCAAGGTCCCAGGCTCTGCTTCCTCAGTGGAAGATGTCCTGGTGGGATTGAGGAGATCTTTGAAGTATTCTGCCCACCAACCCACGATGCCCTGAGTTGAGGTCAGCAGCACACCATCCCCACTATAAACAGTGTTGGTGGTGTGCTGCAAATGTTTCTGTCTCTACCAGCTTTGTAATTCTAGAGCAGGGATCTGCAACTCCAGGCCCTGAAAGCCACTTTAACAGAACCTTTTGTTGTGTTTCTGGTTTAACACACCTAAATTAAATACCTGATTCATCACATCTGAATTCCGGTAATGTGCCACTAAAATTATTCACATGTGTTAGAACCAGGGGAAAAAAAGATGTGTTAGAACAAGGGATGCATCTAAAAGTTTCAGGTGAATTTATCATTAGCCATTATAGCACATGAAAATGCCTTGATCAAATTAATTTCTCTTTACTTTGGCTGTATGTTTAGGGTCATCGCAAAACTTAAAGGTTAACCTTTAGCCTAGTTTACATCATTTGCAGTTTCTAACCTGCTTTAAGTAATGCAGTGTACTTGCCACCAACTGCCTGTTTTTCCTCACCTCTGACCAGTTTCACTGTTTCTGTTGATGGTGCAGTGTTAGTGATGTCAAAATAAAGGGGGGCAAAATACAAATGGATGGCACACAAAAAATTATTTATATATATGGTAAAAATTATAGAAAACCATCAATCCACTTCACAGTTGTGCACTACTGTATGTTGTTCTGTCACATAAAAATCACATAAGATGTAATGCAACAAAATGTGAAAAAGTTCAGTAGGTATGAATACTTTTGCATGGGCTTTTATGTAGCTAAAACACAAAGCTTTGCATTTAAGGATTAATTGGTAAAATTTATTTCAGAACACATACAACAAAATGTCAAAGCACTTTAAAGTTGTGGTTGAAACTGTCAAAATTAGCTAATTTTTAGTCCATTACAGCACTGGAAGTGACTTTTTCATTACTTTATGAAGCAGAACAAACACTAGATCTAGTCATTTGCATAAAATGATGAGAGCCGGTCCATGCAGAACAAGAAAATGCATATTAATCTAATAAGAGTAGCAGCTTGGCATATACTGAGTCCTGCAGATGTATGTATTAAAACCTGTCAACCTAATTTCTTCCATTACTATAGTTTTGCTGTATTTGTCTATAATACCAATCAAGATAATTATCATTCTTGCCATCAGAAGACTGTCTGGTAGATAATTATTCATGATTAATTAAGCAAGTTAAAAAGCTAAATAAGGGATCTAGTAGTGCATTTTCATGTGCTCAATTAAATATCAACCATCCAGATCATTAAAAACCTAGGCATAAAAGCAAGCTGTTAAGCATACATATAGAAAAGGAAGGAAGAATGCTGAAGTCAATGGCAGTCAATGAGATCCCAGGATATCACATTCCGCAAATCAGATAGCCACTCCTGTGTCAACATACTAAAGAAGCTCCTCCCTGCTGCCCTGGGAGGATAGGATTCACAGCATCCAGCAATTATCTGTAATGTGGGAGAAAAATCGATGCGCCCGTGGAAAGCTGCTATAGGTCACCAAGTCAACGCTGTCACTTGCATCAGAAGCACTCTTCTGCTGCAGGCTCAGGTCCAAGCCTCTCCAAGAACCTCTGTGAGAGCACGCCTCATTTCTAATGCCCTGGATTACGGCAATTATTAGCCTGACAATACGGAAGATAATTGCTATTTTACATGGGATCATGGCAAAATGGCAGATTATCACATATTTCAGTCATCCATTGCTACAGATGGAAGTATCACTTTAAGTAAAAGCTGTGCACGCTTATTTGAATTTATCTTTATCTTTTCAGTATCAGTTGGTTGTTATCTTGTTATCTTGATCTCTCACATAGCATGTCTTGGGCTTTGACAATGTGTCTTTTGTTTTGTATTTGCAGCATTACATTCATTGTTTTGTTATTGTTATTTAACATAAATTACATAGCTAAAATGATAAAAACTGAAGTTTCTTTTAAAATGCATTGACCATAGAGAAACAATCACCCAAGAGGTAAAAAAAAAAAAAAAAAAAGCTCATTAAAGTTGAATCCATACATGTATTAAATAGCACAACGATGACAGATTATTTCATTTAGTTTGGATGTTAGCACCAACTTTACTAAATCATCAAATGTACTCAATAGAAACATTAGGTACATTGGTATAATATTCAATCAACTGAGTTTGTTTTAACAATAGGTTGCCACAAGATTTCCAAAGGCTGGTGATGTAATGGGGTGAAGGCTACAACACTTTCAATGTATGTTACCAATGGAGACAAATAACCCTGGACCCTAAAAAACATTCACTGGAACAGATGAAACATTTCAAATGGGTTTTATTCCCACTAAAATATATAAATAATATATATAAATATATAAATATAAAAATATAAAATATCTTTTTAAATAATATTCATTTGAATTAATCTAGATTTCGTAAATGTGGTTGTTTCATATATTCCTTTTTGTCTATTTATTTTATGATGCAAAAAGACACATGAGAGAGCAACATTTGTCTAAAATTATTTGCTTCTACAATACACCTTAGGAAAGTTACAGAAATTACAAAATCATTCCAACTGCTTCTTTTGAAGTAAGTTTTGCTCTACTCATGTCTTCTTTTAAAAAGAAACCAGAAGTGAAACTGCTGTTGGCTCACCTCTGCTCCTCGTGGCTCTGGTCCAAACACCTGGCAACACAAATTTCATTTTTATCTTTGTTTTCAAGCTCCATGTCTTCTCTCTCAGGTAGCTATGAGTTGATGAAAGGATCAGCTTTGAATGTACCCCTCTTTCCGGCTTAGATACTGGTCGCATCACAAGGGGTGGGGTGGGGGGGTCTTGAAACGCTGATAGTCTGGTGTAAATTCTATTAAAGGCAAGAGGATATTGAGAAGGATGAAAAATCGATACCTCGTGACCAGTAATGTTTGAAAGATCAGGCTAAGAGGGAAATGTGAGCCGGCAATAGCCGAAGCCCTGACTCAGAGGCAGCGTCTGCAAGTGGTTAATCAAGTGCTTGTCTGACATCCAGATTGCATTTTCTACTCACCATTACTCCCATTTTCATCCTTCACTGTAGAGAAGATGTGCTATCAAATGTAAGAGGCGGTAATCAGAGTAATAAAAACCAGTCCACCGATCTGATATAAATGCACTCTTCTCAGAGGATGCTTTGTCTTTATTTCTCAGTTTTCAAAATGCTAACGGCCCTGTGTTTGAGAAAACATGAACCCCAAGAATGCATGTATGTGAGAGTTAGGCATGTTTGAGTTTCCTGGAAATTATGAGTCACTGAGGTAAAATTTTATTTTATAAATGACGCTGCATATTAATGTCAAGTTTGAAAATATTCAACATATCCTTCCAAACTGCTACAATTTTAGACAGAACAGTGTTGTTTAAGTAACATGCATACAAAAAGTCTTGCAGCAGTTAAAGAGGTGCTGTTTAACTCAGTTTTCTTGGCCCTATGGGACAAATTCTCTTTCTCCTTAATGTACATTATTGATGGCTCATAAGTGCTGTAAGCTGCTAGCATTGCTCTATGGTGCACCAGCACAGACAAGTGACAGAAAGGAGGCACTACACAAAGCTATGTTTAACTAGGTGGTCATCCAGTGTTTAAAACTATCTCTTTTTTTCACTTTTATTGAAGCTGTCCTTAATATGTTGTTCTCTCCACTTCAAAGTGAACAACTTCAAGAACACAACTTACCTGAACTGAACTAACTGAACTAAAATTCTCTATTATGTCATATTTATATGCATTTGGCTAAGTCCTGGTTTTATATTTATTAAGTGAGGTGAATTTGAATGACAACATTTGAAAAGTGCAACATACATTTGTATTCATCCCCACTGAGTGAATACTTTGTAGAACCAACTTTTGCTGAAAAAAGCAACTGAAAGTTATTTAGAATATATCCCTGCTAGCTTTGGACATCTAGAGACTCAAATGTTTGCTCATTCTTTTAATAAAAAAATCTCAATCTCAGTTAGATTGGATGGAGAGATTCTCTGGACATAAACTGTACTCTGACTGGGCCATTCTGAGACATAACAAGCTTGAATCTAAAGTATTCCATTGTATCTCTGGACATTTGCAAGCAGTAGTTATTCTTTTAACATATTTCCCCACCATTGCCAAGGATCTCTGCAATTCCTTCAGACCTACCATGGACTTCTTGGTAACTCCTCTGATTGATGCTCTATTTACCTGTCCTGTCTGTTTAAGAGGTTCACTTTTATGTTTTGGTAGGTTTGCAGTTTCCCACATTTTTTCCATGCATGGTGGACAGAACAGTGCTTTGTGAGATTTGGAATATTGTTTTATAATCTAACCCTGCCACATAGAGATCATGAATGTCCTTGAAGGGCCAGTTGTGGCAGAATGTATTGATTAAAACTACCTATTAGCAAACTGTTACAACATTATAGCTATCTCTGCATTTGATTTATACTGCTTAAGATTAAATAATATTTAACATCTTTTCACATTGATGTAATTTGGCCCAATACAAATAAAAACTGATTTGATTTGACTGATAAAATATTCAAGCACACAACTGTTAGGCTCTCTGAGGTTTAGACAGTCCGCCATAGCCTTGAGTTTGACATATGTGCTCTGAGGCCTTCATAGAGCATCTGTATTTAAACTAAGATTAAACTACACATAAGCACACTCTATTTACAAATGTGTTTATTTCTGAAAGCAAATGACAGCAATGAATTTTATTAATGGTATCAGATTAAAAAGCGACTGGGTTCAAATATAAGCCAAACTTTTCAGACAATTTGTGATAGAAAATATATGATTTTCCTTCCACATTAGTTACATGTCACTTTGCGTTAGTTTGTCACATACAATCCTAATAAAATGCATTCAACTAAAATACATATAAGTTTTGGAATTGTAATATTAGAAAATGTGAAAAACTTACTTTTGCAAGACACAGGCTCTCCAAGACAGGATTTTTTTCTTCTTTAAAGCAACTGCAGTTCAACATACACATGGTGCTAAGTCAGTCTATCTATAAATCTAGAGTATTGAAGACAAGTTAACACAAGCCCTACAAAGAAGGAATTTTGAAGATGATGGATTCATTTGCCTGAGATGGCCCTGCGATCGGTTGCTCTCCCATTACCCAGTGATTGATGGCTGCTGAACCCTCCCCCCAAAACAAATAAACGATCACACATCATGTCCGTTTGTTCTACTGCCATCTAGTGATTTTTTTTTCCATCTTCACAGCCAGAGTTTGTTCCTTGTTTTGTCTTCAGCCATGATGACCCATACAACCTCAAGACAAAATATTTCCCATTTGTCTTTCTGAATTACCTTATAAATGCTGGACCTCCTCACATGTTTGCTGAATACAATGAGTACCTTGGTGAGTTTACTTATCAAAGAGAAATCTTAATGGTACAAATGAGTTTTGTTTTGCAGAGATCTAATGACACCAAAAAAAAAAAAAAAGCTAAAAATCAGGAGGCTAAATTGCCTCTCACATGCAGTGCATTGCAAAACTAAACCTTTAGAATGTGTCTATGAAGACCTCAGAGGGTTTTTTTTTTTTTTTTTTAGAGAACATCAGTTTGAAGTTTGTCTCAAGTAATGTAGGGGCTGTGTTAAAGCATGAAGAAGGTGATCTGGTCTTCTGGTCTTTTTTTTTTTTTTTTTTTTTTTTTTTTTTTTTTTGCCCACATGCAAAATACAGTGTGTGGCAAAAAACTAACATTGCACCTCATCCTGAATGGATCAATCCTACAGATCTGTTCTGATCAGTCCTGCCACATTAAAACACAGTGGCGGCAGCATCATGTTGTGTGGTTGTTATTTTTTAATCAGGGAAAGGGAAACTGCTCAGAGTTGATGGGAAACTGGATATAGCTAAATACTCGGACATTCATTCTTTAGAATCGCCCAGTCACAGTCCCAACCTAAATCTTGTTGAGAAGCTGTAAAGCAGTATATTCCTCAGATACGTGTTTGACTGAGACAGCAGAGTGAGCAATGGTTCCTTCTGTTTGGATTTTAATGCTCTGCACATTCTAAGTTTACCTCTCAGTTCACTCCCCAACATGGTTGTCATTTTTGGTTAAATTTCTTAACATTTTACAACAGCAAATTTTTGTTTTAAGCATGTGAAACCAAAGTATTTATTGCAAGGTATTCTACAAGTCAACATGCCCAGAGTTTTCTACTTAAGCTAACATTTGCCTTGCTGCACCTATCCCTTTGAGAAATTATATAACGGGATGTCTGATGAGAATCTTCCGGGAGTCTTTACCCAAACTCCATCAGCAACAAATAAGCAGATCAAACGTAAAGCCGCCCACTTATCACCACTTCCCCTGTCTGTTTAGTGGATTCTCTGTATCTGATAAATCCTTATCAAGGCCATACAGTGCTGGTTCACATGTTGCGTTATCACACTGGTCTCTTCCCCAGGGCTCCCACAGGAAGGGTCCGTTCAGAGGGCATGGCATGCCATGTATCTCAACTGCCTTACAGTGAAGAAATAATACAGTGTGACTGAGTGAATGCAGCTGAGGTGTGTGAAACATTTCTCAAAGTGTGACTCTATATGTACAAATTAAACTGGACAGGTTATGCTTAATAGGATATATGAATCCATGAAGTGGATGTAATCAATTTTTGTAGGTCAATCATCTCTGAGGGAAACATTTAATGTAAACAATGCGGTTAAAGAGTATTTTCCCCTCACAGATGGTTTTATTCATTTTTGTCACACCTAAATGGTTCAGATCATCAGTTAAAGATAACCTGGCAAAATACAAATTGCAGTTTTTAAATTATTTCATTAAATAATGGAAAAAACCTATGTGAACTGACTTTTGATGTAAAAAAACAAATTACCCCCTAAACCTCATACCCAGAGCTGCTGAATGAGCTGCCTGTTTAAGCTATTGCCATAGCATGTCAACTGGATTTAAGTCCAGCATACTTTCCCAAACTTTTTAGGGATCATCAAAATGTTTAATTAGAAATACGAGATGTGCCTTTGAGTTATTCTTGATAAGGAGTGGGCGTTTGCCATGGCAGTCTCCCACGTGACACCATTTTGCCCAGTCTCTTTCTTATTGTTGAATCATGAACTCTGACCTTAACTGAGGCAAGTGAGGCCTGAAGTGCTTAAATTGTTGTTTCATTCCCCAAAGGCTTAGAATCAGCTTAGTAACCCCTCCCAAACTAATGTCAATGACTGTGTTTCTCATCTGTTGTTGAATTTCTTTAGACTGGGGCATGATGTTTTGTGTTTTGAAATCTCTTAGCCTTCTTAATGTTGTCAAGCAGGTTCCATTTAAATTAATTATTGATTCTATACGTCAGACAGTAATTATGCCTAGGTATGGGCAGTTAAGCCTAGGTATGGGCAGTTAAATTGTATTCATCTGTCCAATAATTATGGGTAATTACTATCAACTAAGTTAACTATAATTCATTAAAATCAATTAGAGTTCATTTAGTTAGTTTTCAGATACCCCCAGATAGCCTTGGATAGTTTTTTTTCCCCTTAATAAATGGAAACATCATATGGAAACTGTGTTTTTGTCTTATTCATCTTATCTTTGCCTGATATTATTTTTTTATAACCTGAAATATTTAAGTGTGATTTTTAAAAAAGCAAAAAATAAGACCAGGAGCAAACGTTATTTTCAGAAGATTGTAACTCATCACATAACATAAATTATGCATTGATTGTACCCGTAATTACCGAGACACGTGTTGTAAACATTATTTTTGCGTCATGAAACAATAAACACTGACATTATGGAAGGCAAAAAAATAATATAATAAATTGTGAAAAGTCTTGAAATATATACATACTTGATGTTTTATAAACTCTGTAAATCAGATTTGAACATAAATCTGTGTACGCCATGATATTAATTACCATCTTCTTTTTTTTTTTTTTTTTTTTTTTTTTTTTTTACCGCGGGATCAGTTCAAATTGGTTTGGCTGAGTCACTCAGAGCCAATATAAACAAAGCCATACCCCTAATCCCGCTGAGTATTATTTGTCATGCTGTTTTGGGAAAATTAACATACTTCTTAGAAGCATCATTGAGATGTTGGAAGCAGGAAGCACTGAGTCACAGAGCTGGGAGGCGAAGGAGGTGATCTAGAGTATACGGGCGCGTATTTCATAATACTGGCAGAGACGCTGCGAGCGCTGGACGCGTTCGGGAAACAGTTCATCTGAGGCGTTCGGATTATGAGTTGCGGATCTTTATTCAATGTTACATTAACGGCTGAGTGAGATATGGCTGCACAAGGACTTTTCAGCAGCGTTTTCTCATGCTCGCTAAGCCCCAAAAGTATTTCCAAGAAGAAATTGAGGCAGACCAGGAGTTTGGATTCGACTTTGATGCGACACTGTGGGACCGAGGTTGAGGAGGCTTCGTATAAGGTCAGTGACCTTTAACTAATTGCTTTGAGCGCCAGGCAGATGTATTATTTCGTGTTACATCATCCTGCAGAAAGTGATTAGGGATGTGGAAGTTAATTATTCCTGCAGGAAATCCAACTGATTTGCGAGGCTGTAATTTCGTAAAAACTTTGGAGACCAAACTTTTAAAAGAAATTTCCACTCCCCAATTCATTAACAACGTGACGCCCATATAAGATGTAAGAGTTGATCACATTACTGTTGTCCCTGGAGTAGGTATTACAATTTTTCGGAAGTGGATGGTATTCCCTTAAATATAATGTAATGCAGCAGGATTACCTCTACTTCTCTCCCATGTATTTTACTTTTATATATTCTTGGTATTATTTAGAAAATACTAGATGCATCTTGCATAAAAAAAAAAACCTCCCCAAACTAATCCATCACGGTCTTCTGCTGTTGCAACATCATCAAGTCTCTGACTAACTAGACAGGTTTGCTTAAGTGTGGATCAGCATGTTTTACAGCTCATTGCATGACTAGAAGTGATGAATCTCATCCAATTTCATCCAATTTGTACTAAATTATGTCAGCTGCATTTTCTGAGGTTGAGATGAATAAAATTTGCACATTTAACAAGACTGAATTGACAAGAGGAGATCATTTTAAGGTGATCCTTTGAAGGAATGTGCAAAGCTGAGATGTGTTGATGTTAGAATTTGCAAAGCAAACAGAAATATCTTAGCATTTATAGTGCCTCCTGACAAAAGTTTCACTTTACAAGTTCAACATGCAAACAACTGCCTTCAAACTTCTTCCAACTACTATAACGTTAATGCTATTTATAGCTGAAAACTAACACTGCAGCACACCCTGAATACACTATTCCTACTTGAGGCATGGTGGTGGCAGCATCATTCTGTAGGGGTGCTTTAGCTCAGCAGGGGCAGGAAATCAGGTCTGAGTTGATGAGAAGCCAAACACAGGGTCACACTTGAAGAAGACATGGTAAAAGTTGCAAAAGACTTGAGAATGGGTAGCAGTTCATCTTCCAGGAGAACATACAGCCAGAACTACAATGGAAAGGTTTGGATCAAATCCGATATTGATGTGTCAAAATAGCCCAGTCAAAGTCCAGACCTGAATCTAACTGAGAATATGTGGCAAAACTTGAAAACTGATGTTCAGAGACGCAGTCAATCCAATCTGACCTACTTTGAGTTATTTTTGCAAAGAAGGGGAAAACTTTTAATTTGTAGATGTGCAAAAGTCTTTTTGCACAATATTTAAAAAAAAAAAAAAAAAAAAAAAAAAAAAACAAACATAAAAAACAACTCTGAATACTACTGCACTTCAAAGTTTTAAGTTTTTTATCTGTTTAGGTAAAAAAGAAAAAAAATCAAAAAACTGAAACTATGTTTTCTATTCCTTTGAATTCATATGTTTTCTATAAGTTGTTACATAAAGTCCCAGTAAAATTGTTGAAGTTTGTGGTTGTAATGTGACACAATATAAACAGGTTGAAGATACAGTATATGGAGATTTCAGGCACTGTATGCATTTATGCATATCCCTGCTGGACTTTTTGCATAACCATTCAGAGATCTCACATCAAACAAAACAGAGCAGCTCTAAACTTGTGTGGAGGAAAGCAAAATTACCACTCGATGTGCAGCAGCTGCTTTGCAGAAAGTGCACTGGAAGCTATCACATTACTAAATAAAACAAAGCACTAAATATTGGAGGCAATCTGCACTGTTGTGCTTAAATTTTCCCCATGGCAACACTGTTTGTTTATCATATTGGAAGTATATCACTGACCTGACACCGTAATAGCCTTGTAATGGATGCCAAGTATCTGTTCTCCAGAGTTATCAACAGTAACTCCATAGCCAGAACTTTTCCTTTTTCACACAACCTGAATGAAGCTGGAGGAAAAAAATAAGTTAGAGTAGATATTTGGGAGTATGAGTTAGGGTCTTTTGGACGAATTTTTGTTGTTGGGATGTTCATGCTACTGTTTTGTTGCAAATAACACAGTTATGTTGTTAAATATGCTATTAATTATTAATCACCGATATTTGTTGTAAAGATGGTGCAGCTGCACTGTTTTACAGTCCCAATTGAAAACAGAGTGACTGAGATCCTTCCTGAAGACTCACATGACCATGCTGTCAGCTTACAATCAGCTTACAAGCCAGTGCCTTTGTATGCAAAACCTTCCTCCAAGTCAGTAATCAAAGTCACATTTTTGTGGGTGTGCATATAGTCATGTTCTTCACTGAGGGACAATAGTATCCAAGAGACCACTGCAACAACAAGTCAGGGTCTTTGTATTTTTCCTTTTTCACATGAAACTACTGCACCTCCACCCAGTAACGGCCCCAACACTGCAACACTTCCATTTCAAGAATGACTTCATTTGGCTTGTTCAGCTCCATCTGGTGTAAATGTATTCAGAAACAACTGCTGCAGCTTTTGTATATGAGTATGTTAAATGTGTGATGCTGTGCTAATGATAAATGTGTCATTGTGGGTAACATACCATCACAGTTCACAAACCAAGGAAGGTTTCCTCGTATGAAGTTAAAAAATATCACTATACTATTTTTTTTTTTTTTTTTTTTTTTTTTTTTACTGTTGCACTCACTTTGAATCTCTGCAGCCTGGGCTGAGATGGAAAGCAGAGACATCTGGTTTACATGAAGAAAGCTTCGACTCTTATTTCTCACAGTGCAGCAGCATGACCTGATCCTTGGCTACAATCCCTCAGGCACATATTTCTTCCCACTAGAGACTTTGCGTTTGCATGGCATGGGGCTAAACTTGCTGGGCTGCAGTGACTATAGCACCTTACAATCTGGCATTTGTGTGGAAAATGGAAATAAGTTTAAAAACTGCATTGCAAATTGCTTGCAGTTGTAAAATAAAGTTCATTGTTTTGGATCATCTTGCATCAAACCTATTTTTAAGCAACCTGTGTGTGGTCACATTGTAGATATGGTCTGTTTTGTCAAAAGGGTTTTCTTACCATAAACAGAAGGATACTCTCAGGATACCCAGAAAAAATTTATTAAAATGGAACCTTAACATGGGGAAACAAATTGTTACAATGGCTTATCAAGGTGCCAGATATGGGTTGTTTGTCTTCTGGTTCTCCCCGGTATATCACACTCAACAGTGGAACAGAATGAGAACAATGAGCACTTAAAATTTTTATCAAAAATATACAACATAGAGGCTTTATATAGGCATTTGGCAGTAGCAACTTTGCATGTGATATGTGCTGATATCCTGTGCACCCATTCCCAGCACTGTGTACAGTGTCACTGACCTTTAAGTGTTCTACTCTCCCTTTAATATTATGACAACAGGTATGAAGGCTCTCCTTCAGGTCTATTGTAGTTAAATGTGGCACTTATCCTTTCTCTATCCACATCGTGCCGAACATGGTTTACTGCACTTCATTTAAGACAATTCTGTTTTATTGCTAGGTTAACCTTTGGATATGGCTTTGTAAGATATCTGAAAATATTTCCTTCATTTATTGTTTCTTTTTTTCTTTGCATCCTTTTTTAGTATTGTCTCTGTGCAACTTTGTCATTGAAGCATGGAAGTTATGAGAGCTTTAGAGAAATATTTTTTTTATGATGCTATTTTGGATATGTTGCTTCAAAATAAATATTGTCTTTCCTTTTTCCCCAAGAACCTCTGATGGAAACATCAGAAAACTATATGACCTTTAGATGGAACAGTTCATCATTCTTTTGCATGGATTTAGCTGTTTTAAAATAAGGACAATAGTCACTGGAACCGAGGTCAGGAGGTTAATAGGAGGCATAATCTAAAGATGGGATGACGTGTCTCATATAAAAATTATCAGGTCATGTCCTTGGCTAAAGAAGCATTTTTACTGGGTCATAATTTAGATGTCATTTTAATCTGTGTTTGTGTCCATTAGGCTGGGGGAGGAGTATGGGTTTATAGTGCAATAAAGTTAATAGTCTTGTTTCTAGGGGTCATACTCCCCCTTAACCTCTGCAGGTTAATTCATTGAACACAACTAAATAATAATAATAATAATAATAATAATAATAATAATAATAATAATAATAATAATAATAATAATAATAATAAAACTTCTTGAGAAGTATTTCTGATCTTTTAAAAAAATCATAGTGTGCTATTAAAACATATTTGGATAATACCCTCCAAACATTCAGCTTCCAAAGACTTATATTTTAAGAGCTATATCAGGTTGGGCAGTCCCTTTCTTTATTTAGCCCAGAAAAATCCTTTGGAAATGTGACTTTTTTCAGCTGACACATCTTCCAGAATTTAGCCTAAATTAACCCGTTCAATCAATCCTAACAGACCTTTCCAACTATATTTAGACATCTACAGCATGTATATTTGTATGTATGTTTTTATGTGAGCATCTTTTCAACGTTCCTTTTTCAGCTATGTTTTTCACTGTGTTCTCTACTTTATGTGGTGGCAAAATACACTTGGGTCAGAGAAGCTGGAAGGATTGTTAATAAAAAATATCCTAGACACTCAACTTAAAGATTAAAAAGCTAATCAGTTATATTTATGTATAGAAAGTGTTACAAAGTACCTATTGATTCATAAAAAAAACTGCAACAACAATTTTTGTTGGTTTTAAACTTAAGTTGTGTTTGCTGTTCATAAAAACATGGCTGCTAATGAACATGCTTTGAAATTAACCTAACTATTAAGAATTGTGGGTTGGATAAAGCAAGAAATAGTACTAAAACAACATCTCTGATTTAGAGATCTGTCAAAAACAAACAAAACCATGGTGGACTAACCTGAAGATGAGTAGATTTGTTTTAAATAAACCAGCTGTTAATGTTTAAGTACCTATTTACCAACATTAATTGATCTGATATGTGAACAGATCTTTTTGTAATTTCGACAAAAACTGTTGCACGTGTTGAACTTTAAAACATGAAATGAAATAACATAATTTACTATTATTTAAAATATTTACATCTAAGGTTCACTTTGAAAAAGGATTCCAGCAGAATGCAGCTTTGTTATTGGCAGAAATGTATACTTTTCTACTTTAATGAACTTAAATATTTTTGATTGAATAAGTCTACTTTATTCGTACAGCACATTTCAGCAACAAGGCAGTTCAAAGTGCTTTACACCATAAAAACATAATACAGTAAACAATTGTAAAACAAGTAATAAATAAAGGACTATTAGAAGTTAGTTAAGTGATTAATATTTGTTCCAATGACCAGAACCTTTATCATAGAACATTTTTTAAAAGTTTTATGGCAACATTAAAAATAATTGTAGAAATTATGCCACTTTTTGTACTGAATATTCTGTTTTGCAATACAGATTTTTACATCTTTGAATGTAATCAGGGTCAGAAACCACCACCGAATTGCAGATTTCAAAATGCTGTTTTAATTGTTCACCTGCATGGGATGTGCAATCATTGTATAATTTAAAAAGTATTTTGCTACCTATTGACATGAATACATAACTACAAAATGCAGTGAAATACTGTGAAAGCGACACAGTAAAAGGCTACTGAAGTACATGTTTCTGACTACAATCGGAGCTGAGACTCATGGGTAATGTAGTCTTAACGATTGTTGCCTCTGTTGCACTGTGCCAGAAAGCTTTAAAGTGGCTTCATTTGAGGTCTTTCTTTCAATGCTAATCTGTCAGTAAACACTTTAATCTGTTTGTGGTAAATCAAGGAAAAGACCGACTCTTGCAGGCAGCCCCACCCTGTTTCGTGCGCTTCTCTCTCGGATGTTGGATGTAGCGTCGTCCAGCTCGGTCTTCTTTTCCTCGTGCTGCTAGTGACCCCTCGTGGCCAAGTGTCACCGTGATTCTGATTTAGGTTCATTGTTGTGAGGAGTTGGAGCGGAGTCAGGTGGCGCAGGTTCAAATGTGAGAAAGTTCAGGTTTCAAAGAAGTTTGGGTGACTTTTTGTCTTTGGAAAGCAGGTTTTTCGTGATGGGCGAACGAAGGAGTCTCGTTTATCTTGTGAGTAACTGTTGGGATTAGTTTGTCTCGCTGTCTGAGCAATAACTGAGGTTTCTGAATGTTTCGGTGTTCTGAACTCAACGAAATAATAAATAAAGGCAAATAAAACTCCATGACGCAAACGCAGTGTTACCAGATAGTAAAATGTATTTTAATGCATTTAATACACATATAATAAGTTGCTTCGTGTATAATAGATGTGTTTTGTTTTTTTTTAATTAAACTAGTCTTGCAGTATTTGTTCTCACATTATTGCACTTTTACAGCGCGATGATTTCGGTAAAATAAGATTGGACAAATGTTTTCAAATAGAAAACTGACAAGGTCTGGGATATAGTGCCTTGCAACCATGCCACAGTAATTTTTATTTTATTATTATTATTGTTATGTTTCTTTCAATTTATATTGTTACAACGCCAGTTTTCAGTAGTGCATGACTGTAAAGTGGAAGACAATTATATACTGCTTTCAACAGTTTTTTAAAACAAAAATCTGAAAATTGTGACTTGCATTTGTTTTCCATTTGCAATTCTGAAATGTTTGCCTTTTCTTTGCAAGATAACTCAAATTCTGTCTGATTGGATGGAGTGTGTGTGCGTGTGTGTGTGTGTGCAACAATTTTCAAGCCTTATCACTGACTCTGAATTAGATTTAAGTTTAAACTTTGACTTGGTCAATCTAATGCAAACCCTTGAATTGTAGCTCTTCCTTTATGTTTGAGTCACTGTCGTGCTATAAGGCGAGCCTCTGGCCCACTCTCACATCTTTTGTAGCCTCTAACAGCTTTTCTTACTGTATTGCCCTGTGTATAGCTCCATCCATCTTCTCATCAATAATCTTCCCTTGTCCCTGCTATAAAAAACAAAAAAACAAAACATGCCCACAGCATAATGCAATCACTATCAGGTTTCACAGTGGGGATAATGTGTTCAGGGTGAAGTGTTAGGTTGCTGCCATAAATAGTGTTTTGCATGAAGGACAAAATATTCAATTTTGGGCTCCTTATATCAGAGTCACCAGCAATTTAGCTGCTTACTGAACATTGCTCTTCTTGAGCAGACTGTTAATTTTTGAAAAAAAATCCACTACTTTTCCACCATATAAAACCCAAATATAATACATTGACGTTTGAGGTTGCAATATGAAAAAATGTTTAAAAGAAAGTTCAAGGGTTATAAATACTTTTATAAAGCACTATAATATGTCAACAGGTTAAATTATTTTTTAATGTGTGCTGCAGAATAACTCTTGGCATTCTGAGCTGAGGAGCACTCATCACCTCCATGGGTCTCGCTCAAGTTTACTTGATCAGCGTAATCTATCCAGGCATATTGTATGAACCACCTTGCAGATTTCCTCCTATTGTTTTCAAGGAAGCACTGCTGTTTTTCAGCAAGGCTTTGAATTATAATTAGATACACAGCCACATACACCTGTAACCAAGAAGTGGATTTTCACTGAGACAGGATGGGGGGCTGGGATGATTCACTGCTTTATGCCTATTCGACAGGATTATATACTTAATTGATTGGGATATATAAACACCAAAAGTAATTGACTCCATTATGAGTGGTTATTTTTATGTATCAATTTTGAGTTTGACCAGTTTATAATTTTTTTTTTCAGACATTTTCCTTTTAGGGATTTGTGGAAGAAAACAATTAATACCACTTAAAAATTATAACATCTGTGTTTCCTAAGTAAAAAGAACCAGTCAAATGAGGAGCGAGACTGTCCTGTAAGAACTGGGTGCAACTGTTTCAGTCTTACTTTCCTCCACTGTGACAAATTTAAGAGATTATAATTGGTTGGGTTTTTTAATCCTTTACCACCTCAGGAAAATGACGTCTTCACATCGTTTTCATAACTGGAAAGTATCGGAGCAAAACTGTGGCATGGTGGCATGTCTGGGCTCGACCTACTAACAACTATGATTATGCAGAAGGCAGAGGGGTGCTGCATTAAAATGTTGAGCACAGTACTTCAAAATTACTCACAGACACAAACAGTGAACTATGAAGACGTCAAGAGAAACTGGGAAGTCAGCTCACGTTTACATCAGACACAGAGAAAGTTTCACCTCATACATACTCATACAAGAGGAATGTATGTGTGTCAGAACTGGCTGGCACGATTAGCTCAGTGCGTATGGCATAACCTCTGACTTATAAAATGTTGCCACATCTCTTCTTTTTTTGCTGGTAGATCACATAAACATTCATTTTGGTCCAAAAAGATGAATATTATTAGTTGATCAACCTTTGCAACTTAGGAAACCTTAAAAATGTGCAGAAGTATGTTATGATACTAGTTTAAGTTCTGTCAATGTTACCAATAAAAACAGAAAAGACATGACATGCAGACAAGCCTTATAAAATGTGCTTTGCTGGCAACAGTGCAGTGCTGGTAAGTAAGAGACATTTTGTTAACTATTTAAAGTTTTTTTTATCTCTGAAAGAATGTCAAGACAGAAATGAATGTTTCTGAAATAACAATTTACTATTTTTTGCTTTGGTTAACTTACTTTACCAAATAGGGGATTTTAGACCAGCAAAGCTCTTGAGAGGATATCAAATGATCATTTAAAGTTTCTATATGCAGACATAAGTACAGTAATTTATTTAGATTTGAAAAGATTAAATATTCACATTTACAATATTTTTAGGAGCAAAGGCTTAAATAAATGTTTTGTTTGTGTTGTTCAGAGGATTTTGATAAAGTAGTATCTTTTTTCCAATGTAAGAGGCCAAACATCTGTTTCTGCCACTGCAGCAGGAGGACTGAAATCAGTGGTATTCCTTGGTCTGTAATGTACCTCTATCAGCCTGCATCCACAGTGTCTATGGTAACCAATTGCTGTGCTGGCCAAAAGGTGGTAGTAGTTTCCACTACTTTCTTGCTACATTTGCTTTTAATTCTACTTGATACAGCACCAGTATATAGGTTTCCGTCAGACCCACTGTCCTTTGCATGGAGGGATATTTGATGCCAACCCTCTCGTACATTTAGCTGGATTCCAAGATGTGGCAATAAAACCAGTTGAAACCAAAAACACAGCATGTCATTACTCGCAGAGCTGTGTACATTCATGCTTTTGTATTTGCAATGTAAGATAATTCATCCTGTAATCTGAGATGTGTTACCCAACCTTTATCCCCAAACAAACTGCATTCTGTGCAACCTAACTCAGCTTCATTTAACTGCCTCCTCAGTAGTTGGCTATGTAGCTTCTCTTCCATAAGAAGTCATTGATAACCTTCCATAGATCAACAAGGCTTAGTCTAGAAATGTAAAAAGAAAAAAACCAAAATAGCAACTTTAAATATGGATTATAATCTATGTTACTTATGTAGCAGGTGCATCTCAGTAACTTAGAATATTATTGAAAAGCTCATTTATTTAACTGATTCAATCTTTTTTATATAGAATCATTACATTCAGAGTAATATATTGAAGCATTTATTTTTATGTTAATTTTGATGAACACGGCATACAGCAAAATAAGAACCAACATTTAACTTATCTGAAAATTCAGCTGAATTTTAGGCCAAATAAACACATTTTCCATAAAGAAATGTTATGTTATGGCCATGATATGACCTACAGAGTCAGGGGAAGGACAGCCAACTTTACAGTTGTCCAGCAGACAGTCAATGACACTCTCTTTAAGAAGGGTGGGCCCCAAAGCTTGGATACACCAGCAACACAGATACCTGCACCCTTAACAGGATTGTGAACAAAGCGCATTCAAAAAAATTGGGAGAGGTTCACAAGACATGGACTGTGGCTGGAGTCAGTGTTTCAAGAGCCACCACACACAAGCAACCAGGACATAGGCTACAACTGTCACATTCCTTGTGTAAAGGCACTCCTGAACCAGAGACAGTGTTAGAAATGTCTTGCCTTGGATAAAGGAAATAAACTGAACTGTTGGTCAGTGATTCAAAGTCTTCTTTTGAGATAAAAGTACATTTTGCATTTCATTTTAAAATCAAGGTCCCAGATGGTGTGAAAAAGAGTGGAGAGGCACACCTTCCAAGTTAGAGAGCTGATAAAAAGTTTCCATAGAGAGCAATGATTCAGGGACCCATGTTATCTGCTGGTGTCAGTCCACTGTATTTGTTTCACATTTTAAATAAAAAAAAAAAAAAAAAATACTTTTTTAATATATTTGAGTTTATTGAGCGTGTACTGTTTATTAAAAACTAAAACTATCAAGACAAGTTTCTGCGTACTGCACAATCTGTAAAAAAAAAAAAAAAAAAAAAAAAAAAAAATGGACTCTTGTTTAACTTTTTCCACAGTCGTATAATCCTCTAATTTTCTCTGCATTTGATACTTTTCAGTGCTTTTCAATACTTTGTTTAAATGCCAACTGGGGGTGCAATAAGGAGAAGTTTCAACTCTTCCACAATGTTTTGAAGTTTGTTGTTCTTACATCCTGGGAACCTGGTCTCAACTCCTCTGTGACATTTTGACTTACTTGATTGCTTCTGTCTCTTCATGTACTTTCAAACTGACATAATGATGTTGACTTCAAGACTCTGTGTGGGCTCAGCAGTGGTTACAGAACTCCTTGTTGTTCTTGTCATTGAAGATATTTCTTTGACAGTGTTTTGGTTGTTGCGATGCATAAAAAAAAAAAAAAAAAAAAAACCTGGAGCCAGATAGATCCCTGAAATATTTATATTCCACTTCTCACGCTTTGTGTGTATGGGTGAAAAAATTCTGCTATGGTAGCTCAGTTCTAATGCTCGTTTAAATTGAAGTGAGCTACTTCAGTGTAAGTCTTATCCTTATAATGAGTTACTAAGCCTCTTTGGAACATGGCTCAAATGATTGGCTCAATAGATGTGGATCAAAGCACTTTAATCTTCAGCATGAAGATTCTTAAAGGTTGAGAATGTAAAATCTGATTATATGCCCCCATTACTGCTACTGTGCTAAATCTTCAGAATTGCTTTAAAACGCTTTTTGATTCATTAAAATAAAAGATTATTACATACTTTTTACAGTGTGCACTGAAATATCTGCAATGAGGCAGATGTGTTAAGGATTAGAAATAAAGCAGGATGTTTGTATTGTATTAAAACATTCACTGTAAATAGTTATGTGTTTCTTTCAAAATGCTATATTCTACACAGCTGTTGACGAATGCTTAATAAACAGTGTACTGTTTTTACAGCTGTGGTGCTGTAAAAGACAGTTTGCATTTATCAGACGGTGAGTGAAACAGCTATCAGTTTCTGCATACCGAAGGCCTCTTGAGTGTGATATATAGTGCTGAGAAAACAAGTCTTTGCCCCCTTACGGTTTTCTTTTGTCTTTGCTTTTTTGATACACTGACATGTTTTAGGTGAGCAAACATTTTTTTTTTATATCAGAGAAAGACAAGCTGATTAAATGCAAAAAGCATTTTTTTAAAGGATGATTTCATCTATTAAAGGAAAAAAGCTACCCAAGTCAATCTCATTTTATCGGAAAATATAATTGCCCACCTGTTAAGTTATTATTTTAATTTTTTGTTCATTTTAACTAGCCACACCCAGGCCTAATTACTGACTGTCCTGCAGAACATGGAACAGAGGTGGCCTGGGACCAAAATTACTACAAGGGTCCACAAACAACTCATCCAGGAAGTCACAAAAGAACCCAAAATAATGTCTGAAGCACTGCAGGTCTCACTCATCTCAGTTAAGGTCAGGGTTCATGATGAAACAGTAGGAAATAAAAGTGGCAAAAATGTCATCTTTAGAAGAGTTCCAAGAGAAAACCCCAGCTGACCAAACAGAAGAGAAAGGCCTGCCTCAAATTTGCCAAAATGAATAATAATGATCCGCAAGACTTTTGGAAAAATATTCTCCAGACTGATGAGACAAATGTGGAACTATTGAGAAGATGTTTATCCTGTTACATGCAGCATAAAACATCACAACAGCATTTGAGAAAAAGAACATCAAACTGGCAGCTAAACAGTGGTGGGAGTGTGATGCTCTAGGGGTGCTTTGTTGTTCATTCAGGACCTGGAAGACTTGCTGTAACTGATGAAACAGTCCAGCAGCAAATATTGAAGGGCAGTGTGCAAACTATCAATTAGTGATCTTGAGATCAAGCACACTTTGACATGCTGCAGAATTATGATGAAATGATATATGTAACACACATCAAAGCTATGCTCTAGTTATCACAAGCACATTATGGCAATTGTTGCAACAAGGGTAGCATAAAAAGTTATTAGGTAATGTCAACTTATCTGTGTCTGAAATTAAATTTTTTAATGATCTGATACATTTAAGTGTGACAAGCTTGCAAAAAGAAGACATCTGTTATGGGGGCAACATTTTTCACCTTAAATGTAACATGGCAGCATTTTGTCTGCTGTATTGTATGAATGATACCTGTGTGTCTCCTCAGGGTGACATCATCTGGAACACTTCGTTAGGACCCAGCGTTTGCCTAAAGCCAGTCCCGCTGCAAAGCCTCTCAGAACTGGAGAGGGTCCGCCTTCAGGAAGTTGCTTTCAGGCGACTGATTCGGTGTCACGACCTGGCCTGCCACATCACCATTCCGAAATGTACTTATCTTCATCATACACACGCAAATATTCACATCTTCGAACCTCTTCTTGTTCTTTAGGATGCATGAACATGCACAGATTCAATGATTTGGAATACTGGAAAAATGGGACAGAAAGGCTTGAAATAAATGTATGTTTTGTTGCAGTAGCAAAGTCTGAATACATTTATTCAATAATGGAAACAAATCCCAAGTCAAGAACCTCCTGTACCAAATAACAGGCTCCCCTAACAATCTCTATAAAAATGTATGTGAAGCCTTTAAGAGTGTTTAATCAGTAACACACACAGAGGTCCATTTCCTCAAGCCACTCTTCAAATTGGAAAGATAATAGAGTTTGCCATTTAAGTAAGGGCTTCAAATAGATGTCAAGTCAAGTTTATTTGTACAGCACATTTCAGCAGCAAGGCAGTTCAAAGTGCTTCACATCATAAAAAAAGATGTGGAGAGTCCTCTATATGCTCATGTCAGGCAGTTAGTCTGGTATACACATAGAACCAAAAAAAAGCATGTTTTTTCTTCAGCTACCATATTTGGTTTATTCATTTTTTATTTAAAGATTTAAGTACAAAATGCCAGCATGATATTAGGAAAAATGGCACTCTGATTTTATGGTAGAATTACAATTGATGATTGATTTCTCCGTTCTACTCTTACTTTTCTGCCATTACAATGTCCCTATTTTTCTTCCTGAGCTTTTGCATCCTTTAGATCTAGATCAGGTGTGGGCATATAGAAGGTATAAATCAATACAAATGGTCTTATGTTGGTTCACAATTTTAGTTCATGGCACATGAACTGTAAAAGTCATCCAAATATTGCTTCCAAGCAGTCCTTGTGACTGGTATGTTGCTCATCACCAATATTACAATGATGTCTGAGATTCAGTGTATTGTGCAACTTATGTCTTCTGTCCTCTTACTGAACCTAGTGAGAGGCATTTAAGTTTCCTACTTAATTTGCACAAGATCAGGTTCAAGACTGTCTAAAATTAAAAAAGCTGATCCCGCTGAATCTATTGTTTTTACAAGATTGATTGTATTCACTGTGTTATTGTGTAACAAAGATAGTGCTTGCTTGAGATATTTAACTTAACATATATTTAACATTTTATAATTTCTTGTGTACTCTCCCATCATGCAAAGAGAAATCTTGTATCTATATGAGGATTTTAGGGGATTTCTATATAGATCATATAAATAAAAACATGATTCCTCTCCTTTTATCCTTATACACCAATCTGTTTGACCTCTTGAATTATGCAGTCATTTAAGCATTCAGTTTAAGGGGAGCAGCAGTGGAACAAGCCTGAACAGGAGATAAATAAACCAGATTTTTGTATTTACTTTTACAGATGGCCACAAGCACAAGAAGTCTCTTAGGAAGAAGTTGGATTCGTTATCTAAGGAAAAGAATAGAGACAAAGGTAATGCTGCTCTTTATGTATCAAGTTCAAACAGTGATGTTAATCAAATTTATTCTTTAAGAAGATGTCACACAAAGATTATAACAGAATAGTATAGCTGTAAAGCTCAAACTGAAGTCATTTTCAAGCCTGTGGAGATAAACACAGTTGTATTTTAGATCCGTGGGAGCGTCTTATTAGTTTCTTGGGCCTTGTCAGGCTCTGACATTTTAAAAGCTGCTCTTATCCTTTTTGGCTGAAGCTGTGTACACTCACTGCACCAAACACACTCTCAGCTGTTTATTCGCTCGGAGCTGTGAGTGATCAGAATCTTCCAGTACAGAGGAAGCTATGATCTTCAACCACCGCGCTGCCCCGCCCGCTGCAACAATGTGGCAGGAAAGTGATGTTCTCCGTCAGAAAGAGGCAGTCAAGGGAAATAACTAAAACAATCTTAAGTGGAGGCTCATTCGTTGCAGCTTATCCTCCGGCATTCCCAGCCCCCCCTCTTTCCTCTTTTTTTCCTCTGTCTTTTGTTTACAGAGGCACTTGGGAAAGTATCCACTCACTGAATATGAACTGCATGCTCTGGTGTTGCCAGTTTTTCTTTATTTTTAGTAGAATTTATTTAAGATTCACAACCAAATTTAAATGAGCCTTACTGAAAATAATACAAAGGATCGAATGCTTTGAAAAATGTATTTGTAGCTCTTAAATTTCTACACATTTTGTCATGTTACAACCACAATGTATTATATTGGGATAGACCAACACAAAGTAGCATATAATTGTAAAGGGAAAAGCAAAATAATATGTGGTTTCTAATAGGGATGCTCCAATCAGGCTTTATGCTGCCGATCACCGATCACATGGATTGGCTGTTAATTTTTTGATTTGGTTGTAAATGCTACTGGCAGAGGGAGGAGGCAAAGGAGCTCAATATTTTTTCGCAGATTATCTGTCTCATGTCTCATGTTCTTTTATAATACAGGTTTTATAATAATTTTATAATACTTTTTATAATAATGTGTTTTGTTTTGTTTTTGACATATAACTGTCACTATGTTGTGACAGTTATATGTAAAAAACACATTATTATAAAAGTTGCTTACAGCACCTTTAAGGAGACGTTCGATGTGAGAGTAGTAGAGTACACTGTTTGGTGGAGCTTGAAATATTACGCCCCAGTAGCATATAGCAGGGGTCCAATAATGAAAGCATTCAGCGGAACCCCGTGTCTTTTTTGGGTTATTTGCTTAGCCTTCTGACTGTCACGCTCATATGGGCAAGTGTTGGCAATTGAGGGCTGCTTTAAGTGCTGTCTGACTGCTTCAGGTGTCTTTTTTTTATCCTCTGCAGTGAGCTTTGATAACTCACCATATTCTGCCATGTGCTTGTTTTTTAAATGTCATATTATAAGTTTGTGGTGTTGATGCATTTTGACATGCTTACCACCCGAGGCATTTTTCTGGCACGTGTTGTGAGAGGCAAACTTCACATCACTCTCACAGACAGTGCAAAAGTTACACATGACAGACATGTTTGCTTAGGATTTGCTGCCTTGCGCTTGCGCAGTGTGAAGGAAAGGGGGAGAAATACTGCACACAGGGCCTCTGCAGGCTGCGAAGTATGATGCAGAGGTGATCAGGGTTTGTGATTGACAACAAAAGACAATGATCAGCAAACACTGATTACATACTTTTTCATGGAAATCGGCCAATAATGATCGGTGGCCGATCAATCAGAACACCGCTAGTTTATGGTCCTGTTTGGAGTTTGGCACACTCATTTCCCACGTGTATAGGGGAAACAGCAAATATGTGGAAGAACGTATTCTGTTCATAAGAGACCAAATTGAACTGTTTGCCCTACATGAAATAAGGAAGAAAAGGTAGAAAACTAACACTGCACATAGTCCTGAACACACTATCCCCAAGCTGAAATATGGTGGTGGTGGCATCATTATGCAGGGATTCTTTTCCTCAAGGAATAGAGGAAAGCAGGTAAAAAGGTCAATGGGAAGACAGATGCAGCTAAATGTAGAGCAATCATAGAAGAAAACCCATCAAGGGCTGCAAGGGACTTGACACATCTTACAGCAGGAAAACTACATTAAACATACAGCTACACTCGATTGGAACCCTAAAAAAAAAAAAACTAATTAATGTGATAGAATGAATGGTCCAGTCAAAGTCCAGATCAAAATTCCAACTGAAAAATCCATGGCAAGACTTGAAATTTTTTCACATATCTTCCCCATTCAGTCTGACTCGGCATGAACTATATTGCAAAGAATAATTGGCAAAGATATCAGTGTCTAGATGTACAAAGCTGATAGACACACCCAGAAGACTTGTACCTGTAAGTGCAGCAAAAAGTTGTTCTTAACTCAGGGCAGTGAATACAAATCCATGCCACACTTTTGAGATTTTTATTTGTAAAAATGTAAAAATCCATCTTTTTTTTTTTCACAATTATGTCCTATTCTGTGTTCTATCCCATACAATCATTAGAAAATGCTTTGAAATTCATGGTTGGAATGGTAACAATGTGAGCAAGTTATGAATCCTTCTGTGAGACGCTGTGAATGAGACATGACTGAAGATTAATTCAGAAACTATGTGCCAACTTCAGCTTTAATCACCATGTCTTGCTCTCCCCCTACTCACACAGAGACTTCGCCACAGGCGTTTGGCATACCGCTGTCCCATGTCATAACCAACGACCGCGTGCACAAGCTGCGGCACGATCACCTGCGGGAGGAGCACAGCAACCCTCCTGAATTGACGCTATCCTTCCTTCACCTGTCCTCTAGCTTCAAAAGGCCTAACAAAGAGCTCTCCAGCAGCAACTCCTCTCTGAGCTCCACCCCTGAGAGCCATAATGATTCTCCACTCCCCAGCACACCAGACACAGCCTCACGGACATCCAGGAGGGTAAGCCTTTCTGTCAGTAAACCTGGCTCACTCATGTAGAACAAGAGGGCCTCTGTCTGATTTCAGCCAGTCTGCAGATTTCAGTGGGAATTTGTGACCTTTTTAGATATTCACTCTTCATGCAGATGATGCAGCCGTTAAATGAGTGCAGCATATACATTTACCTACAGCAAAATTGAGCCGGTTTACTTTCCCGTGACTACGTGACTGTCGCTCATATGACTGACAGGGTGGAGTGTCTGTGGATTGCATCACTGACCTTGATGATAACCAGTTTCGGCTGTTGGAGGCCCTACATTTGTCTCTACCAGATGACGCACCCGGGAACAGGAAGAAACCCCGTGACAAAAAGCTCAGTCTTAACCCTATTTACAGACAGGTGCCGAGGATAGTGGATCTCTGCTGCCAACACTTGGAAAAAAATGGTACAAGCTTTAAAAGCATCAGTCATTTTATGAATGTTCATGAGGTTCTTGCTACTAATGAAGCATTCATGTCTTTGTTCAGGCTTGCAGACAGTTGGAATTTTCCGCATTGGGAGCTCCAAAAAGCGAGTACGACAGGTAACCTTCTTTACTTTGATCAGCTACCCCAACATTTAAAAAAACTCTTTGCAGCTGATTGTGACGATGTTTCATCTAGCTCCGTGAGGCGTTTGATCAGGGGTGGGAAGTGCACTTTAACGATGAGCACTGTGTCCACGACATCGCTGCTTTGTTGAAGAAATTCCTCAGAGACCTGCCTGACCCGCTGCTGACAAGAGAACTCTACAGGGCTTTCATCCACACAATGCGTGAGGAGCACACAGACACATACAGTCTAAATCTTAATGTGAGACAAAGATAATCTTAGTAAACATGAAAAAGCAGTTTTAAAATTTGTGAACAAGTAATCACCCCCTTATTAAACCAGAAGTGAACATTTTTTTAAATCCTTAGTTCATGAGCCACATTTACTGCCAGATCTATAGAATCAAATCAAATCAAATTAAATAAAACCTTTCTGACTACATAAAGTTGACTAAAAATACTCATAAAACCACATGTCATGCTCTGATTTTGAGGAATTCAAAAACATTTGGTAAACAACGTTATGAGTATCTATCAGCAGCAGTTACAAAGCCAGTTCTAAGGCTTTGGGGCTTCAGAGAACCACAATAAAAGCCATTATCCTCAAATGGAGAAAACATGGAACAAAGAAGCAAAATCCAAGAAATATTTGCAAGGGGACAAATATTATTTCACATCACTTTCCAACCCCACTAATATTTGGTTAGATGTTCCTTCGCAAGTTATAGAAAAACTGTTAACATTTTGTAGGCGTTAATAAGCTTCTGCCATAATGCATAGTTCACAAGTTAAATGCCTAATGAAACAAAGTTTTACTGTCAAATGTGACAAAGATCGAGCTATTTGGCCATAAGGAGAAGATATATTTTTTTAAGTTTGCAAGGTAAGGATTTAAAACCTAAGAACTCTGTACCTACGGTCAAACATGGTGGTGGCAGCATCATGAAGTTCTGTTTTACTACCACTGATTCTAGCACATTGCAAAAAGTGGATGGATTGATAAAGAAGAAGGATAACTTCCGAAGACTTCAACTTCACCTTAAATAAACAATTATTGAAACTTGGGCATAGTGAGGTGTTCTAACAAAACAGTAAATCTTACATTAAATCTGGTTTTAAAAGGGAATAAGATGGCTAAGATGGCATGACTGACATCAATCCTGTTGAAAATTTGTTAACTATTCTTAAACTTCTCTTAAATGTTGGATCTGTGCCAGGAAACCAGCTAATTTAAAGAAACTTGAACATTTTTAATGATAACAGTAGTCAAACTTTTGATGATGTTTTTAACTGACTAAACTTGATGCACTTGTGTTTCTGCAGTGCTGGATTATTCCAAACAACAGAGCGCCATCCAGCTCCTCATATTTCTGCTTCCTCCCTGTAACAGCGACACGCTGCACCGCATCCTCAACTTATTGTCCACTGTGTCCTCACATGCTGAAGACAGCCTGGACGCAGAGGGACGGAAGGTAAGACCCCCTGCCCCCCCTCACCCCCCACATCCACTCTGGATGAATTGAATTAAGCAGAATTGGTTTTGTATGACTCCTAAAGAGTATATGATTTCCCAGTTTTTATATATATATATATATATATATATATATATATATATATATATATATATATATATATATATATATATATAAATCATCTCTTTCATGTTAATTACAAATCAGTTTTATTACTTAGACAAGAAAGCAAAAGGCAAAAGCATAAAAAAACATGATTAGCCATCAAAGGGTAATTTGCGTCCTCGTAAACAGACTGTTCCACAGATTTAATGCGATGAATGCCAGCAGCCAGCAGAGGGCAGTTGGACAGATGTGCCTTGCATCTGCAGCCTCTAATTTGAAGAGATTGCCGTGCCAAAACAGCAGCGCCGTAATGCATGATAATCGATTATAATTATCTTTATCAAATGATTCATGAACACTCTCTCCATGAAGCACCATGAGCACACAGACACCAGGCTTCTGTGAACATCAATCTGTAATGGCCTAATTTGTTTTTTTTCTTGGTTTAAAGCCCCATACCTGTGAGCATGTGTGATATTATAAGGAGACATATTAGGAACACTTAGCATCTATTTATTTTCATTTTGCCACTGTGCACTGATTTGATTTTATATAATTTTTAGGTAATTATCTTGAAATGGGTAATGTTGGACTGAGAATAATATGATGATACATCTGAATTTGAGTTGGACTAAATTCACTGTCTTAATGGCTCAAAATAATTTATTAATTTCATCATATTTTATACCCAAATTTTTTCCTTTTTTGTTCCTTTACATTGAAATAAAATGTTATTCCAATCAACTGAGTTTTTTTTTCTTCTTCAAAATAAAATTTAGCCAGACACAGCATGTCTTATCAGTGTCAGGCAGCTTGTGACTCGCTTTATGCCAGATAAAAAACGCTTAAAAAAAATCTGGTTTCAGCATCTATTTGGAGAGGTCTTATGGGGGTGGGGGCAGGGATGATGAGCCATAGCGTTCCCTAACTGTTTGAGCAAGAACAGAACCTCCATTGTGAGATTATTATGCTGGCAGCATTTTTGCACACTTGGTGCTGCATTAAGAAGCCTGGTAGCAACAGTGGTAGCTTGTCCATGATGTGTGGCCTGCACACCCCTGTTATCAGATAAATTTAAGCAAGACTTCCCACTCTGTTATGAAACCCAGGATATCATGTTATTGCAAGCACCCTAAGCACACTTATTTATTGTAACTCTTTTTCTAGGGGTTTTATTTACGTGGGATCCTGCCATTAATCTAGTTGTAGCAACAAGTATATGAAAATATTTCAAAATAAACAAACCATGCTGAGGCCCCTTGTAGATAGAGATTGGTATGCACTGCACTCCCTATGTAACAGGGCTCCCAGCTGGGAAGAAGCGCTTACTCCTCCAAATTGCTCATAGAGGGAGGTTACTGGCAAACTCAGGGGAGTTGTGGGTTCTTCAGGCTGCATTTTAAATGTAAAATGTATTTTTCCACACTGTCGAAGTGAAGGCCTGGCATTATAGTCAGCCATGTTAAGAAGGGAAAAGCGAAACTCGGAAGGTAAATTCAAGTTTCAGACCCTCAGTGTGATCATCTTATAATTATCAGTAAAAGACAGACTTGTTTAGAATTCTGTATGTATGTTTCATCCTGACTGAAGTCACAATATTTGGATGGAGAAATGAGCCATCTGTACTGAAAACCCCTCACCTGCATCTTCTGACACTGTTGATAAGCTGATGAAAACACAAATGGTTCTTTGTCCTTTGCAGTAAGGTGAAAGCTGACATTGGTGGTGCAGAAACCTTCAATATGTTCCGCAAATTGTGTGGAAACATCCTAGATTAGATGTGATAGCCACTACTAAGAATGTATCAGGGTCATAATTGCCTTCACAGTGAAATTTGTTGTTTTGTTTTGTTTTTTTAAACTGACACATCACAGCAATGTTCTTGGAAGTCCGAGAGACTGTAGAATATTTTTAATCTTGTGTGAAGGGAGCCAGCTGTATACATTTTCAGTCTTTTACAAGAAAGGGTAATGTCTACAAAAACAGACTTTTTTTTTTACAATATAAGTCAATGATTATTAGTTTCATTAATATTTTTTTGTAGATTTACCTGCAAATTAATTCTATCATCCTTTTTTGTTTAGATTCCAGGAAACAAGATGACGTCACGCAATTTAGCCACCGTCCTCGGTCCCAACTTGTTACACAAGCAAAAAAATTTAGACAAAGAGTTTGCTGTCCAGAGTTTTGCCCATGCAGAGGAGAGTACAGCCATCATCAGTGTTGTCCAAAGGATGATCGATGCTTATGATATGCTGTTTATGGTAAGTGGGGTACAGGGCATTAGAATACCTAAAGATAAGATGGAGTTCAGATCAAATAGAGTCACAGTGAGGGCTTGTTTTATGAGCCATTCTTAAGCTTAACAGAGTGAAGCCACCTAAAGGAAATGTAAACATTATCTTAATAGATCAAGAGAGGGTTTTATAGAAGCTTGTAAAACAAAGCTACATCAGTAAAGTAAGTTTGTTTTTTGTCCAGAACCTTGTAAAATGAACTTTTTATCTACACGCAATGTCCCTGCTTTGCTTATAGATAACATCATCTTCTTATTTTTTTTACTTTTTACCAGAAGGAAATTATGTTCTTTGAAAAGAACTCACAGAACCAGTCTTTTATGCAATAAATAAATCTGTACTGATTTATAAATATTAGAAAAGTTAAATTACTGATGTAAAAAACTAATCCACACATTGCTTGTTATGAAATAAATCTATACTATTCATAATACTTCATATACTGCTAATAAATATGTGTTTGATATTATTGCTAAAATAATGTTGTGGTTATTTATAAGACGGCGAAAGAAACTGGGCTTTTGCTCTACACAGGTTCCTGCAGATCTTCAAAATGAGGTTCTGATTAGTTTGCTTGAAACAGATTCTGATGTTGTCGAATATCTGCTGCGAAGAAGGGCCTCTCAATGCTCGTGAGTTTCCAGTAGTTCTCTCATTACGTGATTTGTCTGTTAGGCCACTGGTCTCTTTTGTACATTATTAAGGACCCATAAAATGTGTCTTTTTTTCTATGTTTTCTTTGCAGGGAGTCAGGCATTCTTAGACCAGAAGATTCATTTTCTCTGACTGAGAGTTGCATGTCCAGTGACTCCCTCAAAGCATCCAGCGGAGAGGTGTCTCCTTATGACAATAACTCTCCTGTGCTGTCAGATCGACTGCTACTTAAGGACACAGAGGACAGCAGTTTCAACTCAGATAGAGATCCCATATGCCCCAGGCAGTACAAACTAAGTGACCATTCCAAAGATGGATCAGGAAGCATTTCACCAACCCTTTCTGCTGACAAAGGTGAATAACTATATCTCATCATATAGTTGTACTTTGAAGTAGTTTCACTCACTCACACCCTGACACAAATTGGCACAAGGCAGTGCGGGTTTCAGACCATACCTCAACAGAGATGTCTGGAATTGACCCACAGACATTAAGTTTTTCTGACTACCAGAAGCATAGAAGCCTGCAGAATGAACATGCTGTATGATTATACTCAGAACTATAAAAAAAAAAAAAAAAAAAAAAAAAAAAAAAAAAAAAAAAATGTGCTAAACAAAGTTTAAAAGTTAAGGCTAAGTTACAATTTTCTTAAAATTAGCAAAACTTCGAATGTGAAATATGATTTCCATCAAGAAAAATTAAAGCAAGACGAGTAACTGACTAGTAACTATGACGTGGGTGTATGTACTGTCTGGGGACACCGAGGCATCATTTCATCTAAAACCCTTTTTTACAAATTTATCACAGTACAACCTAAAAATGTTAATGTATTTTATTGGGATTTTATGTGGTAGACCAACATAAAGTGGAGAGATAAAGTTGTGAAGAAGTTTAAAGCAGGTTTAGCTAAAAAAGCAATATCCTATGCTTTAAATAGCAAACAAGAAGTTTAAGGGGTATGAATAGAATAGAATAGAATAGAATAGAATAGAATAGAATAGAATAGAATAGAAATATCCTTTACTGTTCCACTATGGGGAAATTTCTGTGCAACAGCAGCAAAGTGACACTGACAGGCAATAACAGCAAACAGAATAAAGAATAAAAATGCTGTACAATAAGAACAAAATTTCAACATAACATATATATGAATACTCGTGAAAGAGACCACATATCTTGCTTCTGTAGCAAATTCCCAAGTTTAATCTAGGCCAGTTTGGGGAAGAAAATATTTTTCTTATTTTATTATAACAAAAACTTTGCAAAATCTCCAGCTATTACAGGAGCTAATAATAATTTATCTCAGGAGTGAAATAATGCAAGTGCCAGAAGGAAATAGAAGCCAGCCTAAAACAAATCATAACTTTAATTCAGTCATATTGCCTGCTCATATAACCATGTATTAAAGGAGACAGACTAATCCTCTTTATTTCCCTGCTTCTCTCAGACACCTCAGCTGATTCTTTCTGGGACACGTGGCACGAGCTTTTTGGGAAGGATTTCATTAGCCATCACATTACTGGTAACAAAATCATCTCTGTTTTTTTTTTTGTTTGTTTTTTTTCTAATGCTTGCTCCAGACGGCCTTGGGATGCAAAATAAACGCTAAATGTTAACGGATGATTCCCAACAGGCTCCCTTGGAGATGCCTCAGAATGTGATTCGTATGGATCGTCGGAGGGACTAAGCAGTCACCAAGGCAACAACAAGCTGCCCATCAGAGCAACACAAACATCATTGGGCGTTTTGAAGAGCAGGCCACACCTCCCTGTGACTTGCAGCAGCAGTGGTCCTGATGACCACGGGGAGCAGAGGCAGCCAGAATTATTTTTACATCAGTCACTGAGCAGCCAATCAGGGGCTATTACCTCAGACAGCTCAGTACAAAGGACAGGACGCCCTCTATGTCCATTATTTATGGACAGAACTGAGGTTTTGTCTCCTCATCTGTGTTCTGGACCTTTAATGGAAACATCAATTTCTCCCTGCACACTCTCTGTTTTCAACCATGAGCCTGATGCCCAGACATTGCTGCTCCCGCAGCAGAAACCTGCCCTAAAGACTGTAGATCCAACAGAGAGGAAAACGGGCTCTGACTGCTCAAACTTACAAACAGAGAAGTGGCACGTGTGGCAGATGATGTCAAGTAAAAATCCAGAAACCTTGCCAGAAAGTTTGGTGTGATCCTCTCTTCACCTACAGCAACACTAAATTATGTAATGACTGTTTATTTATATGCTGTTTAAAAAAAATCAACCTATTTTTATCTTATATTCTCCATTTTTAGAGCTTTTTGACTGTTTGTTTGAAGGATGCTTTTTATGTTGTTTTTTATTATTTTGTTGTATTATAATGTTTTGTAGAATTATTTAATACAAAGAAATTATTTGCAACTCAACCATAAAACATCTGTAGACCTTAATGCTTTAAATATACTGCTGTGAAAAGCATTGTTCCCCATCGAAGAATTCATTTTTTTCTTTTTTGTCAGACTTAAATGCCTTTAGATTGTTAAACAATTTTATATCAGACAGACATAACCTGAATGAATATAAAAAGCAGTTTTCAAATAATGATTTTATTTATTGCCCAAAAAAGCTATCCAAGCTATTCACCCAACCAAATTATTGATCCTTTGTAAAAAAAAAAAAAAAAAATTGTTGACCCTCTTGTTAAATCCTGAAATAACTGTCATTAACCACATTTTGTGGTCAGTGAAGGTTCAGTTCCATGGAGAAAACATGGAACTGTGGTGAACCTTCCCAAAATTGACCACAATTACTCCAAGAGCGCATCAACGACTCATCTAGAGGTCACAAAAGAACCACGAACATCTAAAGGCCTGCAGACCTCCCCTGCCTCGGTTAAGCTCATTGTGCGTGATTTAACAACAAGAAAGAAACTGGGCAAAAATTGCATCCATAGGAAAATTTCAAGTTAAAAGCTACTTCTGAGCTAAAAAAAAACAAAAAAAAAACCCCACAAAGGCCCATCTCACATCTGAAAAAAACAAAACACCTTGATGAACCCCAAAACTTTGGGGTATATAACGTGTGGAATGATGAGAGAAAAGTTGTTCGGATGTGTGCATGCTACCAATGGTCAAGCATAGAGGTGGTAATCTGATGGTCTGAGGCTGGTTTGCCACTTCAGGCTCAGAAGACTTGTAGTAAATGATTTAACCAGGGCATAAGCCCAAGCACAGTTGGGTTGTGCAGACTGACAATTATCCAAAGCCCAGCAACAAATTTGCCTGGCTAAAAAAAAAAAAAAAATGAATGAAGGTTTTGAAGGGCCTAATCAAAGGCCAGCCTTAGATCAGATTGAGACCCAAAGGCGTGAACCAGTGTATTCATTGTTAAAAACCTTCCAATATTGCTGAATTTAAGCAATTCTGCAAAGAAGAGTGGTCTACATGTCTTCCAAATTATGGACAAGACTCTGCCAGATATCAGAAACACTTCATGGTACTTGTTGCCACCAAAGTTGCAGTAGCCAGTTATTAGGTTTACGAGTCAATTACCTTTTCAGATAGGGCCAGGTTGTTTGGATATCTTTTTTTCCTTAATATATGAAATCATATGATAACTGCATGTTGTCTTTACTCACTTTATTTTTTATCAGATATTAAAATATGTTTTATAATCAAAAACATTTAAGTGGGAAAAACAAGCAAAAAGAGAAGAAATCTGTCAGGAGGAAAACAAGTTTTCACAGAAATGTGCACTTGAATGTTTTATTATGCTGAATGCAATAATGCCACTATGTGTTTTGGTTACAGTTTTGTTACAGTCACAGTGGTGGAAATGGTGCAATCTGAGTATGTGTTTGTGTTCCAGGAAATTAAAGCTGGAGCATCGTCTTGTAAATGCGTCATTTCACTTTCCTGTTACATTTCAACTCATTTCATGTCTCACACATCCCAGTTCTAACCATGTTTCACCTAAACTCACCAATTCTATTACATATTGCCGGATATATTTATATCAGTTGATATCCAGTATTTAATGAAAACCAGTTATCAGTTCATTATATGACAAAATAAAACAATTTTGTTTGGCGTCAGATTTTTTTCTGATAACCTGTCTTCATCTGTTCCTTTATTTATTTAAATGTAATATCAAACCAAATATCACACAGACACTCACAAAATCAAGTTTAAATTGTGTTTTGTCTTAAAACTACAAACTTGATTTAAATAGTTTAGTTATGTGCACTTTTTTATCTAGTTCAATCTTGATTTTTGCTTCTTTTCTGTGTTGAATGCTTTTATCCTGCCCCTGGAGACAGTGACAGGTTTGCATTTGTCAGGCAACCAGCACCACACAGCAACACGACCTTTGTTTAGATGGGCAGACAGGTAGGTGTCAATCTGTGCACACACACTGTCACTCATCTTCGATAAATCTCCCAAATCTCAGCTCAGGGATGATCACCGTGGTTATACCTAGGAAAACACAAGACACTGACCAGCTTTATCAAAACATCACTTTTATTGATTGTGTGCTCTGCAAGCTTAGAGTAAAATACACTCTCTTTGCTAAATATGTCAGATACTAATCAAAGTGTGCATTTTCTTGAGTTAAATGACATTTAAACAAAATTAAATCTGCTTAGTGGCATTTGTGGCTGCATACCTTCCTCTAGATTTTGTCATCACAGCTGACTTGTGTCTGTTTAACTTCTTTTTTTGTATTTTACAGAAGAGTTAGAAATATTCTATTAACTTTGAATAACCAAGCTTTTCTTCAAGGATATTTTTGGAAGGGTTGGACTTTTTTGTGCATAAAATAATGGGTTGTTATGTGATTTGAAAGTGACAATACAGAGTTGGTAGGTTCATACTTTAAATGAACAATTATTGCAAACCAACAAGGAGTTATAAGATGCAACTACGCAATATACAGTGTTGTGAAAAAGTATTTGCCCCTTACAGAGTTCTTCTGGATTTAATATTAGATCAAGAAAACCAGAGTGAAGACAAAATGCAGTTTTTAATTATGATTTCATGTATTAAGGGAAAAAGCAGTCCAAATGACTCTGTGAGCCATTCTGGACTGATAGATGTCAGTGACTTTGTCATCTGTTCTTAAAATTTCTTTAAATTGGGACATGGTCTGTTTTTTGTTTTTAGATCTTTTCACCAATTTTAAGTGGTTATAAAGGTTCTATTGAAGTAACTTCTTGATTGTATCGGTCTGGCATGAATCAGGACAGGGTGGGGTTAGTGAAACTGAATTCAGGTTTGCAAAAAAAACTATGGTTTATTATAGTCATGGCCATTTTAACAAATACAGAGATAATCTCAGATGATCTTTATCAACATTTGCATGTTGTTCATGATATTTAAGTGTGACAAAAAAGCAATAAACAGAAGAAATGTTTTACAGAAAAGTACTATAACAATACAACTTCAGCTACCATATTACCAAAAATTAAACACACTTAGCTGAATTATCTCAAATTTCACTCCCTTTTCATTATTATCCTTTTCCCATATCGACTGAAAATTTACAGATATTTTTGTGAGCAACTGAGAAATAAAACAAGCAAATCTGAAACTCAACTCTGTTTTGTGTTGTGAGTTAAATATTGTTTCCTCTCATATGCAACACCAATGCAACCATTGTGAACTGTGATAACTACCAGACCTGACCATAGGGGGGCAGCATGAGACCATAAAAGGTTTTCATTTGATCTGTAAGTAGTATACAAACACTGTGGCTCTGTTCAGTGAGCTTCAACAGTTTATTGAATATTGAATAGAGTTTGTTAATTTCTGTTCACACTCAATCATATCAAACAGTCAAACATAATTAAGCATTTAAAGATTAGATTTTACAGGCTATCAATTAGGCTCTGGCATGTCCTTGGAACTTAATGCAAGTAAGACATTTCAGATGATCTGGAGTTATAAGTGGCAATATTTAACACAACCTGGATGGTCAGAAACTCTTATTACAGTTTACTGATGCTAAAAATGTCTGGAATATGAGGCTTTCATATGATTAGACAATTTGAAATACTGACCAAAATCTTCAACTTTTTCAATAAGTTTAACCTTCACAACTGCACACAGCTGTGTGAGTGAAGCTGCAGTGACCACCTCTGAGTTCCATTTTAACGAGACTGAAGAGACAGAGCAGGATGTTTGGATGTGTTTTATGCTCACAACCAAACCTCCCAGATGTGCCGTATTTCTCTCAGAGTCATTCGCTCCTCTAAACACTAACAGGTTGGGCAAAAATAAACAGAGTAGAGATCATATTTTTTTGTGACCTGTTTCCTGAAAGCACACGATTGAGATATAATATTTTATATCATGTCTTATCTTTTCATCTTTGCCACTGGATGTAAATTGAGCCTGTGGCAGAGTGCTGCTGCTGTTCCCAGCAGGACGTCCATCCGTTTTGAGCCGGCTCCTTAGCATCAGGAGCAGCTGCGGGGAGGACAGAGGAAGGTCACATCCAAACTGAGACTGAGTGTGTTCAGCAACAAAAGAGCCTTGGCCCTGTGGTTTCAAGGGCAAGATTTATGCAAAAATCTCTGCACATGAAAAATGGAGCACAGTTGAGCTCATTAAGGTGTTAGTCATGCACAATATCTTTCAAATCAAATGCTACAAAGCCTCAGTCTTTTCGCTGTCATTTCAGGGATTGGCCCTTCACTACTTAATATGCTACAGCATACTGACTGCTGTTCAAATACATTCCATACTTCTTGAGTGCTTACTAACTTCAAGGATTTTCTCCCTGATGTGTTAAGTACCCATCAGATCAGAAGTAGCTGCTCCCTACAAATAATAGCTCCGAATTTAGAGCTGAAGGATTTCATAGATGGGTTTTGGGTTTTTTTGTATAATTTTTATAGTTAGAATAAACCTATAAAGTGATATCCCAATCCCAAGTGCTTGTAAAATATCATATCATATCATATCATATCATATCATATCATATCATATCATATTAATGGGCTGAAAGGCCAATCAGAGAGGGAGAAACAATTCCTCCAAATGCAACATAATGAGCAAGATTACCATTTTAAAATTTTCTACAGAATCAAAGACCTTAATTTATGCAGACATATCATATTGTCTTATGAAACTAAAACTGAAGTGTCAGGCCAAAATGGCTATTGTTGCATTTGGTGGAAAAAGGGAAGCTTAGAAGCCCAAGACCACCATCTCAATGGCAAAGAATGGGATTTGCAGCACCATGTATAGTGTGGAAGTTATTAGTGTTTTTCACGAAATACTGCAGATAAGATCTGGGAACAAAAACTATGTGAAAATATTGAAGCATCAACTGAAGACAACAACCAGGGAGTTAACATTTGGTCATAAATAGGTGTACAAAATGGACAAAGCTGGCTCATTTACACTAGCTCTGTTCAGCAAAGTGTTGAGAGGCTTGAAGAAGGGCAACCAAAAGAAAAGGTATATAAAATACAAAGTTGAAAAAACCTCTCCTCTTCTCTTTCTTTGGCATTTAGCAGATGAAAATATTTTCAGTTGCTTGCCTAAACTTGCCCATATCTACAGTGAGATCAATAATCACAGATTATAAAGAAACATCAAAATAAATCTCAAAAATTTACTACAGCAAACCTTGTCATGCATGTTATGATAAGATATCATAATAACATGCTACTGCCATGAAAGTATTATAATGTTTTTTACACATTTACCAGAGGTGCCAATCATTGTGGGGGCACTGTATCTTGAACCTTGTTGCTATTCTACTTACATAACTTTTTCTTGAGCTCTCTTGTCTGCAGGATCACTTCTTGTATTTAGTTATTTCATTCCTCCACAACTTTTCCACTATTTTTCAATCTGCCATACCTCTTCTCTGTAGTTTGTTTTTCTGCCTATCCACCAGGATTCATGATAAAACACAACTGAAAAATTGTGTCATTTTGTCAAATGTCAAACTTTGTCAAAATATTTAGATGATTTTTGATGGGGTAAACAGTTTTTTATATGAATAGTGTTTTATCACACTTTTATACACATTCAAAAAATATATCTTTAAAACAGCCCAATGCAAGTTAAAATGGGGGTGTCAGTATCTATGAACATTTTTAAAATTACATACAAGTTATTTTTTGTATGTTTTTTGTGATCATTTATGACCTGTTAGTATTGAAAAATAAGAATTAGCTAAATAAACAAGTATTTAGAATATTTGACAGCAATAAGCACATGGAGCGATTGGAACTAGAATGACAAAATCTGACTGGTGATGAACCCAAAAGTGATTTAAGTTCTCATATATTTAAAGTGTGTAATGAGTTTCCCTCAATATTAGGTAGTGAAGTTTATATTTCATTTAAGGTCAATATTTAAGGAATATAAGTGATAGGTTTAGGTGTCTCACTATAATTTACCAAATCACTTTATGAATAAAATGTGATGAGCAATACTTAAAGTACCTTTTAGTTTAAGGCTTTTTTGGAGATTAAAGGCAAGTGCTAGAAGTGATATTTTCTGACAAATTTTTGTTAATCTTTTATTTATAGTCTGGTTTTGAAATCAATTGTGCTTTTGTTTTAAATTATCCATTCAGTGTGTTGTCAGAATTATTATTTTTTTCTTTTCTGTTTTTAACAGTCTTGGTGTAGCACTGAAAGACCCGTGTTCATACAGCCTATAAAATCTCATTTCATTCATGCCATCTGTTATACTTCTTGCTCCCACTGGCAAAAATGTGATTAATGCACCTCTTTTGGAAATAGAGACCACACTGGACCAAGAGAAACTGTAAAAAAAAAAAAAAAAAAAAAAAAAAAAAAAAAAACCCATTGAAATAATCTGTTTTTATGTTTAAATGCATAGAAAATGCAGGTTCAGAAAGTAAGTATGCATTTATGGATGCACGTTTGTTCAAAATACTTAAGACCACACAGACAAACAAAAAAACTCTTGTCTTTTTCATAGTGATCACACATACATTTTGTACCATTTTTGGTACACAAGTGGTTTAGTCAATATGTAGATTCCAAACAGAGAAGGGTGGGTCAAGTTTGGTGAACCTCTTTTTTTGTCAGTTATTTGGCAAGGCTCTCCAGTGAGTGATTGGCTGTTTAAATTACATCAGCGGGACACTTGAGGACACCACAAGGCAGCTTTCAACAGGCAGCTTTGTTCATTCCTCAGACTTGCGCAACAAGCAGCAAACTATGTGGGTAAGAAACGACTCCCATGCAACACCAAGAACTTTGAGCAACCAGATGTTTTCCTCCCTAAGCTTGTTGTTATCACATTTGTTTTATGGGACATCCGTGAATATACTGATTCTGTCTTTATCTTGGTTGAAACTGTCAGGATGCCATTTAGCATATGCTCAGAGATATGATATTTCACAGCATATGTTATGAGACAATATGCCACACAGCCATATGGTTGTAGTGTATTAATATATCAAAACTGATGAGACCAAGCAACATTTTTTTGAAATATTCTTATTTGGGGCAAATGACAAAAAGGTCAGTAGTAAAAGTTTAGATTGCTTAGCTCTTCTTTTCATGTTTTTCATGTTTGAAAGAGTATATGTCATCATTTTTGCACAATATTCTTTTCATTTGTGTTCAGACTTGTATCTCACAATGGTTTTATTCATTTCTATGCACAAAATGATGAAATATGTGAAAAAGCATGAAACAAAACAGTGTCTGGGCAGGCAAACAAGACTTGAAAGGTTGTCTAACAGCAGTACCTTGGATACCTAATCAGCACTCTAGAATTTAAAGTTTTGACTTTCTCACTGTGGTATCCCCACTCTGAAGACAGCTGGTTACCAACAATCCAAATTAGGTTATTTTGTTAATTTCGTTAATTGTCCTGGGTCAAGTATGGACCTTACCGTTACCAGAGAATTGGCAGAAATGAATAACTTTTACAACTGAACTACTTAATATCAAATATTTGGATTTTATTTAAGGATTTTAATTTTTTATTTAATTGTGCATTTAAAAAGACAGTAACTTCATAATGTATAATCACTAGTAGGCAATTAATTTTCCCAAAGCACCACATGAGTAGATATAATTGTTGTTAAGGGCATGATCATTGCCTAAACTCAATTATTCAAACATATTTGACAATACATTTTTTGACTGCCAGCAACCGTAACAATTGCAAATTAGCAATGAAATTTGACATGAATTTCATTTCACAGCAAAAACTTCATCTATTTGCAATATATTTTTTGAGAAGCACAATTGTGAAAAATGTAAAATACAAATCCTTACATTTCAATGGATGTTACATTTGAAAATGTGAATTCAAGATGTTTTTTTCTATGTTAACTTGTCAGTTCTCATGCACCACTATGTACCAAAGTCATTGAGTAACACAGCACGCTGATATTAACAGAATTAAACAGCATCATTTTATATTTTACCACATCTTCATTCTTGCTGTGGAAGAGGTTGATTGGCCCCCATAAATATGGGGGTCTTTGAAGGATTATGGGGGATTATGAGGCTCTGTGTTTTTTTTTTTGTTTTTTTTTTTTTTTTATCTTTGGTCCAACTCACCTTGTTACAATAGCCCAGTGTTTGGTTAAACTACCCAACTTCTGTCTAAGTTTAGACTTAAGTCATAACCCAGTAGCTGTTGTGAGTGAATCTCTGAGTTTAATGTGAGCTCAGGGTTCATCTTTATGCTCATCATTGACCTACTGCTGTTTGGGGGGTTGGGAGTAATGTTTTTGCTGAACAGCAACCTACTGCTTTGGTCGCTTAATTCACTTCGCCCTATTTTGCTAACTACAAGACACTGTAAGATCCTAGAATCACCCATAACTTCAACTTTAACTTTGATTTGACGTGGTTGGAAAGTGACACGAATCCATACGTCAAATTTACTGATGTTGTTAGGAGAAATGTTTTCAGTGAGAAGCAGTTCTGCAATATTAACTGACAAAAATCCCAGTCTAAGATGTGTATTGAAAGTGTTGTTAATATTTAATGTGACAGCAACTTTATAATTCAAAAGTTGTATTTATCAGCTGTAAGCAGCCCTGAAGGAGCAGCACTTTTTACAGAGAGAGTAAAATACTGAAGCTGTATCGACTAGATTGTGAAACATGTTATAAAATTACAAAATGCCATTGCTGATTTATTTCAGTACTGATTGAATCAAAAGACATGTGTGACATTTTTCTTCATACCAGAGGTTTGAAGTAGTTTTTACCAGACTGATTTTAGATTTTCAACAAACTGAGTTTTGATGTTTCTTTTATTAGTTCCCGGAAAGCGAAGTTCTGTTTCCTCCGGAGTCACTTTGGAGAATATTTGTTGAGGTGATGAAAGCAAATAAACTAAACACGGTTGATCAGTTCCAGCAGGATGAAACATAATTCCACAGATAAAACATTGATGTCCGGTTCATAAGGTGCATTTTCCACTTCCTGTCCTTGCTATCACCACAAGTTTGACATGACTCTGCCTTGAAACAATAGGTAATAAGAGCTTTGATATTTTCCCAGACTGTCTTTTTTGCAGCTTTGAGTTGATAGTGCACATCTGCTGTAAATGTTTGAAGCCTCTTCATATCCACATGTGGTGAGTTAATCTGAGGTTTGGCTGCTGTTTGCTGGAAATTTGCTGAAGTCATCCAACTCTACTTTGCTCAAAGGAACTATAAAGGTGTAATCACCCCACCTCCACAGGTGTGTGAAAAGCCCCTTCTCATCCCATCCAACTGTTTTTTGATCACCTTAAACATGGCCTATGTGGCAAATGTGTAGTTTTGAAAAAATGTTCTCATGACACACCAACTAGTGTGCAAATATTCTCTTCACACATAAAAATCATTTTTTGTTACAAAAAAATTAACCATCTCCTTTTTAAGAAAAATGAAACTTTCCATTCATAATGAATTGAAAGACGTTAGCTATTTTTCATGAAGCTCTTAAAGGGATTGTCCCATGGCTAGTGAAAACATTTGCCTTACAGTTTTATTTCATTTTGCTATAAAACTCCAATCAGAATTTCTTAACATTCAGCAAGATAGAACAAGACCTGTGTTGAAAACAAAGTTAATCTTAAGCCCAGGAACCATTCCCTCCTCCTATAAATGCAACCAATCATTGCTAAGCAACATAATCTCCAAGTTTTTAACATGTCAAGAAATTTGGTGGCATGAGCACCACAACCTAAAGATGTCAAACATACCACACAAATGCACTTGTTCTTCAGATTTTATGTAAATAATACACAAATGTTGCAGCAATTACCTAATAATAATGTCACTCAAACTCAGGCTGTGCTATCCAGACACTCTGTGTACACTGATGAAGATTTAGACACCTTGACAGGCTGAAAACATTGAAATGGCTGCCATGGCAGGGGAGGTGGACTTATTTTCTGAACAATTCTGGTAATAATTATTTAAAACCACTTGGGGATCCCATAGATTATATATTGAACATTGAATTTGATCAAACAATTATTAAATATGTAACAGGGAAAAAAATGAGATCTTGGGACAGTACAAAGTAACTAAATCCACCCTTACACAGTTGAACTCTGTAAATGTTGCACCATTCATCACAATGCACACACAATTAAACAGGAACATGGACATAAAATGTGTTTTTCCTGTCTACATGTGTGGCAAGATCCAAAAAAAGTGCGGCAGCAGCTTAACTCCACCAAGCATAGAGCTAACTCTCTCAGAGAAAAGTTTTTTTTTATTATTACACAGATTAAGTGTTTATCTTCAAAACATGTTAATTTAATCTGTGGCAAAAATGAAAAATAAGAGAAGTATCCTAAATTACATTAAATGAAGAGTGATAGCTTACTTCCAGGTCTTTACACTTGCATAGAGGAAGGAACTGTTAAAAAAAATCTCTATATTAGGCTATAAAATGACCCGCACACCTTCAAGGAAATTTCACATCCCTCCCTGGTGATAACTGTCAGAAATGTTAAAGGACATCTAACTTTAGTTAGAAAGTTTTTGGGCATCAAATAAAGCTACTTTATAGCAGGTTCTTCTTTGCAAAACCATCCTAAATCAAGGTTAAAGAGGATGACATATGCTTGCACAGACAGATATCTATCTTGTGCAATTATTTTTTTCTCAAGAGCTCAATAGTTTTTGTCCCTTTGGCATTGGCTGCTGCATTATTAAGAAATAAAGTGGCTTAAACTATCTAATCTAAAATAACCTCCTAAACACTTAGGGATTTTACTTATCTTCAGCCTTCCTGTGCATCTAATCTTGCACAAACTGACACTGTCAGTTTCCAGGGCTTTCATATCAGTTTTTTTTGTTTTGTTTTTACCAGAAGTGTCCAGAAGTGTTTAAACCTGACACCCCAGTAGACTCAGTTAAGACTTCCAAAGTTTTGTTTTTGTACCTTGAAACTTCAAGTTATGTATCATGAATGTTAATATGCAAGAGTTTGCTTGAGTTCAACAGATAAATTCCATTCAAATAAATTTAGTTTTGGCTAAAACTCTTCACTCTTTTACTCAAGGGATGCACACCCAATTCCTCAAATATGAGCTCATTATTACAAGTATGAAATTGTTTTTTTCAGAGTGACTCATCCATCTCAAAGGATGAATTCTCATTAGGATGGAGGAAAAGCTAATTCTCTCTTGCTCAATACCTTTCCTCCCTCCTTTCTCCTCTTGATCTTTATTGTCTCTGCTTGGTTACACAAAACAGGCATCAGTAACACTGATAATAGGCCCTCAGTCAGCATTATCTGATGCCAGGCTCCATCTTACAGTTTTGTAAAGAAATAGTCAGTGCAACAGTTTAGTTTTGCCCCATCATTGATTGAACAGAGTTTCTGCCAGTTCTCATAATTTAAAGGAACGAAAAACTTGATCCTTTCAGTAGCAGCATTTCAAAGGGTTAAATACTCCTCTTCAGAAGCTTCCATGATCCTGTATAAACCTGTAAACCAGATGACAGGCTGTGTGTGTGTCTAAGCGAGGTATTTGCGAATACACACCCTAGTAAAGAGCAGTGTATGCAGGCAAGAACACCTTTCAGTCTTCTGTCTCCTGTCTTTCTTCCTCCTCAGGGAAATAGCCAGCTGTCTAAAAATAATTCTCAGTTTTTTCCTTCTCCACCAGAGAGAGCACATACAGCCATGGGGAAGCAGGTAAGATTTGATTAAGAAGCATTTCTGTTGGACTGAAGGAGTTCCAACTCTTAGATTTTTATTTGGTTGAATCAAGTAGAAAGCTAATCAGCTCAGGGTGAGCAGTAGGGAATCCTGAATTTTTACTGAAAAAACATTAATGATTTTAGAATATAGATCACAACACATTTAACCTTATACCTGGATTATTATTTCTTCTATTGAAATAGCCATGTTGCAATCCACATGAATGAACACATGCATAGAGGAGAGCATGAAGAAGAACTGAACTTCATGAACTCATTAAGAGAGTTTTGACTGTTTGAGGTATTTTGTCACAAAGTCAGTTCAGAGGAGAGCCAGATGCTTTGTGACAAAAATGTCCTTGTTTTCACATGCATCACATCTGCTGACAGCTGAGGAGTTCTGATATGTCAGCTTCCCCATAAAACAGCTGCTGGTGAAATTATTCATCTGGCAAAAAGGTATTATTTCACACACACAAGAAGAAACTTATAATATGTTTTTGTCTAAGACAGTTTTTCAATAGGCAGCCTTGCTCTCGTCCTATTTTTCTTGTTTTATTGGCAATTAAAGCAATGTTGTCTTGTTCTGGCAAAGTCTGGACATGGAAATTTGGCAAACTTGTTTGGTTTTTCTGTTTTTTCCATAAGGTAAGCATTCAGATTTGTATTCTCACTCCCAGAATGCCTGAGCAAAAGTCTTGTTTTTTAATGGTAATCTTTTTTACCTGGGGTACTAGCATTTATTTAATTTTGCATTATAAACTGATTTGCTTTGGTCATTGTGGTTTGGATCTTAAAATGTCACTATTGTTTTCATTACTTAGGTCTGTTTTCACAGCCCTCTTTTCAAATTATAAACACAACCATATCCACTGCATTCTCAGTGCCAACTTCATTAGCATCAATGTGTTTTTGTGCCTGGTTGTTGTGACAGGGCAAGAGCTGTTGCTAAATCACTCTTATTATGATGTCCAAAAACAGTACAAAGAAACAGTGCCTTAAGAATGATGTGTGTGCATAAGTACAGTCACATTTTGGGACGATGAATTTTGAATACTCACAAGAAGCCAATCTTTATTATGAAGAGGTGCAAGATCAGGATTAGCCAAGCTCTGACTTAAGTTAAGAGAAGATTTAATCCACTGCAGATTCTATTGCAATGAACGGAGAGCAGTTCAGTGGATTGCAAAGCTTTGCAAAAAAGCAATATCTCAGTTGAAACATTGCTAAATAGGCCATTGACATAAAATTCCCACCTGATGTCAGCACCAACCCTAATAATCCACGCATACAATGAAATCTAAGCAAAGTTCACAGAGAGAGGAATGAGTAAAACAAATTGTATTGACATTAGGAATAAGAATTAAAAGCACTTCCAGAAAATTTATTAAATAATTTGTGGATTCCCTTTTTTGGTAATGACTATTTCAAAAGGACTCTTGTGCGCAGAAACTAGCCATATGCTTTGCCCAAGTCTGATTTTGACCCACTCTTTCACACAAACTGTCTTCAAATCTTGAAGGTTCTCAGGTCTTTTTGTATCTGCTCTGAATTTTAATTCTTTCCATAGATGTTCAACTGGACACCAGTCAGGTAATTGACTGGGCCATTGTAGCAGTCGTGTTTTAAAGGCAATGTGACCATTTTTCCTCCAAACATGATTTCAACCTGGAGACACTCACACAGAAAGAAGTGTCAATTAGAGAGATTTATTGACATAAAGCAGTAGACTTCTTCTGGCGCTCGTACCCAGACGTGAAAGCTGTGAATGGCTATGATCTTGGATGTTCATTTTAGGATTGGGATTAGGACGTGGTGGTGGAGTGGAGGCCAAAGGAAGGAAGGAAGCCAGGAGGAGCCTGAGAGAATGATAGAAGGGATGGGGTGGAGATGGGTTGAAGCTGGGTCATGAATGAAGAGTCTTATATATGAAGTCTTGAAAGAAGATTGGCTGAGGTGGGATGAGGACTTGACGCAGGTTGGCTGGAGCAGAGGCGCATGACAAGGTGATTGGGTGGAGCAGGAGAGGCTGGGGTGAGTCTTCCAGTTTGAATTTACGCCTTGGCTCCAGCTTTAGCTTCATCTGTCCAGACTATATTCTACTAGTATAGTATTTCAATGGCTTGTCCAAATCTTCTGAAGAAAATTTTAAACAAGCTTCAACATACTTTTTCTTCAGCAGTGGAGTCTTGCTCAGGGGCCAAGGAGGGTGAGAGGATTACTTACTGGTTTTATAAGAAAAACTGTACCTGCTATTTTCAAGTTTTTCTGAAGGTCTCTGCAAGTGCTCATTAGCTCTTGGTCTATTCTTTTTAGTTTTTTTTTAGTTTTTTTTTTTTTTTGTTTTGTTTTTTTTGACTCCACATTCAGAAATTTTATAAGGGGGCACCTGGTTGTTGCTGCTTTACAGTGAAATTACTGTATATTCTTTTTACGTCTAGATTATGGTAATCACTGATTGCCATAATAAACCCTCAGGATATTAGAAATGCAAATGCAACCATTCCTATTGAGTATGTTTTGCAACAATACGATTTGCTTGTTAAGGTATTTTTGATTTTACGAATTAGACCACTCTTTGCAGTTCACTGGTAATGAGAAAACATTTTTATAGACCATCAGTAAAGATTAAAGCAGTTAATATTGATTTGCTCATAGCAACAAATATAGTAGTGCTAGTAATGCTAGTAATTGTTTTGGTGAAATTTAAAATTATTTGGGCATATGCAATAGTCAAATTGCACAAACAAAGGATGGAGGGAATATGGTGGAAAGACTGACAGAAAGGAAACATATTCTCTATAAAATGGATAGAACTGTGCTAACAGCAGGCACTGCTCCTCATGTTTGGTTTTTGCATCCTTTACATCCCCATTTAAGGTTGGCCGTTTCGCCAGATAAAAAGTTTATATAAGCATTATACAAACAGGCAATCACAGTGAATTACTGACAGCTGAATGCCAGAAAGGCTCAAGAAGTAAAAGCTACCAGGCCATATTCTATTTTTAAGAAAGTATAACTTGTATGACAGGATATAAGGTTTTTTGGGGGGGTTGACATTTGGTTCACACCTCTTACGAGTTGGTGGTGGTAATGCCTCATTAAGTTATTTACCAGCCACTATTAAACAGAAGTAGAAGAAGAAGAGTAGCCAGTCACAGCCCTAGAATACAGTGTCACACCTAGCAACTGGGTCAAACTCACCTCCTCACTAAGATGGAAATTTCTGTTGTCTCCTCGCTCAGAGTCCCTCTCAGCAGCTAACTGAATCAATCTTAAGCTAGGAGTCTTTGGCAGGAACTTTTAGGCTAAGATTGGAGCTCTCTGAGAAGACTCTGAGAATCTTTGTGAATACGAACCCAGATTCCTGAAGAGGCAGGTGGTCAAAAAACCCCAAACCTTGTGGAATGGAGAAGTCTGGGCAGCAATAATGGAGCCTTAGACCCACACAACTGGTAAGGAGCATGGACCAAATGTCACTAAAAAACAAACAAAATATTCCATACAAATTGTACTGTAATTTTACTTCTTGAGTCTTTCTGAAACAAATCAATAAGGTCTAGTTTTGACTGTTGTTGGTTGGTACACGAAACAAAAGAAGACACACACACACACACACACACACACACACACACACATACACACACACACACACACACACACACACACACACACACACACACACACACAACAAAAAGAAATACGCCCCCAGTAATCAGTTGATACAAATTTACCAATCAAAGAATCTAGGATGGATTAAGAAAAGTGTGTCATGATTATGAAACTCTGCAAAATTGAATTAATTGCCTCACAGCATCAACATGCTTGATTGCACCTTATTTACATCCTCATTGTTATTGTGATTTGTCATGGCTTCTCGCCATACTGGTAATTTTACTACGTTATCTATTTGATATTACTGAGGACGCTCAGCTGTCAGCAACAACCAAGATAAAATGGGAAAGTAAAGGACGCAAAAACCAAACAGGACAGAGGAGCAGTGCCTGCTGTTGGCACAGCTCTATCCATTTTACGGAGAGTTTCTCTCCTCTCTGTCGGTCGTTCTGCCAGGAGCAGACTGGGGTTGAAATTCAGTCCGGGAGCTTGGTTTGGAGAGGCCTTTCATCTGATTGCAAAATGAAAGAAAGTGGAACCATAGTTCTAAATATTATTTGCAGTATAAAAAACATGTTTTTTCAACAATCAAAACTACTCTGTGTGTGTGTGTGTGTGTGTGTGTGTGTGTGTGTGTGTGTGTGTGTGTGTATGTATTTTATGACAAATTAAAAATAAGGTTCAATCAACAAAAGTTTATTAAACTTATAAACATCTTATAAAAATCAAAGCAAATATTAGGGAACAAAAAACAACCTCCAAAACCTTTTACATCATGAAGGGAAATTAAAAACTTTTTAGATTGTTTTTAGATGTCAAAAACCCAAGACTTGAAGACCAAGGAAAGACTTAATGCCAATCCAGTCCTGCACACTGCACCCATATCTGACACCTTTTTTAGTGGTTCTTGCTCCACTCTTCTGCTTCTCCTCCTCCTCTTCGGTCTCCTACTCATGCATCTCTTCCTCCTCCTCTTCACTCCTCCTCCGACTGGCATTATCCTGTCCCTCTTTTACAACTCCACAACCACAGCTGACACTGTCCTTCTTTGCTACTTAACAGCAACAAAGATAAACTTTAAGCCACTTTTGCAAGAATTTATAGTGCTAGAACACAAATACAATATAAAAATCAGCTTGAGAAAAGCGCTAAAGACACAGGAAGTGAATGACTGACTGTTTTTTTTTCTGGAGCTGGTAAAAGAAAAAGCTATATATTAACGAAAAAATAGAACAGGACAACTAGATGTATAGTCTGTATATTCAATTATGATCTTTTTAACTTTGAATACCGATTTTCTCCTAAAATGTTTTCTTTTGCAATAATGTATGCCTTTCTCTAATCAGCAAATATGGATTGCTTTTAACTGATCAAGCTGATTAATTATTTACATACCTATGGTGTAACATTGTTGATAGGCTGCATTTAATGTTCTGTGGGCCCTGAACACATCCAAAAACACAAACAAGTCTATGATGGGATGATAGAGCCATGTAGGCAGTGCTTGCTAATCTGCTATAGTCGTGTTGCTTAGTCCAGTGTCGTCACTGACCTTGAGCCATCCACAACGGAACATACCTGCTAATGTGGCACATTTAGCTTCATCCTGCATCTACTTTTTTGTTTTCTATTCCCTACGTCATTCAGCCCCACCCATCTCTTTCTTCTATCATTTTTTTCACTACCTGTGAAGTGCCAAAGCAGCTGCGAGGGTGGCTGTATGGCAGCGCTGATGCACTCTATTTATTGGGTCAAAAAAAATGCATGGAGGTGTCGCCTGGTGCAGAAGTTGGAGCAGGTGCCCTGTATACAGAGGTTACAGACCTTGGTGCTGCTGTCCCGAGTTCGAGTCCCATCCTCGGCACCTTTGCATGTCTATCCCCCCTTCTGTCTACCACTCTCTTGTCAGATTACTAGTAAATAAATTCTTTACAATTTTTTAAAAATTCTTTCAAAAAAAAAACAAAACAAAGCATGCCGATCACTGGCCAGTTCGGCCTGGAACAGATCAGCCGTTCGGGAATCCTCCTGACCTTTCCAATTGGCCAACCCGCCCTGCTTTCTATCATCTTCCCTGCTTAAGACGCTCTTTGGCACACTAAAAGTCCTCCTCAACATTCCTAAAATTTTGTCACTTTAGGAGCTCTCTAAAAGCCCAAGGCACTTTTTGAATAACTTTTATCTTACCATGGTAAAATTCTCAGAAAAATCTTAGAATTTGAGAAATTCTACAATTTTTCTTAAATGACATCACTAGAAACTACTTTTAGTCCTGGGATTCTTTGTGCATATGGGCAAGGACATGCTGGCAGCAGCCAGACACTGAGCTGAATACTAGACAATGAAGGGCACCATGAATCATTCCTCACTTCTAACACAAAAGCATAAGAAAAGTTAACTTAAGGTGCATTTTACAAATAAATCTATTTTCCAGTGGGGATTGAACAAGTTTGCTTGCAACTGTGTAAACTGCTGTTAGCATAGCAGATACTGTAAGCTATCATTAGTTAACATGCACATGTTAGCATAATAGCTAATATCATATAAGCTTCTGTTGGTTTAAGGTATAAGGTTAGCTAACATGCCACTGTTATGCTGTGTTCCAGTTACCAAGTGAGAACTGGGAGCAGGGTTTGACGTCGCACCCGAGACAATAGCTTTCTAGTTAACATAGTTGGAGAAGACAGGATTTCAACATGGTGACGCCCCGAGACATTGTGTCTAACTCTTACAAAGACCTCTCATAACTTGGAGTTTCTCCCACTTTCTGAGTGGGAAGTCAGACTTTGGATGGTGTTCCAATTGATTTTTCTGACAGGGAAGTCAGAGTTCCAACTACAAATGGAACACACCATTAGCCAACAAGCTAATAGTAGGATTTTATTCAGTAGAGATTTGGAAAGGCATAACCACAGTTGAACAAAAAAAGAATGTAGTAGAAAATCTGGGGAGGTTTACCTGTAGAGGAAACTGGACAATAGATGTCTCATAAATTTGTTGAATTTTTGCAAGTTTCAGTTGCAGGACTTCATATTTTGTAAAGTCAAGGTCAACATAATAAAAGTTGAGATGATTTAGACTAGTTGCTGTGATGTCAAAGGAATGCAGGAGAAAATGCGTCACAGCAACTTACAGGCTTAATTATCTATATTTACGGCAAACACAGACAAAAGACAGCTTGGACAGAAGTCTGTTATGCAGAATAAGAAGAACAAAAAACAGAACATTATCCTGGACTTATTCGGCAGCAGCAGAGCAGAGCGGTGATCTTCTGTCACTGTGGTTTGAAAAGTTGCACAAAGTCCAGACACTTTTTTTCCCCCCCCAGAAACTGGCTGGTATTGATGATGAGCTATATGGTCATCTTGGACAGCACCTATATACGAGTCAAATTATTACGTTGATCACAATTGTGCATCTTTGAACATAATAAACTAAACATATAAACTGATCACCTTCAATGTAGGGATCAGTTAAATCCAGCACACCCACCTGTTGTTCCAGGCAGCTCTCCCTCGATATGCAGCAGGCTGCTGCGGTTACTCTGGTCAGCAGTTCTCTGATTTTGCGGGATGAACAGACAATGCCGACAACGGCAGGAAAAGATTGTCAGATACTCAGAATGCAGCTTGAACTATATTTCCAGATGTTGTCAAACATTGCTTTTATAAGAGTGTAAAGCTGCCTGGTTAGAAGCTTCAACACGCTGATCAGTTGGATGGATGAAAAAGAACCCAACATGTAACATGCAGCACATTATTCTGGCAGCCTTTGCTGGAGTTTGCAGTACCCCTTTGGTAAATTACTTTATATTTTTATACAATTCAAACTATCTAACAAACTCACCTAGTTCCTGATCTTTCATCTTCTTGGAAAAATCATTTTTCTCACCTGATTGTTACTAGTCGACATGATGCATAAAAAGTCATTGCAGAGCAAAGAATTGACTGGTCTAAAAGTCAAGTAGTTGGTGCAACCCCTAGATTAGATGGTGATACACATTTACCAAAGAAGGCTGAAATGAAATCAAAATGTCCTTGAAAAAAGTATGAGTTTATGATGTTTATGTTCCTTCAAAAAAAAGATTGCTTGGATTTTTCCTGAATTATATATGCAAATTAAAAGTATAATGTAAACTATAGGTAACATTAAAGCTGGAAAAATGTTTTGAAATGATTTATCATGGTGCCACTTTTTTACATCACAAAAACTGCATGTTTAGTGGTGCAATCAAGTTTGAGATCTAGTGTATGTAGTTCTGTGCAATGAATTGTAGCTGAGTGCCATGGTATTAGCAATACTTCAGAAAAGGTTTCACTCATGTCTAACCTTAGAGAATGTGCTTCGGCAGCCAAGAGTCAGGAATGTGTCCTATGATGTCTTGAAAAAATTTCTTGTTGACATCTTGATGAATAGCAAGCAAAAATATTCAGTTGTGCAGCTCTCAGTTTATATTCATAGCAAATACATTGAGATTAGATATCAACCCTTAGGAGTATCTGCAGTATATCAATGACAGGCTTAAAATGTTTTATAAATCTCATGGTTATCACCAATAGTGTTAACTGTAACTGTACCAGCAATGTCAAAATGCCTAAACCTAAGCCAACAGTGTTTTGAAAACCTCCCAAAACAGAAATTTAGCTGATCCTAACTCAAACAGCTGGGCTGCGGCATTTGGCTCTGACTGCCTCCTTGGACATGTGAACACAGCCCACCACAACAGATGTTCAGATTGACTCCAGCAAATCTTGGTCGAGTGTGACGGTGTAATGTTTAACAGAGATGGAGGAACAGCATTGTCTGAAAACTCTTCACCCGGAGAACAATTTCTTATCTGCCTTTGTTGAATAGGTCCTGTCTTTCAAAGCTGCTGCTGCTTGTAAAGCAAGAATACAAGAATACATACTGAGGCTGGGGGTTTGGTTGTATAGCCAGATAGTGGGGGGTGGGTGGGGGGGGGGCTGAGTGCTTTACCACCATAATCTTTGATAAGGTTAGTTAGACAGAGATTTGCGATAAAGATGTGACAATAGTTCTCTGAGACAGATTCCCACACAAGCTGGAAGCAATTACTAAGTCATCCAAGCAGAAAGAATGCAGCAGGCATTCACTGAGCCCTTTTGAAAAAGTAGATACATTTTCTTTTCCGTGAAAAAAAGTCAAGACTTTCAGATGAGCAGTTTGTGGTGTGGACCTAAAATAGCAGATGACATTTCTTTTCCAAAAATCCTTCCCCTATTTGTTTAAGCGAGAAAGCACCAGACAGTAATGCATTTTACCTTTTTTTTTAAGCCACAAAGTAGAACCAGCTTCATTGGGAAATGATCAATGCCTTTTTATTTCGACCACAGTATTTTCTTTTGATCCCTTGCTATAGTTTTTAAAATAAAACACAAAGACTTCTTTTAGAACAGCAAAGTTTATGTGATTATTTAATCACTGACTGTTGGCAAACTTTGCAGTGCTTTGTGGAAGTACTCATGGTCCTTGGAATTTTAATTCTGGAACTATAAACTTCATTGTGTTAAGATTTAATTTAATTTGTCTTTCACAGATTTTGTTCTCAAATAACCCTAGATAACCTTTCTGTCAACTCTTATCAGCTTCCTTGGCCTTGCAGAACAAAATCTTCCCCAGAGCTACCACCACCAAGTTTCACCTTGGGGATGGTGTGTTAAGGGTGACATGTTAATTTTCACAGAATGATGCTGCCACCACTATATTTCCTCATGAAATTGGTGTGTTTAGCTTGATGTCCAGTGTTAGCTTTAAATTGGTAATAGAAACATTCTTATGGGGGGTGGGGGAGATGGTGAATTTGCGCATTGGCTATTGAAATACATGGGAGAAGTCCGGGGTGAGGCAGTGCATGCCCATTGCTATCTCTCTTTATGTCACCAAAATATTTGTTTAATTATACATGTTCTACTTATGCTGATGTTCCACAGCCTGTCTAATATATTTAATGAATGTGAGTGACTTGTATAGTCTTTCTAATCGTCCATAAATGCGCAGTGAAAATGAGCAGGGTGAGGCAGTTCAGTTCTGTACCTCACTGACAGAGGGCAGTTCTGAGCCCCACAGGCACAACAGACAACAAGAGCTCTTTTTCAACGACTGAAAACTATCTGGAAAATACAAAAAATACAGTCGGAATAGAAACCTTTCAAAGCCACTCTCCTCCTTGGCGATCATCCCCATTAAAGCTGCCAGATTTTTAAAAACGAAAGGAAAATAAGAGAGAAACAAGCACATTTTTTGTTTGCTTTTTACAACAGAGTGACAGAGATATTCATGGATATATGCATAGACTTTATATAAAAAGGTAAGATCATACAAGATTTTAAATTTTAATCAAAAAAGAGAGAGGTCAGTTAAGGAAAACATTCAAATAATAATAAAAAAAATCAAATGTGTTAAATATTCTTTTATTTTTCTTGCTGTCATATTGTTGAATTATATGGATTTGATTAAAGCATAACTAAAAGATTTCATCAGTTAAGGTCAAAATGGAAATATTATATTAGGCTATACTATATTGGATTTTTACGGAAGCCGAGAGCGGCCGTACTTGCATATTTATTTTCCCGATGGTTAACATTTTCTCGAGATAACGAGATAATTATTTCGTTATCATGAAATAATGATGGCCATTTTCTCAAGATAACAAATTAATTTCCCGATGGTTTAATCATACGACCAATGACGTGGTGTCATTATGGTCTATGATTATTATTATTATATCACTTATTCACAGAATTATTCATAGAATTACACATGCATTCCATGACTTATAAGTCCTCTCCCGCTGGTGTGGCATGCATTGGAATGATAGAATCAGGTTTAACACACACACCAATCATCTCATAATCTCGAGAAAACAAACTTTGTTTTCTCGAAATTAAGTTATCTTGAGAAAACCATCGGGAAATTAACTTGTTATCTCAAGAAAACCATCGTGTTAACCCGCTATCTCGAGAAAACCATCAGAAAAAAGTTTATGCGTGACACGTCCACTCTTGGTTTCCGTAGATTTTGGATTTGTACATCCAATTCTGGGGGATCAGTGCCTCACTAGTCATGAACCTCATTGTACGTCACTGACATGTAGTACTTTGCATCTAGGCCAAAAAGGTGAACTTTTTTTTAGGTAACTTCTTAAAGCAGTTGTTTTCATTATATTTATGTAGACCTATCAAAGGAAATATGAATAATTGTGAATATGAGCCATTTTTAGATTTTTATTTGTAATACATTTTTGAACCATTTATTCTTTTCTTTGGAATACACGTCTTTGTGTTGATCTACTCATAAAATCCCCACAACATGCATTGAAATGAATGATTTTAAGATGACAAAATGTCAAATTTTCAAGGGCTGTGTCTGCTTTTACAAGGCACTCTATGTACAGAATGATAAAAAGTTTCTTTACTGTTCTTTCTTCAGAAATCTGATAGTGTTGCTTTTTGGGTTTTATGAATTTTTAAAATTAAATTAAGTCTCTGTATGTAGGTGCACAGAATATATTAGTTTAATATACTACAGTAAAAATAAAATAAAATTTTTAAAAAAATAGAGAGAGGAGATCAAGATTAAATCTAATGGTGGCATATTCATGATCACTGTGCCACTAAAGGGAGGAAGGATCAATAACAAGTCATTGCCCACACCAGTCCTGCATATTTAGCCTGCTAACCTTAAGCTAAATGCGTGCAGAAACAGGTTTATGTGTCCAGTGCTGCAGATTCCTAAAACATAGTAGATTTCTTTGAAATGACTCCTTTACCTGCACTGAAGATAAACCGCTGTGAGCGTTAATTAGCTTTTCAATAACATTTTTATTCATTTGGGTAATATTCAAGCTGATTGTGTGTTACTCAGACGTTGGCAGCATGTCTTGGGGCATGAAAGCAATTAAAAAGTTGAACTTTTGCCATGATGAGGGCAGCCTTTGCTTTCATCTTATTGTTTACTGTCAGGGTGAGGACTGTTTTACTTCGGAAAATGACTACAGTCGCTTAGATCAGTGCTTGCACTGAAAAAGACCATCCTAGTGCCTGTAAGCACATGCTAACCTAATTAGACATTTACCTTCAGACTTTAATTACTGTGATTACATAGGAGTTTAATGCCAAACATAATATTATAAAGACATTCTGTTTCATGTTGCCCATCGCATCTAGAGTAGAATCTGTGTAGCATCATTTGATGAGCAGAAGTTGGTTAAAAGGATGTATTGGGGCGTGTGTGCTAAACGCAGTGGTGCAGCACAACCCTGGAGACACGGTCCCATCTGTTCAAGGCCGGGCCACGTAGTTAGAAACTCATCAAAATATGGTCCCCAAGGTTTGTGTACCCCCCCACTTTGTCTCTCCATTTGTTACCTCTTTGTCTATTTGCTGCGAGGGTGGGTGGGGAGTCAGGGGCAACTGTTCTACCCCACAAAGGGGGGTTCATTAATGGAGAACGTATCCATGAAATGGCCTGGTGGATGTGATGCTTGCTGGTCATGATTTATGCTTGCATGAACATATAGCCAGGGATGGGGCAGGGGCTGGGTGGGGAGATTCAGCAATGAAGGAGGGCGTGTGGAAAACAGAGCAGCTGGGATGTTACTGTATGTTTTGTTTATTCTCTCATCAATGTGCTACTGATATAGAGAGCTGAGCTCTCAATGGAAGGTTCCCTTCTTGCGCGTGAAAAAAATCTCAAAGATTTCAAAGGACTTTAGCATGTGAGTTAATTTTAATGTTTATTTCCTGGCTGCTTAAGATAATTTAATTTGCATTTGAGGCCATTAAAGCTGTTTTGACCTTACTCAGCTTGTTCTCCTGCTGGTATAACCATCTTGTGACTTGATTTTAAATTAGGTAATTTCAAGTCTTTTTTGTACTGTCTGTGCTTGTATGCATATTTTTAGATTTTCTTTGTTTGACATGATATGGATTTGCTGGTAGAAGTGCCTATAGCTAACCTTATGACATGATGACAGTATAGCTGAATATACTTCCCTCTTTTTTCTCAACTATTAAAGTTGATGTAACATTCAATTTCACAGCCTGTTTTGCTCCAACTACTTATCTTACTTTTCAGGAGGGCTTTTCTGGCCCTCTGCAGGTCTTTTTCTAATTAATGCAGCTTGATGTGCCAGCCATCATCAAGAGAACCGCCCTAGGCTGCAAATGGCCTCATTTAATAGAGATGAATATTCATTTGTTTGGAATAATTTTGTGGACAGTTATATTATTAATTGATAAGGGAATATATATCTTTTTTTTTAGGCTGTAATTATATTGAGATTATTCTAGAATATTCAGAAGCTTCATTGGCACCTATACAAATGCTTAAACAGAAACAGTCATTGTTTTCAGCCCTATGGTATCTGGTGACAGCATTTTATATTTGTTACTTAAGATAAGGTGTTGTGAAAGAGTATCCCCCTACCCACACTGATTTCTTCTGTTTTTGTTTATACATTTAAACTATTTTTAATATCAGACACAGATAAGAGTCGAAACAAAATGCAGTTGTACAATTCCATTCCATTTATTCAGTGAAACTAAGCTATCCAGACCAACCTGGTCTTGTTTGAAAAAGCCTCTGAAACCTAATAACCACTCATGACACTCTTGGGAGGAACAACTGCCATAATGACTGGCAATGAGTCTTTAATCTTTGTGGAAGTATTTTTGCACCAATCTTCTTTAAAGAGTTGTTTTAATTCAGTGACATGGAAGGGTTTTCAAGCATGAACACCCTGTTTAAGGTAATGCCACAGTATCTCAATGGGATTTGAGAAAGCCACTCCAAACCATTCATTTTGGTTTTATTTTTAGCCCTTGCTTGCTGTTCTTTGGATCGTTGTCCCGCTGCATAGAATTCCTGGTACTGAGCAGAATCAATTACATCAAGTCACCATGGTTCTGAAACAGCAAATAAGCTTGCCACAATTCTTAATGTTTGATGTATGATGTTCTTTTTTTTTTTTTGAAAAGTTGTGATAGCTTTTATACAGGATGCAACAAGATGCTCCCCTTCCAAAAAATTCCACTTTTTGTCTTGTCAATTAAAAAATATTTTCCTAAATGTGAGATGGGCCATTGTTTTCTTTTTGGTCCTCAGTCATTATAGCCTTGGAACTTGCTCATGGATGACATTTCTGCTCAGTCTCTTTCTAGTTGTTGAATGATGAACACTGACCTTAACTTTAACAATGAAGGCTGAGGTGCTGTTGAGGTTTTTCTGGATTTGTTTGTGACCTTCAGGGTAAGTCATCAATGGAACGATTTTTGTAGGCTGGCCATGTTTCTTAATTTTACCGGTCTGGCTGTAATCAGGCCTGCTTAGGCCAAGTGAAATTGGATAAACAATACTCATGACAGTTACTTAATGATTTAACACTGAGAGAATTACTTTTTGTCATACTTTTCAGATTGGCTTGGATAGCTTTTGTTCCCTTCACAGTATCATCATTTAAAAACTGCATTTTATGGTTACACAAAGTTACTTCTTTGTTATGTTAAAACTTATGTGATGATCTGAAACATTTAATTGTGACAACAAAAGAAAATCATTAAAAAATTTGTAAGGAATCCAATAGTTTTTCAAAGTATAGTAAGGCGCTTAAAAAATACAGAAAAATAAAAATCTTCTATAACTTTTTCTAAAAGCAAGAGAAACCTTGTGTGTCAAACCAGAGCAAAGAAAGGCTTCAGTTTCCAGCGAGTGAGGTGGGGACGATTTACTTGAAACCACAACCCAGACAAATTTTATTTTGTGGAAAGATAAAAACAGAAACAGACATTTTTTTATTCGATGTTTATTACAGTTCAGAGAAGGGTGTGACCTTTGTAATGACCAAAGAGAGCATGCCAGTTTTCACTGGCCTCAAAATCCAGAGACAAGACTCTGCTTGTCTCTCAAATCAATTAATATTTGAGAGCACAACTTGGGGGGGAGGGGGTTTCATATTTTATTGATTAAGTTAGTGTTCATTTTATACTTTCTGGAGCATTTCTTTCAACTATTGATTTTTATACATGGTACTGAAATACATTTGGACTTGAAAAGACTGTGAACAACCTTGAAGACGGACTAAAGGATACTATTAAAACCTTACTTTCCTTAACACCTCATCAGAACCACAGGACAATCACCTGCATACTATACTGCACTAATGCAGTAATTCCTGCAAAATGAGCCTTCGTCAAATACTGTGTGCAAACATGGTGTAGTACATGGACATACCTTTCAATAATTTTATTCGTCTTATGTAATATTCAAATTTTCTGAAAAATTGAATTTTGGCTTTTCATTAGCTGTATGTCATAATCATCTAAATTAACAGAAAAATAAGCTTGAAATATATCACAATGCTAGATGATAGATGTCTCACTTTTTGAACTGAATTGGTGAAATAAATTAACTTCTATTACTTTAGCACTGCTTTCTGTATGTTTTACATTGAAAATGGATTTTCTCAGTGCTGTTTACAAATCTATTAGTGTTCAGAATGAGTCAAGAACAGGCATCAGATTCACAGCCATGCTTAATTTGCCTGTTGTTTCTCGTCATTTGTCAGTTAAAGAGTTTAGTCTTGGTCCTGTGAGGGGAGTGACCTCTTTCAGGTATTGTCTCAGCCACAGTGTCTCTACACATTTCACTTCCTTACAAAACGCTGTTGACTTCGAATTGGCATGGGATCTTGGGAGGAAGAGGAAAGTAACAGACAGTGGTAGGCTTGACGAAGAAACAAACAATCTGTGAAGAGAGAGCTGAAGGTTGGCCAGTGAAAAGATTAGAATGGCATTTGGCTCGAGAAGCAGGATGCATCCTTGCTCCTGCCAAACTGCCATAGCAACGGCAGCTTAATGCATCCGTCGTAGTCCCCCTGCTGAGTGTCCAGACTGTACCAAAGAGTCATTTAAAAGATCTTGACATTATTCAGCTTGACCTCAGCATTTACCCAATTGCCCAAGTATTAAAAGATGCGCATTTTCTCTCAAATCCAGCTGCATACATATTTGCTGTCAAGTCTGATTACCACCTTATTTCTGCAGCTTTATTCTAAATGACATGCAAATGAGTGAGCTGTATAGAAGTCTATTATAACTGTGCATGTACCCCTAACAGAGCAATCCTGGCCCATTTGTCATGCTGGGCACCTCTGCTCCCTAGTGACCAATCAGGAGTGCTTCCTTAGAGACTAAGAGCGGCCCCTCACCTCCTCATCATCACGAGTGATTGACAGCTTCCACAGGAAGGAGGGGGGAGTTATTTACCTCCTCGTGTTCTCATGGGACTAAGTTAATGATCCCAGCCAACAAAATAACACAAAGAGGGAAAAGCCTGAGAAGTCGGTGCCTGGTTGAACCATTTGGAGCAGTTTCGGCTTCCTTTGGAGAGGATTAGAAAAAGGAGGCTTGTGTGAGAAGACTTTCAGAGACAGGAGGAAAACAGATGAAGCGGCAGCACCCAGACAGATAGTTAAAAAATAGAGGGAGGCTTCTGAGGAAAGTCAGAATTTTTAGGAAACTCTCATTCTTGGTTTCTCTCTATATATATCTCTTTGTGTCTCCCTGACTGGACTGTCTAGTTGAGTGACTAACTGCCTGTGAGGTAAGACACACTTTGTCTCTCTAGAGGAAGATGCATAAAAGGTCCAGATGAAAGACTAAGACCTTCTGTTTAAGCTTTGACAGTGTATTGGTTTGCTAAATTGAACCTGCTTTGCTTCACAGTATTCTGCAGTCTACTCCATTTATATATTTAGAATGTAAATGTTTTTTGAACAGGAGACTGAATATGAACAAGCGTTCTAGTTGTATTCAGTGGCCTTCTGCACTTGGTCATACACATACATTGATGGGGTACTTAATTAGATACACCTGTTTAATTGCTTGTTAAAACAGTGAATCAGCCAATTACATGGTAGCAACTCAATGCATTTAGCCATTCAGGCTAGATATGGTAAACGTGACTTCCTAAACTTTTAAACCAAGCATCAGAATGTGGAAGAAAGGGGCGTTAAGTGATTTTGAATGTGGCATGGTTGTTAGTGTTAGAGAGGTGTCTGAGTATTTCAGAAACTGCTGATCTACTGGAATTTTCATGCACAGCTATCTCTCAGGTTTGCAGAGAATGGTCCAAAAAGTGACATTTCTGTGGATGAAAAATGGGTTGGTGGCATCAAAAGTCAGAAAATAATGGAAAGACTGGTTTGAGATGACAGAACAGGCAATAGTAGCTCAAATAACTGGTTACCAAGGTCTGCAGAGGACCATCTCTAGCACAATACATCAAACCTTTGAGCAGATTGGCTTCAGCAGCAGAGGACCACACAGGGTGACCCTCAGCAAAGAATGGGAAACTGGGACCACAATTCACAGAGGCTCACCAATATTAGACAATAACATTAAAATGACGTTTCCTTGTTTGATGAGTCACTTCATATTAGTTGAAAGTCAAAATATGTCATAAACAACATGAAAGCAAAGATCTATCCTGCCTTGTATCAAAGGTTTAGGATGGTGGTATAATGATTTTGACACTTTTTGACCAACTGAGCGTTGTTTGAATTTGTAAATATTTGGGCAAGTATTTTAGGCTTCACAAATTGCACATAATGTTGCTGAATTTCAGCTGGTTCTCCTGCAACATCATTACTATGTTTGTGTTACTTTTCAAGGCAATATTGACCATGAAGTACCTAAAATGTTTTAGTTTCTCCCATTTCTTTTCATACCACTCTGGATGGTGCAGGCTAAACTGAAACATGAGGATTCCTTGGGATGGGACTTTGGCTGCCTTATAATTCAAGTGAATCCATGCCATTTGCGCTGTCACTTTATCCCTGTTGTAAAAACATGCATCTTACACAGTGATTCCATTCTAAAAAAACTCATACTCAATGTTGGTGACAAGGTTGCCTCAGGTAGCAGCATCTAAACTTTGAGCTGAGAAACTGATCAGACCTGATGTGATCTCCTTCTCTCTGTTTAAGTGCCAACCGGGTCAATCTTTGCACATGTTAGTTATGTTCTAAGCAGCTAAGAAACTGTGAGCTGATGCCAACAATGTGAGAGAACTTTCATCACTTTTTAAGTCTGTTGTCATAAATATCAGTGCATTACTGTGTTTAATCTAAGAAAGATGGTTGATAACAGTGAGCAAATGCAGAAAAGCATATAGTTTGACTTCACTGATTCTTGCTGTAAGACTAATGCAGATTTGCAGTTCAATACTATAGAGCCTGATGAGTTTAATAAGAATGAGAGGATGGTATTGGAATCTGTTTAATAATGTTTCTGGTGTTCAGCTAGAGGTGTTTTAGCTTGGAAAAATTTTGCTCCAAGTTGTGTGATAGCCTTAAGTTACAGTGCAAAGAAGCAAAAGTCCTGCCCCCCTTTCACACTAGTGGCTTCTCCTATATCCTGCAGCCCACTGCATCCAGATGGGATAGTTCTCAGTCAGAGTAGATAAAAAGGTGGTAAGTTTTGATCCTCCCGCGGGCTCAGAGGAGAGGGTTAAGAGCTCAGAAACTCACAGAGAGTCTAAGAGGCGAGTCACTATGCTTTAAGTTCAGACCGCTGCAGTGGATCAGCTTTGCCGAGACTAAATATCAGCAGTGAATAACTGTGGAGGTGGCTCTGTACTTCCCCTTGCTTCTTTATGGCCGGAACCATGAGGCAGGTAAGTCAGGAGGTCATTCAGAATGCAGCCTGTGTTTAACGTTACTGTGCCTTTGTGGGGTTTTTTTTCTACTAAAACATGAGTCATAATGTGTTTCCAAGGCTCCAGGCAGGGATCTTTTTAGGTGCGAAAGTTGTTGGGTTATTTTTTTTCCTAAGATTTTGAACTAGATTGCATGAGTGGTGCAATGACTAAGGAAGGTCTGGAGGGAATTTCTGGAACCAAACAGCAGCAAAATCAGTGGGCTGAGGCTAAAGTAGAGTTCTTGTGTAAAAACAGTCATTTGTGACTGCTTTGTGACATTTTTTAAAACACATTCTCAACTTTAGGTTTTCTGGAAATTAAAGGAACTGTTCTTTGTCACATTTACTTTAGTTTGATGCATTATTTTTTTTAGCACACAGCTTCAAAAGGATGGTCTTTCCCTTTTATTATTGCCATTTGGTCAACAGATTCTTTTTTACTATCATCAGATGTCAATGTCCACTTCATTGTGAAGGAGGAAAATACACTTTCTTGTGGCTCCTATTAATTAATAACTGGATGGTTTAAAAAGGAATGTAAGACATCTTTCCACATGAGCACACTGCTTCTGATCACCATTGTGATTAAAAGACAACAAGCTGTTACCATGGCAACACATGTGGAGGTCTTTATAGCAGTTATTGAACCAATGAATTGCTTGAAAGGGATTGTTCCGATTCTTTAAAAAATTGTTCTGTTTAGGCCTTGTAAGCAGTTGATATCTTACCTACAATATACTTCTCTTGGCGTTTTCTTTTGGTACAAATCCAGATGAGCTGGTTCTGAAGGCTGAAGTAATAGCTCTAAGAGGGGCCAAGACCAAAGTAGAATTAAAACAACAGTGTCAAAAACACATTAACGTTAAACACAAAAGCTATTTTAGAAACTTTCAAACATTGTCGTCTTTGCATTGTTTTGCTTTAGGAAGTTTTTAATACTGGAAATAAAGCTGACAGTGCACTACCTATGATCTTCCTGTGTAAAACATGTACAGTGATTAGAATATGTAATGCCTTTTTATGACAGAGTAAGTGTCTGGTAGAAAAATCTGGTCTAAAATTTTCAAATATAGTAGTGGTTCAAGTACACACTATTTTATCAGGGTTTTTTTGCCACTTTAGTTTTAAAATTACTTTGACTGAAAACCCTTAAAGTTCTCAGTTGGTTTCACACAGCAAATACATTGCTGGTGCATTGCCTCCTACCTCCACTTTCTATGTAACTAATTATTGGCTTCTTTGTAGATAACAGCCTAATCCAACACAATGCAAACAAGATGAGTGCTCAGATGTTAATAAAAGAGTGTCTGGAAAAACCAGTATGACGTTTTTGACAATGCAGTTGTTTTAGGACACCAGAAGTCTGTTTTGGCCTTGGACTCTCTAGGACTAACCATTGGCTTTAGTCTCGGAGACCTAATCTGGGGTTATACAAAAGAAGAGAAATTGTATTGTGAAAATGGTCAAAAAGGTGAAAAACTTGAAGTAAATCAGAAATCCTCACAAGGTTCAATTACTAAAAAAAGTAGTTAAAATTTTACTAGAATTGTTTTTAAAAAAAGTTTAACTCTAAGTACTGATGTGTTAAATGTTGAAAAGATAAAGTTAGGTCAAAGCAAGAACAACTAAAGCCTATAGAGAGGTGGATGAAATTTCCTTACTTCTGAGGGAGGTTTTTAAATTTGACAAGACACTGTTATATCAAAGTCACTGTCTGGAAAAGAGGGGAGACTTTCTGATGGTTTGATCTAACATCTGTCAAATTGAGGCAGCTTGAAGAATTTCTTTGTAAAAAAAATGTGCACTCTAGGTGGTCAGCTGAATAGTAGAGTGTGTGATGTCATCAGGTAAGGGAATAACCCAGTAAGGAACCACATGAAACTAAAACTTTAATAAAATGGGAAAAAGATCTAAAAAGAAAATCTTACTTTTTTCCCCCAATAACTCTGTATTGTGACCTATTTAAAGTCTCTTACAGTATATGCCTTTTAAACTAACCAGAACAATCTGTGTCCTTTCAGCATTTTTTGTGCCATATACTTACATTCAATTAGATTTTTTTTTAATACTATACGACTTCAATTTCATTTTAATTTTTAGCAGTAACTTCTTGAACGCAATTATACAAAGCAACCACAAGATGTCGCCATTTGCGTTTTTTCTCCACCCGTAAATCATAATTCTTAAACGACTTCTCCAAATTGCTATTTACAAACTCAAAATGTAAATGAGGGCATTGAAATTTTAACACAGCGAGTATCCGAGTAGTTTTAACCTCTGGGGCACTCTTTCCTTGTGTATGAACTTGGGGGAAGCGGGTTGTAGCCGCATGCTTGGAAAGTCACATTCCCTGAAGTTCCTGTGGTCGTGGAAAGGACAGGGTGTTTTCCCGCTGATGGCACCTGCCAAGCCTCGCAGAGGAAATGAGAAGTTGCTGCTGACCAGGATGACCTGCGCTGTTCAGACTGTAAGACGGGAAACTAAATGAACTTGCTAACACAACCAGGCTTCTGAAATGTCAGAAACGATGCCTTTAAAACCGCCCTTTTCACCTGAAGCTTATTATTAGCCCAGGATATATTCTTCTCCGTGCCAACATGTACAGATGAGTTTAAACTTCAGTTGCAAAGATGCTAAGGTTAGTAATTAGGTTGCGCTCTTTAATCATTTAAACTACAGCCGGTGTCTGGGCCGTACAGGCTTCATTAACGCTGATCTGGGTAATGTGTGCAGCTGCAGATCAGGTAGATTAGTCAGTCTAATCAGCTGGCTGGTGCCACCGCAGCTGTAAATCACATTAGGCCTGAGTGGGCCGCTGCTGTGCTGAGCTGAGCAGAGCCGGCTGCTTCTGCTGCTCCTGCAGCCCTGGCCCTCTTCATTGGTCACAGCCACGCTACCAGGACAGGATTACAGATAAATATGTTAGGTGTCAGCCCGGGGAAGAAGACAGAGAGCAATAACAATCTTTCAGTCTGAATAGCCTGCATGGATCAGGACTATCATTAAGGGTGATAAAAGACCATAACCAAAAGGATTAAAGAACGTTTGAGCAGGAAATTGCCCTCATATCGGAGACATTTTAATTGTTTGATCTATAAAGAACCCATTACTTCCTAATCAAAATATAACTCCACATGTCAGTTCAGGACCTTGGTTCATGTTTTGGGAGTGAATTTTAATGTTTTAGAACACATATTCCTAACTTTTCCCAGTGAACTCTTTCACATTACAACAACAAACTCCATTGCATGCCAATGAAACTGTGTGCTAGACCAACACAAAGCAGCAAATAATCAAGTGGAAGGAAACAAAACAATACTTCTGCTGAAAATACAGCTGCAAGTCTTTTAAGTATGTCTGTACCAACTTTGCACATCTATTCGACTTTTGCCAATTCTTCTTTGCAAAATAGGTCCAGCTCAATCATATTAGTTCAAGAGCATCTGTGAAGATCAGTTTTCAAATCTTGTTACAGATTCTCATTTGGGTTTAAGTCTGGAGTTTGACTTGTTCATTCATGAACTTTCTTTGACCCAGTCAACTGTAACTCTGGTGGGATGTTGAGGATTATAGTCCTGAAGGTTGAGCTTCCCATCAACTCTGACCAGCTTCTCTCTCCCTGTTCAAGAAAAACGCTCCCACGTCGAGATGCTACCTGCTCCATAGTTTTACAGTGGGGGTGGTGTGTTCACGGTGATACAGAGTGTTTGTTTTCCAAAAAACATAACACTCAGTTTAGTTCTTTTTTTTAAGTTTCATCTGACTGGAACACCTTTTTAATCATGTTTGCTATGTGCCTTATATGCCTTCTTGCAAACTGCAAATTGGACTTCTTAGGGATTTCTCAACAATGGCTTTCTTTAGGCCTTTAACAGGTGTGTAGTTGTCCCATGATTTTTCTATTTCATGATGTTGTGCTGAGCAGTTCTCTGTGAGATAATCAAAGCTTGCAGCATTGTTTTTATGACATGATCTTGTTTTAAGCTGCTCCCAAACATTATCTGACCTATCTGGTATGTTCCGTGGTTTTCACGATGCTTTTGTTTATTAATTTTCTCTGACAAACTTGTGAGGTATTCACAGAACAGCTGGATTTATTAAATTGCAAACAGGTAGAGTTTAGGGAGTTTTGCTGGGTTTTGGGCTATTAGATTAATGGGGACTGAATACAAATCCACACCACACTTTTCAGACTTTTATTAGCAAAATGTTTTGAATAGCATGATTCATTTCCATCACACATCATAATTTATGTGCTATGTGTTGGTCTGTTAATTAAAATCCCAATAAATCAGTTTTTTTTTTGTTCTTTTAAAAAAACTAATAAGTGTGTGCTTAAAAGTTAGAATTTGAGCAAAAGTTATTATGATAGTCTTTTATCATTTTACCGAACAAATGAATAAGTTCCCTTTTTTGCTCCAGGGCGAGTGAAGTTATTTCCCGCTGGAGGCTGCACAGAAAGCACCCAGGGAACCCCAGTCACATTCCCTTCATGTCTCTCTCTCTCTCTCTCTCTGGAAGTTTGCACCTACAGGTTTGTCTGGACTTGAGCGAAGGCTTTTTTAATATTTACAGCTTCTTGTCTGTCTCTGAGAGAGGATAGCCTCCCGGGGGACCCTTTTGAATGACAGAAGGATCAAAACGAAACCCAGCAGGGGTGTGTTCGGAAATAGTCGCACATGGTAAGCAGATGGCTGCTCTGTGATTTGCCACACCAGGGCCAGCTGTGACAGATGTGGATGTTACAGATGATGTTTAGTCATGTCTGGCTTCATTTTCTAGTCTTATTGAATATTCTCCTTTGGGACTGTGTAGATATTTTGCAAGCTGTACAATAATGTTGGAGTTTGAATTACTCTAGAGAGGCTAAGCCTCTAACAGGACCGATTATTTATTCCTCATCACTTGTTCATTGGCAGCAAAGGGAGTCATGATCCTAACTGTATATCCTGGCCAACTCTCATTTGAGCTTGTGTTGTCAACTTTTACCCTTGAGTCCCTGATGGAAGTGCGAAGAAAAGTTTGAGTCCACAGCATTGTGCTGCATGAAACAGTGGGAACAGTTGCACAAAGAAAGCTGAAACAGATCCTGATGCTTTGAATTTCTGAATGGGCAGGGCTGCGAGGACACTGACCTGCCTGTGAGGACGAGGTTTCCGCAACAATCCCGTCCCCTCCGTTTGTTTTCTCTGTTTGACTCCCTCTCTCCCCACTCACTGTTGTCCGCTCTCCTCCTCTTCTCCCAAGCTTTGGCCGGAGCTCCTGCTGTAGGTGGAGCTGGCTTTCCTGGAATTGTCGGGCAACTTTTCCTGTTGTGCTTGCTACCTCTTTCTCAATCTCTTGCCTAATGACAGCTCTGCAGCAGGATTACTGGGGTCGGGAAAACTTGTGCCATCTGGATGCGTGCTGCACGCTGGAGTCCATGTTTATTACATTTGTTAGAAACAGATTTTTATGATTCAGGTCAGAGGTTTCCCTGCAGCAAAAATGTCTCGGCAATGCAAAGTGGGGCGAAATCCATCGGTGGGTAAAGTAAACTTTGTATGAATGGGAGAGCTTTCAGGAATGCAGAAAATACTTGGGGCTGTTTGGAGTGGCTCTTTGCCACAGTGTTATTTTACAAGCATTTTTATAAGTTTGGGATGTCTTATGATATAGCTGATGGTGACATCAGAAGATTCACCTCTTCATGCTGTGCTTATTTAAAACTACTCTTTATTCACCTTGTTTTTAGCACAGGCTGCATGCACCGATAGTCTAACCTGTTTGACAAGACCTGCAAAAACTGATGTAGCTGTAAATGTTTTTGTCTTTGAGTGAAAATTAAACAAACAACTGTTTTGTTTTGTTTATTGCTCAAAAATGTTAAATTTGAATAAAATGAGCAAAAATATTTGAAAAATAACATAAGAAAAACAAGAATACTCGCTGAGATAGAATTAAAAAGTGTGAGATGTATCACGTATCTCCTGAGACAATGTTGTAAAGTACACTTTTAAACAAGATTTGTTATGAAAGGTTTTCTGTTTAACATTTTTTTTTTGTCAACAATGATGGGGGAGAGATCATGTTTAATCCAGAAAAAGGAATTTCTTGGCGGTTGCGTTGGCAGGTTTGTGTGCAAAGAATAAAATAACAAACTAACAAAGGCCAATAGATGCATCCCAGTCATGAGAGACGTGCACAACAATTGCTTTTGTGTTGTCGGTACAGTAGGTTAACCAAAAGTTTAGAGATCCCAGAACAACAGAAAACACAAACTTGCTCTGATGTAATTGTGGCGTCCTGCACGACTTTCAATTGGCTCCTTGTGCCCGACTGTCCTTGATAATGAGCTTTTGCCCTCTTCACACGTAATGAGTGGAGGTAAAGTTCGCACAGGGAGACGCTGTGAAGTCCAGTGTGTCCGCTTGCAGCTGGAGGTGTCTGAGTGACCAGGAACAAAGGCTTAGTGTCTGTGACGGTGTGGAGCCCCAGCCATCAGCAAGCAGGCCAATAGACTTCTGCTTGGCTGAGCTGTCAGTCCTCGCCGCTCTATTCTCCAGTGGACGACAGTTCAGAGGGAAGTCATGCAGGCTCCTCTTGAGCCAAATTAAAATGAGCTACAGCTGCATTCTTCAAGTTCACCAAATCAGATCTGTATTAAATATGCAAAGGTTTATTTATTAGAATCAAACACCTGCTAACTAACTGTTCCATTAATATTTGCACAATACATATAAACTCCAGAATTAATCCTGAATTAATAGATTCTGATGATCATAACTAACTGATAATTGTGTAAAATCCTTGTTTAATTCCAACTTTATTTGCATTATGTCTCAAAATGCATCTTTCAGAATACCTGCTAATACAGATTTTAGCTAATTCCGAGTCCTCTTTCAGAACCATAACGTATGATGATACAGAAATGGCATTTAAAATATTTTTTTCTACCAATTCCTGTGTGATTGGTCATTAATTATTTATATTAAGAGCAGAGGTAACGTCATGGTATATATGAGAGAAAGAGAGACCTGTCACCGTAAACTACTGTTTTACTCATACTTTATAACAAACAAACAAAAAAAAAACTAGGAAGACATTTTAAAGACATTATAAATTTTCTTTGGCAAGGTACCAATACTGAAACAGCAACCACAGCGTGGTTTCTGCAGAGAATGTAGCTCCTTATTGCAACACTTTCCAAAAGGCTGCCAATCCAAATCAAGCATTTTTCCGTAACAGACTGCAGTTAAAAACTCAAAAGGATAAAACACAGCAACTTTGCAGTACTCTGTTCAACCTTCCTGTTATCTGCTGAAAATTTTAATCTCTCTTGCAGCCTGAAAGAACAGCAGAGATGTCTTTGAGAATATAGTTTCCCTTTTAAATTGACTCTCACCTCTCTATGCTTCCACTGATATTTTTTTTAACACCTCACTGATTTTGAAAATAACCCAGATTTAAGTTATCATCCCTCAATAGCAGCTTCCACACAAAAGTGTTAATGTTAACATTCATCTCTACTCATTGCTAAATATGGACAGTCAGATTGAAATATTCCAACATGTATTTCATCAGGCTTTCTCGAATTGAGCTTTTTTCTTTTGTGTCATTCATAGATAGCTGATCAGCTTCCCTGGATTTCGCTGACAATCCCTCTTTGTTGTGCCTGAAAATGGAAACATTAGAATCTGAGCTGACCTGCCCAATCTGTCTGGAGCTTTTTGAGGACCCACTGCTGCTGCCCTGTGCTCACAGTCTTTGTTTCAACTGTGCCCATCGAATCCTGGTCTCCCATTGCACCCCCAGCGAGCCTATCCAGTCTATCAGCGCCTTCCAGTGTCCAACTTGTCGCTATGTCATTACTCTCAACCAGAGAGGCCTAGAGGGACTCAAACGCAACGTGACCCTGCAGAACATTATCGACCGCTACCAGAAAGCCTCTCTAAGTGGACCAAACTCCCCTAACGAGACTCGTCGTGAGCGAGTGATCCCAGAAGGCAAAGCCATGACATCTCCTACGGACCGGGTGCCATGTCAGTTCTGTGAGCAGGACCCCCCTCAGGATGCAGTGAAGACCTGCGTTACCTGCGAGGTATCGTACTGCGAGGAGTGCCTCAAGGCCACTCACCCAAACAAGAAACCCTTCACGGGCCACCGGCTGATTGAACCCTTGCAGGATTCCCATCTCCGGGGGCTGATGTGTCTGGAGCATGAGGATGAGAAAGTCAACATGTACTGTGTAACAGACGAACAGCTGATCTGCGCCTTGTGCAAGCTTGTTGGGCGACATCGAGACCACCAAGTGGCAGCCCTCAGTGACCGATATGACAAACTCAAGGTAAGAAATAGAATTACTGAAGAATGCTTGGGGATTTATAATGCAAGCATTCCAGAAACCTTTTTCCTGCAGTTATCAAAAATGTAATTAAACCTCTTGTAGTGCTTTGTTGTTCCAGTTGCACAATATGATAGTTAATTATTAAAATTTGCATTAACCAAGAAGCAAATGCATGATTTTAGTAATATGCGTTGTCACATAAATCAAAGTTTATCAGCAATTTTCTTAAAAAAACAGACACTGTCCTTTGCACTTCACCTTTCTTAGAAGCATTTCTGAATGACGTGCAACTTGACAACACATGCAGAAGCAACGAGTAATTACTTCTCATCCTCCTTCAAGCTTTCTTTGTAATGTTTGGAAGTTGATCTGGATTAACACTGCATTAAAATAATGTCTTCCCCTAGATATGATTGACTTTTCTCAATATCAAAAAATTCTGTGTTGTGAGTTAAAAAAAAAAAAAAATCAAACAAAACAAAAGGTAGATGTATATTTCCTTGAATGAGGAATGAGTTCTTTATTTGTTGGTAATCAGTTGTGAAGCCAATATTCTCTTTCAGACAGGTCGACAGTAGGGGATTTCTTCAGACAATAAAAGCTCTATGTGATTAACTGTGCTGTAATATGTCTCACTTTCAACAGCAAGGCAGGCATTAATAAGACATGCTGTTTGCTAGAGCATGAAAACTGTCTCCGCTTTCAGTTCATTGTAAATTTAAATGAGCAGTTCTCAAAAAAACAAACAAACAAAAAAAAAATGCAGCTTTGTTGGAGATTTATTTTAGATTTAAGAATTGTATGGGGTTTTTTATGATTACACTTAAAGCAGCCTTTAGTAAAGATACAAAAAGCTGTAATCAGCGGTTTCAGTATGGAAGCCAGGAGATAACACACTTTAAAAAGTTTATTTTATTATTTTAATTTTTTTTTTTTACGTTACCTAAAGATAATCAGTTAAACATTGCATTATCTCAGTTTAATAAAACCTTATGTATAATGATTTAATTATGTTTTTAGAAAGTGAACCTTTAAAATATGTATTTATTTGACCTAAAAAACATTATTTTTTTTTTATTCTAGTTATAAACTCAAAGTCTCAGCAAAACAAAAGTACTTTTCTGTCCAAAGTCAAGATGGTTATGCTAACTGCTTATTGAAACTTAAAATGTCACCTTAAGGAACATCCCTGAGCGATCGACACATTACTGTTCAAGATCATCTCAAAGTGTTTTCACAGGCATACTGAACAATGAATTTGTGTTGAATACCATACACACAAAATAATTGATGCAGCATGAGCCTTGGGATGGTACGCCAACATTCCTGCCGCATTATGAGTGGCATCATCCATAGCTAAATACTACATAATATATCTTAAGTCCGTGTATATTGTATAGGTATGTGTGTATATAGTCATATTCAATAAATTAGAAAATAGTGGGAAAAATTTATTTATTTCAGTCACTCGATTCAAAAAGGGAAACACATAAATTATTACACACAGACTAATGTTTTCAAGCCTTTATTTCTGTTAATTATATTTTTTTTGTTTACACCTAATGAAAACACAACATTTAAGATTCACATGTTAGATCAGGCCAATAAAAAGGCTTTTTGGTGTAGAAATCTGTGCTTCATGAATAGTATTACCTGCTTAAAAGATTATTTCAAAGGTACTTTTAATCTGACAAATGAACCTCCTCGGAATGCATAATTTATTGAATATGATTCTATATCCTTTGATAACCCTTAAAATAAGGGCATCAGTGATTAGATGCTTTAAATTTTCTTGGTCATCCATTACTCTTAACTAGCAAGGTAATCTCAATAATAACAATATTAATTTTAATAGCAAGAAGAAGAAGGACACAAATAGCTTTATTATTGATGCTGTTATTGTCCTTGAAGTTACTGACATTGGAAACACAACATTGGAGGATTTTTAGATCTACCCCCAAATCATATTTTTTTTTGGCAAAACAAAGTAGCATAACCAAACATAGTTTATTTGTCATAAATAATTAATGAACTAAATTTTAGAAAAAAAATTATTGTGATGTTATCATTGAGTTGAGAAGTGCTTGTCTTTTCCTTCTTTTCTGTCATCCCAAAACCACCATCATTCACTAGGAGCTTTACCAACTTAACCACCGTCATCAATAGCGGGTGTTGGCATCAAGGATTGTGAGAGTTAACTTATTCATTACTTATATCAGCATAGTAATCTTTTTATTCTTTCAGAAAACATAGCTAGTTTTCTCAACATAACATGGGATTATTGAGAAAACGCCATAAATTAGCTTGGCTATCTTAAAATAACAGATAAACTCAATTAATAGCAGCTGTCATACCAAGTCTTGGCTCTGTATTTTGGAAAGTTTTTAGATCATCACATGATCTAGATTCAAAGTTTTTATGAAGGAAGAGATTCTTTTCTGGAAAAAAACAGCCCGCTTTCTTCCTAATATGAATGGCTGCATGAAAACAATGTCCACTTTTTTTCACCAGCACTCACAATCTTCGTGCATGAGTCACAAACAGATGTTTTTATTTATCGTAAAATCAATCCATATCCCGTTTTTCCCAGTTCCTTCTTCCTACGCTTGCCGATTACGATGGAATTTGGATGCGAGCAATCTTTTGGGATGTTTTTAGCTCAAAAGATCGGTGTTAACTTCTCTTCTTTGTCTGATCATGCTGTCATCATACAGAAATCTCCTGGCAGCTTTCTCTGTGCGGGGAATGATCAATCATACCAGGAGGCAGACCAGGTGATCAGCATCATTTCTTTAATCAAACAATCGGGACAGATTTGTTTTATTGATCTTCCTTGAATCTGAAAGTAATCTTCCTGAGGGATGAAAAGTATCTGCGAAGATAAAGTGATGTATTCCCTGAAACAGCTAATGCAGGTCTAAGGCATTGACTAATGAGACATGCTAATGTGACCTTGGCAGCTGTTAATGTATGAGGTATAGTGCTCAGCTTTATGAGCCTGTTGTGTTTTCATTATTGCATCTAGTAACTAATGTGAGCACTAATGTGGCTTAATAACATCGTCTCAATGATTAATGACATTACGGATAAAAAGGAAGATAAAGGGTTTCCACTTAATCTTCCTGCAGAGTTAAGTATTTACTTGCTGAGTGTAATTTTTGACACTGTTCTTTTTATTTGTCTTTGTGTCCTATGGACTTCACATTACATGCAGCTACTTCCGCTGTTCGAGGTCGGAAGTGAAAGAGGAAATAGCAATTCCTACTGCTGGGGAAAATAGGTTTTTCATATGGCATGTAGGCCAGGACCCAGGTGGCACTCAGCTGAACTTGAGAATTTCTCTGATAGAGTTTTTCTCCTAATGAAAGTGTTTGAAATGTTTCTGAATCTCCCACACAAAGAAAATTGTATGGCATAGCACAGGCACATGTTTTGTTGGGATATTTGAATCATTATGTGCTGTGATCAAATCCATAATTACTGACACAACATTTCTGTGTCAGTGATTTACTTTGAATGATCAAAGAGAGTGACTGTTGTATTAAGGAATACAAGTTTTCCAGTCAACACCAAGGTTTATACGTATGTAAACAGGCAAAAGACTGAAACTTTGAAATTAATCTAAATTAACTCAGTTTAGACCATGGGAAGATGCTAATCTAAAACCGTGCAAACAATAGGGGATAATGTTAAGACTATAAAAGATGTTATGGTTATTTGTCTGCTTGTGAAAGCTATTGCAGTAAACAGAAATTACCACTACTAAGAATAATTATTATATCCTTTTATGTAAGTGAATTCAACCTGTTTATCTTGTAAAGTACCTTGAGACGACATCTGCTGTGAATTGGTACTGCATAAATAAACCATATTGAACTGAATTATATTGAATGTTATAGAAATGACTTTCACACATATTCTTTACTCATTTTTCAAATACTAAAATAATACTTTCAAATATTCAGTTTTTATTTACAAGAATACCAATTTGAATTGACATAATAGAAAACATAGAGCAGTAAACACCTCGTCTGTAGTGTAATAAAGCCGTCGATCATTACATCCGTACTTGTAATGGAAAAAGATATGTGATGGACGCATAAAAATATTTGCTCAATGTTATATATGGTAGGAATTAAATATAAATACTGAATCAGATAATGTTTTAGATTTTCTTTCTTAAATCAATATCTCTGTATTTACATCAGGCTCTTCATTCCAGTGTTTCAATGCAAACACAGCATTTTGCCTAATGACGTACTGATTAGATGATCAGCTGAACCCAACAGCATTGAGAAAGATCAGTGGAGAGCATGCTAAGACACATGAAAGCTGTGATTAAAAAAAATCAGGGTTATTCCACATAATCTTGATTTTAAAACGCTTCCTAAGTTTAAAATGTGTATAAACTTGTTTTCTTGCATTATTCGATGTCTGAAAACACTGCAGTTTTGAAATCTATTTCTTCAAACATGTCTTTGAATGACTTGACATGTTGAGCTTCATGACAAAATGTCAGTAGATTATACAATAAAATAAAAATATTATTTTTGCTCAGACAAACTAAAAAAAATTGCTAAAGTGTCTTAATGTTTTTCACAGCTGTATGTTAAAAAATACACTGTTTGTTTTCTATATTCCATCTAAAAGTCATAGAAATGTTTTTTACGTTACAATCTACCTTTGTTTCCACTTCTAGCCTTGCTCAGAAATCATTGGCATTCCACATGTAGGACACAGTAGACCGCAGCCAGCCAGCTCTAAAATATGGAGGGAATTCAGCTGGAAAAGTTTTCCTTATCATGCCTCAAAATAAATTCAAACACCTGGGAACACATCAACAGGGCTGCGGCAATTGGGTGCCAGTCACGCTCAAGTTTTTTGGACATGTGCAAAACTCCAAATATTTTGGGATGATATTTTAAATCTGGAAAAGATATTTGGATACAGGACACAAAGACCGAGAATCTCTTCAGGGTTCTTTTAGCTGCATGTAAGAAACCAATGAAGGAGGAGTTAGCTGAAAAACAAACCACTAAAGACAGACTACTGGAAGAATGTAATGGATAAAAGCTTCTCTACTGAAAAAAATACTTTTCCTGTAGGGACAATTTAGGAACCCACATAAAGTCTGTAAGAGAAATGGACTATCAACAAACTAAAAAAAAATGGCCATACTGCTCTCTTAAAAAAATGACTGCTTAAGATTACATTAAGAAGCTGTGTAAAGCATAGGGAAAAACAGATTAATAATAGATTTAATAATAGATTAATGACATTAGTTATTCCAAGTATTGCTACTTTAAATGAAAGTATTGATCATACAGAAGTGAAGTACTGATCTATAAAATTAGGTCCTTGATAATAAAAAACTGCTGATAAGACAAGTTCACCTTCAATCTAACTCTAAAATAACTCAAACCCAGAAGTGAATGGAAACACTTTTGGGAACTGTGGTGTCTGGCATTTCTGAGTGTTGTGGTTTGTTGCTTTTGTGTCTTGGTGCCTTTGGAATATCCTGTGGATGTTCGACCAGAATGTGGGAGTTTGGATGCATTGTCTGTCTCCTTTTTTCACATTTAGGTACCTCTGTCTGTCCATCCATCCATTCTCTGTACCTGTTTTGTCCTATCCAGGGTCATGTGGGCCCTGGAGTTTATTGTGGCAGTAAAAGGGTGATAGTTAGGGAACATCCTGGTTATATTTCCAGTCAAATCTGTTATGGGGTTGAATCCAGTGACAGAACAAAGCAACCCCATACTCCCTCTTAACTTCAATTTAAAATATTTTTAACTTGAATGTAAACTTAAACTTGAAATGTGGTAGGGAACCAGAGTATTCGGAGAAAACCAACACAATCAACTTGCAGTCCACTGGGGGCTAGCTCTCTGGATTTTTGTCTGCCGTTTCACAGATTCTGAGGTAATGTTAAGTGGGGGATTAAATGAATAGCACAGCTAGTAACATTACATTGGACAGGAAGATGCAGAATCCACAAAATTATTCTTAACTCTACCAGTTAAAACACACTAATCAAATTACTAATGGATTTGCTATTTTACTATAACTCTGTAATGCTGAGCTTTAGCATCTGTTTCTGATTAAAGATTGAGCTCATAACTGAAACCATGCATATTTAACAAAAAAGGGCAAAGGGAATCATATATAATTTCTTGTGGGTTTATAATGTTTGCGGTAAATAAAAATTATGACTATTAAAAAGGATTATATAGCGGGCTTACACACAACTTTTATTTTCATTTTCCAAACATAAACAGAATATGAGTTTATTTACAGGAATAATAATTTTAATTGAGATATTATAAAAGCTAGAACCAGTATCTTTGTGTACAGGTTATCAATTCTGTTAAGCAGATGTTTATAGCTAATGACTTATAATGTCTTGTGAAAAAATTCTCATTGTGAAGGAAATTTAAAAAAAAAGAAAATACTATATAAAGCACAGACCACAGTGGTTACTTCTTTGGTATATTACAAATGTAAAATATATCCTACATTTTCTTCAGTTTTTAAACTCTCACAAGGAGAGTCTCGCATTCAGAGATGTGATAAATCAAAAACAATCTAATCTTTCAGACAATAATAATAGAAATTGCAAGTATTGCATCTTTAAATTAAGATGCAATACGTTACACGAAGTAAAGCTGTGAAAATCAGAACAATAAAAAAACGCATAAATTGTGCAATCATTTTGTTAATATTCCAGTAATAATAATATTCTACAAAAATAACTCCATCATCAAAAACATCAATTGAACAAATCTTAAATGTAAAATAATTCATCATACTGATATAGCAAGGGAACCATCCAAATTCAACAACAGAAAGCAATGCAATAATATTAAGACTGTAAAAACTGCTATGATAATACAGTAGTGTTAATACTCATTCACCCTACTGAGACAGTCTGTGTTTGTTCAGTATTTGCACCTGATCAGAATTACATTTATTGAGACTGCATGGGGAATAAATGAAGGACTTTCACATGACTTTTATCTTCATTCTTTATCCACATTTTCCAAATATAAAAATTAGAATTTGAAATATTGAAATAACTGAACTACTTTAAAATGCAGAACCGTACACTTTGTATTCAATAGACTACAAAGACTGCAAAAAACAAATGGAAACAACATGTAAGTCGCTAAAATAAATTATAATGCAAAGCAATTTTTAAAAATCGAGCAGCTATAAAATGAAGTCATCCATGATAAAACTACTACTGGTGAGCTGCTACATTTACAATACCAGTTTATTAAATCTTTAACCTAAAATAGCTCTGTTCCAGTAGGAAATGCAAACAGAACTTATGGAACATGATATCTGGCTTTGTGATAGGGTTGATATTGTTTCTAAAGGGTGTGGGTCATTGTATTTTTTAGGAATCCTGTGGTGCATCCCATAGATATTCAGGACATTCAAGCAGAACTTGGAAGTTTCGAGGCTTTGTCTATGACGTTTGTGTGTTCTTTGCAGCATTCCATCCATCCATTTTCTGTCTCTGCCCTGCCCTAATTAGGTCTGCGTGAAGCCTGGATTTTATTCTAGCAGTTAAAGTTTGAGAGCTTGGGTACACCCTGGAAAGGTTTTCAGTCTAGTTTGTCACAGAGTCTAACACAGAATAACAGCAGACAAACAACTGTCTACTTTCTCTTAACTTCAATTAAAAAATATATTGTGGATGTTTGTGGACTGTGGGAGGAAACCAGAGTATTTGGAGAAAACCACATATGCAAAATGTAGCCCAATGGTGATCATTTCTCAGCATTTTTGCAATATCTGTTAAGAATTCCCAATGCACTAGTGATTTCATATTATCCATGGCATTGTTACAGTTTAATTTAGCCCCAGCAGATTTAGCAATATTTACATTTTTTACAAACATGTTTCTACTTTTTGAAAACAGTGTTAATGTTTTGGAGTGCTCCAGCTTGAATCTGATAAGAATATGTGAAAGGATCTAAAGATTAGGGTGATAGCGAGACGTCGACATGCTGTTGGAAAGATGCAAACAAGCAAGCAGATCAGCTTTTATAAGGAAGTTTTGATTACTGTAATGCCAGTAAGGATTTTCCAATTGATGACTGAAAAAGGTGTAAATAATTTTCAGCTTGTCATTTTTTTTAACAAACTGTAAATAATGTTGTGTCATATAAGTTACATTTTTACAACTGATTCTCTTTTTTAAGTTGTTCCGTTATTTCACTTTATTTCCTGTCAGAAACAAACTTCTTGGTTAAATAAAAATAATTCAATATCTAAATCTGCCAGGGATATGAATAATTTTGGTTAGATTACATGAAGAATTACGCTTGTTACTGACAGGTGAAACAATACATGAAATCATTCTTGAACTCACCAAGCCACATTTGGAAATATTGAAAAAAATACAACATAAAGCACACAACACAATCATAGTTTCTGGTTAAATTTGGCATACTGCAGTCAAAATTAATAGAAACTCTTTAGATTCAAAACGGATTTCTGTTTTTAGATTTTTCACACAAACCTTCTCATATTTCATAAAAGTATAAAAGTCTGGTCTTTCACATTATTGCTGATGACATTTAATAATTCCAAGTATTGCTACTTCAAAGAAAATGCTAATGACAACTAAAACTGTCAAAACTAAAAATAATAATATAATAAATAAATCACAGAATAAATAAATTATTATGCCTGTAAATGCAAAAAAAAAAACAAAAAAACAACTATATAAATAAACAAAAATCAGTCAGATCAATAAAATGAAGTGGTACATTATAAACTACTACTGCAGAGACATTTTCAGCATCACCTGAAAGGCAAAATAACCAAAACCTAGTAGCAAATGAATACAAAAATGGAGACTGTGGTTTCTGGCTTTGGGATATTGGCTTTTATTTTGAGGGCTGTGGTGTGTTGCATTTACATCAGGGTTCTTGTTATGCCTCCAATGGATTGTTTGATCAGAACTTTGGAGTTTTGGATTCTATTATGGATTCCCATTACATACTTTATTTGTTCTTGGGTCTATCCATTCCAGCTGGTCTTCTGCCCAACCAATTTCTGTATCTGCTTTGTCCAATCTAGGGTTGGGTTGGGGCCGGAATCTATTCCTGCAGAGAGATGGGAGGCGGTGAAAACAATGGGAATGTTTCCAGTCAAGTCTTTTTACAGAGTTTGACATGAAGACCCTGAACAGAAGATAAACAACCTCATATTACCTTTTAGATTAAATTTAAAATCACAGAAGAACTAAAAATATGTTTTGGAACTGTAGAAGGAAACCAGAGTACTTACAGAAATCCACTCATGCTTGGTTTCAAACTGTCTGATGTAATATCAGGTGGGCAATATATGCAAGTCAATACAAGTTAGCACCTTTAATGTTGTCACTGACTGGTGCAAATATATTTGAAAAGAAAATTGATCAGTCAAAATACCTACTGTATATAAAAGCAAAGCGATACTGTGTAGTTGGTTTTGTTCAAAGTGCTCCTCTATGTTTTGATTAAGCATTGAACTCCTACAAAGTAAAAATCACACGTTTCTAACAGAACCTGTAGTACTCACAGGATGAATATGAAGCCAATTTATTAAATTCCCAATGTTGACACAGGATAAAACTCCTGATCCTGACAGTGACCTGCTTGGACTCTAAAAGGAAGGAAGAGCGTCTGGCCAAAGCAAATGTGTGGAACCAGAAGGATTCCAGTAGAAAAGGAAGTTGCTATTCTTTTCTCTCATTGAGTTGAAATGATTTTAGGAAAGAGCTCTCAGTTCAGAGAAAGTTATTCAAACAGGCAAGGAAGATGGATGTTGTCGAAGGAGCTATATTTTAGGCACATTCAGAGCAGAAGTAGATGAAAATGTTTCCAGAAATGAACTCACTTTATGACTGATGCTGCCTGCTGTCACTATTTCCTCTTTATGATTTTATTTCCATCTCACTTGAGATAATCAAACAGTACAAACATTCAAATTCCTAAAAGCACACACATGTGCCTGTATTTTAAGCCACTTTTATCAATATGCTATGCTCCACGCACTAGTTTTGAAGCTATGAATTCACCTCGCCTGTACCTGCAACACAGACTCTGAAATGGCTTTCATCACACTCTTTTTAGTATAAATAAATCATATTTGTAAGCGCAGTAATATAAAGCCTCTGCTATTTTGGTATATGGTGACGTACATACCTTATGAAATCACAATGTGAAACACCTAACATGAAAGTGGTCTCCAAGCCGTTTGCTTCGGGCTTTGAACCTTTGCGGCTTTATTTTACCTGTTTTCTCTGATCATTGGTGTTTGGTGTTTTCAACAAAAAGAAGTCGAGGTGTAACATTATTATGTTTTTTGCAGTCTCTGTCATGCAAATTTTATGTTCAAGGTTGGAGAGCTGTTATCTTATTTTAACTATGTTTAACATAGGTAGATGAGTTAAATATTCATTTTTTTTTTAATAATAAATTAGGCAACAGAAGGTATTTACAGTTTAAAATCGGGCAGAATAAATTTTTGCTGCAAAACAAACAAAATTGGACTTATTAATTCATATTTATATATAAATATATATGGACTAGGCATGAGCCTGTCACCAGTATCAAGTTATATCTGGATTTTAAATAGCTGGTTTCAAAACTGTTAAAACTGCACATCTCATCCTCATTGTAGTTCAAATCTTTTTAATAAGATTCCAGAAAAATTGCCAGAGTGACCAGAGTTGCTTCCTGACTGAGAAACCATAAGAATGCCAAATAGCATACATTTAATGATAACGAAGAGTCTAAATTCTGGTTTGTTTATGTTCTCCATGTTCTTTCGTTGTGGCATTGCTTCAAATTGTATTTTTTAAAGTTGCGTGACAGAATGTACATTTCCTCACTTCAGTTTCACGTACAAACATTCAGTTTGTGCAGCTTAACAACAACACTGAAAAAAGTCATTGCTCATTTCTATTTGCTAATTTGGTATAAACATTATGTTCTTGCTGCTGCTCCTTCAGAAATCTAAAAAACCAGGGGTCAGGAGTATTATATTTTTATGTTTGTGATATGTCTTTATATTCATATTTTTTTTTAAAAAAAAGGGAAACTGTGTTATCCTGCTGGAATTGACATAGGTGAATCTCATTATGACACTAAACAACTTTCCATGTGAGAGAATTAATACTGTAAGCTGAGTTGCAGTTCTAGCATCCTTCGGACTGATGGTTATAAAAGGCCTGTTTTGAATCTGTAATGAATTGCTGTTATGAATCTTTTTAAGCTGTATTTGTTTTGAAATGTGTTCTTTTCACTGTTTTTGATAAGTTGTCATGGTTTAAAATGATGTTTTACCTCATGAAAACTTGTCTTTAGTTTTAAAATCAGAGACAGTTGTACCGAATATTTGCTTTATGCTTCTTCCTATACTCTATATGTTTCTTTACACAGTGACACCATAGTGATTTAAGTGTCACTGTGGAGCTGAGTATTGTTTCAAGATCCTTTGCTGTGAATAGTTATGAATGATTGAGAGGTATTCTGTAGCACTGAACTGGATACAATGGATGAACAGCACTATTCCTTCTCCTGTGTGATATATTTATATTCAGTGTGGCATCCCAAAGCTCTGGTTTCCTGTTTAATCCTTAGATTCATTGCCTTGGATAGATTTAAACTACAGTGTGAACCTGGGGATTTACAGACGTTTTTCATTAAATATACTCTTAACCATGACAAATTAGTCCTCTTATTGTAGCTGTTAACTGGGACTCTGTGGCAGCTGTTAACATGGGAAATCATTATATGGATAGACTTCTGGAGAGATCCAGCAAAATCAGTCTTTTTACATTTACATTTTTTTACATTTCAAATAATTAGACATTAAAAAAAAAAACAAAACACAGGACTTTGGATTTTTAAAAAAAAAAAATCAATGCTCCAAAGATTGGGATCAGGTCTGATCTGTGATCAGTATGTCAAATACAGAAGAACGGGTTTTGTTTTGTCTTTATTCATAAAATGCATTAAAACTAAGAATCCTTCCTTTTTTTTGGTCCACATTTTTGTGTTCAATTTTAAAAAAAAAATCAGATGAAGAATAGGGACATACTTTAATACAAAAGTATGGTTATTTTTTATTACATTAATTTCTGTTGAATTAAAAACTACGGCATCTATTAAAGGGCTCGCAGCACATTTTCTCTTTCATGTATTGTAGTCCATAGAGAGAGAAAAAAAATCTGTAATAAAGCAAAATCAGAATTGGCAGGTTAGCCCTCAAGGAAAACCAAAAATTGATATTGGCTAGGAAAAGAACAGATGATTGCTTTTTCAATTAATTAAAATTATATTTTGAAAGCCTTCATTTATGAGCTTCATCTAATAGTCAATGAGGAGGAGAGGTTATGCACCTCACAGAGACATTTGAGAAAAACAACCATTTATGCTCACACTTAAAAGGCAGGTTAGAATCTCTAATTTAAAGTCTGTAAACATTCCTCAAGAACCAAAAAATGTATGTTCTCTCTCCCCTGGGAATCCAAGAAAAGATAGGTGGCATTCTTTTCTTTCAGTCCTGGTTTGGAAGTTCTTGCAGGTAACTCTTAACACCTCATCTTTGCAGTTTTTCTTCTGATGTCAGACAATCATTGTTTAAATGATCAGAAATTTAAAGCAGGTATAATTATAAAAGAGAAAAATGGAAATGTTCTCACTTTGCTTTTGATGAATATTTTCCAGGGGTTCTGCACCCCCGTTTGTTGAGAAGTATCCTGTTCTTGTTAGATTGCATGAAAAAAACTAATGTAATACTACACTTGGTTCTTGTACAGTATTTGCACACCTTAACCTAACATGCATGTTTTTCTTTGGGATTTGGTACAAAGTTAGACTAACTAGTCAATACTCATGTGAGCACAAGGAGGAATGTGGAAACTCCACACTGAGAAACTCCTGTTGGGATTTGAAACCAGAATGTTTTGCTGTTATGCTGTAGTGCAAACCACTCTTCCAGCACAGCAACCATCTTTTATCTTTTATCGAATACTTGTAAAAGGAAACTATACAAAAAATATTATTTCTATATTATTATTACTTTGTCAAAGGTAAAGAAAGGCACAAGTCAAAACATTGCATGGGTGATGGTATGGGGATTTAAAAACCACAGCAACATACTAAATGATTTTGGATTAGGAATTGTTGAGGATTAGATTGTAAGCTTCATATTAAAAAGTCTTGATAGGTACCAGTGTCACGCTATGCAACTGATGATGTTAGACTGTACGATTTTTTTGTCAAAAGAGAATCCTGTGACAAAGCTCTAACAGAGATATCTCTATAAAAAGGAATGGACAGCATTACTAGAGACAGACTCTATAAAGACATAGAAGAAGACATAGAAGAGGATAATAGGCTGAGCACAGGGGTATGATGTAGTCTTATTTTGTTACCTCACCAGTGCCTGTGCTGGTTCGGAAGTGTGAGGAGGGCCTGGGGCTATGTCGTGGGAGGCCAGCGGGGGGTTGTCCCACTTGGTGTAGTGTTGTCTGTGTGGGTGTTCAGGCCACGTCCTGGAGTGGCAAGCTCCTGTTGGGTGGGCTTTCATCGGGTGGGCTCCCCTTGGGTTGCAGTGTGAGAAGGTAGCTGTTGGCCACGGGGACTACTCTAGGCCCTGGTGGGTATCCCTTACTTTTGACATACTGGTGGCTAACTCACCAGGTAGGATGGTAAATGTGCCCTTCCTACCTTGGTCTTTCTAAGTTCCGGCTGCTGCGTTGAGCTGGTGAATCCAGTATTAGACCATGTGGTATGGTAGCCTTACACACTTGAGGGCTCCCAATGATGCATAACAATAAGTACACAAGTCCAGAGAAATATAGGCTCCTAAACAACACATTCTTTAGAAAAACTTTTCTTTTTTCAAAATAATCTCAAAACTAAACTGGCATGCCTACAATCCAGAATTGTTACCCAGTGAAAATGCATCAAAAAAGGTTGAATATGCTATATAAAAAACATATAACCTTTTCTCACTGTCTAATATTAAATTTGACTAAATCTTTCCTGTTTTAGGTCAGTTAGGATGTTCAAAATATTTATATATTTCTAAAAGGCAAAACAATGGGAGAGTTGTTCTCTTAAAATGTATCAGCCAAGACATCAGGAAGAGAATTGTGGACCTCCACAATGCTGTTTCATCCTCTGATACTAATTCCATTCTCAAACATGTCATATTCATCTAGTTGAATAATTATATTCAAGTGTAAACATCAGGAAAATATCCAACCATCATAAAGTACTGGAAGGAGACTGTTTCTTTGGCCCGGACCAAATGAGCTACTCAGAGAGGAAAAATATATTTCTCCAAAAGCAACACGAAAAGAAATCTGGTAGTTTCCAACTGCACTTAGTGACAAAGACATTCATTTTTGGAGACATGTCCTATGGTCTGATGAAAGGGAAATTTTGAGGAAAAAGGTGGAAGCTTGCAAGCCTGAGAGCATCCTCTGAACTTTGAAGTATGGGGTGGCAGCATCATGTGGGGCACAATGGGCTTTAAAAATGGATAATGACGTAGCCTGGTAAAAACCAGTCCCTTGTTCTACACTTTGCTTTGTACGGAGGATCTTGAGAATCGATTGCTTCCTGGAAGCGTGGACTCTGTTGAGGTTTTAAATTTTACCCAATCGCTAACATTTGCTCATGACACATGTAATGTGCCAGTTTGACACTATGAAGCTGATCAGAAATTGCCTGTGCTGTAAACAACCATCCTCCACTGCAAAGAGAGAAGACCTGAGCTGAACTAGGCAGCTGTTAATGTTCATTCAATATTTGGATGCGTGCCCAACATGAACTGAATGGCTTTGTTTACTTCCTCCTCTGCCGTTGCTAAAACTACAGGCTGACTACAATGCTAAACTAGCATTGTAGTCAGTGATGACTACAATGACTACAACGTTGATTTTCACGATGACGATGAAAATCAACGTCATCGTTCACAACTTCTCCTTCTCTTCGCTGATTGGTCCAGTTGATATTCTACTGGAGGAATCCAAGTCAGTGGGAAAAAGCCCAGACTGTGCTGTGAAGCGATATTAGAATCGAGCAGAATTGCGCAGGAAGGCAATGACCAGGCTAATAATGACCCTAAGCATGCAGGCAAATTTGTAACAAAGTGGATTAAGGACCACAAAGTCATAATTTTGGAGTGGCCATCACAAAACTCTGCTCTCAGTCCCATAAAATATTGGTCGAGAGATCTGAAAAGATATGTCCAAGTAAGACAGCCTTCAAATTGGACTTGGTTACACCAGTTCTCTCTGGGGGAATAGGTGAAAATCCCAGTAAATTCATGAGGCAAGCTTGTGGAAGGTTACTCAAAGCATTTGACCAAAGTCATACAGCTTAATTGGCAATTCTACATAATACTGAGGAAAATTATTGTTCTCTTGCCTTTAGCAAATAGAAATCATTTTGCCAATTAAATGAGAGATACAAAAATGTTGGGGATTAATAGCCCTTTTCTATTATTACATTTTATTGAACATTCAAACATGAATTCAAATTAAAGGGATTAGAAAAAAAAAAGTACTAACCATTGTGCTCAATTCATCTTTAAATCTGTGGTTTAATTTTATAAGGATAATACTCAGCATATAATAGAACATTTCTTCCCATCAGACCACACCATCAGCATGCCACCCAATTACAGTCCAGAGACTAAGTTTGAAATATAAGCCTTTGATCTCAGTCAGTGATTAACACAGCCAGGGTTTAGTTGTTTTAATCACTGGCAGATGTTCTGCTAAGCTCCATGCCCCAGCAGGCTGGGTGATGGGATCTCTGGCACACCACAGGGAGGACTTTGAGGGGGTTTGCACTAATCAGAGACTAAAAGTGGACAGTCAGATCCAGTTACAGCCTCTGTTCACTACATCTGGTGCCTGATGTTCTGTATCTCTGTTATTTATATGCTGTACCTGCCCTCCAGTATTTGTTCAGCTGCCTTATGGCTCAATGATTTAAAAAAAAAAAAAAAAAAAAAAAAGTTTAAAATTAAATTCAGCTTTCTTTTTCAATTTTGTTTTACAGCAAGCATTGGACTCCAACCTCAGCAGTCTAATCAAGAGGACCAGTGAACTAGAAAGCTTGATGGGGAAACTTATCCAAACCTGCCAAAATGTGGAGGTGAGACTATTTATTTATCCATGCAGCTGGAAACTTGAAAACTCTTTACTCCATTATGAATTACCAGATCTAAAAGTTGTAGTTTTTCATGTCATCAAAACTCCCTCACTATATTATAAATTTTAGAATAAGTTTCTTAAATATTTGATGTAGTTTTGCTATTTCCATACCAATGCATAGATTAAATTTTAAAAACTTTGGATGTAATCCTGAAGAGATGAGCTAAATAATATAATATTTCATTTCTTTTCAATAAATCATATTTTTCTTAGAGTTTTTAAATAATAATAATAATAATAATAATAACTATTATTATTATTATTATTATTATTATTATTATTATTATTATTATTATTATTATTTATTTTATATTTTATATTTATTAATTTACCATTCTTAGTTGATAATTGATAATGGACACATGGGAAAAGATGAGAAATCCCTAACAAAATCAATTTCTTATAATCTTGCCTCACATGAGAGGGAAGAAGTATCATCAGATTAGATTTTCTGCCTCATTTTGCTTTTGTGCCTATTGAATGTGATCCTCATAAGGATTCCTATTAAGATTTACAACTTTCTCATAAATAAGTTTGCAGCACAACATTTTGTCAAAACAAATTCTAGCATGAACACCATTTATTTTTTTTACTGTTGCCTATCTGAAACTTCTCCCCTATGTCCAGGTAAATGCCTCACGGCAAGAAAACAAGCTGCAGGAGGAGTGTGACCTGCTGATTAATATCATACAGCATCGAAGACAAATCATAGCAACAAAGATAAAGGAGGGAAAGGTACTCTTGTTCTTTGTGCCTATATACAGCATATGTGTATCACCTTGTTTACATTGATAACCTTGCCTCCTCAGACCACGAGCATTATGTTATTGTAAAAACTGTAGTGTTGCTACTGAAATGAGGGGTGTTTTTATATTCTTTGAGGTAAACTGGTGAAGACAAAACTGAGTTTTCTTATAATTTTTAATATCTGTGAGATGATAAAAAAAAACATATTAACTTTAATTGAAATTGTAAAGAAATCTAATAAAGGTATTTCCTCTTTAACTTTACACAATAAATGTAGTGGCTTTTAATGCTATTTATCAAGATCCCTTGACAAAAAACTTAGTTAAAATCTTATTAAAAACTGGTAAATGGTCTCTGTCTCTGTAAAGAAGCTGGAGATGAGCAGGATGAAGTTCTCACCATTAAAGCTTACACACGATGCACGGGTAGCATGAGTTCAAATTAAAATCGTATCAGTTTCATTAACTGAAATGTGTCAGTCTCAAACCTGGGAAACAAACCTGTCAGCATGAAACTGTTCTACACTTTTTTTAAACATGGTTTGATTTTTGCTGTCAACATCGGAAATGTATGTCAGCATTTTATTCAGAACTAAAGAGAGATGAGTAATGATTTATGCTGATTAAATGCAACTGGAGATGGAGGTGGAATACACAAGGTGATATTAGCTGAGACCGTTTTTCATATTGGGTATATAACATGTTCCCAAAATAACTTTTAGAAATGCCAAAAGGAATACAGGCCATGCCCACCATTGTGGGCATATAGCGATTAAAACAGAATTCGTAATATTGTCAGAGCTTCTGCAATCATTCAAAGTATAATGTCTCTCATATTGTTTACTTTTCTTCCCATGATAGATGGAAATCATCACCTCTCCCTCAGAGAAGTGATGTCAAGTTGTACCTTGTTCAGTGTCAGAGTAAGATCAGCCCTGCTTTCAGAGAGGCTCTTCTCTTGAGGACTCTTTTCTCTCTCACCTTGTGCCTCATGACAGGTTGTGAATTTGCTCTTGGCTGTTAAACCAGTTAAGAGGATGTTGTGCTTCTGACAGCGCTGTTAGGAATGCTTTGCAAATATGCCTCCATAGCAAGTACAGCTGAGTTTGACAAAAAAAAAAAAAAAAAAATCCAAAGTATACAGTAAATCAGATGTTTTCCCAGCAGGACTGGGAAAGCTAAACATCCCCCAGAATTTTACAGCTTTATTGGTTATTTAACAGAATAATCATTTATGTCTGTGTCATATTTTCTGCCTAGACCATGAGGCTGAGAAAGCTCGCTCAACAGATAGCGGGCTGTAAGCAGTGCGTTGAGAGATCGTCCTCCCTCATCACTCAGGCAGACCAAACCCTTAAGGAGAGCGACCACGCCCGTTTCCTTCAGACGGCTAAAAGTATCTGTGAGAGGTAAGAGAGGAGTGACACCAAACACAAACAATGTATATTATCTTGCAAAAGTATTCATACCTTTTGAACTTTTTCATATTTTGTCAGATTGCCACCACAAAATGTGTTTCATTGGGATTTTAAGCACTTGACCAACTCAGAGAGCATAATTGTGAAGTGAAGGGAAAATTATACATAGTTTTCAAAATATTTTACAAATTAACATATGGAAAATGTTTAAGACTATGTCTTTACCACCTTTCCCCATCAAGTGGCTAAAATGTGTAATCCAGCTCAGTCAGATGGAGTGGAAAACATCTGTGAGCATCAATTTATTAATCTTCCCACAGATTTCTGACTTACTTTGACTAGGCCATTCTAACATGTGAACATGCCTTGATCTAAATATTTCTATTGTTAGCTGTATGTTTCGGGTTCTCATCCTGCTGGAAGGTGAACCTCCACCCAGACTCAAGTTTTTGCTGCTTTAAACAGGATTTGCCTGTATTTAACTCTAACCATCTTCATTTTAACTATGACCAGCTTACCTTCCTGATGAAAAGCATCCCCACAGCACAATGCTGCCAATGCTATTTTTCAAAGTGGTAGTAAACAGAATGCTGTGTTAAGGGTGATGTATGTATTTCTGCTTAAACTAGAATACACAGAGATGGCTTTAGTTGATAATAATAATAATAATAATAATGAATTATTTAGGCTAATTAGAGAAAACTGGTCTGAACACCTGTGCATAACAAAGTGTGTGAATGTTCACTGCATATGAATACTTTCCCAAAGCATTGTAAATATTTTAGATACAGCAAATGGAAGCATTTTCACCACTTTGATGCCACATTAATGATGTATTTTTTTTGTTTGTTTGTTTGTTTGTTTTTTATAACAGAGTCTCTATGGCAACAGCATCCTCTCAGATACTGTTACCAGAAATTAACCTGAATGATGCTTTTGATACTTTTGCTTTGGACTTCACGAGGGAAAAGAAAATGCTAGAAAGTTTAGATTACCTCACAGGTAAGTTAAGTCATACTTGTATAAGTCAGTGTTTAATTGCTTAGTTTGATGACTGCGTGTAAATTAGTATATTGGCTATTTACTCCTTGATGAGCATGAACTGAAAATAATCCACTCTTCAGGCCTATATCACGGATTATGCATGGTAATGAATAAGGTGGTTTGAATTTCAACACTTGTAATGTTAAGTGGCAGAAGAATAAAAAGCTCACTATATTTGGCAGCAGTGGACTTATTTTGAGCAGAATGAAAGAGGTTTGATTGTTTATGTTCAGCCCCTGTTGTGAGGCAAGAATGTAACACTGCATGGGGGCTGTGGTTGCAATAGCTGGAGGAACTCCAATGTAGATTAATTACACTTGTCAGACTGAAAGAAAACACAAATGGATTGTGCTATTTATCCTCCACTGGTCTCTACATACATTTGTTTGGTTTGTCTTTTTTGATGATGTGTTCAGAATACAATCCACGCAGCATCCATTAATCTCTTTGGATTAAAAAAAAGGCCTTTTGGTTTTCTTCTGCAGCACCAAATCCACCAGCAATTCGCGAGGAACTATGTACAGCTTCATACGACACCATCACGGTTCACTGGACATCAGATGATGAGTTTTCTGTTATATCATATGAACTTCAGTATGCCATCTTCACCAGCCAATCTAATGTTGTCAGTAAGTTCCTAATGTACTGTTGTTTGGGGTTTTGTTGTGTGATGTCAGTGGTGCTAAACATGATTTCTGTGAAACCATTAAGCTCAGGACTTTATTATAATATCCAAATAAAATATTTTGCTGTAGCAAAGAGGTGCAATTCTATTCAGTTGTTCTGAATATCAGATTAATTTGGGCTTCTTTTAATTATGAATTTAAGTTCTTTGTCTGGAGAAAAGTAATAAAAAAAAAACTTCTATAACTCACAAGACTACAAGAGTTTGGTTAAATGCCCCTTAGGAAGTTATACTTTGATCACATGCTTTTTGTAACTAAGTAAATACATAAAATATATTTCTTTAGCATCAGTTAGGACTCACAAAGTAGTTTAAAGATTGAAATACATGCACATGTACAATTAAAATGTGATAACTGCAGTAACAATGCAAAGATAATTCAGTACAGGTAATTGGAATCTATAAATGCCTGTGCAAAATAGATAGATTTTTAGCTGCCTGTTAAAAATGTTGGCAGTGGTCAAAGGTCACAAACTTACAGGGGATATACAGATGAAGCATGTCAGGGAGACATAAAGGCACCTGCCCATGCAGGGCTCTATATGTAAAAATGTAATGTTTATACTGGATCCTGAAGCTTATTGAAAGCCATTGCAAGGACTCGTGACAGAAGAAGACGTACAGAGAGATATTCTGGGAGAATTCTGGCTCTGGATCTCGGGAGAGTATTTTTTTTTTTTTATTGAGTAATTTGCTTACATAGATCTGACTTTTAAACAAATAATCGATTAAGTTTCAATTGGGTTGAGGGTGTTGCCGTGAGCAGGGAATTTTAAAAGCTTCATGTTAGCCTACTTTATTAATTCCAGAACAAATTTCACCTGTGTTTGGGATCATTGTCCTGTAGAGACTCCAAGCTGGGATTCTATATAACTCATCTGACCCAAACCATAATGCTCAGTTGAAGAGAAATACATTGAGATGTTGAGGAACATTCCAGGAACCACCAAGGCTAACACTATTACATATAGCAACAGGAACACCAGTGTTGCTGCGAACAGTGAAGCAACTTTTCAATCAACTTAGACCAAGAGGGTGCTGACCAAAAAAGAAGCTGCTCCTCTAAAACTGATGCAGTCAGACTTGGTTTAAAACTGAAGTTGTTTATATGTATAAACCAGATGCCCTCTTCAGAAAAGGTGTATGGTTACACAAGTTAGAGATTAAGCTATTTGGCCATAAGGATTAGTAAAACATTTGAAAGACTCAAGGTGAGACTTTTAAACCCAAGAACACTATACCAACTGTCAAACATGGTGGTGTCAAACCATTCCCCCATCATGGTGGGGGAATGGTTTGATGCCAGTGGTATTGGTGTGTTGTAAAAGCTGGAGAGAATGGTGTGTTGTAAAAGCTGGAGAGAAAGCTGGAGAGAATAAAAAAGAAAGGTGAATACACTTTGAAACTGCTCCTGCAGTTGGTAAAGCAGGCAAGCATTCAGTTTCTGGAATGGGCCCAACCTCAACCCTCAACCCTATATATATGTGGGCTATATTTATAAAAGAGGTCCAGTACAAAAAACAATCAATATAAAAGAACTTTTCAAATTCTGATAAGAAGAGTAGTCAAATATCCAGCCAGAATTATACCACAACTTTTGGTGTTTCTCTGCAAATTGCTAAGGGGTATTTTGGTATAATATAGTGTATTGTATATATTTGCCACATATGGGTATATTTGACTCTGTGGGGCTTAAAATTCACTATAAATTCAATATTTGTGCCCTATTCTTGTGTACAAACATTAAAGTTGTATATTATGTTATTCATCTCTTCATCAACCAGAAAACCTGACTGTAAATGAATCCATGAAGTCAAGTCAAGTTTATTTGCATAGCACATTTCGGAAAGGTCACAAATTAATTTGATGAGCAAATGTAAACTTCTGACTGCAACACTATCTCCTGGCTGTTCTAGGCAGTTAATTTCAGTAACAACAACAAAAAAGAAAAGTTTAATGTGACATTTATGGTGACAGGCAGGACAGATTCTACAGCAGCTTTGATATTGTGCCAGGATGGAATTGATCACCCAAGTGTGGTCACAGCATAATCGAACATTTTCTTCTCTGCCCCAATGCACTAGAACACTCACATGAGTGTTAATGAGATTATGTTTGACAAGTCAAAAAAAAAAAAAAAAAAATGCAGCCACAGACTGAATTACTACTGTGATTTCTACTAACTAAGCCTGTGACTAACTGCTTGTTCCTTGTCAATGACTTTCTATATGTCTGGACTACAGGTCTGTGTAACTCTGTTGATAGTTGGATGATTGTCCCAAACATCAAGCAAAATCAATACACTGTGCATGGACTCCAGTGTGGCACCAACTACATTTTCATAGTGAAGGCCATCAACCAGGCTGGAAGCCGCAGCAGTGCCCCGGGGAAACTCAAAACCAACAGTAGGCCATTATCAGCTGAAAATATTTACTGAGAGTTTTAACAGTGAGTAAAAAAATTATATATGATAAAAAAAAACATCAACTTACCAAGATTTTTGTTTTATTTTAAGGTCAGCCATTCAAATTGGACCCGAAGTCTGCTCACCGGAAGCTAAGGGTATCCCACGACAACCTTACGGTGGAGAGAGATGAGACATCATCTAAAAAGAGCCACAGTCAGGAGCGCTTCTCCAGTCACAGCAGCTATGGGGTTACTGGGAATGTCTACATAGACAGCGGTCGCCATTACTGGGAAGCTTTGATTGGAGGAAGCACATGGTAAAATCATTTTGGATTGATTTGGATCATTGAGCTTGGAATGACTCTTGCTGATTAATCCAATCAGCAAGATACATCTTAAGCCTAAACTGATATACTTATGTAATATTTAATGCATACATAGTTCTCATTAGGGTTTTCTTTTTACTACAGTACTTTAAATCAGTTAAGTTCCATTTATCACTTCTCACACTCTCAGGTTTGCCGTGGGGATTGCTTACAAGTCTGCACCAAGACACGAGTGGGTTGGCAAGAACTCTGCCTCCTGGGTACTCTCCCGCTGCAACAGCTCGTGGGTGGTGCGTCACAACAGCAAGGAAATCCCAATTGAGCCTTCGCCACACCTGCGACGCCTTGGGATACTGTTGGATTATGATTCGGGGTCTCTCTCCTTCTACGACGCTGTGGCCTCGCAGCACTTGTACACATTTGACATCGACTTTGTTCAACCAGTTTGCCCAGTGTTCAATGTTTGGAACAGATGTTTGACAGTCCTCAGTGGACTGCCCATACCTGATCATTTAGAGAGCACAGACTTCAGCCACTGATCAGACAGTCGTTACTTGATCATTCTTCATGATGACGTAGATGCATTGCCTTGCGAAAGTATTCAAACACTTTGAAAGTCCATATTTTGTCGACTTATGACCACAAACTTCAATGTATTTTATTGGGATTTTATCAGATAGACACAATGGATTGCATAATTGTGAACAGGAAGGGAATTAGACATGGTTTTCAAATATTTTTTGGATAGAAATCTTAAAAAGTAAGGGATGCATTTGTATATATTCCCCTTGAATAAATACTTATTAGAACTGTTCTATGACTGCATCTCTTTTATGGCCTATGTTTCTACCAACTTTGAACATAGAGACTCTAATCTTTGTCCATTTTTCTTTGTAAAATTGCACAGTCTCAGTCAGATTAGATGGAGAGCATTTGTGGACATCAATTTTCAAGTCTTCCCATCAAATATTAGATTTAGGTCAGACTTTAACTGGGCCTTTCTTAGATTCTATCCTTTAATCTTAAACACCCCATTGTAGCTCTGGATTAGGGTGGCTGTCCTGCTGGGACTAGGCTTTGGAGCATTTAATATGTCTTCTTCCAGGATTGCCTTGTATTTATCTCAATTCATCTTCCCCGTCAATTCTGACCAGCATCTTTGTCTATATCATGATGCAGCCAAAAATCACGTTTCATTGTCGGGATAGTGTGTTTATGACGATGTGCACACATTCTGCATGTGAGCTAGAAAGTTCAATTTTGGTCTTATATGATCTGCACACCTTCTTCCATTTGTTTGCAGTATCCCATAGTTATATTGTGGCAAATTTTAAATGGGATATCCTACTTTTTTTTTTTTTTTTTTTTTTTTTTTTTCCCCAATGGCTGAGATTTAAAACTCAGATTAAATCCCACACAGGAGGATTCAGTAATTAAGTGGCTTCTGAAGGAAATTAGTTACACTTAATTTTATTTAGAGGTATGACAGAAAAGGGGTCAAACACAAAAGAATTAACAATTTTCAGAGGGTTTTTTTAGAAGAAAAATGAAAAACTATGTAATTTTTCTTCGCAGTTATCCACCTTTGTGTTGGTCTATCACATAAAATCTTAAACACATTGAAATTTGTGGTTGTAATGTTAAAGAAATGTAGAAAAGTTTAATGGGAGTCAATACTTTTGCAAACTACTGTAAATAGACGGGATACATGAGAGACAGCCTGTTCTAAATAGCAAACAGGACTGTGTTGAAATTTATTTAAATTATTAAAGTAAATTTCAGGCCCTTGTAAATACTTTCTTTGCTTTGCACGATTATGTATCATACTTTGTGGGGTTAGTTTAGGAATTTTTTAAAATCTAAAATTCAACGTTATATTTTGAATGGGCTCAGGAGAATTTTCTTATTCTTTTTATTGCTGTGTTTTTTTTCATTGAGGATGTTTATGGATGTTTATGCACAAACTGCAAAAGAGACTTTTTACTCACAGGCTTTTTTAAGACAGACTATTTTATTGCAGTGTAACTGATTTGTATTAAATGCCAGCACCTTGATTAGAAACCTGTCACTATGAAATGCATTTCTAAGCCACTTCAGTCAGAATACATTTCTTCACTTGTCTTTGCATTCTAAGGAAAATATAGTTTTAATCAAAGTAGAGCAGTTTCACTCACAAAATCTGATTTTTGATGAATTTATTTGAACATTTTTAAGTATTTATTATCTGTAGTTGCTTGATCACAGCTTAGAATCTCCTCACTGCAGCAGCTTCAATGCTTCATCGCAGTTTTCACATTTACATATCCTTACAAAGGCGAATTAAAAACTTACTCCATGTGATCATCTGTGTGACCTTATCCTTTTGTTTTGTGATGTTCTGTTAAAGCTACAAATGAATTCCACAAAGTTGATCATTTCATGGAATGAACACTTATTGTTTACACCCATTTTAGCGGGATTTCCCATCTTTGCTCGATTGTGTTTTCACAACACCTGCACCACAGAGCAAAGTGTCAGTTTTTACTGCTTTACCAGGATCCTCTCTGACCCACACTGATCCAAAATACCGCCCCTGACAAGATTCACTCTGACATCTCTTTTTGTGCCAGAGTAATGCAGCCTGAATTTTGCAGCGTCTCCTTTCAACAAAGAAGACAAGGGGGAGGGAGAAAAAAAAAATCTGAACTCTGCATGACCTCCCCATGAGACACCCCGCAGACAAAGCTGTAATACACAAGCACCACCTCCTCATCCATGTAATACCACCAGCCCTAGATTTGGGGATGTGCTCATTTTGTCTTAAGACTTCTTCATAAGAGATTTTATTTAAGCTTTTCTCATTTCTATAAATATTTGACAAATTCAAAAATACCAAAACTGTTTTTCAGTAACAGCTTTAGAAAGATTTAGTTTAAAGAAACTAAACACATTTGTCATTACATATTCATATAAAAAAGAAAACATGCCTTTGAGGCACAAATGAGTGCATGCAAAATAAAATTTGCATATGTTTAAAAATGTGAAAAATACTGTTTTTCATAAAATATTTATTGTGGCATGTTCATTTACTGACAGGTTTATCTTTATGAGGGACAAAAGTACATTACAGCATAAATGGAACAAACACTAATGTTTCTGTTTCTAATATAAAAGAAACACTAACCCCAGACTCAGCAGATTTAAAATCTAGGACAGCATTTGTTGATATCAGAAAACCTAAAGATAAATTTGCAGAGACTGAGGACATAAATGGCCCAATTTCAACGATGAATAGATGAGAAAGATTTCTCAGGGCTCCACCTACTGGATTTTTTTAAATCTTTTCTTTGATAGATACATGAAGAGAGATACTTTAACTCCCAAAACAATTCAGCCACTATGGTATCTTTAAATATTTAGTTCGCTGTTTTGGCTTTGTTTCAGTTATACTCATGAGGAGGGCTTAGATTTATGTGTTATAATTTTTGTAACGACATGGATGCAGTCGTGTTAATATATACAAGAAATGTGAAAAACCCCAACTCATTCACAACAGACTGAATCAATCGTACACAATCAGATGACTGAAAGTGGAAAAGAAAAAATAGGTAAACATAAAGAACTGTGTTTAATTCTGAACTATCTTCCTACATCTGTTAAGCTTCATAACAGACCTTGGATAGGTGAAATAAACAATGGATGGATGGATAAATTTTGAAACCATGAACATCACAGATAGTAAAATCCACTATGTGTAACCACACAGGTAAATCCTTTTTCCATTCCCATAAAAATGTTAGAAGCTGAAAGACTAATTTGATATTTTTAAAATTAAAGTAAATGTATTGCATTTTTATAGTTTACATTCAAAATCTGAACAAAAATTCCAATCAGTCTGAGAGGTTATAACATGACTAATAAAGAACATTTTTATGATAACATTGCAAAGACAGAGTACTAGTGTTTCACACTTTATAATTTATCCTGGCCTGAGAGAAAATGTGTGCTTTTTCCCTGCAGGGGTGGTTTCTTAATGCTGAGCTGTCTTTGACTGACTTGATAGATTCTGTAGATGCATCTGATGACATTTAAGATTATCTGAAATTTTACTAAAATCAAGAAATATAAAAAAATATTACATAACACCACACACTGCTTCTTTTGACTGAGGTGATTTTAATGTCCAGGATTTAAAGGGGCAGTGTTATGTAAAATTTACTTTTTTGAGCCTTACATCATGTTATGATGTTAGTCCCTCATCAAAGACATACCTGGAGTGTTGCCTTGATTCTTTCATGCATGTTTGAGCTCCCATGGCAGCCATTCAGCTGTGCTAAACGCCTGGATAGACCTAGCACCACCTTTGAGACTCAGCTCCTCCTTAGAGCTGCAGTTTCTAAGCTTCAGAGCTTCTGCCACACATAATAGCCCTCCCCTGCGACTTCCCCACTCAGCTCCTTCAGACTAACCAGCAGCAATTACCAAACACCTGGTGGAACTGTGCACCTATTGAACTCATTATACTATATACCTATCAGTGCAACGCTGGTAAAACGTTGTTAAAGGGTTAGCTGTTGTGATGACTTCCTGAAGGCGGGGGCAGCACAACTCAGACGGTGATTGACAGCGCTAAGACCCGCCTGCTGGCTCTGATTAATTGTTTCTCGATGGCACTGGGAGATGGCATAGGAGCTCGATTTTTTTCACAGATTATCTGTCTCATAACATTCTGTCACGACACAGTGACAGTTTCAACAAATATGTAGCAAAATGTTTTTGTTTTTTTTTTTTTTGTTTGTTTTTTATTATAAAGGTTACATACTGCAGCTTTTACTCTAGGTATACAGTAGAGTAGAAAGTAAACTTATTTTCTTCAAAAATATATTGTGGAGGAAGTATAATCGCATAAAACAAAAGTTGGTCAAAATAAATTCATAGATGGTCAAGTAAAAACAACCAACACTTACAAATACTTTCCATGATTTTTCATTTGCTGGCTCTGCACCATTTACACACCGCGGAGACAAGCGATGCCGGTAGGCGGCGGTTCCACTCCATAGCAGCATATGGCACATATGTCACACTCAACAGCGACAGGAGCGTGTGATTGATATAAATACAACAGATTGAAATGTTGTTTTCATTTTAGTGAGAAATGTCAATTGAACCAGCTGAACTTAGATGAAAGTCAGTTTGCTCATTAACCAGCAACCATTAACTTTATATTTTTTTATTTGCATATTTATGTTAACAATGGTTAATAGAGATCATGTTAATAGATCGGTTTGTCAGGCCGTCCCTTGATTTAAGTCTATGCATCCTGTATTTAGGAAAGGAAACTACATATTCTCCTCCTTCTAATGATTGACTTACTGACTTATTTACCGACTGACTGGAAAAGAACCGATCCACTTTCTTCTTGATTTCTATTGGCCCAGCCTCTCACCAAGCCCCGCCCAGACTCCCGGAACAGGAACCTGTACGTTGTTGCTGCTGACGTTGGTGCTGTCTCAGTGACGATGGCGTCCACAGATCTGTCTCTTCTGGATCTAACAGACAAGGAAACCCGGGAGAAACTGTCTTTATGGGACCGCCGTACAGATCCCACGGCCCCCCTGACGGAGAAGCAAATGGACTCTGTCCTGGAGATCCGAGCTGCGGCTGAAACGCTGTCTGTTCCCTCGGAGGTGAGAGGAGACTGTCAGCACAACTAGCTGGCTAACATGGATGCTAACTACATTCCTAAATACTGGAGAAGTTAACTTTACGATTCATCTACCTCTGTATGAGATTAAATTAGTTCTCCGGTGTGTTAATGCTGCATTCAGTTGACTTTAGCTTAGTTTAGCTTAGCTAGTAGCTTGCTTTAGTTATTGTTTTCGCACCAGGCAATACTCTAAGTTAGCTGAAACCATGTCAGTGAGTCCTGTTTTGTTGTGCAGCTGCCCATTGAGGATCTGTGCAGCCTGTCGTCTCGGTCCTTGCAGTCCCCGTTCACAGCGACTGTGCCTGCTTCAACAGAGGACGTCCTGCTCAAAGGTTTTCAGATGCTCGAAATGGAAAATGATAGAATAGAAACTGCACAACAGGTAGGTTTAACCACTTAAACTCGCCTTGTTTAACGCTGTTTATATTGTGATACGGTGTAATATGATGCTGTTTACTTCCCTCCAGTTCTTTGCCTGGTTTGCCAAGTTACAAGCAAGCATGGACTTGGATGAGAGCGCAAAGTACAGGTGCTGAAATCTCCCCAAGTATTGCTGTTTATTCAGTGTGTGGCTGTTTCTGTGTGCAATTTTACAGAAGAGTGGGTGAAAAACAAACCAAAAAGGCATCGAAAGTAAATACACTGTTCTCCAGGATAACATACATCACATACTAACCACATACTTAACACTCAGATTTATGAATAAGACTGCTGCACAGTTCAATTTAGTTTCCCTAGTCAGATTTTGTTGGAGATCACTGATTTGTTAGATTACTTTAATGCTCTGACTTGTATATACCAATTCCAGTTTCTTTTTAATAATTATCCATTACATCAAAAAATGTTTTCTACTTTTGTTTTTAAAAAAAAAAAAAAAACAGTTCAAAGTTGCAGTACTGTCTCTTTGTGTGCATCTAGTTGCAGTAAAATGCTCCAGGTTACAACAAAGAGACATCTATAAACAAAACCCCAATAAAAAGTAGCCTAAAATCTCATTAACCCTTTACTAAACAAGGATATGGCTTGTTAACTTAGTTTCTTTTACTTTTTTTTCCTTTTTCTAAAATTATATTTAACAATAAATACCAGATGTGCTTAACTTAATATTTGGGAGGAAAAAGCTATTTTATTTTCATGTATTATATTGACAAGTCAATCATGGATTCACTGTAATTATATCGGAGCCTTAAACAACCTGAGTGTGATCGATCATTAGTTTATAGTAAGAGCTGGAGTTGGCACAATACTAAAATTTAAGACTATACAGACAACATAAACAACAGAAACTGTGATTTAAAAAATATTTTGTCCAGATCTGCATTGCATATACACCCTCATTTTGTTCTTCAAGTACAATGTGTTTTTAAATCCCATAAGTAATAATTAAGCATTGCAAACTGTGTCAAATTACAATATTGAAACTTACTATTAAGTGTAAACCTCTGTAACTTGGTTTTCTTTTTGAGAAAAATCTCACAATGTTCTTTGTTTTCATTTAGGAGAACCAGAGATGACCTAAACAGCTACCAAGAACAATGTGATGCTATTCTGAAAGATGTGAATGCGGCTCTTGAGCATTTGGATTCTCTTCAGAAGCAGTACCTGTTTGTGTCCAATAAGACTGGGGCATTGCATGAGGCCTGTGAACAGCTGCTGAAAGAACAGGTAAGGGAAAGTCTGTTGTCATCAATGAAGCCTATGCTAGTTTAGATGGATTACTTACCCATGGAGTGTCTGTAAATTGTCTTAGTTTTTTGTTGTTGTTTTTTTTTTCTCCAGTTTTTGAAGTTTGAAAAGGCCCGCTGGAAATCTGTTATGACTACATGGATAAAACTGAGCAGAAATTGTGTAAATCAAATGATAATGTTCAAGGGTGACTGTTTAGAAGACTGAAAGTACTATATGCTGCGAAGATCTACAGTGTTACATAGTTAGAGGACAAACAGAACATTTTTGGTCTGCTGTTTTGATATCTTATTTATACTGATGTTTCCAACAGAAGCGATAACACCTTTCATACGTGTTTGTTAGTGCACAATCTATGTATGAAGAACATTTTTCCTACTTTGTTTTAACTGTTGTCTGTTGTTTTTCACCTTACAGTCAGAGCTTGTCGACCTGGCAGAGAACATCCAGCAGAAACTGTCATATTTTAATGAGCTGGAAAACATAAACACAGTAGGCTGGGTTTCTTTTCTGCACCTCACAAAAATATGCACTGCGTCATACAGATCATGTGCATGTTTCCAAAAAGAGCTTATATGTATAATAGTATTCATAAAAAATAAATAAAGAGAATAGGTTTCTATCTTGTTTAATCTCACTAACACGACTAACCGCCATAAAAGTATAAACAATGTGAACTTCACATTTAAATAACTTCAATCTTAACTATTTTCTTTGCAGAAATTGAATTCTCCAACTTTATCTGTAAATAGTGAAGGTTTTATACCAATGTTGTCCAAACTGGATGACTGCATAGAATATGTTTCCTCACATGTAAGTAACATACAATAATTTATACTTATAAATGTCCAGAATGGAGTAAACCATATGCTTTAAACCATGAATGCATGTAAAAATTGGTGCTTCAGTGTCATTATGTAAGGAAATAGATATCTACACTGATAGTGTTCAAGATCCATATTATAACCAAAAAATGTGTGTTTTTGTGTGATCTGTGTTAATGAATTCTAACTCGTTTTTTTTTTTTGTTTTTTTTTTTACAGCCTAATTTCAAGGATTATCCAGTTTATTTGACTAAATTTAAACAATGTCTCTCTAAAGCTATGCACTTCATGAAGGTCTACATCGTAAACACTATGCAATCTCTTACCAGCCAGTTAACAAAAAGGGTAAGGATAGACTATGAATTTAAAAGTGATCTGTGATTGGGAATGTGAGCCCTTTTTTACTTCTTTAGTTGAATACCAGATGTTTTATTAATATTTGTTTTTCTTGTAGACATTATTCTAGTTTTGCTATACTTGCACAAGACCTTAAAGTCTTCTTCTTTTGAAACGTGGATGACGAAGCCAAATCAAATATTAAATAGATTGCTTTCCTCATCTTTTTATTTATTAATTTTTTTAGCCCAATAATATATTTACTTACTGTTGACAATTCAGGTGCAAGCACAATACTGTATTTTAATTATATACAGGATTTACAGTCTTTGAAAAAATCCCAAATTTACTCATTTCAGTATTAGACCTTAGAGTTTTTATTCATTTCATTTGCAACTTAAAGTTATGCATATAGTTCATTGCCTATTTATTTTCCTGAGAAGTATTCTAGCAGCATTAATTATAGGGTCCAGTGTTTTTCAAACACCATTTTTTTTTTTATCAGCTTTTTTATTTTTCCAAATTTTGTGTCGAAGCTCAACTTGTAATTAATAATTTTAAAGAAGGATAATAATTTAATGGAAGATAGACTTGCAAAACAGTGAAAATGGATTTCATAGGTAATAACCTAATTTACTATGTAAGTAACTTGGGTTATATTAGCTTTAAATGCCTTAAATGTACCATATTGAAATTTGCAGGAACCCTGTACATGTCTGTTGGCTTATTTGGGTTACTGTTTTATCCTGGTATTGATAATTGTAAAGTTTTACATTTTAAACTATGTCTTTTTATTTTGTATATTTTTTATACACTAAGGTTGAAGCATAAGTATTCCTTAGTCTGCAACAATCTTGCTGACAGTAGGTTTTATAAAAAATGCACTATTGCTGCAGTATGTTGCCCCCTGCTTTAGTCCATAATTTTGTCCTCACAAGTAACACAATGACGAAAATAAAGTTAGCAACGACTTTCACTAATATTTAAAAAAATGATTTTAACAAATAATGTAAGCTGTCAACTTATTGTTTTACGAAGACAGGAAAATGAAGTTTATTGTAAAATAATCGGTGTTTTCAATTCAGTGTTTAATTCAGTTACTGTATATGGAACTTAAGAACTGTAACTTAAACGATCAAATTTTTTGGGTGTTTTTGGTTATCAATAGAAATAGCCTAAAATGTTCCCCAATGAAACACAAAAGCTGCAGGTTAAAGGTTTGCAGGTTTTAGGTTTTATAATAATGTTGCATTTGACTGTTTTTTTTTTGTTTTTTTTTTCTGTTCTTCTAAGGATCCTATGGGTCTCACTAATGCAGACAACGCATTTACACTTTATTATGTGAAATTTAGAGCAGCTGCACCTAAAGTTAGAGTGAGTATATTTATTTTCTGAATATTTTCAACCCTTTATTTTTGGTTATTTTCTGCGAATAAATTACATTTTACTTTTCAATCTCCTCTCTTCAGTCACTGATTGAACAGATAGAGCAGCGAGCACAGAAGATTCCAGAGTGAGCATTTCTATTTTTATTGAACAAAGCACTGGTATTAGGCTCTCTCTTATAAATATACTTTACTAGGGCTCTAAATTGACTTCTCTGTCTCCTAACATGAGCAGGTACCAGCAGCTGCTAGATGAAATCCATCAGTGCTATCTTGACCAGAGAGAGCAGCTGCTCAGTCCCTGCATTACATCCACCATTACTGACTTGACCAAGCAAAACAGCAAAGACCACTGTGCTCTGGTAAGGCATGCAGAGTTCAAAGCCAGAGGTGCCCTTTAGATATTGGAAGATGACATTTTAGTTTACGTGGAAAGGACAGCATGTGGCCCCTGGGACATTTTCTGGAGTGTTTAAGGAGGCAGAAAGCTACGCGCTGGGTAAATTAGCATGACCTCAGATTGTGTACAGCAGGTGTCAGGAGAGTTGATCTTTTCATTCAAGTAAATTTGTTGGGAGAAACATAGTCATGTTAGAATATCCTCAGACATATTGCATTTTTAAACTAAATGAATAGTCCCTTATGTGTTGAAATGTGCCCGACCTAAAACTTGGCACGGAAATAACAGAATAAATGAGTTATGTGCCTTCAAAAAGTACTCATGTTATTTAAACTTTTTCAAATTTTCTCACATTGCAAAAACTTTTTAATGTATTTTATTGGAATTTTACACAATAGACTGGAGACTTGCAAAGAAAAATAAGCAAAAACTGCTCTACGTGTGCAGAACAGGTAGAGACTTGCAGCTGTATTTTGGGGGGTGAATGCAAATGCAAAGCACCCTTTTCATTTTGCATTTGTAACAAAAGTTTTAAAGCATGTATCATTTACCTTCTTCTTCACCACCATGCACCATTTTGTTATCGTATTTATAAACTACACTGATGTTTTTGCTTGGAAAGTGACAAAATGTAAAATATTTTAGTAGAATAGGGTATCCATACTTTTGCAATTACCTGTATTTGGAGTTTCTGAACATGCGGAAATTTTGTCTCCAGGTTCGAAGTGGCTGTGCCTTTATGGTTCATGTGTGTCAGGATGAACATCAGCTGTTTAATGAGTTCTTCACCAAGTCTACATCTAAATTAGAGTGAGTAGTAGCCACGCAGCTGAAGATGGACAACAACCTACAGTAGGAAATGTGCAGGAACTGTGTTTGCTTAGGGTGGGAGTTCTTTAAAATCCACAGTAGAAATTTGAAGTTGCCAATTACTTTTGTGTTTAAACGCCAGCTTCAAGCTAAACTTGAAGCTGGCGTTTAAACACAAAAGTAGAAAATAATGTTTTGATCTTTCTAAATTGTGCAAATCACTGACGTAAATTTTTATCTCTGACAGCGAACTTCTAGAGAAGTTATGTTTGTCACTGTATGATGTTCTCCGGCCGCTGATTATCCACATCATACACCTTGAAACCCTGTCTGAGCTGTGCAGCATCCTAAAGAATGAGATGCTGGAAGACCACGTTCAAAACAATGGTAGGTTAGAACTTTTTCTCTTCTTAAAGATTATCATTAGGTCATACTGTGTTCATGATTTGGACTTAGCTACCTGCATGTAATAGAAAATTGGACATAAGCATGAGGGCAAACAATAAAATCAAAAAGCCAGTGAGAAGAAATGGGTCTCAAGAGAAGATTTAAAAGCAGCCTTATACCTCCTCTGAGATTCTGCTGTGGGTTCAGTGCATCAAGCTACATCTAATCAGTCGATTTGTGCTCCTGAGATGGGGAATGTAAGTAAATTAGCTGAGAGATTTGATGTATTTCGGCCAATTGCCTCTGCTGACTGTTTCACCACTGCACTTTTCAGACCATTTAGGGTAAAATCACTATCCATACTTATAGACCCATGTTAGTGGTTGTAGACTTCCTGTAATGTGTTGAAGGTTCCATGTCCGCAAAAGAAAACACATTGGTGACATGTGGACCAAAAATAGTGACCCCTCTCCTTTTTTCATGGAAATAAACAATAAAGAGTCAAATAACTTTTCTAGCCACATTTAAACCTTAGTGTCATCTGCATAGCAGAGAGCCAAGTGCTTTTTGGGACCCCACATGATTCTGGAGCAAAAGAGAATCTGACATCACTTAGAACAACACAAAACGTTTTCTCAGCCAGTAAAGGGACAGAATATTCAACAAAAGATACAATGAATAACTTTTGCCATAAAGTCTGTGGCAGTTCTGATATGTTTGTTGTGCTTCCTCAGTTGATTACTTTAAACTTTAGGCAGAAAATTAACTTTGCACAAATCTTTATAAAGGTATTTCAGGAAAAAAAGATAGTCACCTTTACATAAAATATTTCTCCATGGACAAATTGACCTTGTAAGAAATGTTCAGTTTTTTTTATTTTGTTTTTAAACAAGCAGCACACACCAAAGAAAAAAACAATACCTGAAAAGAAAAGATGTTATTAGTCCTCAGGATTCTATTAGTGGTGTCCCCATACTAATACTGGTATCGGTATCGGGCCCAATACCAGCGTCAAGTACTTGTACTCGTAAAAGCAAACCTATACTCCAAACCTATACCACGTTTCTGCTGGATTTTCCTTCTGGGCTACGCTGTGATGCAACCCAATGGCTAAACCACACTTTATACCAGGTGGTGGTGAAGATGGGAGAAGGTAGATCGCTGGAGGGGGCGAAAATGTCCATAGTTTGGACCAAAGTCACACTCAAAAAAGCCTGCCCTTACAGTCGAATGAACATCTGCACCTTACTTTCTTTCCTTCCTCAACAGGGTAAGCTGCCTACTCCTCTATTTAGACTATGAGTAGATTAACTTTATCGCACATTCTCTTTTGGCTTTCTCTGTGTATGTATTGCTTATTAAATGTGCCACAAAAGCTGCAGCCCGACCGGACCATCAAACAAATAATGTTGGCTTGACCCAAATTTTGGCTCAGGCTATGGATCTAAACTCCAGCGAAAAATGCGTATTTTAACGAGTAATTTCATGAAGCATTTCAAGACTAAATGGCTTGCGATTCCTCTGGAGGAGCTGGCCCAAGTGGCTGGGGAGAGGGAAGTCTGGGTCTCCCTGCTTAAGCTGCTGCCCCCACGACCCGACCCCGGATAAGTGGAAGTAAATGGCTGGATGGATGGACAGTACCAAGAATTTTTTTTTTCTGAGAAAATGAAAACACATGCTTTTGAAAAACCATAGCAGAATTATTTGTTCTTCAAAGCTGGAGTCCTTGAAAGCTTCCTTTGTGCAGGTTTTTATTTCAGCTATGTTTTAATTTTTAACCAAGTTAACAATTTTTAATCACATAGTCAGCTCAGTATTTTCACAGTGATAGAAGTTTTGTATTTTTTTTCGTGTACAAAACTATAAAATTTATTCAAAATATGATTGAAATATTTTTACTAGTTGATGCACATTAGCTTGAATATTATTGAACAAATATTAAAGCCAGTTTGCCATCATAGTCTTCATTGTAACAATCAAATATAAACTTGTGTAGATGTGAAATGTGTGTTTCAACCCCAAAACAAAAGCAACACCTTTTTTGAAGGTCATTGGTGAAGCAGGGTGTCATTATCCACGCTGTCTGGACGCTATCTGAGAGCTGACGGCAGCGCGTCCTGTCCTGACAAGGGCGGAAATGCCACTCAGAGAAAAGGAAGCCTTTATTTTAAAACCAACATAAAAATGCAGTTTATTAATGCACTAAGTAACAAAGACCTACGTTTTTTGAGACATGTTCTGTGGTCTGTTGATTCTTATGTTTTGGTTATAATGACCATTGTTATATTTGGAGGACAAAGGGGGAAGCTTGCAAATCTTAGCACACCATTCCAACTTCCACAGGGGTGTTTAGAGGCTGTTTTTCCCACAGGAGGGAGTGGTGGCACTATACCATCCACAAAATGGATGGTATAGTGCAGAAAGATAATTCATGTGGAAATATTGAAGCAACATAAAAAGATCCAGAAAGTTAAGATTGCACATAAATGTGACTTACAAATTGATAATGACTCTTAAGTATACAGCAAAATTGGATACAAAATGGTTTATGGATAAATAGGTAAATGTTTTGGAGTGGCCATTACAAAGCCCTGATTTCAGTTCCCTACAAAAATTTTGGTCACACTTGAAAAGATGTGAAGGAGCTAGGCAGCCTGCATACCTGACTCAGTTGCACCAGTTCTGTCTGCAGGACTTGGCTAAAATTCAGGCAAACTAATTTGAGAAGCTTTTTGGAAGGGTACCGAAATTGTTTGACCCAAGTCACACAGTTTAGAAGACAAAGAAATGTATGTAAACTTTTACTTAGAAGAATGTTTAAAAATATATATATATTTAAAACATCTGATTCATTGTTCTGGCACTTAGAAGAAAGTTTAAAAAAAAATATATATATATATTTAAAACATCTGATTCATTGTTCTGGCACTTAGCAAATTGAAATAAAATTTAGTAACCCAAACTGACCTAAAACGAGAGCAATTTGGTTGGATTTAATGTTCGACGGGGAGGGGAAGAATTTTTTTGCGTACATTTTTGTAAATATCTACACTAATATTTTATTAGCCATTTTGTGGAAGTTCAACCCAATAACATTTAAATGATTCAAATTTATGGGCAGCTCTGATAATTCCCTGTCATACCTCTTCATAAAACTTAGGAATAACTGTTGCCAAAACATCAACGGGAAGGAATATTATACTGCTGCTGAGAAACTTTAATCATATAAATCCCACTACTTCTCCAGCAGTAATTTCAACTATAAAACATCCCAGGGCTTTAGTTATGAGTTTTCCCTGTTTGACTTTTTACTGAAAAACCATTTAAAAGCTGCAGGGAGAAGAACTTGTTCTTTCCTACGCAACTCACTCTTCCTAGCGCAGCAAATCAATTCTCTTGAGGTCTCCATAGTCAAGCCAATATATTGGACATGTTAGATATGAACCTCACAAGTTGCACAGGTCTTGCACACTGTCCTAGTTTTATCCTTTGTAAATACTCGGTAGTTTTATTAAATAATAAATATACAACCATGAAAGTTACCATTAACTGCTTTTACTGTGACATACTGCTGAAATAAAATTATGGAACATCAGTCAGTTCTTTGCATGGGAACAGAAACTCAGATAGCACAACAGGGATCCAATTTATGTAAATGATGTACAGGACCTTGCAAAAACATTTATACCTTTTGAACATTTTTTTTTATTTTTATTTTGTCTCACTACAGATCAGCACAAATTATTATTATTATTAAATTATTAGTGCATAATTGTGAAGCGCAAGGAAAGGATACTTCAGCAATCAGCAAACACCTGGTGGAACTGGGCATCTGCTGAGCTCATCATACAAACTACTTATTAGTCCAAGGCTCCTAAGAATGGTTGTAAACGGCTTAATGGAGAAACATCGCTGTGATGATGTGCTGACAGCAGAGTGTCAGAAAGAGTAGGAGCTTCTTAAAGAGACAGGCCAATTTCAAAGCATCAAATTGCGAAATTCAGTATCTTTTAAGTTATGTTTGATATATACAGCATTTTCATAACAACTGAAGTTTACATAATTATTTGATTGTGCTATAAAATGGTGCTATGTCCCTGGCAAATACACAATACCACCCCTTTAAATGATTTACATTTACTTTATTTTTACTAAACAATGTTGCTGCTGGTGTACCCTCTAACGCTGAGCCTGGCAGCAAAATCATTTTTTGTGCACACGCTGAACTAAACTAAAAGAAGAGAACCAAAGGGTTCATTTACTTCCATCCCTAAGAGATATTAGTCTAAGCAAAGGCTTCCCCCATTAAAAGCCATTAAGGCTGTGCAGATTGAAAAAGAGCCAGTTGTACGCCTGTTTAAACCACTTCAATATCTTTGTTGTCGCTTCCTGCCAGACTGGCGTGCATTTAACCTAAAAAATGTAACTACGCTTTGTTGAGGATAAAGACTGTAATACCCAGTTGCTCATTTTATATTCCGCATTTCCTCTCCACAACACTTTGCTCAAATTAAACACCGCTGTGGAAGAGGAATCTAAAATGTAAGTGAGGTGTAGATTTATCAGGTTTTCTCATGCTGCTGTCACAATTACCAGTTTCTGCCTGCAGCTATTTTTTCAAAGCTCTGCGAGTCTGTGTGTTGACATGGTTTAATGGTTGCACCCACATCTTTAAAATCTTCCCTCTTTTTGTGTGTTGTGGCAAATAAAGTGAAACTGACTGTTTTTCAGCATTTACTACATTATAAAGCACTAAAAGTACTGGAAGGAACATGGTTTTAGGAAGGTTATTTGTTTGTTTCTTAGATTTTCCCCTAAAATATTTGCATTTATACCAGAGCAGAATGATAATGATGCAAAGCACTATGAATGTGACTTTTTATGTTTCTTTCATCCAGTTGTTTTCAAACAGGTTACTGACTACATCTGTTATGATCATAGTTAGCTTAAACAGTGCCAATTATATTATAAATTCCTTAACGCAATGCAAACATTGCTTTAGGCTGCAGTCCAGACACACCACTGTCAGAAAAGACTTAGAGTCTAAGATGTACAGAAAAATGATAGGAGTATAAATTTTTACTGCTGTGAGCTCTGGCTCAATCAGAAAAAGACTACAAAACAACCTATGTTACAAGAGGCAGGGGAGAAAGTTAAATCTTGGTGAACTTAAATATTTAGTTGGTACATTCTTGACAGGAAAGCCCTGAAAACCCCACAAAACTCCCACAGAAATAAAAACCTACTTGATAAAGAAAAAAGTATATGCATAATGCTCTGGTAAGCCTAGAAGACTCTTGAGGAGGTAGGTACACCTTATCAAAAAATACAGTTTAATGTTGTTCAAATGATGTATCTAAAAGTCTAAAATACCTTTACAACACTGCAAAATAAACTTGCCAGAGCAGACTTTTTCAAGAAACAACCTCAGGAGTGACTGACACATTTTCAAATAAACTTGGACTGGAATGATGGAATGGTAAGTTATTTTGACAAAAAGACATGCTTATGTGGGGTGATGGCTGGTTATATTGAGCCGGATTCTGCTGGAGGTTCTTCCTGTTAAATAATTATTTTTACTCTTAACTGTCGTTAAATCCTTGTTCATGTGCAGTGTCAGTGCCATGATGCAGTCGGCTGGACTTCTTTGGATAACTTTACCAATTCAGTGTTTGGGTAGTTCACTCTTATGAAGAACTTGATTGAAGTTCAGTTCACAATGTTCAGTACCTAAATATTCTGAGCAAAGTTCTCAGTCCCAAAATAAACCCGTTCTCGTTCCATTTCAGTAATCTGAATTTATGAAAGTCTTGAATGATATTTGGATTGTGATGTCAAGCATCGACAACCACATTGTTTTTAAATATCCCGCATTTCCAACCTTGCTTTTGCCAGCTTATTTATTTAAATTTAAATCTGTTCAGTTTTCTCTGCTCTTGAAAACTACATTGTAACGTAGTTGAACTATCAGAAAAACTTTCATTTACATATTTTCATGTTATCGCTGTCAGAAAACATAAGTCAAAAGCTTAGATTAAGCCATACATCATTAATAACAAGCCCCCACAGGGACAGATATGTGTGCACAGCAACAGATATCTGAACTATGCATGCACGATGACACAGATGTCAACACGCTTTTACCTTCAAGGGTAAATGTCACAGCTTTGTTTCTAAATAAAAAGATTAAAGTTTGTCCTAACAGCTTCTCAAGTTACATCTCCAGTTCACTTCTAAATTGAGCAGTTTAATTGTGCCACCAAGAGCTGAGCTTAGTTCAATTTGGTCAAGTTAAAAACATCATTAAGGTCAAAGTTCCGAAGGGTTAATGCCGCTGTATATAAACACGTTTGTTTGAAAATGTCTGGGCAGCACACTTCCAATTAGCATCACAGTTTCCTGAATTTGGCTGTTTTGTATAAGATTAAATTGGATTAAATTTATATAACTGGATCTAAATCTGAACATGTTATTGGAATGTATTTGAATGATTTGGACTGATCTGAACTGAATGTGGGTCAGTTCGATTCTCTGATTGAATATAATTTGGATCAGTTTGTTTTAAGTTGCTTAAGAGTAGGCATCAACCGATTTTAAGAAATGGAAATAAACCTAATTGACTCTAATTAAGATAAACTTAAAAAAACAAATTAATAGCTGTATGTTATCATATGATGAACATCTTATTGGGAATTTTACCAGCTGTTGTAATAGCTATTTGTTAGAAAGAACAATTGCAGCTTTTTATTTTTGTTTGTTACTGTATTATTAAGTTTTTGACATAATCTGTGGTCTCATGATGTTCTATCTTTACATTTTGAAGCTTTAATGTAAACCAAACCTGGCCATCGTTGTAGCTTACAACTTTAAACTATTCACAGAAATTGTGAATTTGTTGTGATGTTGGTTTTGGCTGAACCGATCTCGTGTTCTGTCTTGTAGCTGCTCAGCTGGGCGCCTTTGATGCTGTGGTGAAACAGATGCTGGAGGACGTTCAGGAGAGGCTGGTCTACAGGACTCACATTTACATCCAGACTGATATCACAGGTTACAACCCAGCTCCAGGTGATCTGGCCTATCCTGAAAAACTGGAAATGATGGAGGTAGGCCTTGTGTTCTGAAATGTGATGTTTTTTTGTGTTTTGCCCTTAGGCCGTATTGCAAACAGACATAATTCATAAATGCTGTGGTCCATTTAATTTCTTCTTGATTTAATAGAAATGATTTCAGCATTTGCAGAAGTAGCTTTATGAAACTTCCGATGTTGCTTGTCTCTATAGTATTGTGTTGTTGTTTGTGTTCATAATGCATAAAGACTGTTTTTACAATATACCCGAGTAGTACATACATATTCCCTGGTAATCTTCAGATATGTTTTGCCTTTTTTTGTCTCTCTTATTTCTTTCAGATGCATTTCATTTTATGTCAGTTTTCAAAGAGGTGTAGACTTCTGTAACTGAGGAAAACAACAGCAACTTCCCTTTCTAGTTATTTATTCCTTAAAACTCTTTTAACCCCTTATTTAAATGGGGAAGCCTCTATTCAAGTGAATAGCTGCACATTTTATGTGAAAAATGTTTTCATTTTTTTCTTTAGCATCTACAACGTACAGAGATTTGATTGCAAAGTTTTTCTTTGTCTAGCTTTTAAAAGCTGTTACTAGCTTTACAGAATTGTATTTAGTTGTAATCTATGTATCGACTCTTGTATTTTGCTGATCTCATCAACAACAGAGAATTGCCCAGAGCTTGAAGGAGGAACAGATGAAGCAGATGCCACAAGAGTCTGTGTTTTCTGATGTGCAGCTTGAAGACGCTGATAGAAGAAGAAACAGTAATGCAGGTCTGTTTCTTCATGTTGATTTTATTTTTCCAACAACATGGATTGCTATCATTTGCCTGATGTTGTCCTCTCATTTTTGCACCAAAACAGGCAATATGGAATCATCCCGTCTTCAGACATCTGTGTCTCCTGCGGACCTGCACGGCATGTGGTACCCCACTGTCAGACGAACCCTGGTTTGTCTGTCCAAGCTCTACAGATGCATTGATGTAAGACTTCCATGTTTATAAGAAACTAATTTGAAATGCTGCAGGATGTGTAGTGTTTACTTTTAGTTCTTCCCTTTCATCTACATTTTTCCTTACACCAAGTTTTTGTCTGTTTTTTTTTTGTTTTTTTTTTTTTCTAGAGAGCAGTATTTCAGGGTTTATCTCAAGAAGCCTTATCTGCCTGCATCCAGTCGCTGCTTAAAGCCTCTGATATCATCCTTAAAAACAAGGTTGGCATGCTCTGTTAAGTTTATTATGTGGTTATAGATTTTTATAATGATAAAATCAGCTCACAAAAAGACTTTTTCTTTCTGTGAACTTCTAAAATTGGACACCCAAAATGGATGATTCACTCATAGGGTAACTTAAAAGCAGCTGCTTAGAAAAACTATGATTAGTTAAAGTGATAAAATATATATTTATATCTATATATCACTGGCTTTAGCTACAGCATGATAATATCCTTTACATGTAGATATTGTGTGTAACTTTTTTATGTAACATTTTATTTAAATGTTTATTTTATTGTGTTTATATTTTTTTTTATTTAAATATTAGTTTATTTTGAATTTATTATTTAATTTAAATTATACCAGATTTTGATTTGCTTCATTTGTTTACATTTTAATTTTTGTTTTAATGCGTGTTTTTTATATTTATTTTTTATTTAAATTAAAGTTATGTTGTTTAAATTTAATAATTTAGGCTTTATGGAGCTCCACAGAGAATTCAGCAAACACATCCTTTATTTATGGGGTTTTCTCACCTCCAGATTTGCTGTCAGTATCTGGTGCTCAGTGGCATTTCAGCCTTCCACTTTAAATTAAAGCAGCAGTATTAATCTCAGGGGACGTGTTCCCACCCAATGTTGTTGATGTCTCTTTTATTCACAGTTGCTTTACTTGCTGGCTGAGCAATACATGATTTGAACTCTCTTATTTGTTACAGTAATATTTATATTCTGGGTACGGTTAATCAGCAGTTAATGATCAGACGTTTCGCTTATCATCCTGTGTCTTTTTATATTCTCTGCAGTTTGGACAGTCAGCAGATGTAACACTGTGCTTTCTCTTTATGCAGACCCAAATAGATGGGCAACTTTTCCTGATCAAGCACCTGCTGATATTGCGTGAACAGATTGCCCCATTTCACACTGATTTTGCCATCAAGGAAATCTCACTGGACCTGAAAAAAACGCGAGGTAAGATAATTAAAGGCAGAGGGGAACATTGGTGTTCAGCTCCATAAAGCCAGTCATTACATTTTCACGCTCATTAAGCAACTTGTGCCTATCACATGCACCGGTGGCAACAATTAATGTGGAAATTGTAATCCAGCAACATAACGTACATTAACCGATGCCTCTCAGGGCAGAAGTGGCTCCTCCTGTCACCCTCATCTTAGTTACTGGCTTGTTACATTTTCCAGCACTAGATGGCACTCTAATTCTACACCAACTCAGATTTAATCTCTCTTGCTTTGTTCTAAGATGCTGCCTTCAAAATCCTGAACCCCAAGGCTGTTCCTAAATTCTTCCGACTCAATAGTCACAATGCCATACTTGAATTCCTGTTGGAGGTAATTTTTTATTATTTTTTTTTTTTTAGTCTTCCTTCACCTTTCGTACTAAACATACTATTCACTTTATGTGCTTTGATAGCACCCCGCCTAAAGGAGCTCCTGCTTGATAGTGCTAAATCCTTTTTCTCTATGACCCCCCAGGGAACACCAGAGATAAAAGAGCACTACATTGACTCAAAGAAGGATGTGGACCGACACCTGAAGTTCAGCTGTGAGCAGTTTATCCAGCAGCAGACTCAGATCTTTGTGGGGAACCTTGAGGAGTTTCTCACCAAGGTAACAGTTAGAGCGAAGGCAGACTTAGCCTCAGGCTGAAGCAGCTCATCTCGACCTTCATTTTTTTTTTCAGCTTTTGATTTTTTTCTTTTTTTTTAATCATTTGTTTATTCACTTACCACAGAAGATCTCAATTCCTAAGTAAAAAGCTTGTAAAGAATGTCTATCCTGTTTATCAAGGATTTCTAATTCAGTTAAGTGTGAAATAATGCCTTTTTAAATATATATATATATATATATATATATATATATATATATATATATATATATATATATATATATATATATATATATATATTTATTTTTAAATAGCAGTCGGTTTTTCCATGTTTCATTTATTTCCCTCTATTTCAAAACGAAAAACAGATCAAACATGCTGGCAGCTCTGCTACTTGTCAAGCTGTAATGTTTTGTTTCGGCTGTGCTCAGGTTTCAGCTCTGAAAACGATGGCCGTCCAAGGTGGTCCCACCTACAGCCTGTCTCAGCAACCTTGGGCTCAGCCAGGTAAGATTCGCTTCAGGAAAACGTCATGCAGCAATTCATCAAAGCCCGTATGGCAAATGCTAGAGGTTATGCCAATGTTTTTCTTAGTCTTTTTTTCAGCCTATACAATTTTTTTTCCTCCTCTCCCCTCTCTTTTCAGCAAAGATCAACGATATAGTGATGGCCACATACCGGGTGATGAAGAGCAAGCTGCCGAGCACTTTACAGAGCATGTCCTTGTACTTGGCCAATAGAGACACAGAGTTCATCCTTTTTAAGCCTGTTCGGGTGGGTGGCAGAAAAGCAGAAGGTTGACATTTTCTGGCTGACTTGGTTTCTTTTTAAGTAATTTTAATGGCTTAAAAAAGTTATTTGCTTCCTTATTTATTGTCCAGCTGTACCATGTTGTCACAGAGCAAATTTAATTTAACTTTCAGTCAGTTCTATGAGCTTGTGTTATTTACTGTGTATCACCAGAGCGCTATTCTAGAAGATTACTATTAAGGACAGCACAGATCAGTGGTGTCAGTCATCCGCCCAAAAGTTATGCACCATTCTTATCCATCAAACAATCCATTCTGGCCATGTCTCATGAGAAGCCAAGGCTACAAGGCAGAAAGAGCGCCCAGCTATTCTTTTTAAACCTGTTCTGTTCAGAAGCGTTGATGCTTCTCATTGGACTTTCCGAACCTGGTGTCCAGCAGGCTAACATCAAGCTTCTCGAAGTCCCAAAGCAGAAACCATGCCAGGAATCCAGCCAGTTTAAATTAACTCCAAAATATTTGATGAGAAAAGTGGTCAAATATCCAGTCAGGATTATGTCAGAAGCTTGTTGATTGTTACAAAACCTTTTTGGTTTCTGTAGACTTCCTGAAGGACATTTATTCAAATATTTGGATGGATGGATGTTTATAGTTAAGCCTGTATGTTGTTTTCACTCATGGTTTCTGTGTAGGTTATAAAAAAATTCAAACCTGGACAGCCACGTCTAAGATAGATAGATAGATAGATAGATAGATAAAAGCATTTAAGGTGCTTACCTTACAAACCATGGGGAAAAAGGGAACTGTTTAAATGGACCATTAAGAGCACAAAAATTAACATGACATTAAGTCTCAAGAGTGCTTTTAAAGTACTTACTGGAACTATATATAGTTCTGTTACTGTGGAAATTTTGCAGTCATGTAAACAAACCTCTTATGTTAGGTCTTATTCATGTTCTTGTTTATCCATTCATTTGTGGAAATTAGGTGCTAAGATAAGAGGACCATTGTTGAATTTTTGGTTAGACATCGACAGCAGCACTTTGTTTGCCATCTACTCTCAGGATAACTGTTTTTGTTTTAATGTGGCACAGAGATGGAACCTCTCGCCAAAAATTTTGTCAGTGTGATTGAACTCTAATAGAGAAATATTTGTGCTGCCTGTGTACTGTTCATCAAGGTGCCAGGTGAGGCTGAATGAGCGAAACAAAATTCACTGGTTGACATGGAAACAGGGATAGTAAGGGGACAGAGGCCAGATGGAAATGTGGTTTAATTTCCCTCCAGCACTCAGTAACACTCAGTAATAGGATGGTTTTTTTTTTTTTTTTTTTTTTTACTACACAGAATAACATCCAGCAGGTATTCCAAAGACTGCACACTTTGCTTCAGGAGGAATACAGTGGAGAAGACCTTCAAATCATCGCATGTCCATCTATGGAGCAGGTACAGCTCTGTGGGATTAGCACAGCCTTCAGGGGCTTTAGATATTTTAAATAATGATGCTGCAGCTTCTAAAAGTGCTTCAAGCCAACTTCAGGAAAGATACATTTAATAAAGTGCATCAACTCAGGCACAGCAAGCGCTCATCACTTTTCATGGCTTTATTTCAGATTAACCTGCTGCTGTCTGTGAATAAGTAATGTGCGGTGAATCGATGCACCCTCTCGATGGCAACGTGACGCCGGCGCTTCAGTCATGACTGGGAGGCTGAGGGGGCGAAATGACCAGAAAAAAACCTGCACCTGTGCTGCCTGCTGGGACGGGAGTGCTTGGATGAATGTTAGAAGAAGAAAAAAAACACCAAAAGCCCAAAGATTTATCTGATGGAGGTTTGGGTGCTCATGTTGAACTTCATGTAGGAAAAGTGATTTTTTTTTTTAAGGTCAGCCTGCCAAAGGGTCTTAGGGTTACTCTTACTTACAGTGGTGTTTTTTTTTTTTTTTTTTAATCACAGTTGCATCTCCTAACACAGGACTGTTTTGGAGGTAATATAAAGATGGGGTAGGGATTTAAAGATAAGGACATGATGGACATATTAAACTCTTGGCAACTAATGGCCAGTAAGTAACAGTTATATGCCCAGTTCCCTTCTTTGATTTGGAAGGAAAATGCTGCAAAAATATTTTATTTCTTTATTTTACTATGTGAAAGTCTTTATACAGTGCCTTGCAGAAGGATTAATTCCCCTTTAAGCATTTTCACCTTTTGTCACATAGCAACCACAAACCTTAATATATTTTGTAGAGCTGTGGTAAACAGGCGTAAGAAAGGGCATCACTGTGCAGCAAAGGGAAAATGACACATGGCTTACTCACTTTTTAAAAAAAATAAAAACCCAAGCAGTATGGCGTGTATTTGTATTCAGTGATCAGGTAGAGAGGTTGTTTAAAGCAGGATTAGATTATAGAGTAACAGTTTGGGACGTCTCATAGATCACTGTTCTGTCCATCAATGTAAACACTAGTACTTGCGGTAGTACTGCAAACCTGGTCTGCCTAAACTGACAGACCTGGTAAGGAGCTCAATAATCAGAACAGCAGCCAAGAGGCCCATGGTAATGCTGGAGGAGCTGCAAAAATCCACCATATAGGTGTAGAATCTGTCAACAGGATGATTAATAGTTGTGCACTCAAGAAATCTGGAAGAACACCATAAGAAGTCTTGCTTGCAGTTTGTCATGAGCCATATAGGGGACACAGCAAACATGTAGGAACATGTGATCTGTTACAATGAGACCAACAATATCTTTTTGGCCTACATGCAAAATAACCTAAGTACTCCATCCCCACCATGAAACATGGTGGTGGCAGCATCTTGCTGTGGGAATTCAGAAATGTGTTTCTTCAACATCGACAGAGAAATTTGTGTTTATGGGAAGATGGATGGAGACAAATCAGGGCATTGCTGAATGGCAGGACAGGCAGAGGTTCACTTTCTAGCATTACAACAACCCTAAACATCAAGCCAGAACCAAAATGGAATAGTTTAGAACAAAGCACCTTCATGTATTACTGGAACTAAATCCAATTTAGAATCTGTAGCTTTTAAAAAAATGACTGTTCAGACACTCTTGATTCAGCTTGAACTACTTTGTAAAGAGGAATGGGTGAAAATCTCAGTCTCTAGATGTGCAACGCTGGTAGAGCCATCGAAAGAAAGAGTGGTTCTACAAAATTACTCAGGGCAGAAAATAAATGCATGCCACATCAGATTTATTCTTGTAAAACATGCTAATGTGTCCTTTTCCCTCCAGTTACCAATTGAACAGAATTCTGTTATGTAGCATAAAATCCCAATTTAATGCATTGTTTGTGGTTGTAACATGACAAAATGTGGAGAAGGTGAAGGGGTATTGATCTTTTTGCAAGGCACTGTTAGTCTCTGTCTGTGTAGCCAAATGATGACCTGTACTATGGGTAACTCAGGTCTGACAGGTTTCTTCTCTCTAATCCACACAAAGACAGCTGTTTTCACGAACCTTCTCACCCAAAACCTCCATGTTGAATGTTTTTGTTATTTTGTTGCACATTTGTAAAACAAAACAAAGAATTGAAATCTTGTGTTTTTATACTTTTCTTCTTTTATAACTTGACTAATTCAGCATTTACTCTAGCACAGTATAATACTTTGCTCTTACGTGAAGAATGGATGTGTCATCAGTGTACTCTTTGCTTTGATCTGTCCCATGTAAATTGATTTGTAGAGGTCTTCTATTTATGGACATTCTTATTAAAAGAAGAGGTTATTGATGTTACTTGGCTTTATTTCTAAAAAGCACTTAGTCGTTAAATTCAAATTCAAAGAACACCACAGCTTGAGTCACTTCACAGAAATGAGAATATCCTATTGAAGGACATTGTCCGCTTTGGGGGGTCTTCTTGGCAGAGTGTTGCCGTTTCACTGGCAGCTGCCGCCTTTCCATCTGCAGGATGAGGCTTTGCTGGGGCTCGACCTTCGTTGGACGTATGCTCATTTGATAGGTGACGAGGGACTGGATGTTCTGGAGCAGCGCCTTGATCTCTGCGCTCTTCTGCTTCAGATAAGTCTGAAGCGAGTCAACTTCTGGCACTGTTAGCTTTCTGCCTTGATTTGCCTGCAAAAAGCCAAAAAAAAAATGCAAAAAGCAGATGGGGTGATTTAGGTCTGAAATTGGGGTCACACAATAACTTACTTTCAGTTTAGCTTCTTTGTTGAGCTGCATGCTGTGTGTGTGGGAGGTGAAAAGGATGCAGATATCCTCCTGGGATTTGATGTGGACATTAAGGTGAGGGCTTAGCGTGAGGCGGAGGGGCTGGCAGGGTGGAGCATGAATATGATCCTTATTCTCCTGCCAGCTCCAGTGTTTCTTCACATCTCCTGTCTCACTGAAGAATGTACCTCCACTTGATGTAAGATTAACCCTAACAAAGAACGGGAATAATTTTGGTGACTCATGGAAGTAAATTTTTCTGCTAATAAAAGAGAAAATCTTACCAAATGCTGCCATTCTTATGATAACAGGTCTGTCCACTGCCGGTAAAAATTGCCTGAATGCGTGGCTCATCGCTTTTGTCCTCCAGAGCCACCACACAAGACCATTTGGCTGAGTGCGCAGCTGCCACAAGAATTGCAAGTCTTCCCGATGGATAGCTTTCCAGCATGATTAAGGAGATAAAGATCTACTCGTATCGAAGCAGTAATTTCTCATCAAGCTTCAAGTCAGAGGATACCACACCTGTCCGGTTCCATCTGGCAAGATCATAGTGAATGTTTTACCACTGTTATAGTGTTTGACAAGTGGTGTCATCCCCTGTTGATGCAAAGACAGAACTTTCACTCAGTCTTAATTTGTCATATTTTTGCAGATGTGTGAAATGCTATAAAATAAATTAATATTTAGTTGGAATTGGATAGTATAAAACCAGAGCATTTAGAGAGACCTTATCTGAGTACATTTATTCAGTGCTTTGTTAAATCGCATGTTAAAAATATATTTTTATAATCCCACCAGTGCCACTATTGTCTGTACCCCTAACAATCCCTTTAAGGTAAATGTAAATAAGACAGTTCTTTAATTTTACTTTGTCAGGTTGATCCAAATTTATAATTACTAATCCATAACCTTGTTTGTTTGGGGTATAAATATGGTGACATACAGGGGACAAGAACCCATTTGTTACAAAATAGAATGCATAGTAAGTAGGATGGTAAGGGAGGTACGCATTATGGAAAGGTTAATTCATTTCAGTAATTCAGTTTAAAAAGTAAAGTTTATATTGATTCATCACATGTGACAGAATGACATATTCCAAGCATTTTGTGTGGTATTTTTGATGATGATAATGGCTTAAAACCCACATTTCAACATCCTAAAAAAAAGTATATATTACCTGTGAACAATAAAACATTTTAATGTAGAAATGTTAGCTTATGGCCTACACAAGCATGGAGAAGACTTCTGACTTGACAGCTGTCCAGCAGAGGGTCACTGAAACCCTCCATAAGGGCAGTAAGCTATAAAGATAATTGGTTAAGAAGCTGGCTGCTCAGGGTGTTGTATGTAAGCATATTAACAGAAAGATGAGTGGAAGAAAAAAAGTGTGATAGACAAAGGGTCAAAGCCTTGAGGTGATTGTAAAACAAAGCTAATGCTAAAGTTTCGGGGATAATAATTTTAATTTTAAATAAAATCTGGTAGATTCTACCAGAAGACTGAGAATGGTTTATCAATGGGCCTTTAGCATTATAATTATCCAAAACTTTGAACCCTTCCACAGGTAAGCTGAAGAGAAGTATGTATTAGAGAGGACCCAGGATTGTCAATGATCTAGAATAGATATGCAAAGAGAAGTGGTCAAAACTCCCTCTCTCTATGTTCCAACCTTGTGAAATTCTACAGAAGACTAATGTTTTATTGGCAAAAGGGGGTTGTGCAAAAGATTAACAACAGAGGTGCCAATATTTGTGGCATTGGTGATTTTGTTAAATTATTTATTGTAATTTTTGTCCTCACTGAATAAATGTACTGAAATTTAAGGCTGGATTTTAAGGTTTGTTAGAGTGAGATGATGGTACTGCTATAATGTATAAATTCATCTGTAGACTTATTACACATTTATATTAGGATATGAATATTTAACATTTGACAGTACCTTTAGTCTCTTCCTGTTTACACTGAAAGAGAAGAAGCTGTCGCAGTTCATTTCTTTTTCAGCAAGAAAAGCCTCCAAAGAGTCAGAGTCCAAAGATAGATTAGGAGAGGTGTCGTGATCTTGTTTGTCTTCTGTAATGTTAAAGATGTCACAACATGGATGAGTTAAATGAAATGATGGTAAAACCTTAATCTGCTTGCAATATTGTCCACGGTGTGTGCAACCTTCTCCAGAGGTCTCATGATGTGAATCCTCTTTTGACGTCAGATTATTCTTCCTGAGGTGTGCCATGGAAAATTGGAATTCAGATACTGACTGGTGTTTAAATTTAATTGAAAAACATGTTTAATCACAGAAATCAGTAAGAGACTAGCAATACTGACCTTTGATCTTCCTTTTTGGCTGACTCTCCATCAGTTTCAGACTAATAGGAAAAATAAAATGCAGCAGATATTCTAAATTCTGTTTTCATGCAGACTTCCAGTTGGTGCTGGCCAGAGGCATAAGAAGTTAGTTTGTGTTAGGGCATCCTCCTAGTCTGGGGGCCAATAGGAACTTGAATTTGGGCCAAGTTCAGGACAGGTTTACACATGCACTAGCAGTGCATGAATTTGATTTTTGAATAAAATTATGTATATTTTTTATATCATTTTGTATCATAATGCAACATAGTGCATTTGTTTGTTTCTGATCAGGTGTCCCATTCTAACAACAGCTTAACTTGTGCTGTTCAAACTTTGACACATGGGCCAAAATCATCAAGTTAAAATGTACTCACGGCACATAGTAATTAAAATAAAAGTAATACATATATTTTATTTTTTTCTTACTTAACAATAACTAAACATGGGATGCTGTAATGGAACAAATAAAGTAGCCAGATTTTCGCAGAAACGGAATTGGTAACGTATTGTTAATTTGAAATTTAAAAGGATCTTGGGCGTTTGCCTTATTAAAAGAATGGTGAAACATTTTTTTTAGTCTGTTCTTAGCAATAACAACAGACTGAAATGGGTTTCTAACAATAGGTTTCTCTCTTTCTTTGAAAAAGCATGCTGAATTTTGCAAAGTGTAATAAATGGGTGCTCCAGAAGCCTGTTTTTGAATTTTGGGTCGAGGATGTTTGTGGCTGTGTTTACTTTAAAATCAAAGCAAAAAGCATTCATAAAAGATGAATACTTTGTGTTCTTTTGTACACTTTCTATTTTGAGATTTTGACAGTGAAAATCTTGCCTTTAATAAGTGTTCATCTGCATCCACCTCCTGTGCTAACAGGCCAAATTAGTACCGTTCATGAATTGTGGTCAGAGGACTGCACAAAATCATTCGAAGTGCTGTGAATGGTCCATGGGCCACATTTTGGACACACCTTGTTTAAGTAAACCATTCAAAGTTACTGCTTTTCACTTTTCTGCACTTTGTTTCTTCAACTCAACTTGAGGAATAAGTATGATCTAAACTGTGTCAACATCTGATAAAAGATAATTATCAGACCCCCAACATTTTTTGAATCGTCTGAGCTCGGAAAAGATTTATTGAATTTTTTTGGGAAAAAAAGATTTAAAAGGAGCACTTTTTCCTAAGTGATATTTATTAAACATAGATATGTTTACATTCTGTTTGGGTCATATTTCTCAATCCATTCAGTTTCCTCTGGTTCCTGTAACTACATTTTGAGCAATGTAGTTATTAATGTAGTTAATTTACGGAAGCCTATTGCTGTCACGGAGGAAAATAAATTTTCTAACACAAATTTGATCATTATATTGTACAAACGTGATATTATGTTGTATAAATGTAATAATTATATTGTGTAAATGTCATAAATTCTTCCATATGGTGGCGGTATGCTTTTAGGCTGTATTGGCGAGACTCAACTGTAGGAAGAAGTTGGCATACCATCTTAATTTGGGATGCATGTGATGAGAAATGAATGGCTAATACAAATATGGTTAACACTTTGGAAGATAGGCAACAGTCCCTCTCGCGACCCTGCAAGGATAAGCACGTGAGGTAATGGATGGATGGATAGATAACCCTTTGTTGCTATTCCTACGGAAAGCACGTCGTAGGACATTAGGTTCAGGATTTACATAAACGGGTCGCATCAGCCGCCTCTTTTGCCTTCGTTCCACAACACAGGGGTCAATATATTGACCCCTGTGTTGATATGTTGTGACTCAGAGTGTACTCTGTGTTTGTGTTAACATATCCATATTGAACAAGGTGGTGAAACTGATGCCTCCCATAACTCTCCAGCTGGTCAATTAGGAAGGCCGCCACATCAAAAAGGATTGGACTTGTTTTTCCTTCTGTGCAGTCCCATTCTGTTTAGGATCCTCCACAGAGTGGAGAATCAGCAGAATCAGTATCTCTCTGTCTTAGCCCAAGCATGAAGTAAAACTTGACCAGCTCCCGTTAGCCATTGTACTAGCCTTTATTATGCATCCACTAAAAGCACACTCCCGCCACCTTCTGGATGAAATGATCACCTTTGTACAATATACTTATCTCGTTCATACAATGTAATTATGATGTTTACACAATATATCACGTTTATACAATATAATATCACGTATATACCATATACTTATCACGTTTGTACAACATAATTATCATGTTTGTACAATATAATTAGCACGTTATAACCTGATGGTGTTCGAAAATGTATTTTCCTTCGTGACAGACAGCAATACGCTAACGTATCACAGTAAGCTGCAAATGTCGCAGTTGTTTTGTTAGCAGTAGCATCGTGCCTTCTGCTGTTAGCACTATGTGCTTGCTTTTATCTCCTTGAGGACATAATCGTACTGTTTGTTTTGAATAGTATTAATATATAAACAGTTCGGCATTGTTTTTTTTTGTTTGTTTGTTTTTGTTTTTTTTTTGTTTTTTTTTGCCATTTTTGTCCTGGGGAACACATAATCCAAATGCATTCTGTGACGTTGTTGGTTAACCATGTTAAAGCCTTGTTTACAAGACGTGTTCATTCATATTGTGGTAGCATTTGTATTTTTAAAAGGTATCTGACATGTAGTTTGTGTTAAAATATTGTTGACATTTTTTAATCAATTTGGGATTAAAAGGTTTCTGCGCTGTTAGATAATAGTGTCTCTATTAAAAATAACCGATCGGAGTGGAGTGGAATGCTCTGCGATACGTATCAAAGAGACCGCACCAAAGCAAGCTGCTCTGAGATGCACTTCAGAATAGGGGTAAAAGAGGAGCCTGTCGAGCTACAATAACGAGAAATTCAGATAAAAACATTGCAGTTCCATTTTATATTGACCACAACTGAATGATTTAAATGTGAAAAGATAGATTTAAAAGCATATGTCCACTTTGAAGGAACTAATGGGACTGTCGAATAAAGCTTTCAGTCGTACAGTAAATTAAATTAACTGTTAGGGTTTGAACACATTTCTCAGAACAAAATTCTAACTTTTCCAGACTCAAATTTCTAGATTTCTTTTCTTTCTTTCTTTCTTTTTTTTTTTTAGTATTCTGAAATTTGAGTACAAAATTTTAATCCAGTAGTTTGTTCTTAACTGTAGATTTCACAGATAGCACAATGTTGAAAATTGTTATATCCACATTTACTTATGTCTCATTTAATACAGTATATTTATGCACCAAACTGGCAAATTATGAACACTTAATATTATTATGTTTTACTGTATCATCAGGTTGAAAAACCTTATTAGAAACAAATACACTGTTTGTACTGTATAGTGGTTGTTGAAGAGGTTTTATTGTACAAATGTTCACCAAATCAGACCTAGAGGTCAAGTATTTAAAGTCCATTAATTCTTTCTTAAAGAAAAAAAAAAAAAGAATCTAATTAATTTGGTTGAATTCATACTTAAAAATCCAGTTTATGAAGGACTCCTGTTCCCTCTTTTGAATGCAGTTATATGTGTAACTCTGTTCAGATTTATTCCGGTTGGCATTTATTACTCATCCTGGAATACCTGAACTCTGGAGTTCTAAATGTGCCAACTCATGAATAAAATAAAATATAAAAACTGAAATAACTGTCTGAGTTCTGGACTCTGAGGCTGTTACTGGGTTCACTTTGACCTAAATACTGAAACTGGGCACATTGACAGTCTGAGCAGTGATAATGATTTTTTTTTTTTTTTTTTTTTTTTTTTTTTTTTTTTTTATCTGACACACCATTTCAGCTTAAAGTAGAGCTGGAGTGAAAGGAATGCTGTTAATTTAACACATATTTGGGAAAACAAAAACTTTAACAGTTTAAAGGCAACATTTGTGCTTTCTAACTATAAAGGTGTAGATAATATCATATGAAGTACAAATTTCACCTTTGTAAAGGTGCTATTGGAGGAAATGCAGGAGATCTTTTAAATCTGTCTAGTCCATCTTCTGCTGACTTTTTAAAACATTTCAAGTTGGAGCAAGTAATTGACTAACTGACATTCCCATTCCCTGGAGCTGTGGTGCAAGCATGGACAAAATGTTAAGAGGTTTGAAAGAGCAGGTCTGGGGTTTTTAGAGATTTTACTGATTCCTTGTTGTAATACCTTGCAATAACATCTATTGTGTATATATATATGTAACTTTCATTTCATCTATTTGAATGGATAAAAGCCAGGCGTTGTGGATTTTAATACTGCTGACTATTTTTCCTTTTGTTTTAAGAATCAGTTCAGTTCCAAGTTGCACATGTTGATGGGGGCTTTTTTTTCCTTTTAATATGAGTGAGCCCCCATATCGACTGCAGAATGAGCTGCACTCCCAATCTCACCTCTTTTGGGTCAACACTGTTGGCTATAAGAACTCCGGTCACTTGAGATTCCTTTAGCTGCTGGCTGTTCTCTCAGCAAATGTTCAACACAGCATGCAGCAACTGCTCTGATCCACTTGAAGCTGAAATCTAAAAACACCCTAAAATATCCTCTAATTCTTGTTCAGTTCTCTCTATAGACAGTGACTTGCAGTAGTTTTAATACCTTTGGGTTTTTTTTTTTTTGTTTTTTTTTTTTTTTTTTTTTTTTGTTTTTTTTTTTACGTTAGTCACTTTCAGCCACAAACTTCAGGATTTTATGTGATAAACCAACACAAAGTAACACATATCTGAAATGGTAGCTAGATGAGTCATGGTTTTACATTTTTTGCAAATTAAATTTAAAATGTATACATTTGGATTTAACCCCTCTGAGTCAATAGTTTGCAGTACTACCTTTCTCTGCGATGGTAGACTTTGAGGGGTTTTCTATCAATTTATTTAAAGACTAACATTTTTGTCCATTCTTTTATGTTTTTTCTCAAGTTCAGTCAGTAAACAGCATGTGCTAAGTCTTGCCCCAGAATGACAATTAGATTTAGGCCTGGACTGGTACTGCCTAACACATAACACATGCTTTATTCCAAACCATTCCATTGTCGCTATTGCTGTATATCCTGTATTTAGCTCCATCCATCCTCCCATCAACTCTGATCAGCTTATGTGCTAAAGAAAAGGATCCCCACAGCATGATGCTGCCACCACCACACTTCATTTAGTGTTCACTGTTATCGAGAGTGTTAGCTAACTTCCAGACCACCTTCTTCCATATTTGTTATATCCCCTATGGCTTGTGTCAAACTGCACACGACTTATTTTAGCTGTGTTTCTTCAACTCAGGCTTCATGTTTTTAAGAACACTCTGAAGTAAAGGGGGGAAAAAACCAAAGACTTTAAAATTTATTAAATTCTTTGAGGTCTTTAACTTGTGCTTCATGAATAAATCAGAACCGCGAAACTACTTGTCTCTGGATACTATGTCATATCAGCTTTCAAAACGTAAAACTTACAATGTGACAAGGCTGAGAAATCTCAAGTTCATTTTCACTTTGGCAAAAGGAAGAAATGTCTCTAAATAATATCAAAATATTTCAGTTACAGTAATTATGCCAAGGTTTTCTATTGGCTCTCTACAAAGTGTTATTCACTTGTTAGATTAATAAGAGTCAGTGTCAAAAAACCCCCTATCCTGCTTAGGATGTCCAATCAAATCTTTGACTCTGTCAGTGACATTTCCAGGAAGGCATATTTTACAAATCAAAATACCTCATTGTCAGCTTGTTGCTCCAAACTGTCATCAGAATGTAGCCCTCTAGTCTTTATCTTTGTGGTCAAACTCTTAAGTGAAGCATTTGGTGGTTCAGATTCTGCAGATAGAAATATACTAATTAACTTTAAAAATGTACAGTCATTCTCCAAAAGAGATTTATAAAACACAGATTTAAACAAAAAGTTACCTTGGCTATGCTCATGTCTGCTGGCTGTCTGTGTGCCAACGCTAATTCTGGTGATAGTCCTCCCATCAAAAGTTTGGATTGTGAGAAACTCTGATGAGCTTTCCCTGAAACCAGTACTTCATTATCACATTTTTGAGTCTAACAATGTTCAAAGCATAACTCAAGCACCCATACAGAAAAATGCAGTAAAGTGTGAGTTGTTTATTCTGTAGTTTAAATCAAGGCAAGTTGATTCACTTAATAGTGAGGATGAATTTGTAAAAAAAACAGGTTTAAGGTTGAAGACATTTATTTAAATACACTGTATAATGATAATGTTTTCTTTCTTCAAGTTCAGAAGTTTACATACCCCGAGATTACAAAGCTCTCAAACAGCTAGATGATGATATCATGGCTTTGTAAGCTTCTACTCGGTTAATTTACAACACTTGATGTAATTGGAAGCCCACCTGTAGATGTCATTTAAGGCAACACCTCAAACATACTGTTTCCTTTTGTGACATCATGGATATCAGGCAAGATATCCGGAAAAGAACTACTGACTACCACAATTGTGGTTCATCCAAGGGTCCAATTTCCTGATGCAAGAAGGTGCCATATTCATCTTTTCAGGCTGTTGTAAGCAAGTATAAACACCATGGTAATGTCTAGCCATTTTACCATTCAGGATGGAGGCTGGTTCTGTGTCTGAGAGATAAACATGTTTGTAAGCCAAACATCCGTATCAACCCCAGAACAAAAGCAAAACACTTTCCTTAAGATGGTGACCGAGGCTGGTAAGAGAGTGTAACTATCCGCAGTAAAACAAGTCTTATACCTCCATGCCGCTCAGAGAAAAAGAAGCTATTACTCTAAAAGCAATGAATTTAACTACTTAGGGGCAAAGATCTTATTTTTTGGACGCGTCTTGCTATCTGATGAAACTAAAACTGAAGTGTTAGGCGATAATAACCATCCTCACGTTTGGAGGGACACTAAGGAAGCTTGCAAGCCTGAAAACACCATCCAAATTGCAAAGTACAGGGGTTGTCAGGGTTTATAGGGTGTGTGTGTGTGTTGAGAAAATAGATGCCATCACAAGGAAAGAATATTATGTGGAAGTACTGAAGGAATATCTCAAGACATCAGCCAGGAAATTAAAGCTTGGGTACAAATCAGTCTTCCAAATCGACAGAGATCCTAAAAGAATCCCACTAAACCTCTTAGAAAGCAACTTAAGAACAAAAAAAGTCAGTGTTCTGTAGTAGCTGTCACAAAGCCCTCATCTTAATCTTTTAGAAATATTTTTGACAGCGCTGAAAAAGTGTGTAAGAGCAAGGCATTCTATATACCTGAATAAAATACACAAGTTATGTCAGAAGAATTGGGCCAGAATTCCAGCAAACTGTTGTGAGAAGCTTGTAGTTATTCAAAATTTTTGATCCAACACATACAGTTTAAAAGGATAGTCTACTAAATACTAGGGCAATGTACGCAAACTTGTAAATGTGAAAATATTTTTAAAACTTTCTAAATAATCTGGTCTTTAGTAAACAGTTCTGTTATCCAACTAATGCCAAACAGGACAAGTTTAGCCTTATTTATTGTGAGACAGTGAGAAACATACAGATATTTGGCTCTTTAAGGAGTGTATGTGAATATCTGTTTTAACATATGTATAATAGGTAACATAACATGCAACTCTTGCGTCATTGAAAAAATAAATTAATTTAAATCAAGCCTCATTAAATGTAATCTGACCTTGAGTTTAGCTGCATTGTATCTCCTGTGCATTAACTCTAGATTTGGGTGAGTTCTCACTAGACATCTGTTTGTTTACAGGTCCAGGATTTGTTTTTGTCTCCATCTCAGTTGATTTGCCTGGCGAGTCGGGTGTTTGCATCATGTCTGTGATAGTCTTGACTCATTGTGAAGCAGGGGTGAGCAGAGAAACCACAAAAAGTTGCATCAGGCTCGATACGGTCAAATAAAAACAGCCTGTTTTGCCCCCTAGTGTAACTTAGCAACCAGAGAACAATAAGGGAGCTTCAAGTGTGTAGCAGACAGAAAGAGAAATACACACAGAGGTTCCTTAAAGACTACTTCTTTTATCTGAAATCTCATCATTCTATTGTGGTTTACCTTTGCACCGGTGGTGTATTGAAGCTTGATGTAAGTATATAAACATTTGGAAAAAAAATTACTGTATATTCAGTTCTTTGAAGGATTTACATTTTATTTCTCATTATATTCTGGTTGGGCTTGGGTTTCTGGGTTTTGGTAGAGATTCATCTTGTATTCTTATAACTGTAGCAACAAAGATGTCATAAATCAGGACTATATCAGTGGCAGGTGGTGTTGTTATAATTTAACATCCAAAACACTAATTAAGGCTTGACTGATCCTAAAAGGGGTAAAAAAAAAATAACAGGTTTGGGAGTATAAAACATTTATATATTTAGTTATATCTTTGCATTAAGTGTATTAGTCTATTAGAAAGTTCAGTTCCCTTAAAGTGGACCCTATCAACAACCCTATCAGACCTCCCATGACTGTCAATCAAATCTGCCATGAAAGGAACTGCCCTAACTATCTTACAATCAAGTGATCCATATGGCTTTTCTCTTCAGGGTTCCTTAATTTTATTTTGGAAAGTGTCTGAGTGAAAATGGTAATCTGTCCCCACATATCTGTAACTGAACTTCCTCACCAGGCCATGGAGTAAAGAACAAACAAGTGTTTATTTGATTTGATATTTTAAAATACAAAATAACTACCATATACATATATACACATACACACTTATATATATATATATATATATATATATATATATATATATATATATATATATATATATATATATATATATATATATATATATATATTATTTGTTTTGTGTTGTAAATAAAATATGTTACAATTTGTACAATACCTTTTAGGTGGATCCTACAGAAGAAACAGCAGCACCTACAGTTGCAGTGTTCAGAGTTACAAAAATAATTAATCTTTCTTTGTGATTTTGTTTTTTTGTTCAAGACATGAAAAGAAAATCAAACTAAATTAAAATTTCTGCTCATCTGTTTTTGACCATGAAAAAGAAAAAATAGCTGGTATTTTAGTTCAGTTTTTTGTGCTGTCTAGCATCAACAACATCAGTTAAATGCCCTTTCTTCCTTAATCTGATGCTTTGTTTGAACTTCAGCACATTGTCTTCCTCACATCTAGATGCTTAAATGAACTGAGTTGATGCCATGTGACCGGTTGTTTTGCCATTTGTGTCATCAAGCAAGTTAAGCGGTGGAACTAATAGAGTGGTTAGTGGGTTTACACAAATGGCAGACATTATTATTAACACAAGAAAACTTCTGAAAGATTTGAAAAGAAAATTTGTTTGTATTTTAACAGCAGTTTAAATAATGCAACAAGTACAGTATAGACGGTGCCTTTCATCTGGAATTAGGCCATATAACTATGAAAAAAGTACACCCTCATTCAATTCTATCTTTTCTTAGGTGAACTTAATTCTTCAGAAACATTTTCATTTTGGCTTCATCTTTGTTCAATAAATAATGACATGTTGTGTGGTTTTTGTACACTTGAGGTTAGAATTTTATACATGCATACCCTTGAACTGATCGAGTGTGTCCTTTTTTTAACCATTACTGTATATGCTCACCATCAGTATTTGTGTGAACTTAATTATTTAAAGGGTCCAGGAAGAACACTAATTTACCAATCTTTCAGTGGATCATGTAAAATATTCATTTGCAAAACCAGTTATGTTTTGTTAAACTGGTCCTGCAATAATTGAATGGGATATCACTTGTGTTATGTTTTTCATCTCAAATAGCTTTTTTTAAAATCAAGTAATTCATTTTATGTCTTCTAAAGTCAAGGAAATATTAATTCAAGAGTGTTTTTATCTGTTTTTTTTTGCAAATGAGTTTTTCACACATTAGCCTTGACAATGGAAATGATTTATCACTGTTGTCTGCCAATAACTAGACAACTAAAACATAACATAGTGAAATAAATGTCTGCAATGACTGCAGGCAAATTAAAAGCATACTACAATTAATTTAAGGCTGATCTTTTAAAATATTTATCCATCAGTGCAAATTTGCTGGAATCTTTAGTCACAGCATAATTACAAATTGAGACAGAAGATCATGTGTGCTGTACCCCAGGATGTGCCTGTTTTATATAATTGCATGATATTAATAACTTTTTTATTTATCAAAAGAATCTTGCTTTGTTTTCATTTAGCCCATTGATGAAAAATACAGACATTGCTCATTGTTGGCATGTCTTCTCAAAAGCACAATAAAAGCCAAACACAATAATAAAGAAAAAGGGCATTAAACATTTGGGTTATTAAACAAAGAAAATGGAAAACAATTACTCATTAAGATTACGTCTACATTGATTTGTTTAGAGATAAAATTGTAACAGATTGAACTCAGTAAAATTCAGCTGAAGAACAGTTTTTCATTGAAAGCTTTTTACAGTTGTCTAATGCATTTGTGTCTAACAATGTTTATTCCCACCCAAAAATTGTCAATTGTTAAGAGTTGCTTGCACAATAAGCCCTCATATTGTCAATTTGTGCAACTGTATGTTAGCATATGTTGCAGAAATAAATGTACAGAATTTTATGTCAGAAAACCAATGATGCCTAAACCCTGTTTGATGTTTGTCAATTATGAGAGTTAATGTGCAGTTTTTCATCAGCTTTCTTATGTCTAGAAGTGCTAGAAATGAGCATTACTTAAGCAATTGATGGCTAAAATGGTTATGTATACAGTGTACATAAATATCTGGTTTTAACTTTACTGTTATTAAACCAAATGTCTCTGGTCAAAATGTACAAAATAGTAAGCCTAATCAACAACAGAATGTAGATTGCCAGATATTAAATTAAAAATAGGCTAGGATTGTGTTTTTATAAACATGTAGCTGTGTGGCTGGTAATGTTTTTGTCATTTTTAAGCAAAATTGAGAATGACCGCAAACACAAGATCCTCAAGAGAAAATGTAAATAAAATAATGTTATCCTCTAGGAGTAATAATGTCATAAACTCTGGCATTACCACAAATCATAAACCAAGTTTTGTATTCCTCTTTTAATTTGCATGAAACTGTATCTGTTTGGTTGACTTCTGTTTTTCCAGTTGCTTGCTCAGCTGCTCCTTCCGTGCAATGTAACGATAATGTGGTTTAAAGTTGCATACATTTGCAGATGGGTAGGACATGCAGGTTTGTATCTGGTCGAGCAGAGAGTAAATCTCTATCTTCTTTATTTGGACGTATCTCTCCAAAAGGCTTTGGCCTAACATGTCATGGCTTTCTGGGCAAATGAACTGCATTTAAGACAAAAAAAAACCCACAACTTTTTTTAATGCATTGTTTTTTCATCAGTAAACTGCAGCTGCTGTATTTTCATCATATATTTTACAATGGAGAAAACATTTTATCAAAACACATACAATGTGTTTTGAATCTGTGCTGACCCACCTCGAGCTCTGAGCCAACACTGAAACGTACGTGGTATTCGTTATGTGCAAAGGTAAGATACACATGCTCTCGTGAATGTATGCGGACACTGATTTGTGGCCACAGGGTGAAGGTGAGGGGCTTGAATGGAAGGTTATGCACATGTGGGTCAAAATACAACCAGTTCCAACGCCTCCTCAAATCGCCTGTCTCGCTGAAGCAGAGACCTCCACCAGGGGTTAGGCTCAACCTTTAAAAACACAGAAGAAAAAATAACAACAAAGAAAGCAGAATGTCTCTCAAAGATGTTATTAACCATCAAAGATATTAACCAAATGCAAAAACAAATTTTTTTTTACAATTATTAGCACCTTATTATTATAGTTTCATTTTCAAGTTTACATGCAAAATCAGCATGAATATCATATTCATTTGGAAATTTTAAAGATTATGTCAATCATTCTTTTATCCCCAGTGGACTGGTAATACAACCTTTGATGATTTTACAAAACAAGAATTGAATGCAGATAGCGTCAACATGACATACACAGACTCAAATAAATACCTACAACCTCATTCATATTTGGATAAGTCCCTTGATTGACCTATTGGCAAAGATGACTGCATGTCCTGGCATAATTTTGGCTGGATATTTGACCACTCTTATTAGAATTATACAGTTAATTTAAATTGCCTGGTTTCCCAGCACAGATCCAGTCTTTAAGCATAGTGCACAAATTTTCAGTTGAGTTAGGATCTATACCACTCCAGAAGACTGTTTGGGATCAGCGTCACTTTGGAACACCAACCTGTGGCTAAATTTCAACCATGTACAACAACAATATTGATTTATGTTTTTTTTTTCTTTTGATCTACAAAAAAGTAGCAGCAATGTGGATTCCTTTAGCAGCTGTACTGTATTTTAAAGTAATTGTTTAGCAGTTTTCCTAAAGTTCTCTAATTTGTCTGATATGATAATCAGACATCCACCGACATGTCCTTTTAAAGCACAGACATGTCCAAACATGCCTACTTGTAGCATTGTTTGTGGCTTCACTTTTAATCATACAAATCTTAACCTGTGGCTTCTGTTGGTGTGTTTAAAAGATGGCTAATTCATGCAATCAGTGGATTATTTTTCCATCGGTTATCAACAGACAAGGAATCAAGACAAATGTGACTGAATAATTAAGATGTATAGACACCACCAAACTCTCATGGGTTTGCTCTTTTTTTTTAAGCCAAAGCCTTTTGAGGAGGGAAATCTATACCCCACAGCTCAAGCTACAACTAAACACCAAAGAAGAAACATTCCCTTTTGAAGAGGATTAAGAACACCGCTGATACTGAATCAGATAGGATGTTAGGTTTTAGAAATAACAGGTAATCTAGGTATATTCTTTTATGATCCATAATCATTCATTAGTACATGATATCCTGATTTTTACCTCCCTAACCTCATTATCAACCTACCCCAGATAATTATCGCTTATAAATATTCAAATACATGGCTACTGTGCTCTCAGTGATTTCAAACAATAAAAAACAGCAAATCAATACCAAGTTGTTGTTGTTTTTTAATAATTTTTTCAGCAATATTTGCCTCTATTTGATAGTACTCCAACAGGAAGGGGGCAGAGAGAAGGGGGGGAAGACATGCAGCATATGTACCCAGGACGGGAGTTGAACTCTGAATGGCCATGTTGAGGTCCGTAGCCTCTGTATACAGAGCATCCACTCTGACCAATGCGCAACGTGATGCTTCAGATCAATACAAAATTAAATTATTACAAAAGAATTCCAAGTCATTACCCCAGATTTGAAAAAATAAGGAGTGGTATGACAACAGTAATCCATTTAAGATTTAAAAATTTATTTTGGTGCACATTTTTTATTTTACCTGTATTTGTTCTGCAAGAGATCGTTTGTTTACATATAAAGAGTACAGAGCATAGATTGCCAACAAAATACATTGTGGAAATTTATAAAGAACTTAATTTATGACACAAAATAATTATTCAAGAAACAGTTACCATGTCGATCCATTGGAATGGTAGCAAGTAGAGTAGCCTTTAGTTGTGAAAATGGCTTTGATGCGAGGGTCTGTGTCCTTGTCCTCAAGGACTATGTAAGTGAAGTGAGCAGCTTCCGCTGAGGATATTACGATGGCTGGTTTCCCAGAAGGATAACTTTTTCTGTTAAGGAGCATTAACACTGTGCAAATTCTTTCTCAAAAGGAAAAATGGCATCCTCTTAATTTGTCCTCTTTTTTTTTCTGTACTGGAATAGAAAGGATACAAAGCAGTACCTGTTCCATCGGAATATATGATCAGGAAATACTTCCCACTTTTGTAAAATTTCTGTATTGCGTCTTTCATCTGCCATAAAACACAAAGTTATAGATATCAATAAAATGTATTTTGCAGCACAAAGATCAAAATTTGTATTTGGCTCTTTCCTTCATTTTTCGCCACAATTTTCATGAGCTCAGACTCAAATTACTGTTATGGAAAGATCAGAACTGTAGCATACATACCTCTGGTTCAACAAATGACTCTTCTTGCAATCTTATTGTAACAGTAGTTTCAACATTTTTCTCTGGGACAAGAAGCTCATATCTTATCCCCTTTGACAATGTCAACAAGCCTGAGCCACAAAAGGAGAACATTCATTCATTGTCTATCTTCAGTAAGACGCATGATACACAACATGCTTGACATAATATTGTTGGCTTCTTTATCTAAAGAAGCCTTAAGCTTACATATATACCTGATTTTTCAGATTTTCTTTTTTTTTTCTGGTGTCGCAAATGTATCAACCTACATTAGAAAATCCAGATACTTTCTATGTTAGATGTAAGAATGCAACATAAGAACCCAAAACACCACAATAGCAATCACTACATAATGTAAAAGGAATCAAATAACATAAAAGCCTTTTCAGTGTTATGTGATAGATCAACACAAAGTAGTACATACATGTAGAAAGAAAGGAAAAGGACATATGCTTTTCTTTTTTTACAAATATAAATCTGAAAAGGTCAGTGTGCATTTTCATTCAGCATCCCTTCAGTGCATACATTGTTGAACCACCTTTTGCTAAAACTACAGCTGCAAGTCTTTTGAGTGTACCAGTTTTGCAGTTGTAGGGACCGAAACTTTTGCCCATTCTTCTTTGCAAAATATGTTAATCTCAGTCAGACTGAATGGACAAGTTCTGCCACAGATTCTTAACTAGATTTAAGTCTAGACTGTGTCTGGGTCATTCAAACACATAATTATGCTTTGATTAAAACTATTCTAATGAAATTCTGTTCATATAGTGTTGTTGTTCTGCTGGAAATTGAACCTCTGCTGCCAGTCTCAAGTCTTATCGAGACTCTGGCAGGTTTCCTTCCAGGATTGTTCCATCAATTCAGACCAGCTTTCTTGACACCGCTGAAGAAAAGAATTTCTACAGCATAAATTAGTCACCACCACATATTACGGTGACAATGGTGAATATTCAATATTGGAGTGATGTGAACAGTTTGCTGTGTCTGCTAAATGGCTTGTGGCAAAATATGAATAGGACATCTTATCCTTTGAAAAATTGCTTTCTTCTTGTCATTCTTACAGAAAGGTTGGATTGTCTAACTTGAGTTGTGGCTCAGGTTAGACAATCTCTGTGGCACAGTATTAGGACCAAAATGAAGACTATTGCAACAGTTTCCATTTTAGTCCTAATACAGCACGATACTGGGTTAAAATCCCAGCTGGGTGGCCTTTCTGTATAGAGTTTGCATGTTCTCTCTGCATTTGTGTGATGTGATTATGGAAAGTTAGACTTTCAATCTTTTCAAATAAGGTTACTCCTAGTGGCAATTAGTCGCGCTGCATTTATTTATTGTTATTCTGTTTTTTACATAATAAATTAATGTGTATGTGTGTGCGTGTGTGTATGTATGTGTGTGTGTGTGTGTGTGTGTGTGTGTGTGTGTGTATGTGTGTGTGTGTGTGTGTGTGTGTTGGGGTGGGGCTGCGTTCATTACATAAATATGCCACACTTTTACAATTTTGATTAAAAAATTTGAAACTCATGTATCATAACTTTGTGTTGGTTTATGACATCAACTCCCAACAAAATAGATTCAAAGTTATGGTTGTAACATGGTAAGATCTGAAAAAATGGGGGAGTGAATACTTTTGCTTTGCAAAGAGTACCATCTAGAGAATGATAGTATAGAGAAAAGACTCGGCCTTCTTGCATGCCACCCACCGTCTTCTATGTAGCTCTTTTGCATTCTCCAACTCCTGTCTGTTAACAGATTCATGAAAGTCCACATCAATCATCCTATCAGAGTATTTCATTTCCAGTTTCTTCCTTTCCATCTGGATGAGTTCTCTCATTTGTTTAGCTTGCTCACAATAGAAGACCTGAATAAAACAATTTTAAAAGTACTTCTTTTTCCATTTTTCATTTTTCACTCATGGTGTTCCTCGACTGTGAACTTTATTGAACCTCAAATGAGGGTGATCCTGTCATTCTGTAAAGGTTATATGTGGTGTAATCATTTCTAATGAACTGATGTAAAGTAAAACAAACTGCACTCACCTTCTCAACTCGGGTCCCATCGTTCAGCACTTCTCTGAGTGTAAAGGGCTGACAGAGCTTCTGGCAGTACTCACATGGAACAATATGAGCATTCTTATCAAATTCAACTTCTGGAAGCTGTAGCCAGAAAAACAGATTTACAATCACCTTTCACCTCAGATATTAAAGCCTCCACATTCAGTTATTACTGTGGGAAAACAACAAAAAAAGATCATTGCTGTTGTTTCTAAGCACTTAACTTGCTTGGCGCCATCTTTGATATATAAATGGTATGTTTTGGCTCTCGTCTGTGTGCTATAAGACAAGGGAGACCCAGACAAGGTATATCATACTCCCCGTCTATCTCTTCATCTTCTGAGTCCTAATATAAAACAAAAAACTTCACAAAAAATGTACATAGATTGTTGATCAAAGATGACAATCTAAATCAGTGATGTCCAAACTGTTTGCAATGTGGGCCAAATATGCAAGTTAAGAGTATTCAAGGCCACAAATATTTGAAAATTTAAAAAATTAGAATTGCTCAATAGTTTTTATTTTGACTTTTCTTGATTTTAACCTGCTCAACAATAGCCTAGATGGGTGACATTCTAACACAATAAACAATGCAGTGTGATGCTTGTATAAAAGGTATCTGTAAGTCATTGTAGATCCAAAATTTTAAGAATCCCTGACATTTGCATTATTAAAAGAAATTTCCAACATTTTTGGGGTGAACTGTTCCTGTCTTCTTTTTATAATCTATTCTCAGAAAAAAAAACAAACAAAAAAAAACAAACAAAAAAAAACAAACAAAAAAAAAATAGATCATCAGTCACGCTTGCATTAAAAGCACTTGTTGTATTTAGCAAAGTTTAATAAATGAGTGCACTGAAGCCTGCTTTTGAGTAAAAGGTGCTGGATGTGGTCCTGCTTACTATCGAATTAAATGTAAATGCCCTCAACTTGGTTAATAAAAGACAAAAACATTGTCTGCACAATCTTCCAATTTCAGAGAAAATCTCAGCCTGAAAAAAATGCCCATCTGCATCAACAGCTTAAGCTAGTGGGCTAAATTTGCACCATCTTTGAATTGCAGTTGCTAGCCACTCAAAATCTTTCACAAATGGCCATGGGCTGCCCTTTGAACACCCCTGATCCTAAATCAGTAACCCAAACAGAAGAAAAAGGAAAAAATTGTTGTTAGGTTGGGAGTAATTTTTATTTTAACCAAAGCTGTGTAAATGCAAAAAATACAGATTGATCTCAAAATTCAAATAATTGCATAAAGATTTTATTTATTCATGCATGTTAGTTTACTTGAATAGAAAGCATGCGTTTTTGCTTGACTTGTTTACATAACCCAGATATCTTTTAATTTGAGCAGCCTACCGTTGAATACAAGTCAGTGTCCATGTTCATTTCATCATACATCTGGAGATCCCCCACTTCCTTTTGAACTGCACCACAGAGAAATAATTAGCAATCTGATTGATGTCTATAAGTCATGGGAGGCAAAGTGGGGGCAGGAACAAGTGACCCATTCTCACCCAAACTGATGACACAGCTTACCTTGACAGCTGCAAGAAAGGCTCTGCTCCACCCTCTCCCAATCTGTCTGCGTTTCAGTGTTCACCAGAGTAATAAATCTTCCATCCAGTGTGCAGACCTCCATGAAATGTGGTGGGGCTGGACTGCTCAAAGGAACAGAGACAAAAGATTTAGCTACAGTTTCATTCAAGTGTCTGAAATACTTCTAAACCAACATGTCAATATGCAAAAAACAATTTTTTGCTGACACAGATCAGCTGTAGCAGGCGCTAGTGATGTTTTATCTACCTCCCAAAAAATAAACATCTTGAATATATTTTATCAAACTCAAGCTATTTTCTATGTTAATTTATGTCAATTTGTGGTAGGATTTTAATACTTCCTCTTGAGTTAGAAAGATTACTGGTTAAAATTGCTACAAAGCTAAAATACATGTAGCTAATCGCTGTTATTACTATAAATATTATTGCCCTAGGAGATTTCATAGTGTTGCTGTTTTTGTCTTTTCATAACCAACCCTCTTGTGTCTTTCACAGGACATTTTCTGCTGATTAAGCATGAGTTCATACCCTTTTGGGATGTGTTTTTACCAGCTTTGACAACTAGTGACTTAAAGTTATTTTCTAAAATCTGCTTAGAGTATCCAGTAAGGAAATGTTTGTTTTTTTTCTGAAACTTCAGTAAACTATATCCACCAACAGGAGATCAGTCAAAGTTATTTTGGTTTGACCCAGGAGCAGAATCATATTTCATGAAAATGCATGGAGAGAAACTGTATCAGTTATTGTTATTTATTGCAGCTCATATTGTATCACTTTAGAAATGGGTCCATCTCTGTTTGCACTTTTGCAATTTGTTTTTTTTTTTTTTTTTTTTTTTTTTATCTCAGGCTTGTGTAGAATAAAAGCCAATTGCCACAAGACATTTTGAAACATTCATGTGTAACTTCATAATGCCTTGGGAAGGAAGTGTTGTGCTAATTTAAACCATTAATGATAACATGAGATGATATTTCAAAATGACCCTCATGAGGATCAGAACTTTAATCAGTGACAATAAGATAAAATTATATTAACTAGATATGTATAACTTGCATCACATTAAAGTGAACGTGTGTCAGAGTCAGAGGCCCATGTGTGAAATTTTGGGATTGAAAAAGGACAATAAAGATTGCGATGATAAATGAAACTGGAGGCATTGCATTTATTAACTTTAATGAGTAATACAAACACTATAATGTAAGATTAGAGTATTTGTGTATGTTTACTTGTTTCCATAATTCATTACAACTCTTAGCTACAACAGCAGATTTCAGAAAAGTTGCAATGGTTTAGTAAACAGGTCTGAAATGGTTATGGGTCAAATCAAACTTCAGCTAATTTGTATCAGCATTTTTTTTTACGTCTTCCACAATAGATTGTCATTTTGTTCTGTCCTAGTTCCATTTAAGTAACCCAAACAGCAGAAAAAAAAATAGAAACTCCTTACCCATAAATAAATCCTTTCTGTATTCTCTGTTCTGTATCAGTTTATTTTTCTTGGTAGCAAATCATTTTATGAAGTGTCGTGATGAATAGTAATTAAAAAAATGCATGCACTTTATGGATAATTTGATTGTATATTAATTTCTGAATACTTTTATTTGGAGACCTACAATAACACTGTACATTGACTGAGATTCTGATCCTTGTTTGGACATTCCTATTTAATATAAAAGATTATTATCTTCGATCTAACCAAAGTGACCTCTTGCAGCTTAATATTATTCACTGGAGTCACTCAGCCTCCTTTAAAGGGGCAGTATTACATGTTTTCAAGGCACATAGAATTATTTTATAGCACAATCAAGTAACTATGTTACCTTCAGTTGTCATAAAAATACTGTATATATGAAATTTGACTTAAAAGAAATTTGAATTCGTAATTTAATGTCTTGAAATTGGGCCTCTGTCTGTTTAAGAAAGACCTGCTCTTTCTGAAATTCCGCCTTCAGGAAGTCATCACATCAGCTAGCCCTTTCACAATGTTTTTATCAGTGTTGCACTGAGAAGTATCTTGAAAAATGAGCTCAGCAAATGCACAGTTCCACCAGCTGTTTGCTAATTGCTGCTGGCTAGTCTGAAGGATCTGAGTGGGGATGTCACAGGGGAGGGGTGTTCTGTGAGGCAGAAGCTCCGAAGCTTAGAAACTGCAGCTCTAAGGAGGAGCTACACCCCGAAGGCAGTGCTGGGTATCTAGGCATTTCGCACAGCTGAATGGTTGCCATGGGAGATTAAAGGATTTCTCAAACATGCATGAAAGAATCAAGGCAACAATCCAGGTATGTTTTTGATGAGGGAATAACATTATAACATGATGTAAAGTTCAAAAAAGTCGATTTTACAAAAATACTGTCCCTTTAAATTTAAAATTAGATGACAAAGGTGTTCAAACTTTGGTTGCCAAAAAAAGTAGGAAACATCCCTAAGGCACGTATGAACTGTTACACAGTTTGTACAAAACATACTCAAAAAAAGTCAGCTACAAAATGACCGAAGCTGCAAAGGAAGGGAATTGCTAAGGAGCAAAATGACCAGCACCCAGACATGTAGATTATTCATGCAGATAGGTTGGTACAAAATAGCAATGTGCATGAATGAAATAGGGGTATGAATTAGCAAAGTTGTAAACTGACCCAGAGCCTTTAGAATTTGTCAGGGTTGAATTAAATTTAGAACAGAAAAGGCAGCAAACCCAATAAAAAAGAAACGCTAAACAGCCAGTGTGAACAGGTATAAAGCAGGAAATGACTACCAGAGAACAAAGAAAGGTGCAGTTCAGGTACAGTATGAGGGGGATGACTAAAATGCTGGTAGAGGACTATTCACAATTTAGAACACAGGTGTGGGAAAGAAAAAAAAGTGAACACAAACCAGTGTACAGGAAATGAACAAGAGGGAATATCTGTTATAGTTAAATAGGAACAAAGCAAAAGAAAACATTAAAAAAATCATGCATTTATTATTTTTACAAATTCCAATAATTCTATCACCACCAAGGAAAATAAATGGCGATCTTGGATTAGTTACTTTGCATAAGCCAGCCAATAGCATGTCAAGTAACATTGCACTCAGGAATTTCAGTTTTCAAAGCTGCATTTTTTTTCAAATATTTTAGATATATTCTATGAAAAAAAAAAAAAATCCATGAATAATTTGGAGTTACATTCCACAGAAAAAGCTGTGAATATGTGAATGCACAAACACTGAACCATGACATGGTAGGGGCTCCCTGTACCTAAACAAATTTCCATTTGTAAAAATAATAAATATTAATCTTGAAAACCAATTAAATATTTAATTCCAAACAACAGATTTTAGAGCTGTAGAAATCATGAAAATAATTAAACTTTTACAATATTTACAATGTATCTTTGACACACTTACTGTACATACAAGAAAATGTTGTAAATTTAATTTCAGTACACATCTTCCATTGTTTGTAACATCTCATGGTCTATTTTTACTGACGTAGAACACACTTCCTGCACCCCGCTTACACTGTACCATATATCGAATTTTGTGCTATTATAGTGTATAAAAACTTAAAGGTTAAAATTTATTACAACAGCAGTATGGATTGGTACAGCTGTAAGACTTTGCAGTTGAGTAACTATGTAACTCTATGACAACTCATAGTTCAGCCCAAAATGATTCATACCTCAGACAGAATTAAATCTTAAACTATCTAAATTCAACTAAAAGGTTTGTTATTTGATATCGAACACGAGACAGCTAAGCATCTCTCAAAAGATAATAAAACTATATGAAAGTAGCATTAATTTTAATATACCTTTTTTTTATTTTCATATTTTTAAAAATCTATGGGAAAGTCTTTATTGGCATTCCACCAATCAAACCTTTGTTAACATGGCTGAGTAGGATTTTTTTTTTTTTTGCATGTCTCCACTGGCATTTTTGACAATTCTTCACTGTAATGAGCTCAGGTGTTTGAGGTTGGAAGCCTCCTTGTGATTACCCAGATTTTTTACTCTATCCATCCATTTGGAGTCTTGTACTCCATAATCATGGGTTATAATGTCATGTTTTATGAGATACCTGACCCAAATAGGATCAAAACCACAATTACTAGAAATAAGGCCATAATTTGAAATTTAAATTAAATTATCCATGAAATTTCAGTACAATACCAGTGCAATACCCATAAAAAAGAGCAATTTCAGCCAGGTAAAATCATCAACTCCAATGGTGTTTAACATGAAGGTAATCGCAGTAAACAATATATGTAGCTATAAAAAAAAGAAGAGAAAAGAGAAGAAAAAGATTTTCTATATTACTACTTTCTTACAGTGTGTTCTCTAACAACGATGTACTTGAATCTTCTGGTTCTCTCCCATGTCCTACCAACAGAACAGAAAATTGGATTTGGATTCATGTAGAACATAAAGACAGACTAGCTATATATATATATATATATATATATATATATATATATATATATATATATATATATTTGTCAGATTTTTTTCATTTCCAACTCACTTTTTTCAATCTGTTCTTCGGAAGAAATGCCAGCACATACATTCTCAAGGTCATTTGTCACCGGCGAAGCACAGATCTCAGCTTTCAAAGGGGAGCTGGAGTAGTTGTCGGGTATGTTATTAACAATGGGGCCTCTCTTGTCGTCACATGTCTTGTGCTCCTCCAGGCTCTTCAACTTGTCATAAAACTGTGGAGAGGAGAAGTCACCTTCTTCGGGACTCTCAGGAGAGGCAGATGCAGTTTCTCCCTGGTAGGACGGAGTCAGACTCATGTTTTCAAAACGTGATATGTCAAATGAAGCAGAGTCTCCAGAGGAAGCTGACTGAACACAGTACAATTCCGATCCCCCCATCCTATTTGTTTTTGTTCAAGTGCAGTTGCCTGGCAGTAGCTGTGCATCAAGATCATCTAAACTGTCATGTAGTTTCAGAAGATTATTTTCTCCCCTCTATTCGTTACTTTAATCTGTAATGAATTGAAACAGTGCGTGGAATGCTTTGTAGCTGGAGAACAGATCTCTCATAAGATTGAAATACACATTTTGGAACATTTTGTGAAAAAAAAAAACTTTATTTCAGTGAGTAATGAATACTATTTTTGCAAAAGTAAAATGAAGAAACTGTACAATAATATACCCACTGAAGACTATAAAATGATCTCACTTCTTGATAACAGACAACCACTCTTTCATTCACAATGATGCATCAAGGGGAGTAATTACAGTCACTACTGACAGATAGATGAGTAATGCTGACAACAATACCTTAGTCTATAAAACCCAGAGTTCCCTCAGTTGAGTTAGAACATTTTATAGGAGGCACAGCAACAGAGAGTTGTCTTTTGTGTTAAATATAAAGTCTATTTTTTAAGGTTTTACAGCGACTTGCTTCTCAAAGCGTGTGTACAACTGAAGGTAGGCTGAAATAATTCACTGTAACACACTATTTCATCTCTGTTTGCACATTTCTTCATGCCTTTTGATCAGGAAATTGAATTAATCCTTTTCCATTACCTCAGTGGCATTGCTGTAAATCTAAAGGCAATATATGCTAATTATTGCATTTTTCCTTTTTTTTTAGCCCAGATTTAGCAGAAAAACACTTCAGGGTTTTATTAAAGAAGAAACAATGAGAACCGTGACTCTCCTTCTGTATTTTGGAAATATATTTGTGGTATTATGGGCCAATGATCAACATTCAGATCCATTCTCTGTAATCACGCTGTATGAAACAGCCTCCCCCAGTCTTTCAGCAGTGGAAAAACAGCAATCCAACAGCTCGGTTCTTCCAACCCAAGAAACGCGAGGAAAAATAGCACAGCCCCCCATGTGCTTAGAGTCTGCTGGAATCAGAGGTGCCTTCAAATATGTCAACATTATGGTCTCTCTGGTGGTGTTTGTTGTTGGAATAGTAGGAAATTCGGCTCTGTTGAAAGTCATATATGCAAACAAAACCATGAGAAGTGGACCTAACATCATCATTGCAAGCCTTGCTGTGGGGGATCTGATCCACATTGTGATAGACATTCCAATAAACTCATACAGGGTGAGTTATTTGCCATATGCTGTGTAATAACAATGAGAAAACACATTGCACCATATGTTGCTTTTCTGCATTCTGTTCATTTTAAAACTTCAATCCTGATCTTCTTCTTCTTTCTTTTAACCGAATTGTCCTTGTCTTTGTTGCAGCTCCTGGCAGAGGATTGGCCCTTCGGTTTAATAATATGCAAACTTGTCCCTTTCATCCAAAAAACTTCTGTTGGGATTACTGTGTTGAGCTTATGTGCCTTGAGTGTTGACAGGTAGGGAGATAAGATGCACTGTTCAGTCGCCTCCATGAGAATAGTGTTTTGAGGCTACAATCTGTATTTCATCAAGCAGACGCATTTCAGCTCTAGTCCTTGAAATGCTCTTCAACTAGAATTGCCTCATTGCTACAGACAAAAAGTTCCCTAAGCCATGACATTTTCTCATTGATTTTGCAGATACCGTGCTGTTGTGTCCTGGAATCAAATCAAAGGCATCTGGGTTTCTGTGCGGACAACGATTGAAATAACCCTGATATGGGTTTTTTCCATCCTGCTGGCTGTCCCTGAAATAGTCGGCTTTGATATGATAACAATGGACTATAAAGAGAAGCATCTGAGGATATGTCTGCTTCACCCCATCCAAACCACACAGTTCATGCAGGTAATGTCATGCTGATCAGCAGGACAGAATAAACAGAAGATGCCAAATTTGATCAAATGCAAGCCTTGAAATGTCAAGTATGTGTTTATTGATGTCCCTGTTGACCTATAAATATATGCATCAGTATTGTGCTATTGGTGCTGTTCCATCACCCTCAGCAATGATGGTTTTTCTGGCATGTGTCTTGTTTAATTTACAGTTTTATAAATCTGTAAAGGACTGGTGGCTCTTTGGCTTTTACTTTTGCATGCCACTGACCTGGACTGCAATTTTCTACACGCTGATGACCAGAAAGATGCTGAAAAACACTGAGAACACATTAAATGACCACATTAAACAGGTTTTACGATTATCCTCTACTTTCAAGATCATTTGGTAATCTTTAAAAACATAAATTTTAATGTACATTACATCTTTCTTTTTAAAGAGGCGAGAAGTCGCCAGAACTGTCTTCTGCCTGGTTATCGTGTTTGCACTGTGCTGGTTACCTCTGTACCTCAGCAGAATCCTAAAATGGACCATATATGACGAGAAGGATCCTAACAGGTGCCAGCTACTTAGGTGAGCATTTTTTTTCTGCAACTGATAACTATTATGGAGTTACTTTAAAAAACTATTCATAACCCATAAAATTGGTTACATTTTGACACATTACAACCACAGAATTAAATGTATTTTAATAGAATTTTATGTGAAAGAACAACACTAAGTAGTGGATAATTGTGAAGTGGAAGGAAAATCATACTTGGTTTTCACAATATGCTACAGATAAAAATCTGAGACGTGCAGTGAGCATTTGTATTAACACAATTCTGCTTTTAGAGCTCCAACTCTTATGAGGTATGTCTCAGCTTTGGACATTTAGAGACTGACATTTTTTGTACAATCTTCTTTGCTCATTCTCAGCCACATTAGAAGAAGAACATCTGTAAACAGCAACTTTCAAGTCTTTGCACAGATTCAAAGGAAAAATGTTCCTTCACTGTTACAACTAAAAAACTTGAATGTATGTTATGGGGATTTTATGTCATAGACCAACAACATCTCATGCATCTCATTCAATTTTTTACAAGTAAAAATCTAAAAAGTTTGACATTTATTGGTATTAAACTCCATTCAGTCTGATACCCTTTAATAAAATCCAAAACCATCATCAGTCACACAGTTAGTAAAGACAGCCTGTCTGTGTTTAATTTGAGCTCAGCCTAAATACAACTTTTTTGAGGTTTGCTATTGAACATTACAAACAGCATCATGAAGACCAAGGAACACAGCAAACAAATCAGAAAAAAAGTTGTAATACAGTTGTGCGAAAGTTTAAAGCAGGATTAGGTTATATAATTTAGGGCTGCAACAACGAATCCATAAAATCGATAAAAATCGACGATTAAAATTGTCGGCAATGAATTTCATTATTGATTCGTTGTGTCGCGCGATTTATGCCTCACTCACCATGTCGCGGAGCCGTGTTCTTCACCGGCAGAGCTTCGTCAGTGCTGGCGAACTTAAATACAGTTAAACAAACAAACAAACAAAACAACTCAACCTGCAGAGGGCGTTGAACGGAGGCGGAGCGAAGGCGGTGTTTTCAAAGTAAATTTGGTAAATTCTAGAAATGACCGACGGAGAGAAAACGGTTCGACGCAAGTCCTCGAAAGTGTGGGAGCGCATCATGAAGCTAAAAAGTGCGTAATATGCAATCTTTGCTAAAGTGATTTGACATGGCATTGGAACGGAAACATGTTGGAGTGATCGATGAGGATGAAGGGAGTTCAACAGCAGAGTATGCAATACCTTACATATGTTCCGTTTCAAAGTGACGAAACATAACGTTAGTCTCTTATAGCTGACCTAAGGCTTCTGTTTGCTTGTTAGCTGGTTTGTGACATCGATAGATTACATGTGTTACTTTTTTTTTTTTTTTTTATCTCAGTTTAATTGCCTTAAGCAGTTTTTAAATGTGCGTTATAAGTAAATCTAACACAATGAAGATAGTAATTTAATGATTAAGCTTCGAGTTTTAATTTGCCGATAAAGTCTGAGTGAAGACACTGCACTGTATGGGAGTAAAGCAGGATGAATTGTATTTAGACAGAGATTAAAGTGATTTATTTGATCTACTAAAATTTGTTTAATTAAACATATTTTAGGGCACTTCTACATACACTCATACTGTCTTTTTCATTTTGAAAAAAAAAAAAAAAAAAAAAAAAAAAAAAAAAAAAAAAACCAGCAAAAATGACAGGCTTCTCTTTTCTTTTTTGCTGATTCATTGATTGATCAAAAAAATAGTCAACCGATAAATCGATTATTCAAATAATCGGTAGTTGCAGCCCTAATACAATTATGTCCCAAGGTTCAAACAGTTCCCAGGTAAAGATCCACAGCTCAGGTGGAAGAGGGTAAGACATACCTCAAATTCAAAACATTTGCACACCAAACTTCATATCTGAAAAGAACATATAATTTTTTTCCTTTAATGTGCAGTATTTTATGTTGTTTTATCCCACACAATCCCGATAAACACTGTTAGGTTTACGCCTGTAAGATGACAAGTTATGGAACAGTGTAAGGAGTATGAATTTGAATTCTTATGCAAGGCACTGCAGGTAATTTTCCTAAAGTATGCATTACTTTCCAGCGTCTTCCTCATCCTTGACTATTTCGGCATTAACATGGCTTCGCTGAACTCCTGCATCAACCCTATTGCATTGTACATCGTCAGCAAAAGATTCAAGAGGTGTTTCAAGGTGAGTGTTGTTATGGTTCAGACAAGACTTCTTTATGTTAAAAACATTGCGGTCTCTGTTGAATGAGCTGTATGTGTGTGGGGTGGAGGGGACATCATAATGGAGTCATGTCTGCAAAGACTGCTGCTAGACTGCACACCTCAGGGGGTAATAAGTGAAAATGACCTGGAAAAACATCAGGGGGAAAAAAAAAACGTCACTTGGCAATCTACCAGATAGTCTGTGAATCAAACTGACGTGTTATGAAGAAGAAAATGTGACTTGCAGGCATTTTTTTAAAGAGAAGCCATTTGAAGCTCTTTATTGTACTACAAGCACAGAGGGAGATATTGGAAATATTCACAGATTCATTTTGACTTACATTAGGTTACCACAACAGTTCACATATGACATTTGTCTTTTGCTGCACTAATAGTGTCATATTTATGTTAATAAATAAATAAAACAGAACCATTTTATTATAATATCCACCTCTTTAAACTAATTCAGGCTTGTGTTGTGGATCAGTTCTAAATGACGTGAGTAAGATGTTCTCCCTGTGATGTTGATGTCTGCTAGCTGAATTTTTTCCGTGTGGTCCTCCAGGCATGTCTGCACAGACTGTGTCTGCCTCTTCAAGCCCATGCCAACGATGAAGCACAGTCTGTTTTGAAGTCCAGAATGCAGGATCAAGCCTCAGAGCAAAGCAGCAACATCAAAGCTCACAAGGAGCCTCCACCTGTTAACACCTTACTGTGTTAACAAAAATCCTGTGGAACTGTGAAAATACTTTGTGATCCTGTCTATAGTTCTTTATTAAATAAGTATGGCTTTCAAAACTGCAGCTTGACAGACTCTGACTTGCCTACCTGATAACGCAAAATAGCATGGGGCACTATCTTTTGTAATGCTGTCGTCAGCTGAACATCTGCTTTGGCGTGATCAACTTGGAGTGAGACTGTTCACACTATTATTTGCCCCCAAGGCTTGACTCGCTTCCAACCCTTACATCAGACTTTACCTTGTACCTTTCCTGTATCATGCATCACACTTTCACACTTCTTAAATCACTGTTTTGGATGCAATGTTCACTTGGCACCCATCAATACATATCCTTTCACAGCTCAAGGCCCACATACACACACACACACACACACACACACATATATATATATATATATAGATAGATAGATAGATAGAGAGAGTAAAATGTGAATGTGAAATTACTGCTGGGGGTTCCCTAATCACCTAAATGTTCCTTTCATTCCAGCTTTATAAGCAGTATGTGAAAAGTTTACAGCTGCCATTTCCTCCTTGAACCTGGAGAAAAACATATCAAATTGGTGCCACGAGTAGATTCAGTCTCTGCCACTGAACGAACTGATTGATGGTGGCCTATTTTTAATACATTGTTAAATGTGTAATGCATGGAGACACTTTATGAAAGACCTGAGAGTGGGGAGGAAGGAAAACGAAGATGACAGAATGAGGTCAGGAGAAGAGAGAGAGAAGGAGGGATGGAGGTGGGGGGTGGAGGAGTTGGGGGATGGTGGGGGGGTTAGCACCTGATAGGTCTTCCTGTCACAGGACAAGGCAGGCGAAAACAGTGTGTCGTTCCCCAAGCTTATGCTGTAACAGTCTGAGTACAGGAATGCTGATTAAAAGTTGATAATGTCTCTGTAAACTCAGTTGTTTGAATAAAAATGTGTGAATACTTCTGATACTTGCACAAAAGTGTGGCTTGTGATAATTTGGTAAACTGCATCTATGTTTCTCTTAAAGGGCTTTTTGAATAAAAATCTATCTATCTATCTATCTATCTATCTATCTATCTATCTATCTATCTATCTACATTGTTTATAAAATCCATATGCTTTCTCATAGTACTTAGGTTATTTTCTTAGGGATTTCAAGAACCCACACTTACATATTTATGCCACCAAATTGGGTCCCAATCCCAACCTTGGGCCTATATATTAGATTTGTTTATTTTATATTATATTATTGTTTCTTATAGGAATTGAAACAAGCATCTTTGGAAGATAATAAAACAATTTAAAACGACTTTTTCTTTTGAAAAAAATATGTCACAATCCTTGGGTGTTTCGGGTTTCTTTTGTGTTTTTGTTTTGATAATTTACTTATATATTTTGTTCGATAGATCTTACCATATTCAGTTCATTTCTCTGTGCTCAATATTGTTCCAAAGACATTGCCATATTAGTTCATTCTTTTATGTTTATTTTTTTAGTTCATTCTTGTGTTCTGTTTTGGTTTGTAGTTCTGTTCAGTCTTAGCTCCGCTTCCAAAATTAGTCTCTCTCCCTTAAAGGGGCAGTATTTTGTGTTTTCCAGCCACATAGACTCATTTTATACCACAGGTCAAGTAAGTATGTTATCTTCAGTTGTTATAAAAATGCTGTATATAAATATGACTTAAAAGAAATTTGACTTCGTAATTTAATGCCTTGATATAAGGTCTTTGTCTCTTTAAGAAAATCCTGCTCTTTCCAGCACTCCATCTTCAGGAAGTCATCACAACATCGCTCCACTATTAACTCTTTAACAACGTTTTTACCAGTGCTGCACTTAGAAGTATCTTGTATAATGAGCTCAGTAGATGCACAGTTCCACCAGGTGTCTGCTAATTGCTGCTGGATAGTCTGAAAGAGCTGAGTGGGGAAATCGCGGGGGAGGGGTGCTCTGTGAGGCGGAAGCTTCGAAACTGCAGGTGGAGCTCGGTCCACCCATGCGTTTTGCACAGCCAAATGGCTGCCACAGGAGATTAAGAGATTTCTCAAACATTCATGAAAGAATCGAAGCAACACTCCAGGTATGTTTTTGATGAGGGAACATTATAACATAATGTAAAGTTCAAAAAAGTCGATTTTACATAACACTGCCCCTTTAAGTTTCCCTGCCTTCCTCCGACCGCAGCTGTTCCACATTGCCTCTGTTTAGTTTATCTGGTTCCTTTGTCATTTTTAATCCCTGCCTCAGTATTAAAGATCCTGGTTTCTCATGAAATGTTGGTAATTTGGTTATAATACTGTGGGAATCTCATAGCAGTCCATCTTGTTATAGGTCAAGGTTCTTATTTATACAGAAACAAATCTGTATAAATCTGCTGCTTCTGTATACCAACAGTATGCAACAAGCTCAAATACTCGCTAATCTTAAGGCTAAATTCAGAACAATGCCATCAAATGGTCAGCTTCTCTGTGCTTGTGGAAATGCAGGCAGAAGATCCACACGTGGACCTATCATGCTATCATGTCCCCAGCAGTAAAGGCTCACGACTGCAAGATGACATTGACACAATCAGACTCTGGTATCCAGAGGGTGACGTCAGCATCAACATCAGCCAGGGAGCAAGAGCTTCAGACCCTCTTTAGTAATCTCTGTACGCACAAGGCTCATATGAGGCTCCCCATGGTGCTGCCCAGGCTCCCCAGACTGTGGATTTAATTAAACAGTGTGAAATTAATTAATCAGTGGGGTGGCAGGTAAAAAAAGGACTTCTCACTGGAAGTGCTCACACAACCAAGACAGGCATTTTATGCGCATTGACAGTTATTAATTTGCTGTATGTTTTATTATAGTATGGCTATAAAGAGATGCTGAATTTCTGAGAGATTAAAAAGCTTGGCATGGGAAAAAAGTCATGCAAATTATCAAAATAACAGCTCCCAAAAAAAATCAAAGTGCAAACCTGTGTTTGATCTGTTCTATCAATTAATTAAAAAACTCACTCCTGTATAATAATGCAGTGCAAATTAGATGGAAATGAGATAAAATATTCATTTAGTTATCTGGGGAATCTGCCTGGAGGGCTTTTTAGTCTTCAGTCTGGCTCCAAAATGCTGTCCATATGGCAATTATGTACAGTAGTGTTGCAGGAGAATTGGTCTGATGCCTGGTGGCAGAGAGGAGCCTGCCTGTGACAAACTGCTGCTAGGATCTGATGTGAGTTGAGGGAGATAATGAGGCTGTTGTAAGTCTTAAGTATAGAGCCTGCCCCGGGGGTGACATATCTAAGCGTGCAGGCTCCCTCATTGTTGCATTTGCTGCTGAGGATTAAAAAGACATTTACTTTCTTCTTCATAAACTTTGTGAGTACTTCCTGCAACTCTTAAAGCAACTTTTACTTTCATCTGACAAACCTCTTGACATTGCTTTGTGAATGAGCTGTTATGCTTTTTTTCCCAGTAGTTTGTAGATGTGAAGTCCTCATTTGATTTTGCTTTGAGCTATCTATAACTTCATTTCAGTCTACCCTGGAAAAGGATACGTAACTTCTGCGAAACCTACTTGAAGGATTTAAGTGAAAATTAAAGTCACATTTTGATAATCTCATTGCAGTTAGTCATTTGGCATGTTTCAAAAGGATTGTTCTGGATTTTTAGAGTTGATAGATTATCTCTTGGACAACTTCACTTGTTGAAAATCCAGATTAGTTGGATACAGTGGCTGAAGATAGCAGTCAGTCTGAGAGGTGCCAAGACCAGAGCAGACTTCTAAAACTTAAAGGGCTTTTTAAAAGTGATTTTCTGTAAAATTGTTATCAATCATAGTTCCAGACAGATGTCATTCCAACACGAGTTTATACAAAGGTAAATAAATTCTCAGAGCGGAAAAGAATAACAGCTAATTAGACAGGTTTAGATGAGTTTAGCAATTAAAACAGCTCAGTAGGAAAATATTTATGCTCATGGGTTACAACACAATATTAATGGAAATTAAACACTTACATGTTCACAAGAGACCATTCTTAATTTGTGGCTGTTTTCTCAGTTGAACATTCTTTGTGTTACCACAAAAAAGTTGGAGGCAAAAGTAAAGTGTTATGAAATGCAAAAAATATAGTGGTTCAGGTGACCACTTATTTTTTTTTCTAATCTGCCTGTCTCTTCCTTTAAGTTGATATTCTGACCTGAAACACTGCATTAGTGGTGGCCAAACCTTTTGCCACACAGGTCAAGATAATAAATTTGAAAGTTTAAGTGGGCCATGAAACATCATTTTTTTGTTATTAAAAAGCAAAAAACATTTTTATTGTGAAGTTTGTTTGTTTTTTTTTACTGCTTAGCAATAAACTAAATGTTCAATATTTTACAGTTTTTCTCAGTCTCTTTGGTGCATTTCTCAGAATAGAATTTAAATTCTCAAAACTATTTGTTAAATCTTTAAATCATTGTGTCACTTGTGCACATCAAAACATTTCTTTCTCATTTCTGTGAACAAGTTATGTTATAAATGCTTTTGTACATCCATACAAGTTATTATGTATTATATGAGTCTCTGTTGAATAGTCTTAACCTCCACAATATGTAAGCATAAGTTTGTTGTATAAGTCTCAACATGCAAAATGGTTGAGCAAGTTGTCATAATATGTCAAGTATATTTCTATACATTTCCATTAGATGTTTTTTTTCTGAATCTGTCCTGAATTGGTAAATTGCTCCCAAGTGAATCCTGAGTTAATCCAATGGAGGTAAATGTGTGATGCATTAGATCTACCAATGATCAACAAGTTTTATAAATAGCTCAAAGCTACATCACATGACCCATCAGCTGACAAGTATATAGAGTATATGGCCAGAGCACAACATAGTGTTACATTTCTGATAATGGAAGGACAAGGATTTGGACGGGGTCAACAGCCAGAGAGAAGAAGAGGGGTGAGGCTGTGTGGCAGAGGAGTAAGGAGGCAAAACAGAGGAAGAGGCAGAAAAGCCAGAGGAGATATGCCAATATCCATCACTCCAACATCATCAGGCAATGATTTATGACCCACAACAGGATGCTCTCACCCTACTCCTCATTTCTTAACCCCACTCATGATTTTTTTTCTGAGCATGGAGATGGAAAGTATATGACCGCTAGCCACATACACAGATGACCATTCTGACTGCCATGGATGGAGTGTGTGATGACTTCACAGTGATTCCTGCAGAGGCTGGTCAAGACTCTCTAAAAGATTCTTTCCACGCTGCATTGCCAGAATGGATATTCATTGTAATGTGGATGAGAGTTTGTGGCCCAACAGAGAAGGTGTAGGAAGATTGAACTGTAATTCCTACAGCACTGCATGTCTCGTTTTCCGTAAAGAAACTGTCGTATGTTCTCATCTCTACTTTTGTTTTGGTTTTTTTTGTTTTTTTTTAAATAAGGATTTGAGAAAGAGACTGGCTTTTGCAGGTAATTTTGCAAGGTGGACAAAAATCATTCCAAGAGCTGCAAATGGTCAATGTATTCGGTATCCTTTTCCCACAGGCAGATCAGAGGTGGTGCACCTCCCTTTACCCTGAATTTTTTGTATGAATAATCATTGGTTTGAAGGGTAAGTTTTCTGCCTAACATAATGTTTTGTATTAAGGCCAAATGATTCAGTTATGGTCTCATATGACCAAAGCACTTTCTTCCACAATTTGGCTATGTCCCTTGCTTTATTGCAGCTTTATCTGTGAGATGTTTGCTGTGTTCCTTGGTCTTCTTTATGCTGGCTATGCACAAATGTTCTCTAACAAACCTTTCAACATGGCTTGAATGTTCACAAAATAGTATTCCCACAAACCACTATGACTGTTTTGAAGTTTAAGGTATACACTAGAAGCATCCTTTGGTCTTGGTCCCTCTCAGACTAGCTGTCAGCTTTAACTTCTGGGGTCAAGTAATCTGGATTTTTACAAATAGCTTATTACCTTTTATTAGAAACGAACTTACAAAACCTTGAACTATTCTTTCAATACTGATTGATGGTTTGGTAGAGAGAATTTATTTGGATATAACTTTTATTATAAAAGTGCAATATTTTCCAGGTATCTCCAGTATCTTCTTCAAGAGCACGTCTCCTGTTATGATTTAAAGATAAATGCCTTACCATATTTAGTACAACTCTAGACATCAACGGCAGGTTTGCTGCACCATCACCACACTGTCATACACAGAGTCTGTCCTTCAGAGAGCAGTGGTGCAAATTCCAGTACTGTGTCCAATTTACACCCACACCACAGTACAGGTTTTCTATTTAAGTGTAACAAGGACACCATGCAACCAAGTGCAATACGCAGAAAGAAAAAAAATCCCCGCAGTGTGTGCAGAGTAATTGCCATAATGTTTCATAACATTGACAATAATTCACTGAAGGCAGGCAGGTCTATAACCAGTATTTGGAGTTTTAACTCTGCGAAATAAACAAGTCACTGCTTTTTTATGCAGTACTAGCAGGCGTTTGATTAAAAACTGTTTGGGACTTGCATACAAAACAGGAGTTGGGATGCTGAGAGAAAGGGAGAGAAAGGCAAGCAAGTGGCAGGAAAACTTCAGAGGGACCTGCAAATGGCAGGCAGAGTACTGGATAGAACTGCAAGTGGTCACTCAACCATGGGATTAAAAAGCATTTAAGCCTTGTAGCAGAACAACCCTTCATCCAGCCATGTATTTCTGAGCATTCAGGAGAAAAGAAAAGACAAATGTTCCCAAGCTTGGCTTGTTTCTGCTGGTGCAAAGCTGCGGGTAACAGGTTCTCCAGTGCCAACATCTATAAATGTATTGCAGTGCTTTCTCCCAGACAAACATAATGAGCAAGCCTAAAAGGGTTTCTGTGTTCATCGTTAGGGTGCAAAATGGACTGTCAGTACTATTTATTGCTTTCATGTCTGGGTGTAATGGAAAACATGCAATCAAATGTAGGACACGTCGGCTAGAGTGGTTCACTTCTCACTCCTGTTCACACTTTTTATGCCTCTTGGGCAACAACGCTCAAATTTATGACAGACTATTGACATATTTACAGGGAGCTCTCATGACTGCATGGCTGTAATTAGCCCTAATTCTTGCAGCAAAAGATAAATTCTCCCATATACACTGTATTCAGTTTTAGTGGCAAGGTAATGGATAGTTGAGGAAGGGAAGGCTTTCACAATCCACAACACACCCCGCCTGCCCATGCTTGTTATGATGGGCAATGATGAAAGCACAGGTGGATCCGAAAAAGCGCCCCCTCCTCTGTCAGCTGAGCGAATTCCTCATCTGTGGCGTCTTATTAGCACAGGAGTTGAAGGTTTGCAGTGTGGCTGCTGGTCACAGTGGGTCGGTGCTCACAAAGCTCTGTTTGTTCCCTGGCCTGCAGGGCTCCCAGGGTAAGCTCAGCTCTAGAGGGAGAGACAAAAAAAAGGCACCACTGTCTCGCACACTGAAGCCGATCTCCAACACATTCGTCTTTCTACTCAATGGGGGCGCATTTCTCCTTTCAGGAGATAGAGGGATGACAAAATGAGACAAGTTCCTTCGAAACAGGGCCCCGGGATAAAAAAACAAAAAAAACAAACAAAAAAAAAAACTGCTGTAGTTCTGAGTAGGTTTTTTTTCCCAGTTTAAATGCCACATTGAGTTTTTGCTTGTGGTTGGGATCTGTCTTTCTGATTTTTGTTTTACATCTCCTTTAGTCTAAAGTTGGAGCTTTTTGTTCTGTGCTGCTTTGTCAACAAATTATAAGTGAAACCGAATCCCAAAGAAAATCCACAAAACAAGTTACTAAATGGTAAATGTTGTTTTGGTACAAACACAAACATTGATGTATTTTATTAGGATTTTGCACAATAGACCAGCACAATATAGTGTATAAACATGAAGGGGAAGGTAAATGGTACATTGTTTTCAAAATTATTTACAAATAAAAATCTGCAAAGTGAGGAATGCATTGTTTTGTCCACTTAAGTGAATTTTTTTAAAGTAGAGGTCTTCAACCCTGGTCTTCAGGGTCCACTTTCCTGCATGTTTTAGGTGTTTCTCTGCTGCTTCATACCTGGCTTAAATGAATGGGTAACTAACAGGCTTCTGCAGTAATTGGAGGCATGCTAAGGAGGTAATGCAATCATTTGAATCAGTTGGGCTGGAGTGGGAAACATCTAAACTATGCAGGACAGTGGGCCCTGAGGACCAGAGTTGAAGACCTCTGCTTTAAAGAACCAGTTTTTGCTGGAAGTCTTTTGGGCTACGTTTCTACAAGCTTTCCACATGTAGTGACTGAAAGTTTTACTTATTGTTTACAAAAAAGCTTTGAGCTCTGTCATATTGAATGGGATCTGAACATATTTCAAGTCTTGGCACATATTATCAATTAAATTTAGGTCTGGGCTTTGACTTGACCATTCTAATGCAAAACTATACCATTGTATCTCTGACAATATATTTAAGGTTTTAGTCCTGGCAGAAGATGAACTTCAGCCCCAGTCTCATGTTGTTTCTAGCTTCTAACAAGTTTTCTTTCAGGGTTTCCCCATTTCCCTTCCCATCAAGTTTGATCAGCTTCCCTTGCTGTGCTCAAGAAAAGGACCCCCCCCCCCCAAAATGTGAGGTGACAGTCGCCTCACATTAAGCATCTCAGTTCAGTGGTTCAAACATATTGCATGCTGCTTTAAACTTCTCTACAATTTTATCTCCAATCTGTCTGCCGTGTTTTGTCTTCATTAACGTTCTGTGATAAACCTCTGGGGCCTTCAAAGAGCAGTTGTATTTATACTGAGAGTCTGTTTACCGATCAGGTGACTTCTGAAATTGGATTTCTTTTTCTTTATTTGTCACAGTAAATGGTCTAAATGCAAATGCACCTTTAAGATTTTATTTATAAAAGTTTAGTTTCCCTCCACTTAACTATAGTTTATGTTGGTCTATCACGTACAATTAAAAATATGGAATTTTGCAGTTATAATTTAGCAAAATGGGATAAACTTTAAGGAATATGAGTAGACAGTACAGCACAGAAAATTTATTTATTATATGTACTTTTTGTTGTTGAACTTGTTACAAACATGTAAGTGTTGCACAATAAAGCGATTCATTTTTTTTTTTTAAAGATTTTCCTCATCCTCCTTAGTTTTAAGGGAAAATATAATGTTCTGGTTAGTCTTACAGGTGATGTCAGGTCAGACATTTTACTGTTGTGCTGCAATCTGCAGTCCAAGTATAACTCCATTATGGAGGGGCCTTTAAAATGGGAGCAGTGTGACACACAGCAGGATGATTTAGTTTAATGACCATGGCAGTGACAGCACTGTGATGGAAATTGGACTCCCCTTGCAAATTTACATCACTTGAGGGTACTTGGGGCTCTTTTAGCGGCTGCACTCGAGAGCATGAGCCATCAGGAGGTCCTGGATATGTCATGCTTGTCACCTTCCTTTAAGTGTATCTGCAGACGTGGGAGAGGGATTAATATTATATAGCCTACGGAAGCACGGAGGACGCCTTATCAGCACTGCAAATGTGATAAGCACCTCTACCCGCGTGAAAACCAGGAAAAATCACCAAGCAGAAAAAAAGACAAGCATCTCTTTTGTGTTGCCTCCTCGCACTGCTTTAGAGTTTCAATGCAGCTTTAGAGCCAGATATGGAGCAATTTCACATCTGTTTTAATTTGATGTGCCTGGATAACACTCTGTTAAATCAGCTTGATCACAACATGGCTGTATTTAGTGATTTTAAAAGTTGGCTTTAGAGATAATAATCAGATTACTTTTGATTGTGAGCTATTCAGGCTACAGCTGAAATCACAAGCAGTCTTATTTAAAATTAAAAAAAAAAATAAAAAATCTTATGATCTTTCACAAATCGTAATTTCTACCTGTTTTACTCGCAGTCTCATTTTAGCAAAAAACAAAAAGATATTAAATGAAACTGTCATTTTGATGGAAATGTGTTCTATCACTGCCACAACACTCAGCCTGCATTAGCACACATCAATGGAGATGTCGGCACACAAAAACTGTGTTGCCCTCAAACTGAATCGGAGCTGTAAATGGAAGTTATGACAACTGTTGCTGTCACTTCAGTTTTTATCAAAATAAAAGAAGAAAACACCCGGTGGAGCCATGGAAACAGCGTGTGACACAGAAAAACATCAACATCAAAGCATGCATACTGTAATTAGAATTTATTGAAAGCCTGCTCAGTCAGAAAAAGGTGCATGATCTGCTGAGCATTTTGGATTTGGTCCCAAGGCTTCTACTAAACAGTGCAGTGCACTAAAGCTTTAGCATCAAGCTATGAAAAGATATGCTTTTTTGTGAGTCTGTGGTTTGCATTTACAGTATGTATTCCAGTTTTACAGTATACAAAGAAGAAAAGTATGATAAAGAAGTAGACATTTCTAACATTTACTGAAAGCTTTTTACACAGTATGCAAGTTGCCCTACCAAGAGTAGCTCAGAAAAGCAGTAGTAGTAAGATTTAATATCCTTGGCAATGGAAAAAAGGCACTTCTCTTTCCAAGGAAAAAGGCTACACAACACCCAAAATGCGTGCCACCCACCAGCGACAAGGCATGATCACTCGACAGGCCACCTGGCACCCTCTGTAGTTGTAGGGCCAAGGCCAGTAGCCGCGCAGAGGCTCGCACACTCGCTGACAATGAGTGTAGCTGCGTTGGCATTCTGAGCAGCAGATTCCCTGGTGGTCCAGCATGCTATCAAAGGTCATAGCGCTCTCCTCTCTGGCCTCACTGCTGCGCTGTGGGTATATTAAAGAGGATTAATATACAAGAGCAGCACATCAGATTTTTTAATCTATATCTGCAATTCAAACAGGTTCTAAATCTTTTAGCCATCTCAAGAATGCAGATTCGTTGTGGAAATCTGAATTTTTATAAGTGGTGGGAGTTTTCCACATTAGTTCATAAGTTCATCAAGTTGGAATGGCAGTTTTAACCACAGTGACCTAAAATTACAGAGGCTAGATTGATACTCTAATAAAGGAAACAGCAACAGCAGAGAGAAGGACTTGTTTCAGGTTAACACAGTTTCTCTCACAGTTCTCGTTTTGTAAAAATAGATTTTGAAGAAGATTGGCATGTTAAAGAGATAGTTTGACCTTTTGGTTTAAATTGAGTTCTTTGGATTTTTTTTTTTCTTTTTTTTTTTTTTAGAAGCAGTCAGTATCGTACTTGAAATACTCAGGTCTTTGGTTTGTATAAACAGAAACAAATTCAGAGATCAGAGACAATAGCTAATGGTTAATTAGAGCTTGGTGATTTCCAAAGCAAAAAACAAAACAAAACAAAACAAAATCATAGAAGTTCATTCAAATGCTGTTTTCTAAGCATTTACACACGTTACTTTTGCATCACACTGTCATTTACATAGAAGCCTAGTTATACCATCACCTAACATTGTTGGACTGAGGTCCAGTTGCAGCAATGTTAAGTCCTTCTAGACGCTTGAATTTGCCTCACACTGGTACCAATGAACCCAAGGAGGTGTTTGTATCATACTATTTTTAGCTGATCCTTATTCCACACAAAACAAGGATTATATTGGAAACCCTTTGCACCCATTTAGTAGTTGGACTTGTGCCCAGTTGTACATAATCATGATAAAGAGCTACTAAATACAGTGGACCCCGCCTATTTGTGGTTCAGTATTTGTTGATTTTTCTGTGGAACATAACTCCAAATTTATTTTTGGAAAATCTCCCTGTTAGAGAATTTTTTTAATAAAGCATATTTAAAATAGTCGAAAGAAAATGTAGCTTGGGAATCTAAAATACCTTGCCACAATGCTGACTGATATGCTGTTGGTTGGTGTTTGCAATCCTATCCAGCAACGTCATTCAATTTCCTTGCCACTGATTGGCTGTACCCTCAAGAGTGCATTTAAGGGAACCTGTAGACATTAGCTTCCGCAGTAGTGCTAAGATGGTTTCCACTGTACGTATTGATGCATATTAAGGTATATTTGAATTATTAAAATAGCCAGTTATAAGCTTTTTTTTAGAGGGGTCTCAAGTATTTGCAGATTTTAGCAATTCACGAGTGGTTGTGGTCCCTAAGCCCCACGAAGACCGGGGTCTATTGTACTTAGATTTACATGTGTTTTTTTGTGCTACATTCAAATGACCAAACTTAGCATCTGCCTAAAAGCAAAAACCCCAGTAATTTATGTTTTATATAATTATAAAAGAAATAAGGCAGTACTGGGTTAAATACATTGCCTAATGGAATATGTGAAGCACCTCCAAATTGTAGAGCTACTAAGATGCAAAAGTAATGCAGCAAAGAAAACAAACATTTTTACAACATCTTATCATATTATATTCATAAGATAACAAATGGGGAAAAGGTATTTAATGATAATGTTCCAGGTATCTAAAGTTAGTTATCACATAAACAGTCACCACCTGAATCCATACTTAAATCTCAGCATGATTCAGCTGTTATATTATTGTTATTTTTCCTGGTTTCATAACACGTAATTTAAAAATTATAATTGAGTCAAGTAAACGAAAACTACAGCTGCAACTGGATCCCAACCTTACACAACAACTGACAGCACTGCCACAAACGAAGACAAGCATGTATTTGCATACATGCATACAAGCATGTATGCATGTATTTACATACATGCTTGTAGCATGTATGCAAATAATCCAAAAGACAAGAGCCAGCTGAAGTCTGGTTCACATGATAATATAATATTCAAGCTTGACAACTGTTTTAAATATTGTTTAAGTCAGCATTTTCCTCAGAATCTCTTAAATCTTCAGGCTCAGACTAAAGAGGAGACGATCTGTTTAACAATCACAATTAGCTGAAAGGTTAGCATTAGCATGTTAAATTTAGCATTGACATGCTAATATTTGCAATTGCCTACTAATGTTAGAATTGGCAACTCAAGTCAGCCCAGGTTTCATAGCAAATTTCTGCCTATTTTATACTAAGTGTTGTGAGGAATGAATGAGTGAAAGCACACGATGGTTCATTCCTGTCCCATGAGGTAACAAAACATACAGGGTGTGAACGTCAGGTTGAAATATTCTGTTCCCATTTGATGTGTAATTGTTTACATTAGAATGCCGTTTACCAGAATAATAAGCCTACACTCATCTTTTCAGGAAGCCTAATTTTCCTTCCTCTCATGAAAAACAATTGAACGAAAAGAGCACAGACCTGTTATTCAATGTTTCATTTTGGTTCAGTAATCAAAAAATGAAACAGTTTTTTTTGTTTTGTTTTTTCATTTTTTTTTTTTTGTTTCAAACAAAAAAGAAACTGCCTGAATGTACACAGATTGTAGTCACATGACAGTATATATTGGAAATCATGCCAGCGTAAACACGAGCCGGTCCTTCAGCAAATTCAAAGCTGCTCGGACAACGATCACCGTTTTTTTTTTGGTTTTTTTTCGTGCTTTTGAGGTCCTACCATGGATAAGTACACAACTATTTTTGCGGGTAAAAAATTTTAGTTTTAATTTTCCCCAAAAGTAGATGCATCGTACTTTGCCACCATGTCTCACTTCCTGTGTCATTCATAACATTACTGTCAAATTGCTGCGTAGCTCTACCCAAACAAACCTCGGGGCTATCTTGGTCAGACAATTGGAGACGCAGTTCCAGGGAATTGCTAGTGGCCTGTGAGGCTCCAATGATTTCAATATGTTCTAATTGCCTTGTACATCATCCAACCTGATTTTCCATTGGATCAGATGCCAAAACGGATCCAATGTGTTTTGGCCTTTAGAAAACACTATAAGACTTCTGTCTCCTGGTGCTAAAATTCTGACTGCTGATAGTTACCACATCAAAACCCACTTCAAAATATCTATAACTATAGGTGTCCTTTTTAGCACTGCTGTCATGAAGTAATTTGTAAAAGGAAAAACTCCATTTTAAAACAACACTTTAAAGATTGCATTAGGGCCAAGAATATGCCTATTGATACCTAATCAAAAATGAACCAGCTGTTGAGACTTGTTTACTGTAAACACTGTTGTTGATAAAATGATTACTCACATGATAGGGGTTTTCGGGATTGTACCCTGACCCCACCGCTGACTGTCCTTCGTCCACAGCTTCCTGCTCACTGTGACTCTCCGGGTCCCTCTCCTCAGTGGACGCCTTGATCTCCTGCATGTCTAACTGCCGTTTGGCTCGCTGCATGCCTCTCTTTCTCCTCTCCCCATCTGTTACTCCATCCACAAGAGGCAAGAGTATTGGGTCAACATCCACAAGATGCCGTACATGTCCTCAGAGCTCAATCCCACATTGCTGGAGCTGTCTCAGATGTCTTAAATAATTCACTTAGCAGCAGTGATATCAAGCAGTGTTGCATGTTTCAATTTCATTCTTTTTTAATATGGGACTTTGTTATTCTTTTTCCTCTGCTGTTCAACTCTAAATTTAGAGTATGTTCAAGATGTTCAAGTGTTTCACTAACTTCTAAGCTAAGGAAGGAATTTTACAAGTGTGTCAGCAGATAAGAAAAGCAATCACAGCTAAGATTTTAATGAGCTACGAAAAAAGTAAATGGCTCAACTTAAAATAGATTTGTAGTGTATTTTAGAACAGTAGTTTTTCTTTCAGTGGGAGCAGGACCAGCCTGAGTTATAGTCAAACTCTGTTACTGCCTTGGGGCCCCTGCAAGCCTGCAGGTCTCAAAAGCTATAAAATTACCCAAAGGACATGTTGACTAATACAGATATACAAGTGGATGCTAGTAAATTATAATATTGACTAAAAGTTAATTTCTTTTAGTGATTCACTTCACAAAGTGAAACTCATTTAGATTTATTACATAAAAAGTGATATATTTCAAGCATTTATTTGTTAATTTTGATGATTATGGCTTACAGCAAATGAAAACCCAAAATTCAAATTTCTCAGAAAATAAAAATGTTGCATCAGAACAGTGAATAAGGTTATCCATTTGACTTGTTCACCTTTTTCTAGTACATGTTTTCCTTCCAATCAGCTCTGTATAAATTTGTTTGGGTTCTGCATCCTGTGAGCAGCCAGCTTCTTTAGCAATGACCTTTTGTGGATTATCCTTGTTGTACAGAGTGTCAATGGCTGACTGCTGGAAAACTAGCTATGTGTAGGCTATGACATTTTTTTTTTTGTTTCTTCTCTTTCCTTCTGTCATTGATCCATAAAAATATTTAATTTCCTAAGAAACTGAGTGTGGGATTTTCATTTGCTGTTACCCTTATTCATAAAAGTAACAGAAATTTATCACAAATTAAATCCTGCTTAGGGCCGCCTACAACCTTAAGCAGATTCTGGAAAAAGAACAAAGAACCTTTAGGATGCATGGGTTGGAGCCAGAAAATGGGAAGTTTCCCACAAAGATCCAGAATTCTGTTGCTCAAAAATGTGGTGTTTTTCAGTGGCTGCTTTGCTGCAACCCATATAAGGAACTCCTCATCGAACCTCACAGGCATTAATTCATCTGTCTGACAAGAGAACAAACACAGTCTCTCTGAATTACTCAGATTAATGCTGCAATATCTCTCTTTCTTTCCAAATTCTCAACATTGTGTGTCAAAGAACTTGCACACGTACCAGGTCAAACATCAGCGCATCTTTGTTGTGTGCTCCCGTGAGCGAAAGATTTGCTTTGATATGGGGTTTTATATAGCACTTGTCTCCTCCGAAGAAGCGGATTCCGGTTATTCCCTGCACCAAATCACAGCGATGCCATGTTTACATTCACAGCTTCGCTACTTTGCTAAGCACACAGAAGGTCTCAGCTGAGCTCTGGGGGGAAGCGAGAACAAGGACAAACTTACTCACAATTTGAAAGTCATGAATCTCCACAGCCTCCCCAGCTCCACTCCCAGTTTGAAATCTCTGCAGATTGTTGTCAGAATCAATTTCCATGGAGCCTTCCCTCACCTTCCCATTGATGTTCAGACTGTAACGAACATTATAAACCTGGCAGAATTCAAAGCGAGATGTTAAAATGACTGATTAGTCGAGTTATGTAAATCACAAAGTGGCAAACACAAACAGCAGAGGAAGCTTCACATTGCTTGTGTTATTTACCCCCTTGCAGACATTTCCATGGAACAAAATCCTCTGTAGTTTTACCACACTGAGAATTTGAGTAAAGCACCACAGGAGATGCTGTTGTAGACCCCAATGAGGTAGTTTTCCCCACATGTGAGCTCATTAGAGCACATATAAACATTATGCTGCTGCTTATAAAATGTAGAAGAGCACAATGAATCAATTTGAGCAGCCCAAGTGTTGAAGTCAGAAGGAAAGATTTGATTTTACAGTTTGAAATGTTGCACACTCGTCCAAAATTTTAACATATCAATTCACCTACATTTTTATCACTGACTTTCCACATGTAGAGAGACACCACAGATGTGCACAACATGAATGCTGCACAAGCGATAAGGGCTACAACTCCAAATCTCAGCACATGACTGACTCCAGCAGAAGGTAGTGTGCTGGATGTGCTCCGACCCTTAAATTCAAGCACAAACAAAGACACATATAGCAAATGTTGAACAATGACGGAAGCAAGACTAACACTGCTGGGGAAAACTTAAGACTTTACAGCTTTGACAGCTTAACAAACACATCAAAGATGTCAGTAATGGTTCTGATCAAAAACCAGAGCCTGTCTTACCGCAGCACAGCAGGATCCACCAGCTGAATTCTGCACTTTTTCCATAATCCCTCTCTCGTGGCTCTATAATTCCCTCTCTGGTTGCTTTTCTTTATGGGAGTTGGGTTATCCGCCAGAAGGCTTTCCAACAGGTATGTGTGAATGATGTAAGGTTAATATAAAATTGCAAAATTCTTCATCAGAACGTTACCTTGGTCTTCAGGTTTCCCCAAAGCAACATGTGGCCAAACACCTGGTGCCAAACTAAGAAAAAAAAAACATACAAAGGGGCTTTGAAAAGATTGGTAAAAAAAAAAAAAAAAAAAAAAAAAAAAAAAAAAAAAAAAAAAAAAAAATATATATATAGAGATATTATATATATATATATATAGATATATATAGATAGAGATATATATATATAGTAAATCTCTCTCTATCTATCTATCTATCTATCTATCTATATATATATATATATAAATCTCTCTCTATCTATCTATCTATCTATCTATCTATCTATATATATATATATATATATATATATATATATATATATATATATATATATATATATATATATATATATATATATATATATATTAACAGCATAGGAAGATAAAACTGTAGAGTTATTGAAAAAACAGCATACTCTGTTTAAAAAAGAATTTGCAACTGAGTAGGATAATTTTAGAAAGACTATTTAGAAGAAATTTAAAAAACTGCAAATAACAGCAGGACTGTAAACACTTTTGGAGCTTGTTGGGAACAATGATGGGTATAGATTCTGACAGCTGCTGCGAAAAGAGAATTTGCAATAAGGCTCCTTTGTGCACCAAGGATGCAGCATTCTGTCACTGAAGGAGTTGTTGTCCAGTTCTGCAACAGCTCCATGCTTGGGGGGTGGGGGCGTTGTCCTATAGGGATTTTATTACAGCTAGAATTCTTCTGTCTCCCACCACCTGCACTGGGTAGAGGGGGCATCCTAGCACAGAGCTGGCCTTCCTGGTGAGCTTATATAACTGCTTCCTCTCAGCTGGAGATAAGCTGCAGCTCCAACAAACTACATCATAGACGATGGCTGGTGCTACTAGAGAGTCAAAGCTAAAGAGTCAGAACTACAGATTCAAAACTCACTATCTCAATGTCAGTTTTGTGGATGTTCACTGGTGTCAATTTGGAGCATCTTAACATAAGCTTCTAACAGGTTATTATCCTAGATTTCTCTGTGTTTAGCTCCACCCATCTTTCCATTGGCTTTGCCCAGCTTCATTGTCCCTGCTGAAAAAACATTCCCACACCATAAATCCACCACCAGATTCATGCAGTGTTTGACCATTAGTACTTGCAACAGATTTGTGTACCTGACCTGTGAAAACCTGCAGGTCCTCTAGAGTTCCCATGGACCCCGCTTGCTCATCTTGTCAGTTTAGGTGAACTTCACAGGCTTACAGTTAAATAATGCTTCTTTTCATTTTGGATGACTAAACTGTTATGCTCTCTGTTCAGTCCCAAAATCAGGGCTAGCCTTCTTTATCAGCTTGTTTGGATTTTTAAAGTCAGTGTAGACAGGATCACTGTGGCATTTCCAATCCAGCCCGTTGTCCAGGGAAACGTAAGTATTTAAATTCCACCACCTCCACTTTTTCTCCCATGTTGAAAATGGTGTTTGACATGATTATAGTTTTCCTAAAATCCAAAATCAATTCTTTTTCATGATTTTGTTTGTTTGCTAATGATCCCCAACAGGCCCTGAGGCCAAATCAACTGTTATTATGCTGAGAGTAAATTGCACTAATAAATGTAACTGATTAAGTGACTTCTTAAAGCAACTAGTCAGATTGGATTTTATTTAGATGTATCATTGTAAACAGGGTGAATACAATTTTCAGACATCTGGTTTGCAGAAAAAAAATCTTAAAAACCTTGTATCATTTTTATTCCACCTCACATATGCTCTACCTTGTGTTGGTCTCTCTCATAAAATCCCAATAAAATACATTGAAATGTGAGGTTCTGGCAGGACAAAACATGAAAAATTTCAAGGTTATGAATACTTGTACAAAGTAGTAATCTTGTCTCATTTGTATGGTAATTAATCTACTAAGATTGGTGTTAAAATGTGGTTCAGTTTTACCTTAACTTTATGCAGAAATGCAGAAGTGTCAAGGACTACCTTGTCATACATTTTTTATGTGCTTGCTGCATATTTCCTTAAGTTGTTTGCCAAAATGTCAGCAGGAATGGAAGCTGGCACTATACCTGTAGTCAAATTGTAAATATTATTATTCTTAGGTTTATTTATTCAGACAGCAGGTTGGAAGACAGTACAGACTCAGAATACCTTACACACACAGACACACACACAGTGAAAGAGAGAGAGACATAACATTTGCTTAATTATGAGCTTTCTGATTTCAAGTTTTATGGTCAAGGTTTCTCAGTCTTTATTATAACCTTAAAGCAAGAAAAAAATAGCAAAAAAAAGAGATTCAAATGTGCTGTGCTCTTGTTGCTTAGGAACAGATTAAATTACATTTTTTGGATAATTGGTAAGCTGGGAGGCAATCACAGAAGGTGAGGAGATTCTTTGACCTTTGAAAAATATGCAATTGTAGGAGAATTTGAGCAGCAGTGCCATATTTGCATGCAAATTGGAGCGGCAGACTAGCCACGTTGTGCACGATGAGAAGACAAGGAGATTGGTTTTCGCTCACTATCATTTTAGAACTACATTATATTTACTGCAGCTCACAAGCCTTTGAGGCAAATAAAATGCATACAGGCAGTTAATTGAGGTTGTATTACTATAAACAACTCCCTTTTTAAACATTTTGATCACTATTGAATAGCAAAACAGTGTTGATTTTAATTCTTTATTTGTGCAACATCATGATAAAATCTACCACAAACATGGCTGATTGTTTTCCACAGCAGAGAGGCCATTTTTTGGCCTAAATGTCCAAAAGTCATGCCCTTAAATAGTAACACATGCTTTTAAAAAGTCATAATAAAATTCGTCTTTACATTGAATCATTATGAAAAATATATTATCAATAAAAAATCTTGCATATTACACATAATACAATGAACAGTCTTATATGAGCCAAAAGACACACAACACTCTACTGAACACGTCAACAATCCAACATGGAGTCAATTTGGATTAAAGATCTGTACAGTACAAAGACTAAATGTCTTTTAATTACAATTTGAGACACAGTTTATGTTCTTTTAAGAGTTTGTGTACTCAGGGATGGATATTTCATCTGTCTCCTGTATCCTAGCTGGTGTAGGTGGACCGACGAGGATGTAATCAAACTCCTGGTGTTGGACCTTCTCATACACGCTCTGCAGACCGCTGGTTTTAGGGATATGGGCAGGGTAGTAGTTTTCCCTCCTGGCATCTCGGGGAAGTGTGGCAGTCTTGGAGAAGGTTGACAGGTGTGGTCCGCAGGCCAAGCTCGTGTTCGGCCTGGTGGCTGATGGGCTCCAGCAGCGGTCCGAGTGTCCTAGTACTTTGCATTCGCTGGTGCACGCCCAGAGACCTGAGGGGGGGAAACACAGCAGTGTTTGTCAGGATGTGATATAAATAGTTGATGGATCATCTGGATGTTTGAGGATAGGAGATCCCGGGGAGCTCAGTTGAAACTTAGTATGTATCTGAATTAATCATAACAACTCTTGAGTACTGATGAATGTACAGCTTACATCTCGTGCTACATTGATTTGGTGCTTGATTTTTCTGACACTCACTGTTCATTGGTGGTGACTCCTTTTTGTGGACATCTGCGCTGATGTCAGAGTCACTATCGTTGAAGTCGCTGTCCCCTTTCCCACTGTCTTTCCCACTAATTTGGGGATCTCTCGCTGAGATAGTTGTGAACGAGTTGCCCTTCCATATTGTTATAGGCCTCACGGTTTCTTTCCCATACCCTGGCAGTGTGGAATAACCCTGCAAATATATAAAACACATTCCTTTTGAGTCAGAAAGCTCAAAAAGATAAGGTGATGATCTTTAAATATATGGGATAAATCTATTTACCTTTAACTTGGCCTCCATTGGCCGAGTGTTCGGCTCAAAGATCCCAGTTGTCTGCCTGCTGTCCTCACTGCTGGTCTCTGTTGTGTTGCTGCTGGCCAGAGGCAGACCCTCTGGAAATGGGTGGGCATCAAATGCTTTGCCTTTGTGATTGACGATCAATGAATCCATCCGACTGCTTTCCACTTTCTCCACATTGGGTGTTTCTGCTTTCTCATCGTAACCCCCTTCACTTGTTTCTTTTTTCCTGCGGCTACAGATGGTTGCGATGAGAATGATGGCCAGCAGGAGAACAGAGCAGCTTCCAGCCAGGACAATGATGATGGCTATGGACATGTCCCACTCGAAGAGCTCCTTGTTGCTATTTTGAGCTGAGGAAGGTTGGCTGGGCGGGGTGCCTTCTATGAAACTGAAAATAATCATGGCTGTGGAGGTCAGAGAGGGGGATCCATTGTCACTGACCGCCACTGTGACTTTAACGCTGTCCATGAGGTCATAAGTGAGCTTTCGATTCACTAGCACCTTTCCAGTGTCTTTGTTGATGGAGAATCCTAAATGCCCCCCATCTGTAATCTTAAAGGACAGCTGTGCGTTTATTCCCTCATCAGCATCAGTGGCCCTAATCTGGGTCACCAAGTAACCTGCAGATGCATCTCTGGGCAGGAAAACCTCAGCAGAGCCCTTGTAGAGTGGAGGCTCTATAATATAAGGCTGGTTGTCATTCTGATCAACTATTTTTAACCTGATGATGACTGTACTCTGTAGCTGGGGCGACCCCCCATCACTTGCCTGAATGTGCACATCCAGCTGCTTCATCACTTCATAATTGAAGCTCCTCAGCGCATATATGGAGCCAGACACTGAGTTGAGAGACACAAAGGTGTTCACCGGGGAACCCATGATGACACTGTCCACCAGCCTGTAGGTGATCTTCCCGTTGTTACCCAGATCCGAGTCGCTGGCCTCCACCGTGGTGATGTAGGCGCCAGGGGCGTTGTTTTCTACCACTGAGACCTCATAAACGGCCCTGGCAAAGTGGGGGGCGTTGTCGTTTTCATCGCTCAGCCTGATGGTGAACTGGGTGATTTTTCTCAACGGGGGTGACCCGAAATCCTCAGCCATGACTGTTAAGTTATACTCACTGATCCTCTCTCTGTCCAGAGCGGCAGCTGTGACTATCATGTAGCTGTCCTCGTGGGCCTGCCGGAGTTTGAAGTGATCATGGCCGTACAGAGTGCAGTGAACTTGGCTATTAACGCCAGAGTCTCTGTCCAGGGTGCTGATCAGCGCCACCAGGCTGTCTTTTTCCGCCGCCTCGCTGATGTACGCAACACCCGTCGCAATTGAGGTAATCGGAGTGATGCTGATTTCTGGGGCATTATCGTTCACGTCCGTGACGTGGATTATGATTTTGCAAACGGACGGGGTCGGATTTGCGCCCAGATCGATGGCCTGCACGTCCAGCTCGTAGGTGCTTTTATCCTCGAAGTCCACGGGACTCCTGAGGGTCACGCGGCCCGACTTGTTATCCACTTGGAAAAGTTCTCGGATCTCGTGAGAAACCTGCTTTCCGAACCCGTAGACCACCTCCCCGTTCAAACCCTCGTCAGCATCCACCGCGTTCAGGTCCAGGATTACGGTGCCGACCGGCGCGTCCTCTGGGAGGCTCACTGAGAAGCTATTCTGGTCAAAAACGGGGCTATTGTCGTTAAAGTCAGTCACTCTCACAGTTATCTTAGTTGACCCGGATCTGTAGGGGCTCCCTCCGTCTTTTGCCACCAGTTCTATATTATATGAGGACTGAGTCTCCCTGTCAAGCTCTTTCATCAGAATCAGCTCCGCATATTTAACCCCATCCGCTCTTTGGAGCACATCGATGGTAAAGTGACTGTTCACAGAAATTTGATAGCTTTGTATGTAATTTGACCCGACATCGGCGTCCACAGCAGGGTCCAGTGGGATCCGGGACCCCAGTGCTGCGTTCTCTGAGATTTCCACCACAGACTCCCTGTTTGGAAACTCCGGAGAGTTGTCATTAACGTCCCTTATTTCCACCTCGACATGGATCAGTTTGTAGCGGTCTTTGGAGAAATTAACCACGTCAAAAGTAATCAGACACTGTGGAGTGTGCCTGCAGATTCGCTCCCTGTCAATTCGCTCCCCGACAGTGAGTTGCCCGTCGCTTTCTCTCACCCGGATAAAGGAGTCGTTAAATTGTTTCATCATCCTGAAATTGGTCTTGGATGAGTGGGACACACTCAAGGACATGTCCTTGGCGAGGTTTCCGATGACAGTGCCCGGTGCGTCCTCCTCTCTGGTCTGGTACCTCACTGTATTTCCCTCAGACTGAGTCCAAGAGGCGAATAAACAAAGATGAACATAGAAAATAAAAATCCACCGGTGCCAATAAGTTACAATCATCATTGCAGAGGTCTTTTCCTCGCCGAGTAGCCTCATTGTGTGTGGTTCACATCTGGAGCGAGCTCTCCATGCAGCGCCCCGCTTTTACGAACTGGCTGTGCTGAAAGTGAAAGTTAGTCCTTCAGTGCGCGCAGCAGCCAGTCAAGCAGATATGCTCGCAGCCTCGCCTTCAATACAGCTCCAAATTCTGCAGTGGCGGGGTTTATACGGCTCCTCATGCTAATGAGACCAAGTGTGACCAATCCCTCGCTTTAGAAATAAAAAATACATCCACACAGGGAGGAAAAAAATGCTCTGAGCTATTTCTTTGCACAACAGAAAAAAAGGATAGAGAGATTAAGGTATGAATGCATATATAGGGATTTATTTATTTATTTATTTATTTATTTATTTATTTATGTTTGTTGTTGTACTCTTAGGTGCAGCTCAGTAAATTAGAATATCGCTGAAAAGTCTATTGAATTGGGTAATTCAACCCTAAAAGTGAAATTCATGTGAGGCTTAATTGAAGACTAATGTTCTGGAAAACTACATAAGATCAATAAAAACGGATTTTTAAAACAGAAATATGAAACGTGCCTAATGATATGAAAGTGTTCAGCACGTAGTTACTGACACCCACAGCAAAGGTAGGTTGGTCATTGTTAAAAAAGTTCGCTGTTCATAGTGAGTTGTATCCAATCGTAGAGATGGAAAGTGTAGTGGAAGGAAAAACTTTTGCAATCTTAAAGGCAACCATGTGTAAAAGTTGGCTATTTTCTTCTTTCAGAAGGGATAAAACTGTACCTGAGTTTATTCTCATAATCTTATATGAGAAAGCAAAATCTTAGAGGTAATCCAGTTTTGTATTTTTTCTCATCCATAACAATCAGACTTCTTTTGTTGAACGATGTTAACTTACAGTCACATACTGAATATGGCAAATGAACTAACAGAACTGATAACTGCTAAATATTAAACAGAAACAAAATATTATTTTTTTCAGACAAACCATCATTTTCCATCGTACAAATGAAATGCTTTTTCCTTATCATGCCAAACTAACTGATTTCCTAATTTACCAGAGTTCACCATGTAAAGATTAACGATACTTTCTTGCACTGGTTATCAGAATTTCCTAACAATTTACCTAAATTGTTTTTGCTAAGTAGAAGTCACTTCCCTTTTTCTTTTGTCCATGCTTCGTTGTTTGTTAGGCTTGTTCACATTTTGTATGCAAGTGCACCTCAATAATTGAAAATACAAAAAAAAATATATATATATATTTGATGAATGTGATTATTTTTTGTTGATTTTGATCAAAAGAGCTAACATCTAATGATAACACCAAATTTTGTTTGTCAGCAAATTAGAAAACAACATACATACAAACAAACAAACAAAAAAAGAAGACCACACAGAAATGTTAGATTATGGCCTTGTTATGGCATAGACAATCATGGTGTAGACTGTTGACTTGACTGTGATCCAGCAGGCAGACACTAGCACCATCAACAAGGAGCATTTTATTTGCTGGTGGTTCAAGGAGAGCTGTATCCAAGCATAACAATGGGAAGATCAGTGAGAGGAAAAGCTGTTGTATCTGACCAACACGGAAACCTCAGCTTTGAGAGGAGCAAAGCCTGTTCAAGAATTTGGGAGAGATTCATAAGGCGTAGCACAATGTTTTAATTGATGGTGTCATATGCAGCTCTTTTGGTAAAGTGTTTTACAGTCGTATATCTGGTTTTGTGTTGTTTTTGAACTTCCTGGTTTTCATTTTGTGCACTAATTTCCTGTATCCTTTCAGACATCTTCACTTGCTGAGATATCCTCCTATAATCAGCTACTGCCACACCCCAATGTTATCCACCTGTGTATCATTGTCTTTCTTTGTTTGTTTGTCTGTTTATATCTCACCCCTCAGCTTCCCTTTGTCTTTGTCCCTTGTGTCAAGCATTTCAGTCTGTATTCCAACTTTGACTTCCAGTGATTTTTTTTTTTTTTTTTTTTGACCCAGCTTGTTCTTTGGATTTGCCTCTGTTTAGGATACTTATGCTTGGATTGGATTTTTGTGGCCTGACCTTGGACTCTACTAAAGGATTACTGATTTTATGCCACCGTGTTTGAGTCTTGCATTTGAGTCCTCTATTCCTGTGCATGCAACAGATGGTCTATCATTGCTCAAAGTATTGCCCATGAGTAAGACTTTTTAACCATAATTTGAGGATGTATGACTCCTAGCTGAAGTATGACTTCTCCATTTCTTCATTTGCCTTGAACATACATACTCACGTTATTTATTTTTTTTCCAGCAATTAAAATGTGAGGGATTTACATAGCAGAAGTCATTTAACTTTTCCCTTGATGAAGGCTTTGTTTGCTGAGGCTGCTTGCATGTATGGGTGCATGCATTTTGTCTATTAATGTGTGTGTGTGTGTGTGTGTGTGTGTGTGTGTGTGTGTGTACTCCAGGGATTTTTAATTGTTTTTAGAGAGCTGAACAAGGTCTTAGTCAATAACATATTCCTCAAGAGACAAATCTGCCAAAAAACATCTCCTGATAAATCAAGTTGCATCTAATCTCGCTGAATCAATTCAGGTATAAATCTCTGGGTAAATTTGGATATCCATGATAACATAAATATTTTAACTTAATGCTCTTTATCAAAAAAATCTGCAGATATGAGCATGGAATGATCTCTCCACTTTTATTGAATGATACAGTACACATTTTTAGCTTTTTAATATTTATATATTTATTTGTGTGAGTTATTTCTTTTAACTTTTTACTGTTTGTGTGTGTTATGCTAATATCTTAATATGTTCCAAGTTTTGTTTCAGTCAATCTTGTTTTCTGCTTCTCTTGTGCACCTGATCCTGTTTCTAATTATACTTGCAATGTGGTATTCATTAGCACCACTAAATAGTTCTTGTTAGTCCCCATTTGTTCCCTTTCTTATCCTGCTGTAGTATTGCTTTGATTGGCTCAGCTTCTTGCAGTCAATTTTTAGAGAATAAACAACCTTGTTTTCCACAGTCCCACTTGCTTTGTGTCTCCTTGTCCTGCATTTGGCTTCTACAGTCACTGCAAGCCACAACATCACCCTCAATTTAGTCTGAGTATTCATTTTTCAGGGTTTTAAAAATGTTGCACATGTACAAGGCCTCGCAAAAGCATTGATACCACTTGAACCTTTCCATGTTTTGTCTCATCACAACCACAAACTACAATGTATTTTAGTGAGATTCTGCCTTAAGTGCAAAACATTATGAGTGGCAGAAAGTTAGCACAACCAGAGATGGCAACTCTAGTTTGAGACCCCAACTCGAGTTGCACTTAGGTCACAAACATAAAAGACCTCAGACTCGACTTACACTTGTGCCCTAAAGACTTGAGGCTTGACTTGGACTCCTGGTCTGAGACTGAAGTCTTACTAACATGTTATGAAGAACGAAAGGAAGTTATGTATTTGAGCTACAGACTGTAGCTGCTGCACATTTAACAGTGAAAGGATTATTAGCCAGTGATATTTGTGAATTCTGGGATCCTAGTGGTTCATAACAGTCTGTTCATTAGTTGTGGCTTCACAATAATACCCACAAAAATGTGTCCCTAAATGAATGCTGTAATAAATGAATTTGGACCACTTCAGAACAAAATAGATTCAACATACATTTGACACGATGTCAACGTTAAGCTAGCGAGGACATGATTACAAGGATTCTTCTGGCTAAAAGTATTAACATAAAAGCATTTCCAGTTCTGTTCATGTAGAATTTCAATACGTATTTACTTACTACACTTTGCTTCATTCATTATGTTGTAATTTATACCTTTAATTTGAACATCTTTACTAATTAGAATTAAAAACAAGTATATCAAATCTGGATTTAAAAAAATGGTTTCACAATACTAATAAAAATATTCCAGCTCAGAGTGAAGAGAGAAGGAAACCTTCCAATCCCTATTTAGTGCTCCATGTGTTGAAAAAGAGGACAATATGAAGACAGGAATAAACAAGCATTAACATTTTGTCATTACAAAATATTTTGTTTGATTCATTCAGAAATGCAACATTAACAAGTTTTAATCTCTATCATTTTTCTTGGAGCATGAATGTCTGTCTTTGAAGTAGGTTAAACATTACACTCACTTTTTTAAATATCATAAAGCAGCCATTAACAGTATATTTTATGTTGAATTGAATGTTTAAAAAATAAAAGATAACTAAACACAAGTTAGAAAGACAACTATCAAATGTTCATGTAGTTAATTGAAGCCTCACAACAAACAGCATAGGTTTGAATTCCTCCTACAGCAATCCAGGATGTTGTGGATTTGATGAGAAAATGATTATTTCAGTCATCAGAGACTTGACTTTGAGTTGGGACATAAGACTTGAGCCTTGACTTGGACTTGGCCCTCAAAGAGTCTTTATTTGGACTTGGGAAAAAAGTAGCTGTTTGAATGTCTTGACATGGCACATCACCCTGAACACTGTCCCAACTGTGAAACATAGTGGTGGCAGCATTGTGCTGTGGAGATTCTTTTCTTTAGCAGTGACATGGAAGATGGTCAGAGTTGATAAGAAGCTACATACAGTGAAATTCTGGGGGAAAATAAACTTTTAGAGGCTCCAAAAGACCCTAAACAGCCAGAGCTACAATGGAATGGTTTAGATCCAAGCATATTCAAGGGTTAGAAAAGCCTAGCCAAAGTCCAGACTTAAATCACCTAAAGAATCTGTGTGCACAGATGCTTTCCAATCCTATTCAACTGACACTAGATGTGCAAAGTTGTTGGAGATACATAGGGGAAAAAACATGTCGCAGTAATTGCAGCAAAATGTGATTCTGCACACTATCAAGGAGGCTGAATTCAAATGCATGTCACATATTCAGATTTTTATATGTATGGTAAATTATTTTGAAAATCATGAATCATTTCCATTTTTTCTTCACAATAATATACCACTTTGTGTTGATCTATCACATAAAATCCAGGTAAAATATATTAATGTTTGTGACAAAATGTATAGAAAACTGCACAAAAAAGGGTTTTATGTTTTTTTTATTGATTTCCTCTGCTATTTACTTTTAGTAACAGGTTCTTTGTTTCACTAAGAGAGTGAGCTGTTTGCATCCAGTTAGAATGATAAAGTACTTAAAAACCCATTAATATATTTAGGGGAGATTTTTCATTTTCTGGATGGCAAACTGCAATGCATTTAAAAAGTGTCTTTCATATTTCACATGAAGGAACTCTAACCTGGAGAAATTTCACACACCATCCCTTCCATCAGCTTTGGGATGAATATGGAGTGTCAGATGAGTGACAGACCTTATCACTTAACTTCAGTGCCTGACCTCACCGATAATTGTGCAGCTGAAAAGAACCAAATCCCCCCTCTCTCTCTTTCTAGTTTTGTGTCTACCAAGAAGGACACAGGGAGATAAAAGTGGTATATTAATGCACATGGTTTTCAGTCAAGAACCCCTTATTTCAGCAGTGCTCACATCCAGCAGTTAGATTGACATTTTAGTTTACTTTGCTCACATTTTTAGCCGCTAAGGTTGAACATAACAGCACCACACCAGCAATCTGTAACCTTAGACGTCCTCTAAAGACTCCAGCCTTCAGTCAAAGTCTTTTCCAGCAGAGTATCATGAGGTATACCAATGTTGAATTTACTGAAATATAACCCTGTGCTATTGACTCAGTAAAGTGTTGGCAAACATTCCTGTCAACTCTCGTTCAAAATGTGGTATCAGGAACTGGCTGTGCAAACTGAATTTTGGCAGTAATCAAGAGAACAAATCTTTCGATTTTCTCTTGGGATCTGATTTAGTTTCTATCAAGTATGTGTGCATGGAAGTTTGTTCTTTCAAGATGTTCTGTCAGATCCCCAGTGCACCTTATTGGATTAGGTTTTTGCAGAATAATTATGTTTTTACACGTCTTTGTTCTGCTCCAGCAGCAAGAAGAGAATTTCTGAAAAGCATGGGGAGAAACTCGTCTTTCATTCAGCATCTGGAAGGAGACAGAACAATTCATCTCTGACTATTTGCAGCTAACTTTATCTATTCCTCCTTTTTCATACTGATTCATTAGGTAGTTACAGAGTCCACAGCTTGTTGAGGTTGAAGCACTGCATGCAAACTCTTAAAGTAATGCCAATAACAGTAATGATGAGCCTGGAATTTAAAATAATTCCACAAAAACATGCAAAAAGAAGAGAGTCTGATAAACAACAAATATAGATTTACTTCATTTTTAAAGCACGCTTTATCACACTGGGAGAAAAGTAGTTTTAAAGGAAACATACAAAAAATCAACACAATAGCATCCATCCATCCATCTTTCAGTGTTATCCATTTATGTTTAAGTGCAGCAAGAGAGAAGCAGACAGACCCATTTCTCCCTGTCTGCATTAACTGGCCCCAACTCATCCTGGGAATCTTTTGCCATTTCTGAGCCAGATGGAAAACATAAGCCCTTTAGTGAGAGCTTGGTTGACCCCAAGAACCTACTGTAAACCTCGAAAGGAAGGTGCCCATTTAGCATTCTCAGGGTAGATAAGGATCTTGTTTGTTCCTCCTAATGCAGTCTTGGTAAAGAAGTTTAGCTTCCCTGTGAGCAAATGTAATTCAGCAGCCTGTCCTCTTGGTCTTTCAATCACTAATCAAATATCATGGGCACAAGTAACACTTGGATGAAGATTTATTGGTAAATTAATAGCTTCAGCTATGTTCATTCTTCACACTGAAGATGAAGAACAGCAAACATCACCATAATTTCAAGGGAGGTTTTCATCGTTTAAAATGCAGTAAACTACTCTTTAAAAAATGTTACATTCCAGATTCATCACAACAGACACATTAAATAAATCCTACTGGACATTTTTCTAAGCATCAAGGTTCAATTTATGTCTCATGTGTTTGAAGCACAATTTTACAATGACACAGGTAACTAGTTTTTATTTTTCTTTACAAAGTTTAAACACCACCTTCTGAACTAAATTCCAGTGACGAGCTTTTTTCAGTGACTTTTATGCAAAGAAAATCTGTCCCTCTGTCTGCCCATCCACGACCCATCCACTGATCTTTATCAAATCTGGATTTAAAAAAATGGTTTCACAATACTAATAAAAATATTCCAGCTCAGAGTGAAGAGAGAAGGAAACCTTCCAATCCCTATTTAGTGCTCCATGTGTTGAAAAAGAGGACAATATGAAGACAGGAATAAACAAGCATTAACATTTTGTCATTACAAAATATTTTGTTTGATTCGTTCAGAAATGCAACATTAACAAGTTTTAATCTCTATCATTTTTCTTGGAGCATGAATGTCTGTCTTTGAAGTAGGTTAAACATTACACTCACTTTTTTAAATATCATAAAGCAGCCATTAACAGTATATTTTATGTTGAATTGAATGTTTAAAAAATAAAAGATAACTAATAAACACTACAAGTTAGAAAGACAACTATCAAATGTTCATGTAGTTAACTAAGCCTCACAACAAAAAGTATAGGTTTGAATTCCTCCTACAGCAATCCAGGATGTTGTGGACCCCTCCTCTTGCCCAAGAGGTGGGGTACACCTTAATCAGGTATTTAATTTACAGTATATCAAGTATATTACAGTATATAAAGGATAAGAATGTCTAACAGTCATTCTTTATTTTTATATATTTTGGGTCATTTTGTTTCTCTGATTTGGACATTTGGACGTTGACCAAAATTTACAAACAATAGTTACCTGCTTACACCTGGAGAAAAAGTAATAGGCAGTGTATATTTTGAAAATTGCCTTCTAGCAGTTTTCAGTTCTAGAACTTACTTTTCTGCAATGAATAAGATCTCTAATCTATAACTTCTTGTCATTGATAGTCTCTTTACTCATGGCAAAAGAGAAAAATGGCTCATGTTGGACGAGTTAAAGAAGTTAGGTGCTTTGTTTTTTTATAGACTGTTTTTTGTTTTCTCTGTATCCCCAAAATGTATGAAGACTGTAATGTTTCTTGTCAAGGCATTTGGTAGTGATTTATTAGAAGATGAGTTCCAGAATCAACTTTTTGAACATCAGGATATTTTGAGAATATTTAAAAAGTCAACTAGGACTGAATTTGTGAAGGTTTCTGAACAGAAATGAAAATGAAATAAAGACCATAAAATATACAGTTCAAATCAGCTATTTATATAAAAACAACACTTTTCCCTTTTTTCACTGCCTGACATTGTCATACTAGTCTTTTTTATGTGTTAGGTCAGTATTGCAAAAATATTCATATTAGCTAAATGCTAGAATAATGAGAGATAATTTTTTTACAGATTTGAAAAAAAAAAATCTAAAATTTTGTAGCTGCTTTTAGTATCTGGTAGAATGGCATTTAAATTCTATGACTTAGATCAAACATTTTGTGTACCTTTCCACAAGTTTCTCACAATAGTTTACTGGAATCTTGACCAATTCCTCTTGACAAGACTGGTGTAACTGAATCAGGTTTGTTGGCCAATTTTTCCACACCTTCTCAACTCTGCCTACAATTATCTATGGGACTGAGATAAGGACATCGTCATGACCACTCCAAAGCACTGACTTAATTGTTCTAAAGTCTCTTTGTAATTATTTTGTGAGGCGATCATATCATCTATTTTGTGAAGTGCACCAGTCACTTTTGCAGAAAAACACCCAAACAAAACGATGTTGTCACCCCTGTACATCACAGTTGCAAGAGTGTCTTCAGCCTTCCAAGCTTCCTCCTTTTTCCTCCAAATGTAAAAATTGTTATTATATTAAATTTCAGTTTAATCAGGACAAGTTTCCAGAAATTAAGGTCTTTATTCCTATGTGGATTCATAAGATATAATCTGACATTTGGTGTTACTTTTGGATTTGGTGTTACTAATGGATTCTTCCCCACTGAGTGGCCTTTGATCCATCTTGGTCTGGAATTATGTCACAGTATATAATTAAAATCTGTTGCTAACTTCACAAGGTCTTTCACTTTTGTTCTGGAATTGATATGCACATTTTTTACCAAAAAATTTCCCTTTTTCAGGTGTGCACTGTCCAAAAGGTGTGACTTATCACGAAGCAAGAGCTTTCTGAACCATCCATTCAGAGCTGTTTCAATAAGCATATTCAAATATTTCCTGAGTTCCAACATTATTTTAAAATTACATTTACCTTTATTCCTAAAGCATGCCTGTAGCTCTTTGATATATGTTAGATTAAATAATTTCATGCAGCAAAGAAAGCAGCTGAAAACTATGAAGAATTGTTTATTGAAATTGCTACTACACAGTTATTGTGTCTTTTAACATGGTGTAGATTCGCATGTTCTGCAGGCTGAAGTTCTCTTTAATGAGTATGAAGGTGATTGTAGATTCAGTATGGGTGGGTTATCTTTGGATTGCATTAAAGCAGGTCAAATGGCTCTTGTGGAAGATGGATTATGATACTACAATGCAGCATTTGTTTCAACTGGGACACAGAAGAGTTAATGTGAATTTATGATAAGTAAATGTTTATGGTTGAAAAGGGTTATTTAGCAGATGGTTGCTTTCAGTGTGGTGTGCAGATTTCTTAATTTACCATGGCTTCATTTACATATAGTGTGTAATTACTTTGCTCAAAGAAAACATAAAATATTTTATGTGAATGATGGATTTTCAGCTCATTATAACACATTCAAGCTTGATATCTGAGATTTTACCCATCTAGCAGAATGTAATTTTATTCCAATATCTGAACTCAAGGTCACCTCCTCTAGAGGAAGAAGACAGCAGTGAAAGGCTATGAAGTCAGGCTACATTTTACATTAATGGCTTTGCATTTACATCTTTTTGCAGGTAGCAATTTATAACTATATTTATTCACAGTAAAAGCAATCAACTTTCGGAATCATGAGTCACAACAAATGTCCACATTTTGTGATTAATGTTATATAATTACGTCAGGCAGAGCGACTTCCATTAAAGTTACTGGCAAATTATTCACAGCCTCAAACACATTTGCAGAGAGAGTGAAGGATGCGAGCTGCAAACAAGAAACATAAGAGGGGGGAAAAATGTGGCAGGGAAAGATATTTCAAATTTAGTGTTGGCCCACAGACACAATTCCATATTTAATGGGATTCTAAATGCATTTAGTTTCAAGGGATGCCTTTGCATTTTAAGTTCTCTAATCACTCTGGTCTATAATGTGCCTGAAGAAATGCCACAATTGGGTGAATTTGTGCAAGGCATTTAGCTTTGCATTCTTTTCACAAAGATTAGGAATCATAGGCAAATTACTGTGTGGTGGGGCTCAGCTCAGCTGAATATTACCCTGGTGGGAGATCGCTTGCTTTAAAGAACTCTGTGTCTTTGAGAAGCCTTACTTACTTCTCTCTCTTTATATAAGTCTGTATTTCTTACTTTTGCTGTATTTTAGGAAGAGTATGTTGCTCCCAACCACTTCCATAGGATACTCATTAACTTCCAAGACGTTAGGCAAGCTAAAATTGCAAAACAGCTGTCCAAAATAAATCCACCGGTAGTCTTTTTTTTCAATCCACCGGTAGTCTAATTAATTACACTTGTTGTGTAGTTTGCTTATTCCAATCAAAAGTGAAAAAATTTCACGTTGTTTGAAAATAGTTTGCCACATGACCCTCTGTGAAATTATAATTAGTTGTTGCTGTACTTTAAAAAATGAGAAGGAATGTGTTAATTGGTGAACTTTGCTGACACGGTTTTAGTGTTTGAACAGAGCTATTTCCTGCAAATTCATTTCCTGAAAGTAATTTAACATTTAATGGACCAGCATACCAAAATGGTACAAGTCTTATAAGCCTTAGCAAAGGCTTATAAACATACAGACTTTGGATAGTTGGTTATTCCCCCTTAATAAATGAAATCATTTGAATTTTTCATTTTGCATTTACTATGGCTATCTTTTTCTGATATTAAAATTTGTTTGATGGTCTGAATAATTAAGTGTGAACAAAAAATAAGAATAATAGAATAAATCTGGACAGGGGAAAAACTTTTTCAGGGCATTGTCTTGAACCATTATCAAGAAAATTAGACAATACCAAAGTCTGATTGTTATGAAAACTAGCAACCTGACAAAAATTTATCAAATCTTTTAAGCAGGCCAATTTAATTTCAGTTTTAGGAGGACTGTCAGGGACCAAACAGTAATGTTGCATTCAGACCGAATGCGATTTGAGCATGCAAAGTCTATGGTGGACACGCCTCAAGGGCCGTCGAGAAGTCTCGCAGCACGTTTTTGTGCATCTGGCGCTGCACGTTTTAAAGCGCCAACTGTTCAGAGAGACTCTGCTATGTGACATAGTGGGTCATTTTCTGACCGGACGGAAGGAACAAGAGCCCATCTACGACCAGTTGAGCTATCGCTACAGAGACAGGAATAGAAAGGACCTTTCCTGGAGGAGGATTAGCGAGGAGTCGGGCTCTCGGGTCAAAACATTGTTACCATGGTACATATTTACCCCCATTTGAGTTAGCCAAATCCGTTCAACACAATGTTGAGCCACTACTATTTTCACGCTGAAGAATCAATGAATTTATTCAGAGAAAATGTGCAGTAGACAGTGGAAGAGTCTATGCAAAGCAGTGAAGTCAAGAAGGTCCTCCCAATGCGCATCTGTCCACACTTTGCTCAGACGCATGTCCAGAGTGCTTTTGACACTTGCTTCAAGCGTCTGACTTTAAAGTGCACAACCGTCCAACTTGAGGCGTTGGATGCCTTTTTAACGTGTGAACCCATTCGGTCTGAACGCAGCATAAGGCACAAGGACAAAGGCATGAAAATATTCTCTATTTATTTTTTCCAAAAATAGTAAACAAAAATCTGTCAAATGGCAAATGTCTCAAAAATCAAAAAAGAAAATGTCAACTAAGTCAAACCTAAACAAATATAACAAATAAAAACTGACCTCTAACAATTAGCACACAGGGGAATTTTTACAGGAAGGCTAACATACAAGTAGCAATGGGGAGAGGGGTGAAGACACTAAGACAAATAATGAATAAACCTTGGAAACTAATTCAAGTCAGCAGATTATAACTACAGGACAAATGTTAAACCTAAAACATCATAACACAAAAACGTTTCCAATCATTAGAATTTAGAGACCTCCAGAGTCAACACCCCGGCTTCCTTCCATCTGATGGATTCCTCCACTTTCCCGTGTTGCATCATAAAAAGTTCTCTCCCTCATCCAGCCCTTTAAATCTCAGCAAAAATAAATGAAGACAGTTAATGATCTAAACAAACATATGAGCTGTTTACCAAATGTGTGCACCCATATTAGCAAAAGCTATTTTAAATTGATATTACAGAAAAAGTGAAATTATAATTAAATGTTCTGGTGAGAAAATAAAACAAACAGTTACTAACACTAAGAAATGGCTGGAGGAACCTTCAAAAGGACCAGATACAATCATTATTCTTTTTTTAAGGAACCACAAAAAATGGAGAGGAAAAATGATCCACCATGTGTTCATAGTAACAGAAATGAATCAAAATGTCTGTTTTATCTTTATTGCTTTATCATTTCACTGTCAACAATAAAGACCACAAAAGTTTCCAAATGAAAACTAACGGCTTAAACACACAAAAACACACAAAAACACAGACTAAAATCTTAAAAATTCTTAAGAGTATTCCTCCACAAATGCAGCAAAAAAAATCCAACCAACCACCACCTGTCAGACTGACACATGTTTCAGCAAGGTCTTGTATAAAAATGGAGGCTGCAGCTCTTTGATTAACAATGTATGGACCTTGCCATCAGCTCTTCAAAACATCCTTGATCAATTTACTTCGAGACCACATACCCTGATCCAAAATGGAAAACAAACATGGTATAACAGTATAGTATAACAGTCGTGTTCACACTTTCAAATAATCTGGCATTTAAAAAAACAGCAAGAAAAATAATAATCTCACACAGAAAGAGAATGATATTAGTGAATTATTTTACATATTAAAAGTGCAAAACTGTCACCAGGAAACAATATATTTTTAGTATTTGACCAAGACTGTGCAAGTATAATAAGTTCAATAAAATAGAATTATATATTTGTCATGTGATTTAAGAAAGTCTATGTCACACATTTTCACATTTTTCTATCAGTGAGAATGGTTGCACTGCCTTGATTTTGTTATTTTCATATAATTACAGTCAAGTAGAAGTAGTCACTTTTCTCTTAAAAGTCTCTAAATCAAATAGACAATGAACTTTTCCTTCTCTTACACTATCAGGCTCAATGTGTTCAGATGACCAAAAATGTCACTCACAAAGTGCTCTTCTGCCAGGAACTGGTCTTGTTGTCCAAAATGTTGAGGCTCTCCTGTTTTTGTATTTACAAACAAATGACATGATCTCCAGATGGAGTTCAGAGAAATGGCTCAGAATAGTCTGTATAACTGTTAAAACAGCATGTCTATGTTTTCAGCTAAGACGTTGGACAAGTTTTTGTTAGTCATTTTTTCATTAAACATTCAAATCTACTTGCCTCCTTTGCATTTGGGCCCGTCATCACCATATACATCATGACATAAATGCAAATATTAACATTTGCTATGAATTTATTAAAGAAAATGGATGGATGGAAGGACTGAGTAACTTGTTTTTAAATTTGAAATAATGAAAAAAGTAAAAGATAATAAGACAAGGGTATAGTCTCTTACCAATATGTTTTCTTTGTTTACTTCCTTTTCTGTTGATATCCAGACCTAGGAAATACTTAACTGACATTTTATACTTTTCTATGCTTTTCAAGACCATGTGAGAACCCCGTTCTTGACAGGCTAATTAAAAAAAGTTAAGAAACATTATTTTAGTTACATTTACTTTTCAGACCACTATTTTTGTGGCACCAACGATTTTGTTGAAAACATTTAGCTTGCCAAAAATGAAAGGTTACATTTTGCATTTTAAAAATCACAATAAGATTTTGTTTCTGCAACAAATGAAATAAATTATTTTAAGGCATAATGCACATCTTCAATAGGAGTGCCAGTAAGTGTGGATAGCACTTTATATGAGAAGAAAAACAGACTCCTGAGATAACATGCTAATAAGGTTGCAGCCCCTTTCTATTTATCTGTATCCTTTGCCTTCGAATAGTACCTTCATATGTTGACCTTGTTGAGTATAACTGCCTTATTGTAAGTGCTGAAGTGACACACTTCACAAGGCATTAACCTCCAAGTAAAAATTGCATAAAAATGTGTTTTACAGCAACTGTATTTGAGTCAAAATATATTTTTAACAACTCTTTGAAGTTCTTCAGTTTTACCCACTTAGGACATAGAGACTATTTGTATTATGGGGTGGGGGGGGTGGGAGGGGTCCATGTTTTGTAAACCACAAACGAGAGACACTACAGCTTGTCGTAGCCTATTACGTGCTGTTGAAATGCATTCTTCAAAACATGCTTTTAAATACAGGCTCTGAAATCTCAGATGGCCTTGGATCCCAAAGGCAACATCATGTCTTTTTGTTCTGAAGATGGTCTCTGCTGATTAATTCAACCATCAAACTAAAGCTCTGGTGTTTTTTTTTTCTTTCATCAGAAGAAAGCCTCTGTAACGTCACAAGGGGGTTTCAAAGCCCACTGGAAGTCTTATACTCAGAGAGAAGCTGATGTTATGTTTTATTGATTCTTCTTGAGGAGTTTGGAAACAATAAGGCAGGTGAATATTTCATTACTCTCTTTATGTTTGGACTGAGAGCTGCACCCACTGTTCAAGGTGTCTCTCCAGACGTGTCACACAGCAGACATAAACAAAGTTATTAGATGAGCAAGACATGGTTCAGGAGGAAATTTGGCTGCTGGTTGTGGAGGAGCATCAAGCTTTATTGTTCTGTGGGGAAGCTTTGACATTGCTCATTTGGTGTTGTGTCTCATTTGCAAACATTGTACATGTAAATGAGGATTTATGTTTTGGAATGAGGTTTTGCATTTTTTGAAAAATAGATCAACATAAATATGTACAGAAAGTGGAAAGAATTGCCAAATGTAGGTCATCTTTTCTAGGCAGTGAGATTTTCTGTCTTTGTGAGTGTCTTTAATGGTAAAGAGTGAGCTTATATCTGCGCGTGTGTGGTCCCGTCTGTGAAGCAACGAGACCATCACATCTCATACAATGCAGATGGAGAAAAGGAGCTGCAGCATTTAGTGTTTTCTTGCCACAAGCATTAATATGGCTGTATTTTCCCCCCTCATACGGTTTTCCCGGGAGCAACATGGTGTTTGAGGCATGCGCTTCAGAGGGTTGGATGAGGTATAATTATGTAAATTGCATTCAAAGGAATCAGCAATAGCTCATGTGGAATGGATGTGTCAACAAGGTGTCCACATTCACTGTAAGAATTTGCTAATTAAACTCGACACCCATTCTCCCTCAACACATGGGCACAGCGAGACGCTGCAAGATTAAAAACACACTGCGATGTATGTTGCATTGCTGGCTGACAAATAATCTTCTTGGAAGGAAAAAAAGGCTTTTAGTTTGCTACATGAAGTGTAACAAAATTTGCCCCCAAGTTTACTGCATGACCATTAAACTTTACGCATGTTGTTGACGTGTGTAATGAAAGTGCCTAAACTTCAAACAACCTGTGTGCAGCAGCCTCTCTGATGCTCCACCACAGAAAAATGGATGATTTATTACACTGGTTATTTGTCTGCCCCCACTAAATGGTTGAACTCTGTTTGACAGCAAGCATAGACATGCTGCACTACTTGACTGTCTATAAAGCACTGTACCTGAAAGGGAAAGATTAATTCAGTCCATCACAAGCCAAGCAGCACTTTTTTGTATCACCAGCTTCTGCTTGTATATTGTGAAATTTTAAGGGGGGGAGTGGGGAGGAGTGTGTATGATTTTTTTTCTCAGATTGTAAAAAAAGTTGCCATCTACACAGGCTCTGGTATACAAATAATTTTTTAAAAAACTCTGATATTGATGTAGCACTAGTGAGAATGGATTTTGAGGATTGGTAAAACATTGAACAGATTTTTAAATGCCAACAGAAACAGCTCAACTGTTTCTGTGGTTTCAAGCTAAGAAAACGGTGAAGAAAATGCAACGAAGTAGGTCTCCAGGTCCAGTGGCAGTTCTTGCATGGATATAGCCATTGGAGTCATTCTAAATATTTTTTTGATCTAAAGGATGATGACCCATTTGCTACAAGACACATTTTTTTTAAATCTCAAGATTTTAATATTTGTGTGATATTTTATGTTTTCACAAATTTCACATGTCACATAGTTATGGCCAGAACTCTCAAGTTTCATGAAAAGTTCGGAGTGTTATGTCTGCTAGGGTTGAAAGAACTACAAATTATAAACAATTTGCCTGCAGTGGCCCCTCTGCCTCACTTTGTTCTCTCAACTTTTTTTGGTATCAAGAAAAATGTCTACTTTTACATTATCCTTGCTACAAATAACCACAAATAGAACTAATGATAAAGGACAGATACAAAATACAAATATATATATATATTTGTATTTTGTATATATATATATATATATATATATATATATATATATATATATATATATATATATATATATATATATATATATATATATATATATTTCTTTTTTTTTTTTTTTTTACCAATCTCTTCAAAGCCCCTTTTGTATGTTTTTTCTTAGTTTGGCATATATTTATTTATTTATTTTTAATTCAAAGACAACAGGTCAAACAAAAATACCGTTTTGATGGAGCCAAATGGGCCCCTTTAAACAGCAGTGTTCAGTTTTTGAGTTCATTTCAGAGTAGTGTGTAAACTTCAGTTTAATTGGTATTGTATGCGTTTGTAGCACACTTGGGTGCTTTGATGACAAACACAGGTGGCTCCCATTTGAAGCACTGTGGCTCAATGATGAACATTTTTACTTTCAAGGTTGAGGACAGTTTTCCATCCAGAGCCAAGGTATTCCTTGCTGTGGGCTTGTTTAGTCCCATCATGGAGAAAACTCTGTCTGCATTTGAGTGTGGAAGAACTAAAATTAGCTTCACAACCTCAGACAGTCTTCCAAATCTCAGCACACCTTTGAAAATAATGAACCAAGAAGGTGTAATTACGCTCCTAAACATTTTACAGTCTTCAAGTTGATGGTGTAGGGGTGTGTGTGTGTGTGTGTGTGTTACCCTGTTCTTTACTGATGAAAGGTTTCCCCAGAAATATTCCAAGTCAAAAGTCATTGGGTCTTGGCGTATGGGGATGTCCATGAGTTGGTACTCCAGGAACTCCTCACTAAGATGGTCAATCTCTTTTGGTTTCATGAAATGGAAGTTCAGTAAATCTAAAAAAAGAATACAAAATAAGCTTAGATACATTGACTAGGTGAAAAAAAAAATCACTCCATTATGAATATATAACTCTTATCTTTCCACAAAGTAAAACACATTTTCCACTACTGGACATCAACAAACTTGGCCTGCCTGAGTAGGGTCTCTTTTATCAAGGATCCTTTTAACCATAGCTTGAGTTATGAAACCAATACTGAGCTTTACTCCTATCAGAGAGATGAAAAAAGCAACTTCTTTATATATAACATAAGAACAAATACTTACCACTATTGCAAATTTGGATACCCAAAGTGTGTCACTTTAGTAATAAGTGTGTAACATAACTGAGTAAAAAAAAAGTCAGTTTCTAGTCTGTGGAACAGACAGTATAATGCAGAATGTCAGAATAGTATTTTGCTTCATCCCCAACATCGTTTAACAAGACAACAGAAACAATGAGAACACATGCTGTAAAATACAAATCTTGGACTATTATGTAAAGTATTATTAACATTGATAATAATAATGCAAATTTTACGAGGACTGGATATTTGCTAATGAATATCAGTGTGATGTCTGATATTAGTATCAGACATCACACTGCATTGCATTCTGGGAAAGTGGTAGCTATGAAGGTACTGAAATTATATGTGGAATCAGCAGTCAATATTGTTACTTAAGCTTATCCATTTGGCCCAAAACGCTGAAGGTTTTGAAATTAATATGGCTTCAGTTTGATGAAAATGTTTACTTTAAAGAAATATATCTATGTTTATGCCTGTGATTGGCTGGTGACCTGTCCAGGGTGTACCCCTCCTCTTGCCTGATGACTGCTGGAGATAGGCACCAGCCCCCCTCGCGACCCTGCAAGGATAAGTGTGATCGATGGACAGAGGGACGTATATTTATTTTGATGACATCTGAAGTTCACCTGAAATATACAGGATCACTGATTTTGATACCTGTTACATAAATGTGAGAAGTGGAACTTAATTGAAAGGTGTTATCAAAAGAAATCCAGTGTATTAATGATGAATATGTTGTTTTTTTTTTAATCACAAAATGTAACCCTGTGCATTTTGAAGGGAAATTCATTTGTCAGGGTTCAAATCATAGTTTTTATACTCTGAAGTGTCAGAAAGTTAATTGAGCTTACTAAGATTTATTATCCAGGTTCACACCAGAGTCAAATAATGAGGTCATTAGCAGGATTCTGGAGAACTTGACTGCATACTGAAGAGGTAATTCGGGCATTTGATTCAGGTGTGTTGGAGCAGCGACACATCTAAAAGTTGCAGAAGTTGTAGCCCTCATGGCCTGGACTTGAGGACCCTGCTATAGTTTAAAAAAATCTTCACTTCAGAAAACAGTTTTAAAAATCTTTGTTTTTAATCACCAAAACATAAGTTTGAACAAGAGGTACGAATGCAGCATGCTGGTTAATTTTCTGACCAGTTATTAAGCCTCATTTAATAAGAATCACACTTGCCGTAAGTAAGTCATTTCTTATTTGTATTGTATTATATTAGATGTGTTTGAAATGGTCACACACTAACTCACTCTACTGGAATGTCTTTTGCATTCTAAATGCTACTTAAGTGTCACCGTAATTCACGTAATTCATAATTAGCACTGTGTATTCATCTCAAATAAAAACCAGCAGGCTACAGCAGATTGCACAGCAAAGTCTGAGGTGGTGGACAACATGACTATGAATATTTTAGTGAAAAATTGTTTGTAATTAGCTTCTTCTCTCTTTTCAAACTAACATTAGATTTTATGAGGCAAATCTGATTTTACGAGTTATGCTTTTATCATACTGTAGGTACTCACATAACCACAGACTGCAGGTATACCATTTGCTTCAGTGCAGTTCTACTTGAAAGTTAGAATTTCTGAGTTAAATATATAATCAGCATGTTCAATAATTTCATGTCACCCTGCAATATGTTTTTTAAAAGATGTAGTTTAAAACTTCTGTGCCAGGCTTTAGAATTGATTGCCGTCATCTATGCTTGGTACACCAGAGAGGTGTTTGTCTCTGCTATTAATATTTACATAGTGTACTTCAGAAAAACACTGAAAATATCCCATTATTGCAGTTAAACAAATGTCACTTTTTATATTGAGATACTTGCTTTCATTTATATAGCTCAAAAGATTAATATGATGCCAAAAAAAGTGTTTAGTTTTAAAATTCATTATTGCTGTATTAGTTAATCCTTATTTGATCTTTTGCAGAGGCTTCATTAGCGATGCATATAGATGTCCATGATGGTACGTTTCGTTTATATGCTTTTTAAACAACGTAATTCATACTAATTTGCCTATAAAAGATTCATCGGATGTTTTTTTTTCATATACAATCGTATTCAATAAATTAGACTATACATTCTGATGTTTGTCAGATAAAAGTACCTTTTGAAATAACAACCTTTAAGCAGGTATTAAACCTAACTCTTCATAAAGCCCACATTTTTGTATTAAAATAGTTTTCTATTGATCTAATGTAATATTCTAATCTCAAATGTCGTGTTTTCATCAGTTGTAAGCAGAAAGTCATATAATTAACAAAAACACTGGCTTGGAAACATCAGAAAATGAGTGACAAACCATAAAGTATGTATTTTGTGCTGAGCAGTGTTGTCCTGCAGTAAGAAGGTCTTGGTTTGTCAACATAAATTGCATTGGTTTTCTTTGGTCATTCCAGTTTCCTTCCTAAGTCAAAAAGCATGTGTCTTTGGTTGAGTTCCACTTTAAATTCTACTTAAAGGGAACTATGTGCATGTTTGTTTGTCCTGTGTGTCTTTGTGTTGGGACTGTGATAGAATGGAGGCCTTACCACACAGTTTACTAAGCTTCTTTTCCAATGACCACTTAGAATAAACAACAGTGTACAAAAGACTGTTAATTATTTATTTTCAGCCCTCTAGCTTAGTTTTCCTTCAAGGTGTTTTATATATAGTTTTTATTTTCTCCCACTAGGTGGCTGCTTGATCACATTGATGCAGAGTTCTCAACATTGTGTAATCCAGATATAGACACGGACATTGTTAATTCAGCTTCTCAACTGTGTGCATCCATTGAAAGTGAATAATACTGTTGGTGCTTTAGGTTTGTTTCTTAAATGCCTAGGAGCTGTATTTGCACTCTGTATGGTAGAGTATTGTGGGAGAGTTTTCTGCATATTTTAGGGAGCTAACTGGTAGCCATTTAGCATTACATGATTAAGCTCGGTTCAACGTGACTCGATACAGTTATTGTGTGTTGTCCTCATTTTCCATTTGAAATGCCTTATTGGTGATGTATGCTTCACAGTGAGACTATTATTGGCAGGTGTGATTCTTATATATGCGTAGTAATGATGTACATTTTCACAGCTAATTATGAATCAGCTCTGAGCTTTTTGATAGACTTTGATTACATGTTTATTCCCTTTGTGGATATTTTTGGTTGTCTTTGGGAAAAGAGTATATTAGTACTTTATAATTTTGTATTTTTTTTATTTGTTTTTGTAGAAAACCACACATGCACCTATAAACCCACAATGTCGTAGTGATATTTATTTGGAGTAACATCACTACCTAAATAAAGTCAAGTAGAAGAAAAATTCTGGATCTGGACATTCACTCATTTCATTTTCTCGCCTGAACATATATATTTGCTGTCCAAATCTGACACACTGAAGTGACTGCTGATCCACCAACGAACCAGTTTCAGTCTTCATTACAAACAGCATGATTCTGAATGGAATTAAGCAGGTATAGAAAACATTTCGTACCTGCTTTGACAACCACTGATTTAAGCTAAATCAGTCATCGACTACAAAGAAATATGGTTATATGACTCCAATAAGTAAGACCTACCACAGGTTTTGTTCTTTTTTGGTTGATAGCATAGATAGAAATCTGTCACATATCACAAATGTCAGTTGGCTCAAAAGTTGGCTGGAATACTCAGTTTTTTGTTGATATAGTGCAATTAATTGCCGTTTTAGGTGAAATTTGAACTTTTTCATTCCAACTCATGAATGAAAACATTGAACTACAAAGAAAAATAAACCAAGTGGTGAAGATGTATTTTTACAAAATGGGAGTTTGGCATAATCGTGTTAAGATGGCAATATGTCTCCCCTGCTTCTTTAATGAGAATACAGACAGTTTGGTGAACTATCGTTTTTGCCGTTATATTCAGGAAGAATTTTACACATTTTGTGTGTCTTTATCACATTTTGATTTATCTTGGAGGGAAGGGCCTAGGCAAGATCTCCCAGCCTTCTGCACTTGTAGTCAAGGCACGTGACTTGTGTGAGGCACTGAGACAATTAATGAAGGGGAGACAAAGTGTTTAGGGAGGCTGTGAATGACATTTGAGTGCTGGGAGGGAGTGAAAAAAATGAGTTTTGAAGTTTTTTTTCCCCCTCACTCCCTCCTCCTTATGCTTTTGCCCAAGATGAATTGGCTTTTCAGATTTAAGAAAGTGCATGGCTGAAATACAAAGAGAGGCTCATCTATCAGCCCCTGAATAGTGAGAGAAAATCCTGTGGCTGTGAGGAAGGAGTGGGGGTGCTGAGTTGGGGGTGCGTTGTTGCTCTCTGATTAGACCCTGGGCCAGTTCTACTCAGGGGTTTGCAGCAAAAACATCAATCCTCTCTTCTTCCACTTCAAATCCTTTGAACCATTTAAGACAATTTCTCCACTGTAAGCCCAATTTTAAAGATTTTCTTTATCAAATGTGCCAGAATATGTGTCAGCGAACACTTATTGCTGCCTGGTTGTTTATCATGAAAACTCCAACTTGACAGAGGCAAACTCTTGGGGATCAGTAATGGAGTTAAAAAAAAAAAAAAAAAAAAAGATAGAAAATGCTGCACTTTCATCATTCAGATGCAAACTGTCCGGGTCCACTGAGTGAGTAGATGAGGCTGTAGCAAAAAAAAAAAAAAAAAAGAAGTGTCAGTCTGTCATTCTAAACTGAGAATAGAGAAAAAAATACTGATAAATTTTAACAAGCCTGCTATCGTCCTCACACACACACACTTGCAGAAAGAGCATCACCAATTACACACAGAGTGGCATTACAGAAAGCTTTTATAATGTTTCCAGGGCGTCAAGATCTTAATTTTTGATGCTGCTTCATGTGCATCCAGAGTATAAATTGGCCTCCCCAGTTTGCTGAAGTGATAAGAGGTAAACACCAAAAACCAATAACTGTCAGCTGAATGTTAAATCAAACTGACGTGTCTCTTAAAAGGTATGGCCATGAAAAATTAACCGGGGGAGTTTTGAGAGGCCTTAAAACGTAGGATTTTTTTTCATCCATCTCTCCTAGTGTGATCCACATATTTTTTCTCACACTATAACTGGCTTTCGTCTGAGTCTGGATTACAACCACTTTGCATTGCAAATGCTTTATTCAGTGTATCAGCAGCAATAAAGCAACATAGTAAAAAGAAAGAAAACACTTAATTCCAGACGAGAATATTAAGGTTACATTTTAGCAGTGTTTCAAAAAAGTATTTATACTCCCTGAAGTTTTTTTTAATGTTTTCTCACATTACAACCACATATTTTAATTTATTCTTATGAGATTTTATGTGACAGACCAAAACAAAGTAGTACCTAATTGTGAAACATTTTAAACAATAGCCTATCGGAAATGTATTGCATACATTTGTATTCATTCCCCCTCTGTCAATACACTACAGAGACACCATTTGCTGCAATTGCAGCTTAAAGTCTTTTGGTGTATGTCTTTATCAAATTTGCACATCTCAAAAACCTAAATGTTTTCCCATTGTGTGGTCAGGGGAGGAAGAAGATCATAGGCTTCAAGCAGAAGAAGAGTCAGATAGATGGAAGTCTGGACAGAGCAAATGAGCTGAACACATTCTTCAACAGGTTCAGTTCAGGAACAAGCTCACCATCCTCCCCTCCTGCCCCCAGCCAAACAGACATCCCACCTTCCTTTGACCCACAGCTTTCCTGTCACAGCTCAGGTGTTTTATCCTCTACCTCAGTCATGGACTTCAGATGAAGATGCCTGCTCATCCCCCTCCCACTTTTCACTTTCTAGAAGTCATTTGAAGAGGCAGCTGGAAAGACTGAACTGGAACAAAGCTGCAGGTCCAGATGGTGTCAGCCCCAGAGTCCTGAAGGCCTGTGCAGAACAGCTATGTGGGATTCTGCAGCACCTCTTCAACCTAAGCTTGACCCAAGAGAAGATTCCACATCCTGTCTGGTTCCGGTACCAAATAAAACTCACCCATCAGTCATTAAAGACTATCGACCTGTTGCCCTGACATCCCACATCATAAAGGTCCTGGAGAGACTCCTGTTGGCCCACCTGAGGAAGCAAACAGCACATATCAGGACCCCTTGCAGTTTGCTTATCATCGTGGAGCTGGAGTTGAAGACGCCATCATACACCTGCTTCAACAAACCCACTGACATCCGGACAAAGCAGGAAGCTGTGAGGATGATGTTCTTTGATTTCTCCAGTGCATTTAATACAATTCAACCTGATCTACTTCATCTGAAACTCCAGAAGACTCAGGTGGAGGCCTCAACAATTGCCTGGATTGGTGACTACCTGACAAACAGGCCACAGTTTGTGAGAATGAAGAACTGTGTGTCTAGCCTGGTAGTTAGCAGCACAGGAGCACCACACAGGACTTTACTCTCACCATTCCTTTTCACTCTGTACACTTCAGACTTCCAGCACAAGTCAGACTCCTGTCATCGACAGAAATACTCAGATGACTCTGCAGTGGTTGGGTGTATCAGAGATGGACAAGAAGCTGAGTACAGAGAGCTGGTGGACTGCTTTGTGTCATGGTGTGGAAACAATCATCTCATCTTGAATGTGAACAAAACAAAGGAGATGATTGTAGATTTCAGGAGAAACAGGGTTAAATCAAACCCTATTTCCATCATGGGAGAAGAAGTAGAGGTGGTTGAGGAATATAAATACCTCGGTGTTCATCTAGACAACAGACTTGACTGGAGACTCAACAGTGAAGCCGTCTACAAGAAGGGACAGAACAGGCTGTACTTCTTGAGGAAGCTAAGATCCTTCAAGTTTTGTAGCAAAATGTTGCAGATCTTCTGTAAGTCTGTTGTTGAGAGTGTCATCTCCTCTGCCATCATCTGTTGGGTCAGCAGCATCAGAGCCAGGGACCTAAAAAGGCTCAATAACCTGAAAAAGAAGGCTGCTTCTGTTCTGGGGACGACTGTGGAATCTCTGGAGATGATTATGCAAAGAAGGATTTTGAACAAAATCAAGAAAATTGTGGACAACCCTGACCATCCTATTCATGAGACTGTCATTGGAAAACAGAGTCTCATCAGTCAGAGGCTTCTTCAGATTGGTTGTAAAATGGATCCCTACAGGAGATCTTTCCTGCCCACAGCCATCACCATCTATAATAACTCCTTAATTAAATGAGTTCCAGCAACATTTAATTTCCCTTTGGTATAAATAAAGTATTTTTGAATTTGAACTGAATTCTTCTAACCAAAAAGCTCAAACTCTCTAGGTTTGGAAGGAGAGTATCTGAAAGGCAATTTTCAAGATTCACTCGCCTCAGATTTTCAATTGTATTTGGGTCTGGACTTTGGCTGTTCTATTCTAACAGATATGCTTTGACCTAAACACATTATAGTTCTGGCTGTATGTTTAGGATTTGTTGCCCCCTAAATCCCGCTACCTTTTCTTCCAGGTTTGTTCTGTAATTACTTCCTTCCATCTTTGACCAAGTTTCCTGTTTCTGCTGAAGAAAACCCTCCCCACAGTATGATGCTGCCACCAGTGTATCATTGTGGGGTAGGTGTGTTCAGGGTGATGTGCAGAGTTACTTTTCTGCCGCTAGTTTTGTTTTGTGTGTAGACCAGAAAGTTTAATTTTAATCTTATCTGATCAAAGCACCTTCTTCCACATGGTTGGTGTGTCCCCTACATCAGAGACCTCCAACTGTTTGCTCACCAGGTAATAACATACCTGTAAACTGGGCCATACTCCCCATCCTAAATGTCAGCTCACATATTTATCTTCCAGCACTTTCTTGGCTGTGTTTCTTCCTTTTGGTAAAACGCACTGACAGAAGTAGATAGATGCTGCTGGTTTTTTAAAATAAAATTGCTCTCACAATCTGATCATCAATACTACTGAAAATAAAAAAGTTTATTTTTAGCCTATGGCCCAGTACTACTACAGATCAATACAGCAATGGATAGAAACCTCTGCCCTACATGACTTGTGGTAAACTGCAAATGGGACTTCTTATGGCTTTCTTTCAACACTGACTTTGTTCATGCAACACTTCCTTTAAGGCCAGATTTGTTTAGTGCACGACTAATTGTTGTCTTCTTGACAGATTCTCACACTTGAGCTCTTGGCTCATGGCTGCTTTTTGGATTAATGTTCTCCTTGCCCTGCCTGTCTGTTTAGGCAGTCTGGCTTGTTTTATTAAAATTTTAGGTTTAAGTTGTGTGATACTTATACTTTTTTTTCACCATTAATCATCTGAGGCCTTTACAAAACAGTTCTGCAAAGGCCTCAGATTAAATTACACACAGGTGAATGGTATTTACTCATTCAGCGACTCCTAAAGGCAATCACTTATGTCTTATTTCAGGCTATCAGAAGAGGTTAAATACATATGCACACCCCACTCTTCAAAATTCTGTTTATAAAACATTTTGATTTGCGATTTTATGGTGACAAAACACAAAATCGTCAAATGGAAATTAATACTTTTGCAAGGTGCTTTGTAAATACAAGATTTTGCCTCGCATGTTTTTCTTAAATATCACCCAAGCAATTCAAAGGCGGTTGACTCGACATGGATATTCTAACTTAGGCGGAAACGGTCACCCTAACTTTCTGTTATACAAGATCTGAACATCCTGCCTCTGCTGAATCTGTGAACCGTGAGAAAAGACTTTTGAGATTTTATAGGCTCAGTCAATCTCCGCCATGTCCTGAGCTGAGAAAAAACTGGAGTGAATCAAGTAAACCCCCTCCCAGAAGAGCAGGAGTGACATTAAATCCTTAATAGTTATTGGTGAGATATTAAGGGATTACAGCACCATTGAATCCAGTGGCTGAACACGGGGAAATTCTCCGTCAAACTTCCTTTCTGGGATTACCATGTTACAAGATGATGTGTCCCACAGTCTCTCTGTGTACACTATAAATCTCATCAAAATGTGCATGCATGGCAGTTCAGTAAATGTGGACTAAAATAGGAGGAGGGGAGCGCTTTATTGCCCTGACACATGTAGGTCTTGAGTCACTCAGCTTTGCATGGTTTCCGTGGTAAAAATCGCACAAGGATTCAGCAAAGGTATGGCAAATTTAAACATGTCAGCCAATTTCAAATGTGTGAAGCAACAGAGTACTTCAGCAATGCTGGCGGCTCATGGCCTTGGGCCCTGGGCTGTCTGAATCTGAAATTCACAGTTCACAGCACACCCAGAGATGGAGCCGTAGAATCCTTGATGCCCCGCACAATGAGGCCATTGCATAGAAGATCACGATAGACTCTTGCTGGTGTTGATGGGAGAGGAAAAGCATTTTGACAGCCCAATGAAGAATTCATTTGAAGTGTCTGGTGGTGTTGGGGAGATTTGCATGCACTTCAAAAGCTACAAGCAGACACATCAGAGAGCACACAGATATGAGTTCATACAAACTTTTCGTCCAATCCCATTTCAGTATTTTCTAGATATTTTAAACCAGTGAAACCTGGGGATGATCGGCCCCTTTATCCACATGATCTTTAGCGTCTTTTTTTTTTTTTTTTTTTAAACTAACATCTGAGCTGTCAGTTTGATTCGGCACATCTCTACTGACAGCATGTCCACACAGCCGAAGCAAACTACAGAGATTTCATGGCATCTAGCTGTGCACAGCAGTTTGTGTGGAAACAAGCTTCCAAGAGAGAAAGACAGTGAACATGAGGAAGAATCAGAGAAAAAGATTAGGCCTGACAAGAGACTTCTCTGGTTGATTTTGAGGTAACAGCCTGTGACAGTGCACAGAAAATACAGGTAGGAGGACACAATAGCGGAGACACTTGCTTCGAGAACATGTGCTGTTTGCTAAACCTAAAATGTATAAACAGTTTAAGAAGGTTGCATTTTTCATTTCTTCCTTTAAAATTGATAACCTCTTGATGCTTTTGTTATCAATCTGCATAAAAAAAGCAATGGCTGCATCAATCCAGAGGCCATCCCTACAAAGAATATTAGTTTAATATCAGAGAAACATGAAATTGTGACAAGTCATGGTTTATTTTTTTTCCCCTTGTTGTTTTGACTGCTATGTCTTCCGACTGTCAAGTTTCTTCAAATTATGGTCAAGATTTTTCTTTTTTTAATTGTCCTGCTTGGGCAGAAAAATGTAGCCCTAATATTTATTTCTCTTAAAACTTTATTAAACAGTATAAACAGTAGTGGTCAGGACCCTGTATATCATGCATACCAAGTTTTGGCCTTGACATCTCTCTAGAGTTTGTTCCTCACAATTACACAGTGACATACCTATTATCCATGGTGCTTTCAGTGTGTCTCTGGCTAATCGACAAGCCTCTTCAAAGACCAGCCTGCTCAATCTCTAAGGTCAAGTGGATCTGTTGTACAACAAAAGCTGAGGTAAAGAGGACCTTGTTTCTGAGATACAACCAGTTAGTGTAGAATGCTCAATGCATGAAGAAAAAAAATGGCTTTGCATCAGTTTATAGGGTTACAAAAAGCAACGACTAATTGAATTTAAACTTTTGTTCCTAGTAGAAGGCTTTTATTTGGCAAAGCGCTCCATGCTGATGGTTTGGCTAAAAAAACTTGGGTAACTTGTTATAATCTTCTCAGTGCTGGCTGTAACAATTAGTTTTAGAGGCTGTGTGGTCTTAAAACAATAAAATAGATTCAGTAACAAAAAACTGAGCAGGTCAGTAGCTAAGTCACAGCTAATACGTGGAAGCATGTGGCCAACATCAAGCACTGGTTATTTTATTGTTTTGTTTTCTTGTGTAGTGATTTGTGCAGAGCAGAGCTGTGCCTTGGGGACACGGACACCAGCGACTGCCTGGACCGAGTGAAAATCTGCGAAACAGACAGTATGTACATGCCTGAGGGCATGTGAAATAATTTACTTTTGTGCTGTACCCCTGTCTAACTGTCAGTGTCTTTTTTCCAGTCAAGCGCAGATCATTATCGGATAGAGGTTGTTTTTTTTTCAGCACTGCTGTATTTTAATATTTTAAAAGTGGCTCTTCTGTTGGGTTTCCTGTTAACAGACAGTGTGTGCACCAGAGACAGTTTATCTGATTGCAGTTGTACAGTGCCTTTTAAAAACTAGTTAGAGCACTATCCAATAACTTTTTTCACATTTTGTAACAATACAACTGCAATTATTAATGGATGTTCTTGGAATTTTATTTAATAGGTCAAAACAGTTGAATGTGGAATGAAAATATGGTTTTGAAGATTTCAATAGAATAAAAATATGCAAAGTGTGTATTCAAGTCCATGTGTCAATACTTTTTAGAACCACCTTTCACTGCAATTGCAGTTGCAAATCATTTAGGTATGTCCCTGACAGCTTTGCACATGTCTGCCAATTTTTCTTTGTTAAATAGCTCAACCACTGTCAGATTATGTAGAGAATAACTCTAAATTTCAATTTCCAGCTCTTTTTCCAAATTCTCAGTCGGTTTTAGGTTTGGACTGAGTTGCCTTTGTTTAGAGTTGCCTTCCATTAATAGCTGGAACATCATTAATTTTAGTCTGGATTTCAACTTTTCATCATTTTCCTTTATTTTGCCACTGTAATGTAATGCTTTTCCTAGTTGTTTTATGTATTCATCATTTTTAAAGCACTTTGCTTTGTTGCTGAAATGTGCTATACAAATAAACTTGGCTTGCCTTACATTCCACTAAAGCTCTGGTTGTATGTTTAAGGTCCTTTACACCTTGTGACTGGTTGTCTTTCAATATTGCCACATATTTAGCTTTATAAATTATCCTGTAATTTCTCAGCGTTTAACCGAGTAATTTTCTGTTTGGTTACCAACATCCTTGTTCCAGTTTTGCTTCAGCTACTACAGACCATCGTGGAAGACATTTTAGCTTCTGAAAAGGAATAACAGCACTGCTTGGAGATCAGTTTTGGTTAGGTTCCTTTAAAGGCACAGTATTATGTATTTTTCACATGCATAGTCCCATTTTATAGCACAATCAAGTAATTATGTTACCTTCAGTTATTATAAAAATGTTCTATATGTCAAACATAACTCAAAAGAAATTTGACTTTGCAATTTGATGCCTTAAAACTGGCCTCTCTCTCTTTAAGAAACTCCTGCCTTTTCCGACACTCCACCTTCAGGAAGTTATTCTACCACTAAGCTGTTTACAACTTTTCTTAGGAGCATTGAACTGAGAAGTAGTTTGTATGATAAGCTCAGCAGACTCACAGTTCCACCAGGTCTCTGCTAATTGCTGCTGTTGCTAGTCTGGTGGAGCTGAGTGGGGAAGGCGGGGGAAGGGGTGCTCTGTGAGGCAGAAGCTTGGCTGGGGACTGCAGCTCCAAGAAGGAGCTTGGTGGAAATAAGTAGCGCTTTGTGAGAGCAAGTGTTTAGGCATCCCCAAATGGCTGCCACAGGAGATTCAAGGATTCCTCAAACATCCATGAAAGAATCTCTCCACCCCCTTTAATACAGCAACTGTTAAAGTCACTCCATTTAAAATGCTTTAGTACTTTATCTATTATTTTCTAATTACTTTTCAGTGCATTTGGATCTGTCATTGGTGGATGGCATGATAAATTTGAATTGTGTGTTGATGAATAGAGATGAGATTTAAGGTTTTTTAAAGGTACCAGATGTTCCAGATCTATTTATTTGAATAAAGCCATATCTTTGAGACCGGTTTCTCTCAAAGAGGCATCTAAAAGACTGGCCCTTTTATTTATTTATTTACACTTTCTTGACTGTCTTTGTCATTAGAAATGGCATCAAGACGATGCTGTGTTTGGCTCAAACTCATCATTTTGTCCACTTGAGAGTAACTTAATCTGCAGCTTTATAGCTCATAGTGTTCTAAATATTGTAAAAGAAAAAAAAAACTTTCTTAAAGAAAAAGCTTCTGCCATGTGGTTTTATATCAAAATATTAATGAGAGATAATCCTCTCTGTCTGACTCTTACATTTTCACTCCAATATTATCACATGTACCTCGCACTGAAGTTCTTCACTCCACCTGACAATACTTGGTTCTGATTCTATCAAATAATCTTCTCAAAGAAGGAATCTGCAATATATTCAGATATTTTCAACATGTAGTATAGCCTCTGTTTTCCCTTTCCCTCACTCTGGTCTTGAGAAAATTAATCCATCCATCCATCCATTATCCATCACACTTAAACATGCAGGATCGCGAGGGGGGCTGGTGCCTATCTACAGCAGTCATCGGGCGAGAGGCTTGGTATGCCCTGGACAGGTTGCCAGTCCATCGCAGGAGAAAATGAATACTTTCTTCATTTAGTTAAATTGGTTACAAATATGTTGTGTTAAAAGGCTTTGGATAAAAATAATTCAAATTAGCACAGTCATTAAAATCAGTTCACGTTAGTGGTGTTTTGGTTTCACATGCTTTACATAAAATGTATCTCTTCCTAAAATTCATTACCATCTATTTTGATTGCTACTGTATATTAAAAAATGAGGCAGACAAACAGAAAATTAGTAATAAGAGCACAACTGTCATGGCAACACTGTCAGGGTGTGATCATAGTGTAACATTTAAGACTGCAGTCACTTCTGTTTGGAAATCTGGTATTTTTTCCCATAGGCATTAGTGACGTTTGCTGAAGCTCATGACTGGTGAGGTACTGACTCCTCTGGACTCAGATGTACCAATGAAAAATCCAAAACAGAGGCCTATATTTCAACTTTGAATGTAATTGAAACATTTATTAGTTAAAAAACTGTTTATCCTTTCATTTATTCCATACTGTTCAACAATATGATAACAAATAAAATAAATGTCAGAACCTGGGTTGTTTTGGGGTTTGATTCCTTTGATTCTAGTTTTTATTATTGTCATGTGTGTGTCTTAGTTTGATTAGACCAGGCTTGTTTCTGTTTTACTTTAGTGCTTTCTTGGTTATTCTACTTTAATTATGTGTATTTCTTCCTTGTGTTTAAGTATTCTTTGCTACAGTTAGATTATTTTCATAGTTCCCCTGTTTACTCTCCCTAGCCCCTTGCTGCCATTCTCTCTCTCTCTCTCTCTCCTCAGTCTACCTTCTTCTCTCTCCCTCACATCTGCAACCCGTTTCTAATCAGCCATCTGTGCCTTGTTCAATAATCAAGCTCCCCAGTATTACAGTATTCAAGCCTTTCTCAGTCTCTGCTCGCTGGTTCCTTCCTGGCAAACTCTGCTGGCTTTTACATCTGGAGTCCCATGTTTTTGTTCAGCTCTGGCTACCTGTGGTTTTTGTGCTTTACTTTTTACAGTAACTTACCGAATCTATAGGCTGCTTCCACTTGCACTTTGGTCCATCACTACACCACTCATCATGACAATAAAAGAATACTTAATATAAGTTCAAATTTGGTTTTTAAAATTTAAATTTTTCTTTGGTTGATCTCTTTTTTAAAAAATTAAAATTAAGTCATGTATTATCTTACCTTTTATTTGTAAGTGAAGCTTATTCTCCTATTTCTCTCCCTGAATATCTCTCACGCTGTAAAAATCCTCCTTGTTTGTTTTTCATTTTCCCTTCCTTCACTTTTAAAAATTTGGCTGCTTTAATGAAGTTGTTCGCCAAAAAGGAGAGCTGTCCTTGAACGGTTCTATTCCGACTATGTTTTTTTTGTATTTTTCCGATTGTTTTCAGGCTTTTCAATGAGTAGAAGAACAGCGGCTGTTCCCCTTTCAGTCTATGGGGCTCAGCACTGCCCCCAGTGTGGTATGGTACTTTTTGCCTCACCCTGTGCATTTTCACTGCACATTTATGGTCGATCAGAAAGACTAAATGTGTCACACAAATTCATTGAATATATATTAGGTAGACTGTGGAACATCAGCATGTGTAGCACATGTGTAATCAAAGATGCCGATATAAAGCAGCATGCACCCACTGCTAGCTTCATTTACTCTGTGGCACAGTATCTCCAGAGGTGAGGCACAGCACTGCTTCACCCTGGACTACTACTTTGTATTTCAACAGACAATGCTTAAATTCAGCGATTTTGACCATGAAATGTTGAAATTATACAAAAAAAAAAAAAAAAAAAAAAAAAAAAAAAAAAAAAAAAAAAAAAAAAAAAAATTGAAAAAAAAAATTGAACAGTCAATTGCACTAATTGATTTTTTTCATCATTGTTAGTACCTGTTTTACTTTTCATGTCCATTTTCCTTTTCATGTACCTATTTTATTTGTCATGATGACCTGCCTCTCCTGACCCATCACTTATAGGCATTGGTCTAGTTGCAAAAAATGTAAATTAATTTAAAAAATACATTTGAGGTTTTAACAGGTTTTAACAGTTATTAATTAAAAGTTTTACCTTATTGCTTTGTTATCAGCAGTGGAGTTGATAAGACAAATAAATAATTTGGTCCTTCAGGTCATTCCCTTCCAATCTTCGAGAGCTGAAAGGACTGTTAGGACGACATTTTCCTGTTTAAGATGTCAATCATGCGAGAACATTGATGTTCTCACATTTTTTTGTCCATATTTGGTCTGAGACAATTATTTGCATGTAATCATGCCAATCTGGAGGTCATTCATAGAATTAATTCAAAACATTTGAAAACAAGGCTAATATGCTGACCCTTTTTAAATGTGTCTACAGCTTTTTTATGACTTGTGTGCTGTGTCAATTTATTTGTGATGCATTTTGTTCTTTTTTTTTTTTTTTTGGAGAAATCACAGACCTTCAAAGAAGATACGTTTTTTTTTGTTGTTGTTTTTTTTTTTGTTTTATAAAAAAGAAACAAAAAAAAAAAACTATCATTTTCCTTCCATTTCACAATTATGCAACTACTTTATGCTAGTCAATCACTTAACATCACTATAAAACATGTTGGAATTTGAGGTTGTGATATGACAGAGGCTGTGATGTACTTGAAACCTGTCCAGGATGTACCCCGCCTCTCACCTGTGACTGCCAGAGATAAGCACCAGCCCCCCTGCAACCTTGTAAGTGGGTACAAGTGATGAGTGGGTAGATAGATGGATGTGACAAGAGTATGAATGCTTTAACAAGGCACTGTATAACATGGTCTTGTATGATAGTGGGCTTTATATAATTGATAAAGTTTTGGTTGTGTCAGGTTACAGGTTAACAATCTTTGCAGAAGAACTTCAACATTTTAACTTTAATTTAGTAAATTTAAGCCTATGTCATTGCATTCTGTGCTGTATTTATTGATCATGCATCATATTTTGAAATTTTAAGTTTAAGCTTCAAACTGTTCTCTGCTTGATAAAAATACCTTCAAACCTATACCCTTCCACTTTGAGGAATTTAATGCTTTTGTATGTCTTTCTGTTTTTTAACAGCAGAACTGGATGATAACAGATTTGCCTGCTTTGCCAACTCACACATACACTTACACAGATGTAGACCTGCTCACTCAAAGGTTAATTAGGCTCAGGTTTTCTTTGCTGACCTGTCAGATTGCTGGTGGCTCTTTCTGCAGCTCCATCGGTGCTCTACTGGCCATAAAACTTTAACCCCAAGACACCAGCTCACAGGAAAGACTGAGGCGGCAGCTGAAATTACTCTCTACAAACATTAGATTTTCCCAAGAAATATAGCTGTTCTGAACAGCACCAGAAATTTTAATAGAGCTCCAAAAATGTATCTTGTGCTTTTTACTCTTTCATGCATGTTGCAGTTAACCCATCACTCAGTCAAATTTACACAGTAACTGCAGGGAAGCCAGAATAAATGAATATTATAGATTCCACCATCGTACATTCCATTTCATGTGCACAGGGATGATAATTGAAAGAGAGTTTGGATGGATTTGAAGCTGGTATAGCCTTTCTCTGAAGCTGATTGTCATGTCATGCCACCATTGTGTTGTTAACATAAAGAAAACAAGGAGAATTTGAGCAGCATACTGAAACCTCTAGAGTAACAGAAGCCAGTTTAAATATTAAAGTATAATTCTGCCTCCTCTCAGAACATTAAACAGATCCCCCTCTGTTCACTGTCTCTGTGTGATGTTGAATATATTCATGTGGGCTGGCTGACTGCTCTGATGGCAGGTGCATGAAAATTGAAAGTTTCTGAATGACAGATTTGAAAGAAGGGGAGCAATTCAGATTTCTATTTAATAAGGCGAACACAAACTATCACGATACTCTTGCTTAAGCTAACGTCTTGGGGGCTCGGCATGTGGTCCAAAATTTTCAGCTACAGTCCGTTCTTTGGTTTGAATTAAATATTTATAATGTTTTGTGTGGAGGGTCATTTCAATTTTTGCCCCTGTGGTCTTCTCTCATGTCGCCCCACTGCAGAGCTCTCTATAGAATTGCTAACAATGGTTCATTTCCTACTACCGAAGTGCCAGAAATGTACTCTCCTGTTACCTGGTTTCCCCTATGAAAGTGGTACACTAACTGACCCCTGCTTTTTGTCAACACCCTCCATTTCACTCCACACCACACCACAGTGTGCTACAAGTGCTAAAAACCTGGTGAAAAAAGCAGAGATGATGCAGTGCTTATTATTTGGGGGAAAGCAATTTGGCACAGCTACAGTTTGCATCTCAAAAGTGTAAACATTCAATATTCACCATCTATGAGAAGCAGTTTTTAAGTCTTGCCAGTGATTCTCAGTTGGATTAAAGTCTGGACTTTGTCTGGACCATTCCAACACCTGAATATGCTTTGTTCTAAACCAAAGTTTCTTAACTTGGTCCTCAGGGTCTGCTGTCCTGCATGTTATGTTTCACTTCTGCCACACACCTGACTTAAATGAATGGGTGATTAATAAGCTTCTGTAGCACTTGTTGGCATGAGGATGAGGTAATGCAATTATTTATATTAGCTGTGTTGGAACAGATACACTTCTTAAACGTGAAGGACTGTGGGCCCTGGAGACCAGGATGAGTAACCCTGTTTAGATCAAAGCATATTCAAGTGTTGGAACAGCCCAGTAAAGGATCAATTCAATTTAATTTAATTTGATTTCAGTTTATTTAATTTCATTTAATTCAGTTCAAGTCAATTGCATGTCATCTCAAGGCACTTTACATAAAAAGTCATTTAAATCCAATCATGCATCCATTCCAATTGATCCGAGTTATCAAACAGTGCAGTCAAGTTCAGGACATTATTCAAATTTGTTTTACAAGGTATCTAAGAATCAGTGACAAGACTTAAAAATACTGCTCATAGATGGTGAACATTAAACCCTTTCATTGTAGCTCTGGGTGTAAGTAGGTTGTTGTCCTGCTGGTTATTGAAACTCCACCTTAGTTTCTTGCAACTGCTAACAGGTTTTTTTTCAGGAAATCCCTTGTATTTAGCTTCGTCTATGTTAGAATAAACTCTGATCAGCTTCTCTGTGTCAGCTGAAAAAAGGGACTCCCACAGTATGATGCGGCCACCACCATGGGCAATTGTGTGTTCATGTTGATTTGGAGAGTTAGTTTTCCACCAAAGTCCAAGAAAATCCTCTTTAGATCTCATCTGATCGGAGCACTTTCCTCCATATTTGCTGTATTTCCCACTTAACCTGTGGTAAACAATAAAACATGACTAAAAAGCCAAGCATAAATGATAATGCTTTCCTTACTTGAATATGGTAAAAACTATTCAATAAGAGTCCATTCTTTGGCTTGAATAAAGGACTTATACTGCTTTCTGAAAGGTACCATTTCAAATTTGTCCCTGCAGTGTTCTTTCATGCCTCTCCAGTGCAGAGCTCATAGTTCAGGAACTAACAATGGTTCATTTACTACTCCAAAAGCACCAAAAATGTACTCTGCTTCTACCTGGTTTTCCTCATGAAAGCAGTATGCTGACTAACCCCTACTCTTCAGCAACACCCTCTACTTCACTCCACACCACTGCTTGCTGTAAGTCCTAAAAACATGAAGAAAACAGAAACTATGCATTGCTTATTATGTGGAGGAAAACCATATGAGGCTGGTACGGTTTGCATTTCTAAGTTGTAAACACATTCAACGTTTAAATCAGATTTCAGAAAACAAATCATGAGTACACCTACATTTCCTGATTTGTTCAACAGTGTTTCTTGTTGTTTTTAGCTCAGGATTCAGCATCCTAATTAGCCCCTAGGAGATTCATCCAACAGTTTGTGATTTTTCCTGATTTTTAATCAGTCTAATTTTTCTCTCCAACACACAGGCACGTTCAGCAGCATACACACAAAGCCTCTGTTTGCATAATGTGTTCACTGTCTGATCCTTTGAGACTGAGCAATGTTTGTGCATGCCTGCTTCGAAGTGTATCTGCTGCTGCAACGTGTGTGTGCTTGTGCATGCACGGGTGCAAGATTGGTCAAGTTCATTTGTATGTGTTTTGGAATGGAGAGGACTCACATCCCTCCACCACCCCTACCCCAGCCACCCAGCTACCCCCCACTCATTTTAGTCTGATGCCCTGGCTGTGGCTTGGCCATGATTGCTCTGACAATTCAAAGGAAGAGCGGAAGAAAAAAAAAAAGTCTGGCAGACTGTTTTTCTTGTTCTGTTATGGAAATTAGATTTTCTATCTCACTTCATCTTCTATGCTTTACTATCTCTTTGCCGAGAATAGGTCTGTCTCGGCTGTTAACACATTTCCTCGCTTATAAGTGCTCTGTTGTTCTCCAAAGCTTAGTTGAATTTCAGCTTCTTAACTTCAAAAAGAAATTACATTTTTCTCATGAAATAAGAGCCGCCTTATAGTGCCGACTCTCTCAATCACTCTTGATTTATATTGTTGAGATGGCGAACTATTAAATCTCCTCTTTAAAGCCATTTTTCTCAAAATTACTTGGTACTTTGTTCATTGTCCTATTAAGTTATACCAGTAGGTGCCCATGGTGTAGATATATAAAAATCCTTAAAAGAAATTCATCTTTCATTGCAGTAGCATAATCTCACTTAGTTCAGCAAATTCCAAGCTTTAATATGCTGCATTCATGAAAATAAATAAACTTTTACAAAATTACTGATGCCTCAATTATTGGCACCCCAGCTGTTAATATTTTCTGCAACCCCGTTTCCCAACAGGATGGTACTTAGTCTTTTTCTGCAACATTTCACAAGTTGATGCATTTAGAGTGAGAGATCTCTTATGAACTCTTCTCTTCAGCTCTCCCAACAAGATAGGATCTGGGTGTATGACCTGTGATGGCCACAGAAGAAGATTGAGTTTATACCTAGTTAACCATTTTTGTGTTGGAAGGTACACTATATTGACAAACCTATTACATTCATATGTACAACATCTTAACCCAGATGTGAATTGTAATTAAACTTTTTAGTAATCATTACTTATTCTTTTATGTTTGGTAAAAAATGGTGTCCCATTGCAAAATAAAAGTAGTTGATTGTACGTTTCTACTAAAATATAGAGTGTAATGATCTTGTTAAGTACCGATAATTAAGGATATTGTGTGTCTGAAGTGAAGGGGCGGGGCCTATTAGCGGTGCCGCAAATTACATTTATACAATACCCAGAATGCATCGCTGTAGAACTACAGCTTGTAGAACTGCAGCCTGTAGTTGCAGTTGCAGTTTTAAATCTACTAATCTCCTGCATGCTTTTTGACCGAAGCCCTGCCAGCAAAATCAGCAACAAAGTTAACAACACTCAACTATAAAACCGAAACCATGAGTGGAAAGTCTCTTCCAAAGTATCACTTCCTAAAATACAAGTGGTGTTGGTTGATAGCAATATTAAACTTAGTTCATTTAATATAGATGTTTGTTTACCATATTTTGAGATATAGTACATACGGTACAAATGTGTATGATGCGCTAAATTTCTTCTGTATGATTAATGTTACATATAATTCAATATTAAATTAAAAATAGTTAACTGCGGAAATATTTGAAATATATTTGTTGTTTGCTACATGTTGCTGCTCAACATCAACTTTAATAGTAATTTTACACAACTAGGAAGAAATTTACGTGATCTAATGTGTTTCAGTGAAGACTGCTAAATGTGTTTGCCATGTTGTACTGCAGCTTTAAGTTAACTCAACTAAACATATGCAGTTTCATCACTGTGTAAAAACTAGAATGGTTAAAGGCCACGGGTTTCCACGCAAATCTCCAGCAAAGTCAACTAATTCGGGTTAAGAGTGCAGCACCTGGGCATTTGGGTTGCTTCTACAAACATTTGTGAAAGAATGGGTCACTTTACAGGAGCTCAGTGAATTAAAGTGCTGTACCATGATAGGATGCCGCTTGTGAAATAAGTTCTTTTCTTGGTCTACTGTTAGTGCTATTGTAACTAAGTGGATGCTAAGGAACATAGAGCACAGACTTTGCCAACTTTGTGCAGAGCCAATAGTTACAGGCCTAGAACCTTCATGTGGACTCAGATTAGTTCTAGTACAGTGCGTAGAGAACTTTATAGTAAAGGTTCCATGGGTAACCCTCTGCATCCAAACTTTACATCCCCAAGATTAATACAAAGTGTTGGATACAACAGTGTAAACCACAGCTGTGGAGATGTGTTCCCTGGAGAGATGAATCATACATATTTGTCTGGGAATCCAACGCATGAGTCTGTGTTTGGCAGTAGGCAAGAGAACAGCACTCATATGAGTGCACTTTGCCAAGCATGTTTGATGGATGAGACATATTAGTGTTGGGGTGTTTATCAGAAGTTGGGCTCAGCCCCTTTGTTGAGTAACAGGAACTCTCAGGAGACCACCGAACATTTTGATGAGTGACTGAAAAGTGAGACTTAAGATTAAATTTGTATTTTAGCAATTGTTTCTATTCATGCAATGCTTTCAAAGTGTAAAGATTTTTATTATTTCAATGTTTTTCCATGAAATTTGGGTTGAAATCACTTTGGACTGCATTGTGTCTGACTGGTGCTATATAAATAAACTTGTCTTGCCAATTTGATGCTCCTAACTCTGTGGGAACAGCTTGGGGATGGCCTTTCCAACATGACTGCTCACCAGTGCACAGAGCAAGGTCCATAAATACATGGATGAGCAAGCTTGGTGTGGAAGAGTTTGAGTGATCTGCACACAGTCCTGACCTCAACTTAATAGAGCACATTTGGGCTGAATAAGAGCAGAGACTATCAGCCAGCCCTTCTAGTCCATTATCAGTGTCTGACTTCATAAATGTACGTCTGGAAAAATCACCAAAAACCTCCATAAACACACTTTTAAACATTGTGAAAGGCCATTCCACAACAGTTTCTTAATCTTTAAAGGGTGACAGATAAACCTTTAGATTAAGAATGGGATATCACTCAAGGTATGTGTGTGAAATGTGTGCATGAAGGCAAACATATTAGAAATAGTTACCTCTGGAAAGAAACGACACAAGTTCTATCCAAATGTTGCAATACTGACCCAGTAATAATGTGACATTATTTTATGCTATATCATGCAGGCACTCTGTATGAAATGATGAAGACTTCCTGACCTTGGAATGCCAATAGCTTGAGGTGGCTCCAGCTGATCTCACTCCAACCTATCTTCTAATTGTTTTATAAATATTTGACCACCTAGGGGTTCATATAGAGCAATGAACTTTCATCTCGAGATCATCAGGGGATCACTTGAATTTCAAAAGGAAAAATTAAAAGAAACAGTGGTGTCACGCAAAAGGCATGCACCTTATCCAGATGCAGTATATCATATAATTTTATATTACTTTCACAATACATACACACTGTACCAAACAAGGGCAAATTATAAGTAACACACACTTCATAGAGATGATCTGATGATTCATGAAACAGACGTACATCCTTTTTCACGTTTAGAGCCACCGAAAACACATTGTTAGATATGCTGACATACATGTGACAACAGCCTCAGTCTCAAAAAGCACAGTTAAAGTTAAAGTCACAGTAGTGTTTAGCAAATTCCATGTTTATGTCTGAGAATATAGAACAGTACGGGCATGGCTCTCAAACAATCAGTTGGTATTTAGGCAGCAACTAAAGACTGAGACTTGATGACCATAAGATGCAACTCACAGCAGTTCTCTCATAGTAAGTTTGGAGATTGTTTTTTTTTTTTTTTTTTTTTACCTCCTTACCATCTTGTTTAGTGTGTGTGCAGTGGCCAGATTAACTTGTTTTTTTTCTTTCAGCCAAATGACCAGGGGCTACTGCTATGTTTGATTGTACTGAGAAGTCGGATATTGGATCTAGGAATGACAGCACTCTGGAGTTTAGCATGTTTTAGTTGAATGTCAGAGTGATTTTCTAATCATTTTGGTGGTAGCTTGCTAGTAGTAATATAAGCCAATAACGTTGTATTTTTGTGTGTTTATGCATTCAAACACTAAAGGTGTATGTTCAAAATAGAACTTGTATAGGACCACTATATGTACCAGTGATTAGTGACAACTCTTAGAAGTGCCACTAAAAGGTTTTTAGCTACAACTTTTTTGATGTTTCAGATGCCTGAAAGCCATATTGAACTCAGTGCTGCTTGGTGACATAATTCTGACTTCATGGGGTGTCTTCTAAATGTTTTTTTCCTTTGTATCACATCTTTTGGCTCCAAGGAACCAAGAAGGTATAGATTTCTAATTAAAGGCTCCTTGACTCTCTGATAATCTTTGAAAATTATTTAATACGTTCCTGTTCATGCCTCGTGAATTTCCCCCAAATTCTTGAATGGGCTTTGCTTCAGTTCTTACAAGGTTGTGGTTATCTCTGGTTCTTCTGCTATCACACTTTTTCCTTCCACTCAACTATCCATTTCACTTTGATCTGGTACTCTGAACAATCAGCTTCTTTAGATTTACCTCTTGAAGCTTATCTTCCTTGTGGAGAGTGCCAGTGAATTTCTGCAGGACAACTATAAAATCTTTTCTGTGATTATGTAGGCCATAACATAACCTTTCTGTATTACAACCTTTTGTCTTGCATAATATTCTAAATTTCAGGGAAAAAAAGGGGGAGATTTCATTAGCTGTAAGCCACTGTTTTCAGAAATCTTTCTGACATGCAGAATCAGGAATTAAAATGAAAGGATTATTTACAAAAATAAATGTGGGAAGAGGACAAGGCTCCTGGGTTCATAGCGGCATCTGGAGAGTGGAAGATGAGAGGCTAGGGTGAGGAACAGTAACTTGAGCGGATCTAAGCGGGTGAATGAGAGATGAGTGTGTTGTTAGATCTTTGTTTCCTGAACAGATAGCATTGGAAAGCGGACAGGCTGGAGGAGACAGATGGTGATGGAGTCGAGGTAGACAACTAAGAGCCCGAAGACCTTAAAGGCGAGCCGGAAGAAGGTGAGACTGGAGAACTGGAACCAGTGTGGCATTGAAACCACTGGGGATTCAACCTGGGAGGCACAGAGAGCACAGGGGTGAGATGAAGGAACAAGGAAGGCATAAAGTAAAGAACTTTCTCAAGGATGAGCTCAGGAGTTTTTCTGACTTGACTCTACCAGGTATGGTGATCATCAGGAATCAAATGGTTGTCCAGGAGCTCCTTAAAAAGCTACAGCAACAAAATGGCTTAATTACTGCCAGGTGTGGACACTGCCTCAGGTGGATCATGCCCTCCCGCAGAGATCCTCTGTTCAGGAAAGGCTCTCTCTCTCTCACACACACACACGCACACACACACACACACACACACACACACACACACACACACACACACACACACACACACACACACAAAACACTCACACGAATCCTGAAACACTTAAAATACATCACTCTGTGTGTAAAGAATCTATATGTTTCACTTTTTGAATGGAATTACTGAAATGAATTAACTTTTCAAAGATATTCAAATTTTTTGAGACTTACCTAAACATTCTAAGGCAAAATCTTTAAAGCATAAGAAAGTCTGAAGTAGTATTTTGGCATCTTCATCCAGATAGAGCATCAGTGGTTTATTCTCTGAAATATTTTCAAATAGTACAGCAGCCATGTTATAACCAATCTGCAAGCATCACTATCCAGATGCCTCATAATCAAGGAGATTTTCAGCTAAGTGTGTAAGTAGAGGTATATGTTGCTGGTGTTATCACGTCAGTGTCTGGTTATCTGATACTTTCTCGAGTTCAGCACACAAGCCAAGGAAGGAAGTTAAATTGTGCTTTTCAACAAGTTTGATCTTGCTGTATGTGCTTAATGTGAGGAAGTAAAAGGGTTAAAAGTACAGATAATGAAGCCTGTCATATTTTTTGATAACAGTTTCCCACGTAAAATCAATCAAATAACTTATTAAAACAGATTTATCCATCTACAATGAGGCAAATAAAATAATAAAAATACACTTGTTAGTGGAAACAAAAAAAATCCCTAAAAAAGTATGTTTTGCAATGTGTCCTGTTTTAATGGGGAGAGACTGATAACATTCAAGCAAAATTTGTGCAAGCAGACGTCATTGGCTCACAATGTGAAATTAATTTAATACTTGAAAAATCAATTAAGTTAATCTGCCCTTAATAGCAAACAAAGACACAGCTGCAGAGCTGCAAGAGAATTTCTTAATCTTAGATAATTAATAACCAGGCCTTCATAAAACACTCATTTGATTTTGCTCTGGAGGATGCAGAAACACTTCAAATGTACACCAACACCATTCTTTATCAGGCCAAAAAACAAACAAAAAAAAAAAAAACAACAACATAAAATACAAAAAAGCTTCCAGCCCAGATTCCTCTCTACAAGAGCTTACAGTTTTCTATTCATAGAACTCCTTTTGGAAATACCAAGCAGTCATAATGGAGCCAGGATCTGATTAACCTTCTCGCTTCCCTGCACAATGGCATCCTACCCTGAGACTCAGCCCTGTAATGGAGTCCGCTATCGCCGAGCCTACTCCAAACATTCTTCGCACCGCAGGACTCGACGACCAGATTGGAATCCCTTAACTCCTCTCTGCATTCGGCACACAGTGGGGGAAACAAAGCACCCTCTAAGCCGATGCCCCTCAACATTAATCTATCTCTCTGCTCCACTTGCACACATCCACACACCACAGGCATCCTATTTAGTGCCTTTGTTACCGTTTTGCATTCATAATCGCAAACTCTCATGAGTAAAGACTACAAAATAAGAAGGTATTGTCTGCTTGCAGAATCTTTAAACACTGCTTCTTTAAGGTACATCCCTGCAAAATTTCTATACATATTAATGATAATTACTCCTTTTTAGCCACTTGGAAAACTCACTACACTTAATTGAACCATTAAGTAGGGCAAAATTACTTCAATACAACATGATAAGGATCACTAAGATAAAAGCTTTTCTTACTCACCACACATAAGGGTCACATAAGCATTATAAGAGCTGAGACATTTTAAATCACCATGCTGCCTCAATATTGCCATCTTCTGGTCTAACAGCACTATGCACTTCACCCACTCAGGGTTCTCTGCTGTGGAGCAAATAGATTGCTTGTGCCAAAACTGTCAGAGGGAGTGATTACACCCCTCAGTGGCCAGTTGGCCCAACAGTCCGCCCCCGGTGGCCAGGCCCGTGGGTGCTGTTGGGACCAGAAGGACTGGAGCTTTGGTCAGGAGCCAGTCCCACATTTAACAGCCAGCTCCAGCTCAGCCCAAATATCATCTTCAACTGCCAATGGGAAACGGTTCTCACTCATCAGATAATGGCTGAGAGGGAAATTGCTTTGAGGAGCTGACATTCTGTCATGGCAGTGTGGAGATGTGATGCATTCGAAGAGCAGGAAAGGGACCCTGGTTCTTGAAAAAGCGACAAATTAGCGTCAAGGCTACATGCACATGGAGGCACATATAAAAGCAATCATTGAAGAAACCACATGCAAGAAAGATACACTTTATCTTCCCTGCGTTGAATAATATTATTCGCTCAGAGACAATCTGGTTATTCAGTCTGCCTGAGCAAGAAAACTCTTATTTACCTCAGTAGACATACAGTGGCTTAGACTTTTTCACATTACTACCACAAATTTCAGTGTATTTTATTAGGATTTTATGTGATGGACCAACACAAAGTAATTATTTTTAAGTGGAAGACAAAGGATGGATGGTTATCAATTTTTGGCTAGTAAAATGTGTGTCATGTAATTATTTTCAGTCCCCTTGAATACTTTGAATGCTAATTTAGAAATGATGTTATATTATGTCTTTGCACATCTAGAGATCCAGATTTTTGAACATTCTGTCAAATCTTTCAACAGATTCTCAAATCAGCTTTAGGTCTAGACTTTGTCTTGGCCATTTTAATAAAGGAACATGCTCTAAAAAATTTTGTTTTAATTTGTTTATAATTTTATTTAGAATAGAATAGAATCAAATAGAACAGAATTGAGTTTATTGTCCCACAGAGGGAAATTCAGCAGCATGCCACACTTTTCAGATTTCTTTTTGTAAAGAATAAAAAAGAAGTAAACCATGTATAATTTCCCTCTAATTTAAAATTTTGCACAATTCTGTGTTTATAATATCAAAAACCAATAAATACATTTGTGGTTGTAATATGACAGAATGTCAAAAGATAAAGAGGAATGAATAGTTTTGCCCGATACCATATTCCGTTATAACTACAACCATGTTAAGATTTTTTTGTACACAAAGATGCACTAAACCAGGAACATTTCAGTCTTGCTTGAGCTACAAGCAAGACTGAAATGTTTGAAAGGGATATGCCAATTCAAATATGCATCAGAAACAATCTCTGCAAGTTATCATTGGACCCCTATCCATGTGGCTGAGAAAAAAACCCCCAAAACATATGTGTGAAGTGATCACTATAATTGCGGTAAGATTTCTCTTCACTAAGAGAAAGTACAAGTAAGTTGTGAATTTCCCTCCCAAAATGAGTTGCTGTCTTCACTCATTGTTAGAAAACTGTCTCTTTCATGAGATAGGTAGAAGTTTTTGCATATAAACATCACTTATTTTTGTGGTGTGAAATATCATGAAAAATGGTGCTGAAAGCTCTTAAATTGTTGCAAGTCATCTGTATGAACATGTCACCTGTAGATGGTGCTCTCATCCCTAGTTTTAATACAACCCTGCAGGGTGACTCCCTATTTTGAGATGACTGGCCTCAATTTCAGATACCTCTTTTTGCTTTGTTTGTCTTTATGCTCCTTTGGCAGGTATTTTTTTTTAAACAATGATGAAACAGAAAATTGTCTTTTTCCTCTCTGTACTTAAATTTTAATGACGAATATTTCTGCTGCAACCGTGCAATTGTACTGCACTTGTTTTTTCTTCCTTATTTTAGATCTTTTTTCCATAAGGTCAGTGCTTTTTCAGGAATGCTCATGCATAACAAAATGCAGCTAGCAACTGTTGTTCCAATCGTTGTGAGGCAACAACCATTAGTTACTACACAGGAGGGGATGGCTGGAGTTGAGAGGGGATAGAGGAACCTCAGCCAAACATGATTTGTCTCTGCATACTAATGCCTCTTTTGATCTGCCTTGGCTTTTAGGAGATTTAAACAACAAAATCTGTCTCTCAAAAAATTTCTTAATAGACTCAGCCTTTTGTGGCCGGCATGAGGAAATCTTGGAAGCATTTTTTTGGCTCTGCATCCATATTAATGTTCTGCATTTGTTTAAAACATGTAGAGTCCATTGAGATCTAATTACAAGAAAACCCTTTATTATTCATGCTTTGCCCTAATAGACTAATTAATTTATCGTGGAAGAATGAAGATTTTCTTTCAGATTTTCTCATGTTGTGCATTTATTTCCATAAGCGTTCTTTGTTTTACAAATATGTCTTTTTAAGTTGGCCCTCACATATCCTAAATTCAGGGGAAGTGCATAAAGGGAATTTCAAACCAGGCTGAAAAAAAATCAGAGTGCAGAAGTTTCAACACAAATAAAAGAATCAAAACAGGAAGGAAGGACAATTACCCAAGACCTAATAGCATCTAGTCTACACGTACCAATGTGATTTATATGACCCTGAGAGCTATTTAGTGGAATATTGTGGCAGCATATTAGGTGTGATTGGGGACAGTGTGCTAAACATTTGGCCAGTTGTAATCAGTTGGAGAGATGTGAGGATATGGGTGGTGGGGGTTATCTGTGTCTGTGATGCTGCAGGAGGTGCCAAAAGCAACAGAGACCAAGAACCAGTCTGAGTGTTTGGCACCTTCGCAGCTGCTGCTCACATGCTTCCATCCTCTTGTCTCACCAAGGGCCAGAACCAAGCACGAGATAATCTTGTTTTATCTGCCTCTCAGACAGCCCAAATGGCTGAGATTAAACGTTCCACATGACCCTCTTGGCCAGGCCACTGACATGTATACCTCCAGTTTATTAGAGCGCCTAAGGTTAAAGTGAGATGAAGAAACTGATAAGGGGGTTGGCCCTGAAATGGCTGGATAAGTCTCCAGCCAGAGCAACATGTCTGTCCCTATCTAAATTTAAGCATGCTGTGTCCCTATCTAAATTTAAGCATGCTGTGCCATGAATACAAATCAGAGAAGAGCTCAGTGAGGTATTTAGCAGAAGAGGAAAAAAGTTGCACCAACCAGTTAGAATGTTTAATCATGGCTAAACAATCAACAGCCAATCAACAGCCTGGTATTATTATGAAATTTCTGACAGCATTCCTCAAAACCTGGTTTTAAATTATAAGCACTAATGTTTTTTTCCTATAGCGATTCTATCTTGGTGGTTGAGAGCAAACCTAATATGTATTTCAGCAAAAAAGACATCATCATCTGCAATGCCTTGCATAAATACTCTTAACCTTTTTTTTTTTTTTTTTTTTTTTTTTTTACATCCACAAACTGCAAGCTATTTTAATGTGATTTTATGAGATAGAGCAACACAGATTAGCACATAGTTGTGATGTTGGAATAAAATATCTGCATACATAAAAGTGTGGTGTGCATTTGTTTTCAGTTCTTCTGAGTAGAACTACTTTTTAATGCAATTGCAGCTATGAATCTTTAAGGGAATGTCTCAACAAATTTTGCTTATAGAGTGCGAAATCTAAGCCTTTTCCTCAGAAAATTAACTCTAGCTCAGATTAGATGGAGAGGATCTATAAACATTAAATTTAAATTAGATTTAAGTCTGGACTTCCCTGTTCCTGCTGAATAAAAGCATCTCTACAACATGATGCTGCCACCCTGATGTTTCGGAGTGACGTGCAGTGTTCATTTTCCTCCATGTTTTGGGTTTTATAGGAAGAACAAAAGAATATGTTTGAGTCTCATCTGCTTAAGGCACCTTGATTTAAACTGACCCCCACAAAGGTTGTGACAAACTAAAAACAGGACTGCTTCTTTTACCTTCTTTTAACAATGGCTTTCTTTTTGACACTTTTCAATTAAGGTCAGATTTATTGGAGCACTAATAGTTGTAATAGTAAATTATTCCACCTGATCCACGCTCTGATGATCAAACATTCCCCTTCTTGATTTTCTGTCAGAGAGAAGAATTCATGGTTCCACTAGTTACATCAAGATGTGCAGGTCCTGGAGCAGCACAGCAGCCTAAGACCATTAAACCACCACCACCATGCTTGACTGTTGGTAAGATTTTCATTTTCTAAAGTACTGTGCTGTTTTTAGAGCAAATGCAACAGGGCACACATCTTCCAAAAACTTTCAGTGTTAGGTTCACTAACAGTTTGGTCCAGTCTCATGGTTGTCCTTTTGTTAAATTGCGAACACTGATCTGAACAAAGGAAAGAGGGGCTTGTAGTGCTTCAGTTATTGTTTTAAGACCTTCTCAATGAGGTGTTAATATGCTCTTTGGAGTTATTTTGGTTTTCTCCATTTGTAAATAATGTCTCTCACTGTGGTTTCCTGGAGTCCCAAAGCCTTAGAAATAATTTTGTAACCTTATAGTTGTCTTGATGCATTTTGAGCTCTTTGACTCTGCTTCTTGTTTTCAGTCAGGTTCTAGCTTAATTATACATGTCAGGCACTAATTAGACCCAGAAGTGAATAGTAAAATTCATCAGTAAAAATATAATTTGGTACACTGGAGTTTAATTAGGTATACTAGAGTAAAAGGGGCTGAATACTTTTTCATGCCACTCTATTCAGATTATTAATTGTGAAAAAAAGAAAGCTTTGTATCATTTGCCTCCTCTCCACTGTAATGAACCACTTTGTGCTGATCTTTCACAAAAGAACCCAATAACAAATACTGAAGTTAGACTTTCTAATGTGACCAACTTGAATACTTTTGCAAGGGGCCATAAAACAATGTAAAGAGAATGGGGCTTTAGAAAATGAAAGAAAATATTGCATCACTTTCAGTGTGAATCTGTATTTGGCAAATACATCGATTTTTTTAACTGTTGAATTGTTGCCTGTTGCTGCAACAAACGAAGGTAAACAAGTCCAGTAACTGTTGATCTGTGCTGAACATCAGCTCAGGGCATTGTCTTCGTGTATGACCCACTTTCTCTTCTCAGATTCGCTTAACAGACAGCTGCAAGGATTTTATTCTGAGTTCTCTGTTTCATCAATAATAGCAAGCCATTCTGGCCTAGAAAAATAGCCACCGGCCATGATAGCACATCAACAATGCTTCACTTATAAAATAAGTTTCTGATGCGGAAATATTGCTTGTTTGCTTTTTTTTTTTTCCTTTGGTGTTTGTGACAATGAGGCTTACTCTTCAAAATATTTAAAATTACATTACTGATTTGAGCAATATTAGATGTGAACAAAGAATCAGGAAATCTATACACTTTCAATGTACACATTTTTTAGGCAAATATACTGGTCCCAGATGAGCTCTTCACTAACCCTATTGAACCTTCTGAACTTTGACAACCCTTTTTATTAGGACCTCTGAAAGAACAACCTATCCCCTAAAGTGGTCCCATGATTAGCTGAATTAATCAGAAAGCAGATAATGTTGTTAGTTTAACTTTCCAGTTCAAGCATCTGGCATCCCAACATGAGTGAATCCTAATCAGCACAGAAAGAGCCTTTGCTTAGTATTGTGAGTTCAGTTGAATTTAGGTTCAGCTCAGTTCACTTACATGGTGTGGAGTCACAGCAAATGACTTCTTGAGGCACTTTACAAGACAAGCAGACTAAGTCTATATATACCAATCCATAGTGAATTCAGTCTAATCATAAAGACAGATTCAAAATCAATTACATACATTCCAATTGAGTCCTTGTAATAAACAATGCAGTTGGGTTTATTTCATTATGCCAAAACAATATATATAATATTCATAATTCATAAAAGAATTATGAATTCTCATAAGGCTTATGTTTACATAAGTAAACCCAACTTATTACAGTGACTGACTTTGCAGTAATTCCTCCTTCTGAACAGACGTGCAACTGACTGGGGGTTTGAGAAGACAGAGCATACAAAAAACATAGAAGCAATGGCTTAGGAGTATTTTCTATGTTAAAGAAAAAAATAATTTCAGCAGTAAGTCCGTTAGTGGCTTCATCTTTCAGAGAAGAAGATACATATAAGATCTGAGCCAGGAGCAAAAATCTAAGGCATGAAAAACAGAGTGCAAATTGTTAATCACAGCAATATCTCCTTTAATTGCTTTTTCTAGGAGAGCGAGAGAGAGGGTTAAAGACAGAAAGAGAGTGTTAAGTGTATCATCTATAGAAAGAGAACTAGAAGTCATTGACAGCAATAGCTCAGCCAATTGCCTGCTCCAGTACAGTGTAACAGCTAACAGAAATGCCCGACCAAATGTAACTTCTATATAGAGAAATAAAGAAATGGAAATCACAAAGTAACAATGGCAATAATTGCAGATAAGTGCATAATATGCTTTTATTTTTTTATTATTTTTTTTTAAAAAGAATATTTTAAACATAGCCTTCAAAGTATAAAGGAGGTCTATGTCAAAAACAAAAACTGGGAGCTGGTTCCACAGAAAAACAGCCTGAAAACTAAAAGTTCTGCCTTTCAGAAACTCTAAGAACCACCAGTAAACCTGCAGTCTAAGAACGATGAGCTTGGTTGGGGACATAGAAACATAATAACGAGTCATTGTTGTGATGTTTGAGAAGCAGCTGTGTAAATGCTGTGCAGTGTAAATGCTGTGCAGTGTGCATGGCATATTGGAGCTGTGACACTCATGCTGCTGATTTTTTCAAAAAATATGTCCAAAAAATCTGTAGCAGCCTGGCTTAACTACTCAGTAAAGAACGTATGCTACATTGTTAAATATGAGAAGGCAATGTAGCAACATCATTTACCTCAGGCATCCGACACTGTTGATATGCTGTTTCCAAACAAGTTGGTCACAGAGCTGCTTAAAAAAAACTATCTCTCTAAGGGTCACATATTTTGCAAATCATAAAGATGTTATGTATCTAAAATTTGCCCACATTTCAAAGACTACACAAACATAATCTTGTCTACATTTTTCCTTTGTTTCCTAGTTTTCTTGAAATCTTCAGTTTATTATATTTTTACAATATTTTTATAATAGGTTAAATTTAAAAGTGTCCAAAATTTTAAAGCAATATCAAAGGATATATTACTCATGTACAGTGCCTTAGAAAAGAATTCATACCCATCGAACTTTTTCACATTTTGGCACATTGGCAGTACAAACATGTATGTTTTTTTAATGGAATTTTATGTGATAGACTAACACAAAGTGGGAAATAATAATGAATTGGAAGGAAAATGAAAATTCCCTGGATGCTTCCCTGGTGAGGTGTTCTGGGCACGTCCCACTGGGAAGACACCCAGGACACGCTAGATTGTTTCTCAGCTGGCCCAGGAACATCTTGGGATTTCCCTGGAGGAGCTGGCCCAAGTGGCTGGGGAGAAGGAAGTCTGGGTTTCCCTGCCTAGACTGCTGCCCCCACAACCTGATCCTGGATAAGCAGAAGACAATGGATGGATGGATGGATGGATGGATGGATGGATGGATGGATGGAAGGAAAATGATACATGGTTTTCTTTACTCTGATACCCCTTAATAAAATCAAATATAGAACCCCACATACAAAGCAAATGGAAAGAGTTTGGCACTACTGCAAACTTACCAGAACATGTTCGTTCACCTAAACTGATAGGCAATTAGAGAAGCAGCCAAGAGGCTCATGTTAAATCTGGAGGAGCTGCAGAAATTCATAGTTTAGTTGGGAGAATCTGTCAACAGGACACTCCAGTATTCTTAACTTTATGGAAGAGGAGCAAGAAGAAAGCCATTGTTGATAGAAAGCCACAAGTCCCATTCTGCCCTGCATGGCACACAGACACAAGCACTGAAGAATGCATTCTGGTCAGATAAGATTGAAATTTAATTTTAGCCTACATGCAAATTAAGTTTGTGTGATGAAAAACCGGCACTACACATCTGCTGGAGCACAGTATCCCGAAAGAAACACAATCCACACTTTACAGATTTTTGTTTGTAAAACAAATTGAAAATTGTGAGTGATTTTCATTTCAATTTACAATTAGCCACTACTTTGTATTGGTCTGTCACATAAAATCTGAAGAAATACATGGATGTTTGTAGCTGTAACATCAGAAAATGTGAAAAAGTTTAAATGCTGTTGCAAGACACTGTGTTGTATGTGCAATGTGTGTGTCAGTAAGTGAAACCGTATAGCTGCTTGACACATTCAGCTAATTCAGTGATATCAAAACAGTTCACATTTTTACTTGGCTTCATGAATATCAAATGAAATATGCTGATTTGAGTTTTACACATTCACATTTTAGTTTCTGAGCTGCTTCTAATTCCACATTTGTGTTAACTCTTTCTGTTTAGTTAGTTTCATTATATTCATGCAAGCTTGTCATATTTATAGTTTTATTACAGAACAAACCCAGTGCAAATTAAAGTTACAGTGAATTATTAATGTCCATGGTTCAGCGCTGATGACTATTAATATGTTCTGGAAACAAACAAATACAAATCCATACAGACTAACCTCACTGGCAAAGTCAGACTGAAAAACAGACATTTTTCTGCATTTTACTTTGCTTGAAAACTTATACCAATGACAGAAAGCCTAACAAATCTTTCTATGAGCAAATGACCTGGTGGCCCTCATCCAAAAGATGGGCTTTTGAGACATTTGTTCCTGGTGACATATGCCAGGATTACTGGACCAAGTGTTAGCAAATGGATTTACTGTCTCCCTACCTGTTGCCAAAAGAAGAGCAGAGGACACATAGTTTCCAAATGGTTCTGGAACTGACGTTAAAGGCATGGCCAAACCTGGCTGATTTCTGAACACCGTATTGATTACTGTGATGCTGATGGCTGAGGCAAGATTAACAATATTCTTAACATTAATTAAAATCCCTACTGTGAGAGAACAGATGGCCAAGTCCATTAATCTGCTGTAAGGCTCTTACTGCCACCACACACGTCTTAATCAGGCCGTGATCTGCATTAATCACCTGAGTTAAGTGGCAAACAAGTATCACTTATGTTTTAGCCTTGCTTTTGTTTGTTGCTCGACCCCTGCTGACCTTGTAGTGATGTATTGATTGGGAAAATATTTTAGATAAGAGTGGATGAAGTTTATTACTGAAGCATGTAACTCAGTTGCACATGCAAACCATTAATGAACAAATCCACCTGTATCCCTGCTCTTTTAATTGACAATGTCTGCTCCAGACAAACACATTTTACCACCAGCTGTTACTTTAAAACCTTTTTGCAGCTCAAAGTGGGAAGTGTGAGACATTTGATAAGATTTAGGCATAATCCTCTTACTGGCAAACAACTAATTTGGCTGATAATTCTGCATCACCTTCTGATTCCACATTGCAATGCAGTCTTGGATTTCAACACCCAGCCAGCATGGGACTATTGAGTGAAGGCTTTGTGTGTCTGCGGATGGTAAAAATGTGTCTGATGTTTGGTCCCCTGCTGTTCCCTGTTCAGCATGAGCTTGATTATAAAAAAAATGCATGGAAAATGGAAGACAGGACAAATAAACATTTCCAGGAAAAAATAGCAAATTGTTGAGTTTCACCTTTATTTTTAACCCCACATGAAAAAGAACACAGTGTTTAGTGGCACGAGAGGATGTCATCCTGCTGAGATTAATGATTTGGCTTGGCATTTGCCCCATAGGCTGTTTGATGTGATATTTTTTGATTTCCAGAATCTTTAAAAATGATTCTTATTCCTAAAACTTTTTCATATTTTGTCACATTACAGCCATAAAGTGTAATATGTTTCATTACGATTTTATATGATAGGCCAACACAAGGGATGCAAAATCATAAAGTGGAAGGAAAATAATACGATTTTTTCTTCTCTTTTCTTTTCTTTTTTTCTTTTTTTTTGTTTTTTACAAAAAACCTAAAAGTGTGGATGCATTTTTCTGCATCCACATATCTGCTGATATCCTTGAATAAGGTCCATGGCAACCAAAAGCCTTCTGAGGTCACATTATTAGCAAAGAGAGTCAACCTGAGTCTAATTTAATCTAAGTATAAATACAGCTACTCTATTAAGTCTTTTCTACACTGCAAATCACCCTGAACACATCATGCCCTTTGTGAAACATGGTGATGGCAGCATCAATCTATGGAGCTCCACTTCTTCAACAGGAATGAGGAAGCTGTTCAGAACTGATAAGAAAATGGGTGAGCAAGATGCAGGGAAATTGTGGAAGAAAACCTTTTAGAGTCTACAACAAACTTGAGACTGGGCCAGAGGTTTACCTTTCAGTAGGACAACAACCCCGAAGATACAACCAGACCTCAATAGAATGATGTAGGTAAAAGCACATTTATATGTAAGATTGGCCTAGTCAAAGTCCAGACCTAAATCCTATAGAGAATCAGTGAAAAGACAGTCGGAAAGAAAATTTGGCAAAAATGTCAGTCTCTATGTGCAAAGTTAGTAAAGTCATAATCTAAAAGAATTGATGCAGCAATTGCAGCAAATGGTGGTTCTACAAAGAATTGTGTCAGGGGGCTGGATACAAAAACACATTTGGTTTTTATGTGTAATTTTTTTAAAAAATGGTGTTGCAAAAAGGGTGTTGCAAGGCACTATAATATAAGAAAATCGCTTTTTTTAATTGGTACTCATAGACTTGAGAGCAAACTCTAAGTATCCACTTCTGCTGTTATGCCATCCCACTGAAGCATGTTCCAAATTCAATATGGAAATGCCTCAGCTTAAGCTCTAAATTGGCTTGCTCAGCTACATTGTTTGAGCATTTTGTTATTGTTCTTTTCTGTAATTCTGCCTCGTAGTCCTGCCAGTAACAGCAGACGCTCGTATTTGAAATAGAAAATCAATTTTTTTACATTTAGCACACAAGCAAAATTGAGCTTTTCTAACATTTAAACCTGGTAGTGCAGAGCTCCTTATCACCTCCAATGCTGAGGAGTGTATTTGGTCTCTTGGGGGTCTTCATTGTGTGCATTTTTACACCTTTCTGTATGCGCCCACATGGGGGACTGAGACGCACTTAACCTAAACTTTTGTGAGGTGTCAAGAGCTTCTTTGAAGAGCCATAAAAGGCTTTTAATCATCACAAGCTAATCAGCCATATGGTTGACAAAGGTCTGGTTGACTTGTGCTCCTTTGTTATCTCTTTGAAAGCTCTTTCTAATGTGAATGCATGTGTGTGTTTGTGAGCATGCAATCTAAGTGAGAATCATTTCAGTCTTCGTTCTTTTAACTTCCAAGGCTGCTGTTACAAAACTATGCAGAAAGGAGTAAATTAAGTGCAACTGGGTTTTTATTACAACACAGATGATCTTGATTAGGCTGGCAGGTTTTCCAGCTAACTGAGAGCTACAATCATATCCTGTGTGCAATTAACATTGTGGGTGTCCGAAACACAACACTAATCAAATCACTTTTGTCTGCCTTCATGAATTTTTCTCAGCAATGCCGCACGGAAAATTCCTCCTCCACTATTTGCTGAGATGAGACAGTGTCTGCAGCTGCTCATTAGAAAAAGAGACTCATGCTTATAATTTATGCATAATATAATTCATCCTTATGCATGGAATTTACAGGGGATGCTCAGATGAAATGAACATGATGTTGAGAAAAAATATCGATTGGAAATAAATATTTATGTTGTTTATGATAAATTTGTAATCCTCTTAAAACAAAAAAAAGAGTTGGGATGAAAATTCATGACTTGTTTTTGTGGAAATGTGTTCAAAAACACATCTTGTTTATTATAATGTTAAAAACCCAGTGTAAAAAAGTCTTAAAAAGTCTTTTTTTGCAGTAGCAAAATCTAACACTCAAGATGGTAGAAAAATCCAGCCTTTGATTACATTTATTTAGTGAGCAAGAAATTCTGTATATATATCAGCAGATATGTATGTACAGATGTTGGTTCTTTTAACAGCCCTTTTTTTTAAAAAAGTAACTGATGCATCTTTTTAATTTGCACTTTACTTTGGTATTTGATATTTGATCAGAGTTTAGAGAAACTCAAATGAGTAATGCAGGACTGTGTTTTCTGGGCCATGAATATGACATGACATAATTTCTTTCAGCCAGTAAGCTATAAACTGGACAAAGACCCATATTTATCTTGTCATCACCCACAGTTAATTGAATGTAAAGGAGAGCTACAAAAAAAAAAAAAAAAAAAAAAAAAAAAAAACACTCTAATGCTCAGTGTTAGATAACAGCAGCAATGAATGGCATATTGTGGTCACCAAGTCTCCATAACAACCATTAAATTCTATCTAAATGTAACACTGTTGTGTGGAAGCCATGTTAGGCAAATGTTTTTATTGTTCAACCATCACAAACATGAACACTTGATGTTTATTACACTCTACTATGATTTTAACTGGAACTGCTTCGGTCAGTTGGGTTTTCAACAACAAACAGGGTTGGATCTGCCATGAAACCATATGTGGAAAAGAATTTCACGTTCACCCAGTGAAAAATTTAGGAATGAAAATCTGTTTAGGAAATGTCTAAGACTCAGTCATCTTGGCTAAAATCTATGTACTGTATTTTATATATTTTTGATCTTTTAATTCTGTGTATTAGAAGTCAAAACATAGACCTGTCATAGCTGAGATTTACAAACATGAAGAGTGGAATGAACTGGTCTTGAACACAGGACTTCTCAGTTGTTGCCACAATGCAAAATCTCTTCTCGCTGAGCCTCATGTTCACATGCTTCCTGATGCACAAAAGTGTTACAATAAAATTAACCACTAATGCCAAGCACAATATTATATTCCTCATCTAGCTTGGAGATATTCTGTCAGCACTCCATCATCTATGTTTTATGAGCAACTTAGCCACTGAGGAGGAGCCACTTAATGAGATCACAGCAATCCTCATTGCCATTTTTCTTTTATAACAACAAAATTAACATTATGGTGATGATCAGAAATGGTTAGCTTGTCAGTGCGCAGCCTGTGCAATTTGAATATTTATCAGGACTTTAAATTAAATTGTGTTGGTTCTGTCTACAATTACTACAAATATATAAATATTGAGTCTTTTTTACAATTATTAACGCAACGTTTGGCTCTAAAATAAATAACAATATGGTCTTTTTCCACACAGTGCTATTATCACAACAATATGAAAACAAACAAACAAAAAAACAATATGTAATTCATTCATATTGAATCGAATCGAATAAATCTGTCTTGGAGTTTGGGTTTATGCTTCCGGGCAATTTTTACATGATTGAAAACATTTTTTGTGGTCCTTCTGAAGTTTTAATTCTATATCTAGCATAGATCACTTTTAAATGAAGCAATTTAACTTCCTGTAAACCTAAAAGAAATATATTTTACATAAATATATGGTGGAGCAGAAAATCCAATGTTGCTCATCATTGGGTCTTTCACCAGAATAAAGATACAAAGCATGTCGCCATAGAAATATAGAAATAGTTAACTAGACACAAAATCATTTTTTCATGGCCATCTCAGCCCCCAGATCTAAGTTCTATTGAAAACCAAGTGAAAACAACTCTCTCTCTCTCTCTCTCTCTCTCTCTCTCTCTCTCTCTCTCTCTCTCTCTCTCTCTCTCTCTCTCTCTCTCTCTGTGCATGCCCCAACCTCATGAGATCCTATAAACAAAGTGTTGTTGTCTTGGCACAATGAGCTGTACAGTGTATTGACAGAAGGGGTAATAACATATTTTAGTGTGAGTTTATGCTACTGCAATTACAGATTAATTTATTTAAAAGCTTTTCACACATCTTCCCCATGGGTGCCATCAAATTTGTTGGTACTTCTGTATATACATAAAATAAATTTCCTTCCAGCAGCAAGAGTTTGTAAAGCAGCAGGCTCACTGAGCTCTGTCACAGCACCTTCTGTAGCTTTATGTGGGTGCTCTTTTGTAGCATATCTAATTTCATAACAGACTAGCCACTGTTGTGAGCATACCACCTTACCACAGATCAATGCTCTTGTATTCTGAATGTATCCTTTCATGTTTTTCCTGAAATAAGTAGACCATCCATCCAATTGAAAATATTGAATGTTTATATTCATACTGAATTAGTGGCACATCTTGTATGAAATAGTTAACTTTCTAAGAAACATTAATTGGTGAAACTGCTCTTCTTCTTTTTTCCCCCTTCTGAGCACCACACTATAGAAATAGGTTTCGGAACGCCATCAGCCTTAAGACACTAAACTCACTTCACTCTATTCATACCTTTTAAGGGCCTTTTACAAATTGCTGTTATGGAAACTTGTCACTGCTTTTTACAGATAGTGGAATGTCTTTGATTTAGATGGTGTGATTCTGTAAGTCTTTCCCTGTATTTTAACATTTGTTTTATTTTATATAATTATTTTACTCAAAAATGTGTTCTTTTTAATGCCTTTGAATTTATCCTTTTGATATAAATCTGTTTTCTGTTTCTCTAACATGATTCTCTAAAAGAACAATTTTTACATACCAGTTCATCCAACTTCATTCATTAGAAGAAGATGAGAACTAAAAGAATCAAAATAATGTAGCCTAATATTTAATGTGGGTTGTTTTTATATGCTTCATGTTGATAACAAACCAGCCATTCCCTGTTCTATTGAAGGCTCATGAGATTATTTCCACTATATCCAAAAATGTTTTACTTGTCAAACTTAAAAAGATTTACCCACTTCACCCAGGAACATTTTTAAAATGATTAAGTCCTGAAAAGAGGGCAATATATTTTAGGATAATATACATGATATTTTTTTGACAACCAGAAGTGTTTCAGTGGAGAACTGTGCCTGTTTTTGATGTTGTTCAGCCCGAGGGCCTGAGGATCACTGCCGTTCTGTATTGGTTTTCAGCCTTGTTCTCTGTGCGGAGAGGATTCTCTAAATCTCTTAACGATATTATGTGCCACAGATCATAAAATCCCCTGATGCTCTTGTCTTACCTTTTTGCTAAGCCTGCTGTTGGCATTTAATAAAGAAATTCTATATATCAACATTTGATATGTTGATATATAGTTTTAGTGTGAAATAAATATAGGGCTAATTAAATTCAAATACCATTCCAATCTGTTTTAATTTACATTTTCCTCAGCGTCTTATCTTTTTGTAAGTGAGCTGCTAATTTAGGGATTTTTATATGTCTACATACTATATGTACAATATTCCCATTGTGTGCCATATTACAAAACTTAGACTACTTGGATTTTACAATATTTTATATCTGTCTTTTTCCTGTTTACTCTAGTCATTTTTAAGTTTCAAACTTAAAACTTTTAATTTAACAGTGAAAACATAATGTGTTCTTCTATATATGTGAGGTACTGGTATTTTTTACAAAGTTTTAATCAGGGAGACAACAGCAATGTTTTTGTAGATGATCCACTACTACTAGACCTTTTTTTCTTTTTTCAGTTTTTTCTTTCTTTCTTCCTTCTTTTTTTTTTTTTTTTTTTTTTTTTTTTTTACAATTTTCCTGTTTTCTTAGATCCACTAACTGTATATATTGTTGCATTATGTTGTTGCATTATTTTAGTTTTGTGCCATATTTCATATTTATCATATTTATCATATTTCCTGCCCACAGCTGTCACCATCTACAATAACTCCCTCTTTGGGATCAATAAAGTATATTTGAATTTGAATTTGAAAATGACTATTACATTTAAAAAAATGTCCTGTTATAATCATCTTTTCCCCTTTTCACTGCAGTTCTCTGATAGTTTTACAGTTAAATATTACAAATAGAAATAATATTTTGAAACCAAAAACATGTTTTTCTGAAGAAATATAGGCATGCACACTTCACCCACCCTCTAATTGTAAAAGAAGCCTTCAGCTGTAGAACATGCCTTGTGAGTCTAAACCAAACTCTTTAATAGGCTTTGCCTACAATCTAGTAACTTCAGGTATCCTTGTTGAATGTGCAATTTTTTTCTACCATGTTTTTCCTTTTACTCAACCTTTTTATCATATCCTTGCAGCCAGTTTTAATATCCTTGAATGCAAGTGTCTAATTTTTGACTTCTTTGCCTAATTATTGTTTTCTACATGTTTACAACTTGCTGATTCATTGTTTCATTTTTTGTCATATTAGACTTTAATCTTACAAACATTGGCTTGTTTATATATTTAGTTCACCTAATTAACTACAACTATCCGTCACTTTTACATTTACTTTATATTAAATGTATCTTTTTTAATTTAATTTCTCAGACCTCATTTTGAGTGCAAGATTTTGCTACTGAAATAAAAGATTTGCAGTGAATACTAATGAAAATACTACTGTATACCAACAGCTGGCTGAAGATGCTGAAGCTGGTGTCTTGTGACTTGGTACCCAATTAAAGAGTTCTTTTGGTTTTTATTAAATAGTCCAGACTATATCTCAATATCTGTAGTTCAAAATCCTAAATATTAAAACTCTATCTATCTATCTATCTATCTATCTATCTATCTATCTATCTATCTATCTATCTATCTATCTATCTATCTATCTATCTATCTATCTATCTATCTATCTATCCATCTGTTTGTCTGTCTCTCTAAACTGACATTACTTTGTTGGGGAAGTAGCTATTTGTTTGGTTGTGTAAGGAGTGCTAGTAGAAGCGATCTGCCTGGGGCACTATATGCTAGAATTGCAACTAATGAGATATTTACATCTGATGTCACATTACACTTAGATTTCATAAAATTGTCTGTTTTATATTTATTGTTCCTGTGTAACTGCTGTTGTCTGACAGTTTTATACTTAACATTAATATTTTACAAACCAAAACATAAGTTCGTACATATTTCACCCATTCAAGAGCCATAAAAGTGTTGAAAAATTACCTAATAGCGCTGCTTATGAATACAAACTAAAAAAAACTAATATTTCAAGAATGAAGTACTCAAAGTAAAAATTTTGATTTATTCTTCACTGTCATAACCTCACTTGTAGTTTAATTTTAACATTCTATCTGTATTCCACAGATAATAACCCTACATGCATTTTAATTCATAGAATGACTCCCTTAATATCTCACTTTTTTTCTTTTTTGCCTCCAGGACTTTTAAACTTCTGCACAGAGCGCCAATCATTCACCTGATGCTTTCTACAACCATGTGCCCTTGTTAACTTTTGCAGCACTTCTAATAACACTGCCATGTGTCTGTACCCCTTCTCTTGCTGGGTGACAACTGGCCCAGTAAATCATTTTAAATCTTTTAACAGGTAGACCTGTACCTTTCTCCGGAGCCTTGTGTTTCTTATTATCCTGTCCACCCACCCAACCCCCCAAGTAATTTAGTTAGTTAATTAATTGCCACGTGTAGATTAATTTAAGGAATCCAGTGTCTGCCCGATGAAAAGCTCCTTAATCAGTTTATCTAATGAGCCATTTGCACCCAAAACAATAAGCTGCAAATTGGTGCAGCGCCAAACCTTTCCTTTTGGTGCACCACTGGAAGGCCATTGGTCGACTGGGCGGGCAATTTGCATACACTGGGGCTTAAAGTCGCCCTGCAAACTCGGAGTTGGACTCAGATAGGATAAGTAGTGCCCCCCACTTGCATCGTTTGAATTCTTTTTTGAATTCTTTTTTGGGGCACTCAGCATGGCACTTTGCAAAACTGCATCTGTGGGGCTTGTCTTGACGCTTTTTTCCATGTTTCCAAGCATTGTGCACTGCACAACAACAAGGTATTATACCTATGAAGAAGATGCACCCGGGACGGAAATAGGGAATTTATCCCAAGATTTAAAGATTGATCCGGCTGATGACCCAGACACATCTTTCCGCTTTATGCAGGAGAGCAACACCTCAGTGATTCACATGCGGGAAAGTGACGGAATCCTGACCGTCGCGGAAGTGATCGATCGGGAGCAGCTCTGCCCCAGGTCCCCTCGCTGCTTCATAACCTTCAATATCGTGGCCCACTCCAGGGAGAAGTTTCAGCTTATACACGTAGAGATCGAGGTGAAGGACATCAACGACCACTCTCCTTACTTCCCATTCAACGAAACGAGACTGGAGATAGCTGAAAATGTCCCCCTGAAGTCCAGATTCCCGCTTCAAATCGCTCTCGATGAGGATGTGGGTGAAAACTACATACAGAGCTACAACATTTCCCCTTGCAGCCACTTTGCTGTGGAAGTGCGCGAACTGGAGGACGGAGTGAAGTTTGCAGAGCTGGTTCTGGTGAGTGAGCTGGACAGGGAGGTGGAGGACTCTTACACCATCCAGGTGACTGCATCTGACGGAGGAGCATCTCCAAAGTACGGATCTATGACTGTGAACATAAAAGTGTTGGACTTTAATGACAACAGCCCGACTTTCGAGCACAGCTCCCTGAAAGTTGAGTTGAACGAAGACTCCCCGGTAGGTCACCGAGTATTGAAAGTGCACGCCTTCGATCCGGACCAAGGCATCAATGGGGAAGTTATGTATGCGTTCCCGGACGAGCTGTCATCCGAAGCGGCCCAGACTTTCCACATCGACCCTTACTCCGGGGACGTGACACTGAAGGCGCTGGTTGACTTCGAGAAGAGAAAGTCCTACGAGCTGAGCATCAGAGCCTCGGACCAGGGTGAGAACTCTGTCCCGTCCACCTGCATGGTCGTAATCGAGGTCGTGGACGTGAACGACAACGCTCCGGAGATCAGCATCAAGCCGATGACCTCCAGCAGCGACTCGGTGGCCTACATTACAGAGGCTGCGGCAGCGGAAAGCTTCGTAGCGCTGATCAGCACCTCGGACAGTGACTCGGGCTCCAACGGCTACGTGCGTGTCAGCCTGCTCGGGCACGAGCATTTCACCCTGCAGCAGGCTTACGGAGACACCTTTATGATCGTTACCACCGCTACTCTGGACAGAGAGAAGGTCCAAGAATATAACTTGACTGTAGTGGCAGAGGATCTAGGAACTCCCCCCTTTAAAACAGCGAGACAGTATACAATCAGTGTAACAGATGAGAATGACAACCCTCCTCTTTTCAGTAAGTCTGTGTATGAAGTTTCAGTTCTGGAGAACAACATTCCTGGCTCATATATTACCACTGTTGTTGCTCGAGATCCTGACATGGGAAAGAATGCAAAAGTTTCCTACAAACTTCTAGACTCAGAGATACCAGGAGGATCTCCAGTGTCCACCTATGTTTCTGTAGACTCACTCTCAGGCTCCTTGTACACTTTGAGATCTTTTGATTATGAGATGCTCCAGCAGATTGAGGTGGTTATCCAAGCAGAGGACAGAGGCTCCCCCTCTCTCTCCAGCACCTCGATGATCCGGATCAGAGTCGTGGATCAGAATGACAACTATCCATATTTCACCTTCCCTATCCTACTGAATAACTCTGCTGATATCCCTCTCCCCTACAATGCCCCCTCAGGCTATCTTGTCCTTCATGTAGTAGCTGAAGATGCAGATGAGGGAGTAAATGGCGAGCTCTCCCACCAGATTCTAGAAGGTGACACAAAGCTGTTTACCATGAACAAAAATACTGGAGAGATTGCTTTGAAGCAGTGGCTGACAGCCGAAATAGGGGATGTGTTGGAAATTAAAATTGTAGTCAGTGACAATGGAAGGGCCCCTCTCTCCAGCAGCGCCACTATTAGATTTGTGGTTTCAGACACAGAACCCCCCGAAGACCAGGTTGTCATTGTTCTACGGTCAAGTGAGGAAGAAGGCTCCTCGTTCGATGGCTCACTAATCATCATCATCGTGCTCAGTGGGGGTTGTGCATTCCTACTAATTGCAATTGTAGCCGTTGCCCTCACGTGCAAACTGAGCCGTGGGGGGAGAAGAAGCCATGGCAGAAAGAGAGAGGTATGCCAGGGCCTGTTTGATGGCAGGCCCCATTCCATACTCAGCTCTGCAGAACCGAACATTTACACAGCCCAGCAGGGGTTTTTCCAAGAGAGGACGTCTTTGTCTCTGGATGATTCCTGCCTGTATGAGGAGAGGAGCAGAGACTCAGAATCGAAGGTGATTCAACTAGTGTTTTTTCAGCATTTTTCATCTTTTTAGCTTTATGATGTTGCCTTGATCTATGTACCAGAAATGGAAACTAAGCACTCCACTGTCACTCTGTTTGCTCTCTTAGATCTTCCTGCCCTCCAAGCATTTCCAGCCAACGTCGGTGTGGCAAGGTGACAGATACTGCTTGCAAGTGAGGTAAGTTAACAGAAGAAATGAGAAATTTCCTCTCTTATTAACTTTGTTGCAGTAAAACTTGAATGCAATAAAACATGCTTTATGTATCATCTATGCATGCAGTTTTTTGATTGTAGCATGTTTGCAGATTGATGTTAGATGAGCAGCAAAGATCTAGTTTTTGCATTGAAAACCAAACTAATGCAGTGTGGTTGTGGCTCATACTGTATTTTGTTGACTGCAGCGGCCTCAGCAACAATGATCAGCTGAGTGTGAAGGACAGCGGTAAAGGGGACAGTGACTTCAATGACAGTGACTCAGATATCAGTGGAGATGGTGGCAAGAAGAACTTCAGCACCTTCCAACCCAGACCAAAAAGTATGTTTTGAAAATTGACATAATTCCAGGGTGCCTACTTATTCACCATTATTTCAAATTACAATATGTAGACATTTAATTTAAAAACTTTTCAGAAGTTTTTTTGATTTATTATTTTTTATTTCATACATGTTTAAACAAAAACTAAAATACTGGTACAAAATAATTAATTTTTATTACACTTTTAATAAAAATCATAAAAAGCAACACTGACACTTGCTTCACAGATTAGACTTCTCCACTATTAATCTGTGTTTTGTTTGGCATCTCAACCACCTTATCTTAAATTCAGTTTAAGAGCCAAAGGTCCAGATTATAACCTTTATTTAAAATTGCATTGAAAGCCATTTACAGGTCTTGCAAAGTATTTCTACCTGTCAAACTTTTATTAGAATTAGCAACAAAATTCAAGATTTTTATTGGGGTTTTGTGTGAGACCCACACAAAGTTGTGTGATTTTGAGAAGTGGGAGGCAAATGATACATGCCAAGGTTTTTTTTTTACAAATATAAATGTGCATATTTGTTTAGCCATTTAGTCTAATACCATCCATCCATTGGCTATACCCATGTATCCTTACAGGATCACAAGGGGAGACTACTATCATTGGGGGAGGGACGGTGTACACCCAGGACAGGTTGCTTGTCCATTGCAGGGCAACACAGAGACACACAGGACAAACAACCATGCATGCACACACTCACACCTAAGGACAATTTAGAAAGATGAATTAACCTACCCATCATATTTGTGGACTATGGGGAGAAGACAGAGTACCCAGCGAGAACCCACACATGCACAGGTAGAACATGCAAACGCCATACAGAAAGACTCCAGGCCAGGATACAAACCCATACAAACCTTCTTGCTGCAAGGCAGCAGTGCTACCAACTCTGCCACTGTGCAGCCCTTACTTCAATAGCCTAAAGTCAAGTTTATTTATATTGCACATTTCAGCAACAACGCAGTTCAAAGTGCTTTACACCATAAAAACATAATACAGTAACAAATTATGAAACAAGCAATAAACATTACATTTTGTCAAATGCCATCATCAAAATCATCAAGCAAATATACATTAAATATATCAATCAATGTTCCAGTTATGAATCAAAGGTAACTCTAAAAAGGTGGGTTTTAGCCTTGATTTAAAGGAACTCTGTGTTTCAGTGTCTTTGCAGTTTTCTGGAAGTTTGTTCCAAATTTGTGGTGCATAAGCTGAAGGCTGCTTCTCCGTGTTTGGTTTTGGTTCTGGGAATGCATATTAGACTAGAACCAGAAGACGTGAGTGGTCTGGAAGGTTGATAATACAACAACAGATTGTATTTTGGTGCTAAGCCATTCAGTGATTTAAAAACTAACTGAAATATTTTAAAGTCTATTTTCTGAGCTACAGAGAGCCACTATAAGGACTTTAAAACTGGGGTCTATCTTCCTGGTTTTAGTGAGAACATGAGAAGCAGCATTCTGGATCAGCTACCTCAAATGAAATACAGCTTTTTAGCTGATATGCAAAACACTATATATGGCAGAAAACTATCAGTGCACTCCACCCTGAACCACCATGAAAGTATTGGCTCAGGGGTGCTAAATTCCACATCTAGTTACATTTTTTCTGATTTTTATTTGTAAAAATAAAATAAAAAAAATGAAGACCTTGTATCATTTTCTTCCACTTTACAGTTAGTTGGCTAGTTGGCATTGGTCTGTCACATAAAATCCCAGTAAAATACATTAAGGTTTGTGATTGTAACCTCAGCCTATTTAAGGTTTCAGCCAAATACACTGAGGTGTTTGGACCCCTATAATTAAAGCAAATCAAAACCAAAAACATTGAAGTCTAAAGCTTTCATGTGAAAAATCAAGGAAAAGAGTATAATTATATATAAATCAATAAAATTATACTTTTAGAAATTGAGGTTTATACCTTTAAGAAAATCTGAGTAAATAATAATGGCAGTAATAGTTAACATTTTTCCTTACTCAGTTTAGTAATTACTACAATAATTGACATGAATAAATAATGGTGGTTATATAATATCTTCACTTACTGTTTCTTATCTATTGTTTTGTTTGCTTTAATTTGTTTCAGGTGCTGGTAACAGCTTATCTAGGGACTGTCAAGGTGCCTACTGTATGATACCACAGAAGAGCTACAGAAACTCCAGAGAAAATTCCCACACCATAGGTTTCTCCCCCATGCCTGTTTTCAACAATCCTCACAGCAATAGGAAGGACTGTGGATATAACACCAATCAGCCAAAACCAAGAGGCAACATGCAGACCTTTTCCAGATCCGGGACACTTCCTTCCTACTTCCCCCAGGAACCGCACGAAACTGGTGCAGGACAGGCCGCGATCCACCAAGAGATTCCCAACATTGTAACAGTAGCTACAGAATCTGAAGTCGCAACTATTTTTTAAAAAAAAAAAAAAAGTGCAGATAATCTTATTTATCTGCACAATGAGGATGTAAATATGTAGAAGTTTGTATCATACTCTTAATTAACAAGTGTAAATATTTGTTTATGAGTAAAATTATCATATGACAGAATGTTTGTTGGAGATGGACTGATCAGGCTTTTTCTGGCTGAAATTTTTTTCTTTTTTTTTTTTTTTTGACCTGGCTGTTTTGATTTTGAGAGGTTCCTATTTTTCCTAATAATTATTACACATAGAAGAAAAATGTGCTGCAGGGTCTTTGATAAAGATAGAAATTATGAATCAAAAAGAAAATGAAGGATTTACAAGCTTATCACAATGTATGCATCAGTGCATATGTCCCAAAACATTATGTAATTTTTCTTAAATTTAAAAAGTGTTGATTTCAAAGCATACAATGTTGGTTTAAAGGTTATTGACCAAAAATGGTGCAATCTCTTTGTTTTGATGCATTTCATGAAGAGTAAAAGAATAATATTTTTCAGTATCTGATCTGCTGATCACTGGTCAGAGCCAATCAAGGGAAAATTGGCCAATTTCACTCTCTGCAAGATTGGTTGGTGCACCTGTTTCACGTATTCATGTTTCATTATTTGAATTTCAGTATATTGTTTCCTGTGGTATTCACTGCTGTGTTTGTCCTTTTTTGTCAAATAAAATTTTTGAATTAATAAAAAATGCTAGTCTGCAGTTTAAAAAAAAATACATTGATATGATGTGACAAAGAATCATTTTAATTAAGCAACATTAGATTAGGGGGATGAGATACCACTGGGGAGACCCTCCCTTGCTTCAATTTTTTGTAAACATGCAAAACTCCTCCTCCAGTTTTAGATCTGCATGATGAAAACTCTAGTCAGAGCTGATCAGATGTGCAATCCAGTGCTCCTCTCCATTACCTGGGAGACCTGCTTTGAAGACTCCAAGGTTGTTCCGTTTGGTTTCTGGCATGCAGATGAGCAAAAAGAGATCTGGTGCTCCTGCAAAAATATAAGGTTTAAAGCATTATACAGAAAAAAAAAGATTAAATAAATAAATAAATCTTGCTGGGGTGCTGTCAAATCAACGTTTGTTCTTTAAAATAATTTTCATCACTATACACAACACAGCACCATGTATTAGGCTGTCTGACAAATTCCTGCTTGTCAGTTGTTGCTATGAGGGGTGAGCCTTTTAATGAATTCCTCTGCCTTTGCTCTGAAAATGAAAAAAACTACCCATGTACAAAGTGAAATGTAATTTTTTATGCAACTCTTTGAATCCTTTGACTCTTACAAGACACCTGCTTGCTGTGCTTTAGTATTAGTTTTTACAGACCTGGTTACTGTTTGCTGGTTTAATTCAAACCATGAACATGCAGGGCAAGTGCAAACTGTTTCTGGTCCTAAATGATTTATCAACGAGACACGGATGAGTTTGAAAATCTATATCCAACCCTGCCGGCAAGTAACACCCTGTATTCTGGACACTGGTTGTTTGTAGAGCTACACAATTAAAGAACATTGCTGTTATTTTTTGTTGAAAAGCTGATATTGTTTTAGTTTTCCCTTTCAAACGCATACTTTTTCATACACATATGTCCAGTCTTTTGAATATTTTTAGAAATGCATTTATAAGTGTAAACATAAGACCTGCAATAAATAGAGACTGGATGGATGGATGGATGGATGGATGGTTATATGATACCTCCTCAGACCAGGAAAACACATAAATCTAAATCCATACTTTTCCATGCTGCATAGTAACCCTGCCAATATATGATGGCAAATTTGGGACACTCAGTCTGGAGAAAACTCTGAAAGTTTGCAAATAAATTAGACAAGAAAAAGATCAATTAAACATATCTCTTAATCAAGGGACCAAGCCAATGGGGAAGTTTGTGTTTTCTTCTTCAACAACTTCAAACGTACAAGCCTGCTTTAATATTGCTTTTATCAACATTTTCAAAACTTGAGATATGCATTTCAAACACTATTAATACCTGCAAACAAGCATCTGTTCGTAAACAACCTTGTCATTGCATTATTCTGTCCTCATTATTTTCAAAGTCAGTTTCAATGAGTGCTTGATTTATGAGAATAAAAAGGACAAGAGAAGAAAGTTGTTACAAATTACTAAACAGGCAGGTAAAGAAGAGTCTTCATAGGGAAATTAATAGATTCTAAATCTTTGGCATAAAGGGGATATTAGTGGATTCAGATAGAAGGCTGAACCATTTTTATTTTTTCAGGATTTTTTGTTCCTCTGCACAAAACGTGGGCTAAGAGCTGCCCTCATTTGCATGATCATAAATACTTGCTTTTTTTAAGCTTTTGATAGCTGTGATAAAAGCCGGAATGGAGTGGATTAGACACCTTTTACATAACTGTACCAGCACCAAACAGAGTTCTCACATATTACAATGTTCCTCATGAATAAAACTAATTCCATATCTAAGCTGTCCTGACCACTCTTTCAGTATTCAGAGCTTCCATTCGTCAGTCGCCACAGTTTTGAAAATTGCTAAGATATTAACTTGAGGATTCAAGGCCATGCAGTACAAAAAGGCAAGCAATAAGGAAGAAGGTCATATTTGTGCTCCTGGTGATGTTCACGGCTCTGACAGATAGCCAATTGTACACAGAGGGAAAATGCATTTATCAATCAATACAATATGGCTCCCTCTGTCATTGCTTTATATTCATCTTGTAGGTCAAACAAGTTGTGCACTGACCTGACAATTTATGCCACAAGGTATATTCATTTGCACAGTTTGGGGTGAAATGTGTGTCCGCTCTATTTTTAAATTGACTTTCTATCAGTGTTCAGAAGCAGCTATCACAGAACATTTTAAACCTCCACAGGTTAAAGTACATAAAAGTCTTTACACCCTATGAATGTTTTCAGATTGTTATCATATTATCATTTACAAACTTCAATGTATTTTAATGGTATTTTTTGTAATAAATCAAATGAAATTGTGAGCTGGAAAGAATTGGGTACAAGAGCTTCTAATACAAATAAAAAAAGGTGAAACATTTTGTTGGAATTTGTCTCCTTTACTTTGATACCTCTTAATAAAATGTAGTTCACTCCAAGCTTTCAGAATTCACCTAGAGTGTCAATAAAGTCTGTCTTTATGTACTACAACCTCAGTATAAACACAGCTGTCCAGTGAAGAACTCAGAAGTTTGTTAGAGAACATTGGCTGACAAAAAGCATAATGATGACCAATGGACACAGTTTACCTTGCTTAAAATATGTAAGTTAGAAGCAGGGTAAAATTATCTCACAGAGCATTGTTCAATCCATCATCTGAAAATGAAAGCCAAATGCAACAACTGCAAACATGATGGTAACAGAAACTCATTGTCAGAGCAAAAAAAACTTTAATTAGAGAAGTAGCTAACCAGCCAACAGTAATTCTAGAGGAGCTGTAGATATCTACAGTTCAGGTGGGAGAAAGTATTAGTTGTGCAATCCACAAACTGTTAATAGAGGTATGGCAGGAAGAAAGACATTGTTGAAAGAAAGCAATGATAAGCCCTCTATGCAGTTTGCCACAAGCCATGTAGAGAACAGAGCTAGAATAGAATAGAATAGAATAGAATAGAATAGAATAGAATAGAAACGCTTTATCTCTCCACTAGAGGCAATTGAGTGGACGAAGAGGAGTCAAATGATAAAAAGTCAAAGACAACAACATAAAAGCAAACAATTAAAAAAAAAACTACAGATCTAATGACAGAATTGTTATGAGTCACGTGAATTCACAGTTGTTACTCATAAAGATAGAGTTATTTAAACCCCTTAGAGTTCAGTGGGAGAACAGCATTGAGAACAAAGGTCGCTTGCCTTCTCTGGGTCCTACAGGCCAGACAGCGGAGTCTACGTCCAGATGGCAACTGCTGGAAAGTTGAAAACAGGGCGTGAGAAGGGCAATTAAGAATTTGACGAGCAAACCTGCTGCTCATATATGATGCACAAATGGCGAGCTGGAAGACTGATAATTTTAGAACACACCCTCACAATATTATGAAGGCAGTTCTTGTTTTGTAGAGTGCTACCAACAGCTAATGGAGAAAGATAAAACACTCTCGATTAAAAGAGTAATAAAATGACAGCAGGATCTTCAATTCAATTCAGCTTATTTATATAGCGCCAATTCACAACAAATGTTGTCTCGTGGCACTTTACAAAACAAAAAAAAAATCAATTCAATCATACATAGATTCCAACTGATCCTAGTTATCAAACAGTATAGTAAACTCAATTAATTATTCAAAGTAGTTCAAAAAAGTTTCTAAGGAAACCCAGCAGATTGCATCGAGTCATTGACTTGTACCATTCACTCATCCTGGACGAGCATATTGCGACTGCATGGGATTGTGTCGTTGACTTTACAGCAATCCCTCATACTGAACATGCATGTAGCGACAGTGGAGAGGAAAAACTCCCCTTTAACAGGAAGAAACCTCCAGTAGAACCTGGCTTAGTACAAGCGGCCATCTCCTATGATCAACTGGGGGTTTGAGAAGACAGAGCAGAATGCACAAGAAAAACAGATGAACTGATGTAGGATTATTTTCGATGTTCATGAAAGTAAAAAGTTAATAGCAGGAGAAGCAGAATGATCTTCTTACTGACAGAGGAAGAGTTCAGTTTCGTAAGCAGATACAGGCTCTGTTGATACTTCTTCAGTATTCCCTTGGTGTTAGTGGAGAACCTCAGTTTTTTATCAAAGATAGTGCCCAGAGATTTGTATTCCTCCACTAGCTCAACCAGAGAGCTGTGGATCACAGTAGTGACGGCTACTGCCAATTCCCTTTGGCTGATAGGGAAGGCGATCACCATCTCCTTCATATTGCTGACATTCAGCTCTAAGCAGGAAGAGTCACACAACTCCTCAAACTGCTTTGCAGCAGTTTGTGGAGTCCATGATGCAGGGACCGTGCAGGTCCGTGGTGCAGGGAACAACTGCGCTGGAGGTACAACAGAGGTGTATCATCAGCAAACTTTATCAGGTAACAATCAGGTTGTGTGGATCTGCACTCATCAGTGTACAGAATGAAGAGTAATGGAGAAAGCACACAACCCTGTGAAGAAGTAGTGGAGGTGATGAGAAGATCAGAGAGGATGTTGTTGATGTAAATGTGTGGCGTTCTGTTGGTGAGAAAATCCAAAATCCAGATTATCGGCTGACTACTCATGTTAAACATCTGGAGTTGTTTTTCAGCCAAAATATGAGGTTGCAAAGTATTAAAGGCAGAGGAGAAGTCTTCAAAGAGAAGCCTGACAGAAAAGTTGGGAAGCTCCAAGTGCTTGTGGATGGCATCGATGATGAAGGCTTTGGCATCATCAACACCTTTACAACCTTGATAAGCAAACTGAAGCGGATCAAGTTGTCAATGAATCTGGGTAAGAATGTGTTGCTTGACTAAAAAACTTTTTGGCCTACATGCAAAAGACTGTGAAGCAGATAAACATTATGGTGGTGGCATCACCATAGGGACGCTTTTCTCTGCAAATACACAAAGTTGGTAGATGCATACCACCTAATGGTGGTGGTAGCATAATGCTTAGGGGATGCTTTTCTTCAGACTGGGAAGCTGGTTAGAGTGGATGGGAAGATGGATCAAGCTATATACAGGGCATCATTGGACTTGATTGAAAACAAATTTCAAGCCCAGAGTTGCCAGAGCTACAATGGAATGGTTCAGATCAAAGCCTATTTAGGTGTTTCAATGACTCAGTCAAAATCTAGACATGAATAAAACGAGAAGCTGTCATAAAACCTACAAACATATTTTAATGGAAGCTCTCCCTCCAGTCTCAATTATCTTGAACAATTTTGAAAAGAAGAAAAGTCAAAGCATTCAATTTTTAGATGTGCTACACTAGTGGAGACACACCACTAATGTCTTAGAGCTGTAACTGGACCAAAGAGTTGTCCTACAAAGCAATAACTCGTATTTTTATTTTGAAAAAAAAAAAGTAAAAAAAAAAAACACTAAAAAACAACAAAACAATTTTTTTTTGTCCTTGAACAAAATACACATTACTTTGTACTGATATGTCACATAAAATTTTAACAAAATAAGTAGATAAATATTCACATATTAGGGGAGAGTGGGGTAATTTGTGCCAGTGGGTAAGTTGTGCCACCCCCTGTTTTTAGGGAACCATAGAAGAAATTAGTCATGTGACCACGCATTTTTGAAGAGTCAATTATTTAACTCATCCTGCAAAGAAGAGAGCCTCGATGCATGACATGAAAATACATTTAAATTCAAAAACTGTTTTATGCCTTTCAAAGTAAAATGTCTGTGATCAATGTTTTTTAATTGTTGTATCTGAACAGTAATACACAAGTCTGAAAACATGCCACGCATGTTTGGGTGCTTTGTTAAGCTACACTATGAGTCTAAACAGTGAGCATGATGTTAACTCAAAACTGCTGGATGATGCCTTTTTTTCTAAAATGGTGGGATTGCGGTGATTTGTGCCAAAGGACACAAATTAATACTTAACAAATATTGTTTTATTGTAATTGTACATTCCGCTTTTACATTTTATCTCTCAATGTAAAAGTTCAAGGTGTATAATTATTTTTGGAAGTCACCATAGAGCTGCTTCTCATCTCTACAGCTACTCCATTAACAAATGAGTCAGATCTGCTAGCTGCATTCCTTCTGCACCTGTGGTGTTAAGTTTATTTTTGACAAATAGAAAAATGTACAACTGCAATTATGTGGTTATGGCCTTTTAGCATCCCAGCTTTGGAACAAACTCTCCCGCATGTAAAGACTGAGCCTTTCTGAATCGATGGCATGTGGCGCTTCAGGCCTGCTCCAGACTGCACCATGTTTTGTACTTCTCACACCTCGTCTTCATCTTTGTCTGAGCTGCCAAGTGTGAATATTGACTTTTGGATGCGTTGGATTGTGGGGTTTGCGTTGAAGAATAGCAGCATTTGTTTTTTACTTGACAGTTTGTCTTGAAGCCGAAGCTTTGTTTATGCTCATTTACCATTAAGATGTCAGCTGTGTCATTATTCCTAGGTTTGAAGAGAACAAGTTTGCTCATGCTGATGGTATCTGCTGGTTTAAACTTGAGAGACACAGTGTGGGTTTGGACACAGGCAAAAGCAATAATTTCCACTTAATCATAGGATGTTATCAGAAGGTTTCTGTCATCCCACTATAATTTTCTTCTGTGAATACAGTATGCTACAGGGGGAACATGTCCCAGATCTGGTATTTTATTTCAGTCTTCTGTTGTTTTATTATATCCCTCAAGATTTTGGAATTCAAAGGAGCTTGTAGACATCACTTTGTATTTTAAGTCCAATCCTTAAGAAGCATTAACCTAAAGGACGTCCAGCACAGACATTAAAGAAAACCTAAAAAGTTTTTTTGAAATATGCGTGTTTGTGATTGTTTGTGATTTTGCTGGAAGTTGTTAGAAGTGACTTATTCTGCTCTTTGTGTAATCTGAACATGGATCAAACCAATCTTTGGAGTTTTTCTGAGGCTGTTTCTCACTTTCAAACACATTTACTTTATCTAAGAAAACTGCCTGCTGGCTACAGCTTCACATTAAATGGACAAACATGAGAGTAGTATCAATCATTTCTCATCTACTTTTCAACAGCAGAGCGAAGGCAAGCATATTTCCTCAACCTTGGAGAATGTGCAATTTGCAAAACTTCACAAATTAACAGAATACACCAACGTTTTGAGATCTGTTGAATCATTCAAGAAAATAATTCAATATTTAGATTCTAATCTGAGAATCTTATTTTCTCTCTATGCATAGAATTAAGCTGTTCTAAAAGAGCATTGTTTTTGAGTGGTGAATCATAACTACAGTCCAAATGGAGCATGAGAGAGATAACCTTCTCCTCTAACTGAAAAGCTTAATTCATTCATAAAAATAAACACTTTTTTCTCCAACAAAGTGAGAAATAAGTGTGTAAGAAAACCCAGGATTCCAATGTTAACTGTCAACATAAGCTTCTGCAAGACCTACATATTCTCAACACTAAACATTGTACTATTGTATTACAGCTGCACAATATTTTGAATCACAATCTTCAGTGCAATACCAATACATATGTGCAAAATTGCTATCACAAAGGACTGCTTGGTTACAATATTTGACAGACTAACATTATGTCAAGGGTCATGGATCCATGTTCTGCATCTTAGTAAAATGCATCTGTTCAGTTGGATAGAGTTTCAATTTCCTTGATCCCTGCACCTGTTATAAATGCTTTACTGACACTAAAGCTGATGGAAACGGATAGGAACACCATGCTGATGGGGAGAAAAGTATGTAAAATATGGCTGAATTGCAATTGCTAATTTACGTTGAGTTTGTTAATTGGAAAATAAAATATTCATAAATTTAGGTCTTTGATACAATGGAAATTTTCTAAATTACCCATAATGTGGCATAACTGTGAATACAATGTGGTAGCAAAATGACAATAGAATCATTGGTATGTGTTGAATATGCATCATCAGGCATTAAGAGTATACATTGTCCAACTTGGTGGTGTGGAGGCTGGAGAGGAATTTCTCACAGTATTCTATGTGAGGTTAATAACTGACTCTGGCAATACAACACAACTTAAAGTTATTGCTTCTATTCATACTTCAAAATAAGAGTCTCATAAAAGGATGTCAAAGTTCTCATCTTAACATCCATGGCCTATAATAATTGCTCACAATCCACCAGATAAAATCACATGCTGACAGTAACTGGAAAGCACATTGGCAACCAGATTTCCCAGACTGCGACACAGTATAGGTGTGGAAGAGAATAGAAAAAATAACATATGAAACTGAATTCCTCTACTTATTCCTACTTGCTATGCAACAGCTGGAGTGAACATTACAGCACAGCTAACAGCTACAGGGATTTAGAAAAGTGTCAACTTAAAATGCATGTGAGCAGCTGCTGTAAAAATCATTGAATTATTCACTGCATCTTCTAAAACCTAAAATAAAAGAATCTTTTTGAGATATGTTAAAGAAATATAATATGCATTTACTTTAATGTGAAGGACATTGGGGCTATATTGGGCCAAATCCCTCTTCCTGGAAAAGTTGAGTTCCAGCATTCCTGGGTGATCATGTCTCCTGTGTTTTGACTTGATGTTCCCTATCACTGGCTGCATGTCCCAAGCAATAAGATCTTTCTTTAGGAACTAGATGCTCACAGTCCTCTGAATTAGACATGGCAGGTACTCAGATTGTGATCACTCGAGGCTGCTTTTATTTCACTGCAGCTGGTTTTGGACAAGTTGTTTTACTGTTAAAGATAGACTAGAGACCTAAAGAAAAGATCAAAAACCTTGTTTTTCATCTGTATGTTTGTAAACTACAGCTTGAAATTAGCCTCTTTGGCTAAATCCTGCTCAGACTATAATTAATGTGCATTGTCCCTTTTAGACAAGTACTGTAAAGTAAATCAGCATCATTTGTGTTTTATTCTATGAGCACTGGACTATGGGAGAGAATAGACACAATTAGATGAAAAAAAAGATTTGAAAGTTTCACAGGCTTTGTTCTGAAAAATTATAATTTATAAATTTATAATTTATAATTGCCTATTCATCAAAACACAAGCAATCATAAACAGTGGCAATTTCTGATACAGGCAATAACGCTTACTGCCCAGGGCTATATGGCCAGGAGGGTGCCAAAAGGTTAAAAAAATGTTGCACTGAGCAGCATTTCACCATCACTGATCCTCTATCTATCTATCTATCTATCTATCTATCTATCTATCTATCTATCTGTCTGTCTGTCTGTCTGTCTGTCTGTCTGTCTGTCTGTTGACTATTGACCTGTCGTGTAGTTCTTATGGTTTCTGATAACTTACAAAATAAGTTTTGAGTTTGTTTGTTGTTGCTGCTGCTGTTTTCTTGTCGAATGGGCTTTGTCATGGGAGTAGGTCTGTGTTTGGTTGTGTGTGGGGTAGTGGAAGGAGGGGCCTGCCTAGGGGGCTGTTTTTGCAGGAACTGATCCTAAAATGTAACATTTGAAGAGCTGCAGTTGGCCTCTCAGCTTGTGGGGAAGCCCATATGTTTGTCAAAACTATAAAAAGGAAGAAAGTGATTTGATGTAGACCCATGTGCTGATGTCATTTTAAATACTTTATTTGAACTGATTGATTCAATTTAGTTTCTGTTTTTTTCTGATATCTTCTATCATGGGGTAGAGACAAAAGAAATACAAGGTAATTATTGTCAGATATTATGGAAGGATTATTTAAATGTTAATGCTTTTATGTCATTACTTCATTTTATGTGACCTTTTCAGAATTCATACATATTTGAAATGAGGAGCATACAAGCAAAACCTCCCCATAATTTATTGGTTATTTACAGTTTTTCTCAATGTTCCCCTTTGTTTATAGCATTGTGCAAAAGCAAAGTACAAACCTATTTACAACAAACACCAGAAACACCTTTTGGATAAAGCTGTGAAAACTGTAAACAATATAATTAGTGAAAGCTCAGGTCCATCTGAGGGTAATTGTTCAATTTGACTGACATTTTCAGGAAAGAATTATAAAATTTGTTTAAAATTTGCTTGAAAGAGTTTGACAACTAGTTCAACGCTTTTGTTTGTAATGCAATTAATGAGGACTTTAGCTCCATAGCAAATTACTATTTAGCATTCATAAGTATAGTTCATTATACACACATGACAGGCAAATTATAATGGTATAAAACAGCAGAGAATTGTATGGAAGCAATTGATGCATGTCCAAAAGGATTTGCAATTTGTTGGAAGGAATGAGAAACTTCTACTATGATGTGATGTGCAAAAATGAATAAATGTTGTGGAGGTTGAAGCAACCATTATGAGAATTTTTATTCTGATCAGAGAAATGCACCAAAGCAACTGAGAAAAACTGTAAGCATGAGAATTAAGAAAAAAAGAAAACGGATTATGTCAGGGATAATTATGCAATAGTTTGTTTTCATTTATCTTTGTTTTGTTTCTGTGTGCAGTGTCTGGCAAACTATGGAGTTGACTATAAATGATTATTTAGAACAGATCACTGCCTGATTAATCTGCAGACACTGCAATATGTTCAGCCTATAATGTTCATGTTGTAGGTTTTGCACCACTAGGGGGAAACAACAAGCTGTGGAATTACTGAAAATTACAGACCAGTTCAAACATCGTTTGCACTTGCACACCACCGTTTTTAAATACAGGAATCTGACTGAGATGAAAGCTATCATGTAATAAAAAAATAGATTTTTATTTACTGCGTGCTGTTGTGACTGATTCACAGGAACCCAGAGATCTTTCTCTGCAAAAAGAGGGCCAGCTTTATTCATGAGCTCTTGCTGTGCTTTTACAAAACCTCAGTTTTTAATGGAGTTTCAGTGAAATCTCACAGGAAGCTTGTGTTCAACAGTAACATCATGCAGAGTGGAAATAATATGTCTCAAATTCTTGCTGCCATTTCAGATGTGGTCTGTCTTTGTTCAGCTCAGGCTTTTAGTGACAAGTTCACCCAACACCACTGCTGTCCTGCTTATGTGACTTGTATTTCTCGTTTCATTATTATTTTTTAGGAATTTCAAATGTTTTAAATCTCTCATGTGGCATCATCTGCAAAGCTAAGGATGTGCTACATTCAAGGCTGATGAACAAATAAAAGATGAGTATGTGCTGAAGAGGTTTCAGCAATCAGATCTTTCGAGTGTTCATTTTCAGCTGAAGCACATCTGCGAGTAATCCACAACGTCATGAACTCCACATACAGCTGTTTCATCTTTACCTCAAACAGACCCAAGAATAAGACCAACACACACACATAGTATGGAAATAAGCTGAGATTCTCGCCTTAACTTCAATGGAAATGAAGGGGGGACCTAATTAGCACTCCTAGTGAGTATTTTCATGATAAAATAGAACATGAGCTCAAATCTCCACTGGGCTTGTATTCAAAATGAGCTGTTATTATTCAATTTTTAACAAGCAAATATCATGGCATGACCACAGAGGAAACTCACCATGTTACCTCTGTGATAAAAGCTATAACAATAAATAAATAAACCTCTTAAGGCTTTGACACACACAATAGAATATTTAATCTGTTGCAGACTAAATTAGTTTGTGGCAATTTACCAATGTAATTATTGTTATGTAATCATACAATAGTTCCTATGAAGTCTGAAAAATTATAGAATATAATTTCGGTATTTACCAGGTCTGAATAAGTATGGAGAAAGAAAATAGCATGGAAAAATATTTCTATTTCCAGACGTTATTCACTATCCTGTTGACTAAAAGTTGCGTCCTTCTTTCTGTCCTTCCTTTTTTATGTTCTTCCTTTCTTCCTCATACACTTTCTTCTGTCCTGCATTCCTTTCTCTGTTCTTATGTCCTTCAATCTTTCCTTCATTTCTTTCTTACTTGCTTCTTTGTTTTTTTTCCTTCTCAGTGCTGTCTTCTCTGCCTCATATCCTTCCCTCCTTCTGTTCCTCCTTTCAGGTGTCCTACCACCATTACTCGTGTCCTTTCTACTTAATTTTATTCTGTTGTTCATTTCATGTGTCCTAACTCCTCTCCATTGTGTCTTTCCTTGTTTCCTCCCTCCCCTAAATCCTTATATACTTCCTTCTTTGTGTTCTTCACTTCTTTCATTCCTTTCCTTTTACCTTAAGTACTTTCAGATGTCTCTTTTCCATCTCTCTTGAAGTTCTTTCTTTCCTTCCTTTCTTCCTTGTTTACTTCCCTATCTGCCATTATTTCGTGCTTGGGTTCATCCTTGGGCCCTATCTCCATTCTTTCACTGCCTGCCTTTCAGTTTCTCATTTCTATGTAAACCCACATATAAAATTAAGCTTAACTTGAATATTTTAAATCTTGGAGAAGAAAGAACTGTTAATTTGAATCAAGAAAAGTTTTTCTTCACAATTTATGTACTGCTTTTTCTTTAACAAATAATGTACGCTGGAAGTGAGATCCCATATCAAAGTCTGTTTAGGGCCAAATACAAATTTGGGGCAGCTCTGCTGATGGCTGCTTCTCCACGTCAGTGCCAGAGAGGTTGACCTCTGTCTCACACAGTAATGGCATTTGGTGCCTGCAGTTCTGTCTCTATCTGCAGAGTGTGCCAGCTCACACGTTAGGAGAGCTTGAGTTCTGCAGCTGATGATGATAAATCTTTGCCAGTCGCTCACCAGTTGATTGTGGTTTACAGCTGAGCGAGGGGAGCGTCTTATTGTGTCAGCGCAGGGCCGCCATGGAGATGGGGCTGCCAAAAGGAGGCACAGCTCTGGTATATGAAAGAGCAAATTAGGAGGAGAGAGATATAGAAAGAGAATGAGGGAAAAGGGAGGGCAGGCTAATATGTTGCATCAATCAGTCTAAATGACTTGCTTATGTTATTAGCTAACAGTGTTTTGTTTCTTCAGCTCCCTGAAGTTATTAGTGTTTCATAGTTAACCTTGAAGTAATTGGAACGGCTGTGTTGATGTTCTCCTATCTGTGCTAGACTGACAGTTTATTTTTCTTCCGTAGAAGGCTTCCCTCCTCTTTCATGTCGCTACAGTATTTATGAATTAGTTTCCTGTCACTTTACAGTACAGCCTAATACTAATTGGTGGCGAGATATATGGGTTATTCACATCCCGCTAGGTGGCATACAGTCTTCTTTCCTGCCTTCCTTCCTTCCTCTATGGCATTAACACAACTGAAAATTGTCGAAACTAATAACATGGTGTTGCTTTGGTAATACTGCTGCACAAATTGCACCTTCCTTGAAAATGGTATAATCTCAGACATAAATTTAAACACTAAGACTCCGCAGCTACGGCTCCTCCAACCAGTCTCCTGACATTTTAATTTGATGCTTCATCTGCAAATTAGGCATGCACTGCACAGATATTAGCTTATTTTTGTTTTGCAAGGACCCAACATTGGCGTGGGACTCCTACAGATTAAAATAAATACATTTTAAAAAAAACCTAACTCATGGTATGTTATACACTGGTCTTTTAGAGGGTTTTAGCAGATTTTTCATGTTAAATTCCTGGGCATTTCCATTCTAAAAATCCCAGAATTCCCTGTCCTTTTAAAGCATAATATGAAATTTAAAAAATGAAGAAAAGACAAATTAACAACAGTAAGGAAGGATGGACATACAGAAAGATGGAAAGATACAAAAAAGGATGTGAAAAAATAGAAGAAAGGAAAGACATAGGAAACAAAATTAGAAAGGGGCCAAGGGAGGGATGCAAAAAGATAAGACACAGGTGGGCAAAGAGATGGAAAGACTCAAGGAAAAAGTTGAGATGAATGAAGAACACAACAAAGAGAGAATGGAAGACAGGAAGAAGGTAAGGAGGGAAGACACAAAAACAAATGTTTGAAAGCAAAGACACAGAGCAGACATGAGGTAGGGAGAATATAAGGAAGGAAGGACACAAGCAAACAAAGAAAGACAAGAAAGAAAACGAACAAATAAGGAAATAAGGCTGGACACTAGGAAGAACTCAAGGAAGACAGAGGAAGGAAAATATTAAGGTAGGGCAGAAGGAAGGACTTAAGGAAGGAAGGTAAGAATTAAGTAGGGAAGGTTGGATAAAAAGAAAGACAGAAGGAAGAATGAAATAAGGAAGGAACAACTCAAGATAAGAATAAAGGAAGGGAAGAAAACAAGAAAGTGAAGAAAGAAGGGCACAAGGGAAGAAAGGAGAAAGGAAAGAAGGAGATAGAAGAGAGCTCAAGGAAACAGAAAAAAGGAAATGTAGAAAGAACAGAGAAGGATGTTTACAAGGAAGGAAGGACACAGTAACTACTAAGGGACACAAATGACAGAAAAGTCTATCAATATTTTTTTTTTCCTTTTTCTGTTTTCTATTTCTTTTTCTGTTTGTCCATATTTAAGCAGACCTGGACAAAAACTTAAATCTAATTCCTTGCTTTTCCATTCTGTTGTAGACTGCAAAGGAACCCTGCTTTTAACCTTGGTTCTTATTAAGTTTTGATAATCCAGACAGGGGTTTACTAAAAAAATGAATTCAGCTGTCATGATTTTTGATGATTGCCATATGAGTGGCATGCTAAACTGTAAAAAACTGTGGCTTGTGCTGTGTTGTCAGAGACAGAGGATGTAAGAGGGTGGGGGGGGAGCCCCCACCATATTGTTTGAATTTATTAAAAGGAAAAAAAATCTAAGTCAAAAAAAGACAGTCTGTCAGAAGGATCTTTGCATGTTTATGAGGCTTTGCATTGCTCAATTTTGTGTCATTTCAGTTTCATAGAAAAAAGTGTCCTTTTTAATTTTCTGATAGTCTCTTGCCTCTGTGGACCACTTTGCTGGATAGATATCTGTTCAAGAAGTTAATTTAAATGACTTTTTGAGGATGATGATTGATCCATTGAATACTAAACAACTTGGCCCTGACATCAAATGCTACTGCAGAAATAATTTGGAAATGTTTTCCAGATTACGTTGCAACTTCATTTTTATGAGAATGCTATTCTTTAAGTAGCTTTTACCTGTTCACTAAACCAACAGGAACATAGTCACTGTCAACATCATAAATCTTAAAATAAATCTATTAATGGTTTGGAAGCTCAAGGGATTTAAAGAGCTTCTGGCTCACGTTTACAGGGCCTTGAAAATGTACTTTTTGAACTTTTGCTAATTTCATTACATAACAACCATTGTGAGGTTTTTTTTTTTTTTTGTTTGTTTGTTTTTTTAATTTTTTTTATATATATATTTTGAAAGCATGGTGTTCAAAATTTTTACATATAGAAATGGTCAGAACCTGGGTTTTTCGGGGGGTTTAATTTTTCTTATTCTAGTTTTGATTATTGTTATCCTGTGTTCCATAGTTTCTTATTTTGATTAGATCAGCCTTGTTTCTGTTTTACTTTAGTTCTGTCCTTTCTTAGTGATTCTAGTTTTAATATGTTTACTTATTCCTTGTGTCTGGTTATTTTTTGGTTCCGTTAGATTCACTTTCCTATGTGGTGAGGGTGCCTGAGGTGGGTCGGTGTGCTGGGCTCGCACTGTGGGGGTGTATTCTGATTGGCTGTTCAGGGCTAGGGCCCTCCTGTGCCTCCCCCCTCCCCAATAGATGGGAGATATGTGGCGTCTATGTTCAGGGGGGCGTGTGTTCAATGTTTGTGCATTGGTTGGAGGTGACCCTTGGGGGAACCCATGTTGGGGTTTGTCAGGGGATGGGGGGTAGGCTGTTTCGCCCTGGGATTGCTCTGGTTTCCTGGCTGGTTGGGACTATGTGGACTCTCTGTGGTCCCGTCTCTGGATGGGGTTGGGGCCGGCGACTGGGCCTGGGTTGCTCGGGTGGTGCTGGTTCTCGTCCTGGCCGATGGGCTGCTCTGCTGCTGCTGTGGAAGGTTGAGCGGTCTGCTCTTCTCCACCCCAGAGAGAAGGGGACCATCTCCTGGATCCAGGGACGGGTTGCTTCTCTGGGGGAACGCTAGCTGGACCTGGGAGTATAGAGTGTGTATGTGGCGTGCGAGTGGGTGTAGGATGATCATTTTTTTTGCGTGTGTGTTTATGTTGGGCAAATGTCTGTATGTGAGCATGAGGGTAGGAATATGTGATTGTGTTTGTGTGTGGCTGTTTATCTGTCAGGTTGGGTTCTGAGCGGCCCCCTGTCCTGGATCATCTTGGGTCCCCCACTAAAAATGTGGGCCTATTTCCCCCCATTACACTCCCCTCCAGTGGCTGGTGCTTCTGCCCACCGGTGCGTTGGTGGCTCTTGGTGTCTGGGGCTGGGTGCCGGCTCACCCTGGTGGCTGCTTGCCAGGCCCTGGGTCCCCTGGCTCGGCAGGGCCTCTGGGGAGGGGTGTGCCCTCGGAGCTTGGGTCTCTTTGTCCATGGCTGGATCTGCTCCGGCGTAGCGAGTTGGTGGCAGGGCCTGTGGGCTTGTTGCTGCAGCTCCTGGGGTTTTCCTCTGCTGTTCTCTGGAGAGGTGTTGGTGGGGGGCATATATATATATATATATATATATATATATATATATATATATATATATATATATATATATATATATATATATATATATATATATATACACCAAAGGGAACATCATGATGGAAGTTGTGATGCTCCACTTGTGAAAGTACATCTGTTGGATCTTAGTTTGACACTCATACCACAATCCCAGCAGGTCAGCAGACTGATCAGATTAAGGTAAGAAGATGTAAAAAAAAAAAAAATGGTTATGTTCTAAAACAATATCCCAAACTTTGGACTTTTTGTGAAGCACTGTTGAATCCATAATTCAAAAATGGTAAAACTATAGCACAACTGCAAACCTACCAAGACATGGCTATCCACCTAAACTGACAGGCCAGGAAAGGTGACAGAGGCAGACAAGAGGCTCATGGTAGCACTGGAAGAGCTGCAGATAGCCACAGCTCAGATGGACTCTCTTGGCTAGGACAATTATTAACTGCACACTCCACAAATCTGGCCCTTTTGTAAGAGTGGGAAGAAGAAAGCTATTCTTAAAAAAACAAACAAACAAACAAAAACATAAAAAGTCTTGTGTTTAGTTTAACATAAGCCATTAAAGGGGTAGAGGAAACATGGGCAATATAGGTCTGGTCAGTAGACTAAAATTGAACATTCTGACCTACCTGTAAAACTGTGTGTGGTCAAGTGAATATCACTTGAAAGATACCACTGGAAATATTTATTTTACTTTAATAAAATAGATTTATTTATTTGGCATGGCTGTTAGGCAGTATATCCACGAGAATGTAGTTTGGAGTTAACTTCTGAATTCAGAAGTAAGTTTCTGAACATACCAAACATGGTGACAGTGGAGAAAATTATGATACTTTACATTCTCAGAAAAGAGACATAAAAAGAGTCACCACAGTAGACAGAGGTGATCTGTGCTACCATTTAATACATCACAACACATGGTTGGAAAAATTTTTCCCCAAGTCACACCAATGCAAGAAACAGATGATGAGTAACATTTTTAATACTTTTGAATGTCCATCAGGGCATTTCCACAGTCTTTATTCACAAAGTTCTGCTATTGCTTTCATCATATTTTTCTTCTTTCTTCCTTTTGCTGATTGTATGTGAGGTTTTCTGGGCAACACTGCCCCCACAATTACCAGTGGGATTGCTCCAGTTGTTGCATTTGGATACATACAAGCTCCCTGATAACAAACTAAAATATGCATGAAAGACAGACAGAAGACTTCATCTGTATTGATCTCGGTGTGCAACCTTGAGCATAAATAGCAATTAAATGAATACAACCAGAGCAACAATGAAGTCCAAAAGAAAATCTGTGGCAAGACTTGAAAACTGATGCCCACAGAAGTTCTCTATCCAATGTGATTGAATTTGAGATATTTTGCAAAGGAAGGGCAAAGATTTTGTTCTAAAGTTGTGCAAAGCTGGTATCTAGAGAAAACGTGGAAAAGTTCAAGGGGTATGAATAGTTTTGCAAGGCAGTGTGCATTATCAAAAGAAGAAAAAAGTGGTTTGTTTCTTGTTTTCTTTGGATTTCTCAAAGATCATGCAGGTTGGAGGCAGGTTTACTTTAAAGTGCAGGAGCACCACAGCTTGGGTCATATTAAAGATGTTTACTCCTCCTGTCAAAGCATGAGTTGTAAATTTCTAGCGCTCAGGAAATGAAAGATGCTGTGGCATGTTGAGTGCAGACACCAAAGCAGTGTCACCTTCAGTGAGCGTTTCTCTTGTCTGGACTGGCAGGTGATATCAGAGGATAAACTCCGTTTTGACCTTGCGCTCACTTGTCACAACAAAAACACAAGAAAAAGAACAGCAGAGGAAAAAACAACCACCACCCATCACATTTCAAATAATATTCCTCAATTCAGCTGGTATCACACTGTGCTGCTGCTGAAAACTCTCACTTCAGCCTGTGAGGAGCTATGGATGGCAAAGCTCCATGATAACACTGTTTACTAAAAATGCTAAGAAGAAAAAAATAAAAAGAACAACAGCTAACATGTCTTCATTAATATTCACTGCCACAAAGGTGTGATTGATTCCATCATCAGCTGAGTTATTTTTGTGACCAATACAGGAACATCAAAACACCATGACCTCCATTTATTTCCCCTTTGAAATTGCGCTCACTTTATTCGCCTCTCTGGCTCTCCAATAGCTTGAATCATTTCTCCTGGGAGGTGTTTTTTTCTAACCTGCTGCTTCTCTGCCGCTCTTAAGAGCACTGTAACCAGCAATTCTTTTACACCGTATGTGGGACACTTGAGCAAAGAGGGAGACGAGGCAGCTGGCATGGCCTTAGTGAGACTGTGGGCTATATTCAACTTGGTGAAAATTTAGCCAGGACAGCTAAAAAACAAAGTGGCACACGTGGTTCGTTGTAATAATGAATGGTTGCTTTGAAACGGGAATCGAAGTAACTTATTCACTGATCTCAGAGTTCAAGAAGGGAGCAATAAATTAATGTTTGTGGATAGTTTAAATATTATTTAGAGTATTACTCTCCCAAAGTGGAGCTAATCAGAAATTAAAATGGTTGCTGTAGACTGGAATTATTGGTTGCTCTTTCCAAAAATTAAATGAAAAAGTCAACAGTACTCAAGAAATGCATGAACTGTTGATTTAAACAGGGTAAGTTCAAGGTTAATGTGTAAATATATTATTGCATGCTCACTTACACCTTCCTTTCTCATACTGTGGCTATTCTGATAGAAAGAAAGTAAACTTTCAGAAAATTTGCCAGACCTTGTATGTTCTTTTCGCTCAACAAAACGTTTTTTGTTGTGGTTTTGTCTACTGAGGTTATCTATTTATACCTGTAAATTTGTACAAGACATTTCATGTAATTAAAAAAAAGATACCATAATCTTCAGTTGTTGAGAAATTTTCAATAAGATTAATGTTTTTCTCAATAAACAAATTTCATCAACAGAAAAGACATCCTACCACCTAATCTTACCACCTGGCTGAAATAGGTTCTGTGAAATGGTTGAATTGAATTGAATTTTGATTTTGAAATTGATTTTATATAATGATAACAAAACTGAGCGGAACACTGGCACTTTACGACCACAGTCAAGTAACCAGTCCCCCAGATACTCAACACCCAATATAAAGATACAAGAATAAATCCAGAATTAAAGCTGCAAGCAGCAATGAGCAGCCCTTGCAGTCCAGCGTTGCTCCAGCCTTGCAACCACAGGAGCTCTGGCACACCATGCCGTACCCGTACCCATCCACTAGATGGAGCATTTGGTGAATCTCCCAAATCGCCATTGATACGCCTTTTCAGTACGAGTCCAGTGACAAGTCTTAAAAGTTTCAGAGAAATCTGACCTTTCAGACAGGAGTTATTGTCACTTCCTGTTTTGTGGTGAAGGATTGGCAAGGATTTCCAGTACGCTGTTTAACTTGTCGTGTGGTTATCAAGAGTTAATGGATACGGTTTCCATCAGTTTAATTCAGTTTGAATCAAAGAGTAAAAGGAAGACAACCAGTAGCAAAACAGCTCACTTCCTGTTCAAAGAGGGCGGGGCTGAATGATGTCACCAGATGATGATGAGAATGTGATTAGTGCTGGTCTGTTATGACACACAGAAAGTTTCATTATGCCACAACCTTGTATGTGGAAGTTATTCCACCTTGATGTTTTATGGCGAAGGGTCAGACTTTGAAGTTTGACCACGCCCACATGCTTTGATGTGTCAAAAGGTTTTTGATAACTTTTGCTCTACAATGCTTCAAGACTCTGCAGTCATTGTGAAGTCTCCATGTTAAAAGCTGTCGGAGGAGTTCACTCAGACACAACATCTGTGAACGAGACAAAATGGTGGCTTTGATCCAAAATGGCTGACTTCTCGTGGGGTTTGGACCAGCACTCCAAGAGACTTTTTTGTAGGTCCTGAGATGATACACATGTGTGCCAAATTTCATGATTGTCAGTTAAAGCATGGCTTGGGGCTGATTTTTTAAAGATTTCTAAGGGGTGCTGTAGAGGGATTAGGCCACACCCACAAAATATTGGACTGTATTTCTGTTGAGGGGAGGATTAGAATCAATCATAGTGAGTTTAGTGCAGCTTGGCAGAAATATGTAGAATATGGCCAAAATATATGTATATGAATATGAATATGAATATGGCCAAACATATGGCAACAGTGTGACGTCTCACTTCGCCATGCCGTCATGGCCATGCCCTCCATCGAAAATGCTTGGTGCTTTAAAGCAAGTGAGACCAACTTGTTATCTGTCATCTGACACAAGATCATGTTGATTAGGTCAAGGGGGTCAGAGATGGAGCTTTCCAAGAAAAAAAGTGACTTCCTCTTCTGAGGAGCGGGGCTTTGATGACGTCAGCATATGGCCACATAGGATCGTCGAGCATCCATTATGGATGGTTCATATGAAGTTTGGTACTAATTGGCCTTTTTATATGAAAGTTATAGCAGTCTGAATTTCATGCTCAAAAACTCAAGATTTTGATAACTTTTACCCTGCCATCCCTTAACTGCATACTGACCAAAGATGACGCCAATAGCTCAAAATCATTAGGAGGAGTTTGTTATTTGTTGAGTCTCTTCTAATCCCGCTCATGTTACAGTCTTCTTTCATGGAGTTCTTAGAAAACTCATTCAATCTTAGCATAGTGATCACTCTCACCTTAACAGTCAAGAGCCCACCAATCTAAATGTCTGGGGTTTAAATAGCATAAAGCCTTCAAATTACCAAACAATGATGTTTTCATCATGTGCACTTGATGTGATATCTATGTATGTGATTGTATCCATTTTCAGTAGGGAGAAATGTGTCTGAATGTTTTCCTCCTTGGAAAAACTAGTAAAAGTACCTTTTCAAAATAACAACCTTTAAGCTGGTATGAAACATACTTTTCATTAAGCCAGCATTTCTTTATTTAAGTGTTTTTTTTATTGGTCTGATGTGATATTCTAATTCCAAATGTGTGTTTTTTTCTTTAGCTGTAAGCAGATAATTATCAGTAATCAATAGAAATAAAGCATTGAAAACATCAGGCTGTGTGCTATTAATACAACTATTACTCTTTTTTTATGTAGACTGAGTTCAAATATGTCCTTGCTATCAAACAATTGTTGCATTCACAGTTGTTTTACTATGTAAAGAGCTGAAAAGCTGCACAACTGACAATTGAATGCTATGTCTAAATTGAGGGGCTGTTCTTTTTTTCAGAAGTGTTTGTCTCCAAGTCAAAATTAAAATAAATAAACAAATGTTATGGATGGCAAAAATAAGTTAGAATATTGTGGGAGCAGCAGAGAAAAAAATGTTGTTTCTATGTTTTAAATAAAAGAAATCTGATCATGGTATATATTTTTATGTAAACACTGTGAAACAGTTGTATTTCTTTTCTCAAGTTCATATTGTAAGAATCTGCCTAACAGAGATTACAGCTTCCAGTATGTCACTGGTGAGTAAGTGAAATGAGACACAATCAAAACAGTAATGTAGAATATGTAAAGCTAATTATTTGCAGTGTCCTATTTAACTGCATTTAAAAGAGTTTTTTAAGCATTTACATTGTATTAATCTTAATCAAGTAATAGCTTCAGACTCAGTATTGGCATATTTTTTTAATTTCAGTAGTATCATAGACCAAAAAGCCTGATTGGAGCATGATTTGTCTTTTCCATTTAAACATTTGAGTGACTGAAAGAGTCACTCAAATGTTGGTGAGCTTATATGACAGAGTCATATAAGCTCACCATAATCTTCTACATCATTTCTTAGGAACCTCCTTTTTTCAAACTGAAACAAATAGGCACAAAATAAACTCCCTGGGGATATATATTTGGAAGTTCAGCTGAACATTAAACAAGAATGTACAACTCAAGATAATCTTCACAAATATTCTAATGTTTGTTCAGTGCCTCTTTCATGTTTTGGACCAGGCTATGAATTTGAAACAGGAAATTATTTTCTGGTGAAGAAAGCCTAATTATCTCTATCACTCTGTTCCAATTATTTTACATAAACATTTTATCTCTCTATGGCACTGTTCTAGTTTTATCATTTCAAGAAGCTTTAGAATTTGTAAAATTATTTGTGTTGAAGTGTATTCAAATGTTCAGAACCATTTAGAAATAGAACTGACAGGGGTATGCGTTTTTGTTTTGTTTTTTTTTTCTTTTAAAATCATCACTGGAGCACTACAAAAAGATTTAAATTGTATTGCTTCAGGGTTGTTGTTTTCTGCAAGGTTGTAAAATACCTTCTGCAGATTATGGCTAATTGCAAGTTTAAACCTAAATTAACATCAGGTGAGTCAGCTCAAAGTAAACACAGTGAAAACATTCAATTGCAACATTTGCTAAATGCTCAAACAAAGACTAATGGATAATTTATCTCTAATGTACCCCTCATTCTGTTTAGTGACAGAAGGTAACACAGGGTAATTCAGAGTTACTGTATCTAATAACAGCAGTTAATATCATTCCTGTGGTGGAAAACTCTCAATGCCCTCATTTACAGCAACTCCAGAGTAAGTTTCTAGGTTCTGGGAACTGAAGCTAACAGCCAGTTAGAGAGGGTCCAAGACCAAAGTGGACTTTATCATTTTAAAACAACTCAAATCTCAAAAATGTCAAAGCAGTTTATGCAAATATTACTGTATTTTACAAATCTATAAACCATTATGAATCTTGCAGAGATTGTTGATCTTACACCATAGCTACTGATTATTTATACTGGAAATGGAGATAAGAAGGTGGTGCGCCACCTGTGTGAATAAAGTACTTGGAAAGGCACTGCCCATAAAAAACATGTGAGCTCTGGAAGGTAAATAACCTGTTGGAAGAAGTTGACACAAGCTATGGAAATTTTACAAAGTAGAAAATGCCAAAAGAGACAGCCAGTGAAGTCAATCGTGACATGTTGTTGAGTTGTCTTTACTAAAACAATAACTTGATATTTCGATTTTTTTAGATACTTTTAACAATGTTTTACAAACCAAGTAACCAGAAAGCAAAGAGCAGTAAACTTTTGAACTCCTGTTAAAATCTGATAAACTCCATTGTGTTGCTCTTCCACAGCCTCTTTCTGCTTTACAATCTGTTTGGATTTAGCATTATCAATCTTGTTGATATAGATAAGACTGAAAATATGTGGACAATATGCAGCTGTACAGCTGACAGTGCCTGCATGATTTATTTATGTTACCTTTATACAATTCTGTGACCAAAAATAACACTAAATGTTTAGAGAAAGTATTCTGATTTTAAAAAATGGCTGGATCAGCAGATATTTAAGATTCTGGGATCAGATCAGAATCCAAAACAACTGCACTAGACCATCTCTACTAACCACCCTGCCACTGTGCAACCCAGAAATAGAAATACAGTTCTTGTACTTACAGCAAATTACCATATAAAGGAATGAGAAAAAATTTATTTTCATGAAGTAAGTAAAAAATGGTTATGCAAGTTTTAAAACCAGTAAACATAGGAAATTGCCACTGTCTTTAAAAATAATCTAGAGCTATAAATAGTGGTGCAGATTCTATGATGTGCTTAAATCATGTCAGACAAGGCATCAGATGCAGATGCGCTCATTTATTTTTTTGTAGCCATCCACTGACTCCTTGATGATGACCTTTATCTCATTTAGATTTTATGTAGTGCTGACAGTGTGCGTTGTTCCGTTAATGTTTTCTGATCATAGTCTTTAATTTCACCAATGTCCCAGAGAGCTGTCATGTATGTTATAATCCATTTTAATATACTATGGGAAAAATAAGTAACAAGCACAGCAGTGCTTTTCTATGAAAGCATTTTTCTCATGGTGCTTTCTATTTGTATTTCACTGGCTTTTTGATACGTTCTGCAGAAAACTCAGACGAGCTTAGACATGCTTTTTTAGTTCAGTTTGATTTATTTTGGTCATAAGATTCAAATACAAATACTGTACCATACAGGCAGTGCTTTTTAAACAGATATTGACCATAAAGGTGTAGATTGAGGTTTTGCCTCATTCTACCCACCCACATTCATGTCTAGAACAAGTGAAAATGTCGGTGAATTAAAACTTAAGTATAGAAAACCTGAACATAGAAGGTCAAAAAATTTCAACCTTTCATTAATCAAAGTGCTCGTACCAAAGTCTTGTATTTAACCAATGGTGTATTTTTTTCTTAAACACAGAAAGTAAGCTATACATTCACAGTCATTGCTCACAGCTGTACCACAAATTCACTCCCCTGACAGATCCACATCTCTACTCTGTTTATTCTCACTTTTGATTCTGAACTTCAAAAGTAATTTGAATACTGTGAGGAAACAAGTTACTATGTGCTTTGGACATTATTCATTATTTCATTATTTTAATAGTTTTATAATCAACTAAACTGTGAAATTTTAAGTTTTGTAAGTTATTGATTCGTGGTTTGGCTGATTCATAACAATATCTGTTTACAATTTTCTGTAATTCTCTTTTGTAACATCTAGATTTGATAGTTGTTTGGTTTTTCTTCAGCAGTTGAGTTTAGCACGAGGAAATTGCAAAATTTCCATTTTGGTTAAGTGCATTGCTTTTTGTCTTCATGTAAAAAAAAGTACATTCTAATTTCAGGTCTTCTTTAGCTCTTGCATGACTCTCCTTTTATTTGTAGGACTCCTCTGTCAGAAATCCTGCAAGGAGCAGTCGGTGGTGGCTGGTTAATGGTAAATTATGTTCTTTGCACTTCTGATTTATGGCCTCAACAGCACTCTGTTGAACATTGATAAGCTTAAAATTATGTCTGTAACCAATGTCATCAGTATATTGAAAAACGATAAATGCAGAGCTCTTGAGAGAGGACTTTACAAATCCTGTGTCTTGTGTAATAACTATTTTTGGCCATTCATTCGAAAATAAATTTGCACAAATAGGCAGGAGAGTTCCTTTCAAAATTCAGACAGATTTCAGTTAGTTCCTTTGCTGTCTATGTCTTTTTGCAACTCTTTGTCTTCTTGAGTCTGATACTTATTAACTGTGTCAACTTATTACACATCATTTATGGACAAATTCTTAATTTTTTGGACTATGTTTTGATTTATTTGCATATAGGACCACTTGGGTTGTAACCGACATCAGGTAAGAATTTAATGTCAATAACCCCGTTAGAAATGTATTTACTGAGAAAAAAAAACATTGATTTGGTAACTCCAAGGTTATCCTCTTTTTTCAATTGTGCACACAGCAGTCTTAAATGTAGTCCTTGTATTTAGCCCAAAACGTTGAGCATGTTTTGGCATTACAACAACTTGTCAGTAAGAAACAACACTCTCAGTCGACCTGCCAAGTTTTGCTGGAAGCCTGACTCAAAACTCCACATACACAATAAAACAGAAGAATCAATAAGTTTTTGTTTGATCATCTAAGACTACAAGCATATGTTGTGAGATTGTTTTGAGAACTTAGGCAGTAAATTGTTCCTAGAGTCTCTTTAGCTACATGGTAGACATAAGAATGCTGAGGTCTAACAACTTAAGACGTGAGGTCATTACTGGGATGAACAATCAATGCATCTTTAGTAGGGGAGTGATTCTTCCTTATGCTTGCAATACTGTAGACATTGTAGCTTGGGCTTTTTACAATTAAAGGTCTAATTTGTTATACAGTACCAAATTCCTTAACAAAATTTTCTTGATTAAATGGTAAACAGTATAGATTTGCTGATAATGTATGAGTGTTTAGTTACTCCTAATTTATACAATCTATTACTGTCTGTGCATTAAATTTTTTTTTTTTTTTTTTTTTGGAAACTGAAAAAAATGATTGAGTCTGTTATAATAGAGTATTAAAGTAATGTGCAGCTTGATAAGCTCTAAGCAGCATGAAAAAAAGCCAACCCAGGTTCAGACTAATAATACCCATTCAACATGTCTGACTGACTGACATTTTGGCTCTTTCTGCAGCCAGCATGAACGTTTCTGAAATGTCTATATGACACAGACCAGTTAACAAAATTAAATGTTCAGACTTCAGCTTAGTTATTGCAGATGCAGAAACTCAAAAGCTGTCAGTCAACCCACTTAAGGTCATGTAGTTGTTTTCTTCATTCTCATAATGATATTCATGACTCAGCCTTAAACGTTTGATGTGAACTGTTCAGAAATGTTCATTAGTTTCACAGTACTTCCATGGTGAAATCCATGCACAGCTTGTTTTCCATACTGATTGATGAGCAGGTAATTCGTGAGGTTTGAGGTTTACATTTGCATAAATCCTTTAGAAAGGACCTTTAGAAAAGACCATTCTGCACACACAAACACTTTCTTTGCGCCCTAATTCCTTTGTGGAGATTAGGTTCCAAATTTTTTAAACCCATGTTACCAACCACCAAGAAAACCCAGACTGATTTCTATGAGGAATCAAATTAGCTTTCAAACAACACTGTAAGTTTTGATAATTTTGCAGAGGTTTCTCTGAACTTTCAAACCTCCGAAGCACTTTTTAAAAAATGCAATGCAAAAACATCTGCTCTTTAACCCCTACACTCTGGAGAGTGATGCTTGAATCCAGAGTTCTGACTCAGAACTGAAATACTGGAGAGCTGGAACATTGACCCTTGAGGATTTGCATTTATATGCAAATCCACATCTGGTCTGTAACAAAAACAATTTATTCGACATGTATCATGATAACAAGGCTTGTGAGCTGTGTTAGGCTGCTTTTGTTGCACACACAGGCAGTGAAGCAGCTCTGCTATTTAGGTTCATTTGACAGAGCGACATAGCAATTGTCAACCCACAGAAATGGATGGCTAATGGACAGTAGTGTGAAAGGTTAAGATCTGTCTTTTTCAGTCAAATGTAGAATATTGACATAAAGTTAGAAATTATCAAAAATAACCTAAATATTTGTATTAATTCTGCAAGTGACAGACACCATAATATTAGAAAATGAAGCCAGTACTCAGGAAGTGGTTGTGTTTTAAAATTAATTTAAAATATATTTTTTATAACAAGCTTTCTAGTTCTGTCTTTTGTTCAGCAAAGACAAACTGTACATTTAGTTATAAGTGATGCAATGCTACTTATTCACTTAAGCTTATTTTTTTCTTACCAGTTGTTTACATTCAGATCATGCTAATTCAAGCAAGAAATTAAGTTCGTTGTTGAACCGGCTTTTTACCTTATCACTGTTAAACAATGCCAACGCAAAAATTTTGATACACCTTTCTTGCTCCATTGAGATAGTGGTTGAATAAGCCTGTAATGTGTGTCTGTGTTATCCATACTCTTCTCTTTTGGTGTCAATTCATGTGCAACATTTTAAAAGTTGCATGATAGAATATAGTGTTACCTACTTTACTTACTTAAAGGGGCAGTAGTATGTGTTTTCCAGGCACATAGAATCATTTTATAGCACAATCAAGTAATTATGTTACCTTTGGTTGTTACAAAAATGCTGTATATATCAAATATGACTTAAAGCTGCAGTATGTAACTATAATTTTAAAAAAAATTCTACATATATGTTGAAATTGTCACTATATTGTGACAGAATGGTATGAGACAGATAATCTGTGAAAAAAATCAAGCTCCTCTGCCTTCTCCCAGTGCTCCCAGTGCTATCTAGAAACAACCAATCAGGCGGGTCTTAGCGTTGTCAATCACCATGCCTGTGGAGCTGTTAACCCCTCCCTCTCCCTTCCCCCACCCTTGCTCTCTGCTATGCTGCAGCTCACAGAGATTAGGTTAGTTAGCATGGCCACCAATGACAACGGATAAACGGTTTTCCTAGAACAATAAGTTGTTTCTCTGCCATTAGCACATTTAGCAGCAAGTAAATGAGGTTTAGTGACAGAGCTAAGACGCTCCTCCTGGCTCTGATTGATTGGTTTTGGTTGGGAGCAGTGCATTTCTTCAGACAGCAAAAGAGGCTCAGGGAAGAGATGGAGGAGATCAATTGTTTCACAGATTATCTGTCTCATACCATACTGTCACAACATGGTGACAGTTTTAACAATGTAAAAAAGCCCCACATTTTTCTAAAAGTTAGATGCTGCAGCTTTAAAAGAAATTTGACTTCGTAATTTAATGCCTTGAAATTGGGCCTCTGTCTCTTTAAGAAAGTCCTGCTCTTTCTGAAACTCCGCCTTCAGGAAGTCATCACAACAGCTAATCCTTTTAGAACGTTTTTAACCAGCGTTGCACTGAGAAATAGCTCCTGTAATGAGCACAGCAGGTGCACAGTTCCACCAGGTATCTGCTAATTGTTGCTGACTAGTCTGAAGGAGCTGAATGGGGAAGGCATGGGAGAGGGGAACTCTGTGAAGTGGAAGCTTGGAAGCTTAGAGACTGCAGCTCAAAGGAGGAGCTATATCCCAAAGGCAGCACTGGGTCCATCCAGGTGTTTTTTTCACAGCTGAATGGGTCCCACAGGAGATTTAAGGATTTCTCAAACATGAATGAAAGAATCATTTCAGGTATGTTTTTGATGAGGGAATAACATTATAACATGATGTAAAGCTGAAAAAAGTCCTTTTGACATAATACTGCTCCTTTAAACATCCAGCGTGAGTACAGATTTTAAACAAAGCTGCATGAAAACCATGATATCATCAATGCTTTGGTGTCAATTTTCTGTTCATCTGAAACTGTATAAAACATATCCTTAATTCCCAAAAAGCAAAAGTGAAATGTGGAATTACCTTCACAACTTAGTGACTATATACCATGGCTAGGGACTTTACATAAGAGCTACTCAAACACAACACCATTACCTAGTAAAAATGTAATTCATTCTCATGCTAAGCTATGCAGACACTTTGCCTGTACTGATAAAGATCAACTCACCTTCACCTCGGCATGACAGATTATGAAGTTACTCTGGCTATGGGGCACTCAAAGCTATTTCCTCATTAATTCAGTAAATAATTTCCTTATCACTTGGGGGCACTTACAGAGTGTTTATAGAATGCTGACTTTTAAGTCAATCATTTGCTATAGAAAAAAATGAGGATGACACAGCAAAACATAACATATGCTGTCCTCACACAGAAGTATGCAGTAGACTTTACACCCTTTATACAAACACACTTTTAATTTATATTCACACTGCTCAAAAAATAAAGGGAGCACCTAAACAAAACAATGTAACTCCAAATCAGTCACACCTTTGTGGAATCAATGTCACTAGTTAGGTAGTAACACTTATTGTGAATCAATTTCACCTGCTGCTGTGCAAATGGAACATGCAACAGGTAGCAAGACAACCCCTATAAAAGAGTGATTCTGCAGGTGGTAACCACTAATAATTTCTCTGTTCTCGTATTTCTGGTTGAACTTTTAGTCACTTTTTCATTTTCTCATTGCTGTCATGCATAGAGGCATCATGAGGCATTTTTTTTTTACAGCCCACTGAAGTTGCTCAAGTAGTGCAGCTAATCCAAGATGGAACATCAGTGCAAGCAGTGGCAAGAAGATTTGTTGTGTCTCCCAGCACAGTGTCCAGAGCATGGTATAGGTACCAAGAAATAGGCCAGGAGACATGGAGGGGGCCGTAGGAGGGCTACAACCCAGCAGCAGGACCACCACTTCATTCTTTGTGCAAGGAGGAACAGGAGGTCCACTGTCTTTCTGCTCAAACTGTCAGAAACAGACTCCATGAGGATGATATGAAGGTCCTGACATTCACATATAGGGCCTGTGCTTACAGCCCAACACCATGCAGGTATTTGCTTGGTGTTTGCTTTAAAATTAATTAAAACATATTTTTTATAACAAGCTTTCTAGTTCTGTCTTTTGTTCAGCAAAGGCAAACTGTACATTTGGTTATAAGTGATGCAATGCTACTTATTCAGTTAACACAAAACACCAAAATTGGCAGATTCGCCATTGGCACCCTGTGCTCTTCACAGATGAAAGCAGGTTCACACTTAGCACGTGTGACAGAGTCTGGAGACACTGTGAAGAACATTATGCTGCCTGCAACATCCTCCAATATGACCGGTTTGGTGGTGGGTCAGTCATGGTGTGGGGAGGCATTTCTTTGGATGGCCGCACACCCCTCCATGTGCTAGCCAGAGGTGCCCTGACTGCCATAAGGTACCGGGATGAGATCCTCTGACCCATTGTGAGACCATGTGCTGGTGCCCTGGGTTTCTTCTTATGCATGACTATGCTAGGCCTCATGTGGCTGAAGTGTGTCAGCCGTTCCTGCATGATGAGGACATTGATGTTATGGACTAGCCTGCTTGTTCCCCAGACCTAAATCCAATTGAGCACATCTGGGACATCATGTTTCGGTCAATCTACCAACGCCACGTTGCACCACAGACTGTTCAGGAGCTAACTGATGCTCCAATCCAGGTCTGGGAAGAGATCCCTCAGGAGAACATCCGCCATCTCATCAGGAGCATGCCCAGGCATTGTCGGGAGGTAATACAGGCACATGGAGGCCACACACACAACTGAGCCTCACTTAGACTTGTCTTGAGGAGTATTTACTGACACTGAATCAGCCTGTCATGTTATTTTCCACTTTCATATTGAGTATGACTCCAAATCCAGATCTCCATGGCGTAATAATTTTGATTTACAGTGATAATTTTTGTGTTATTTTGTTCTCAATTCCATTGTGTTAATAAAGTTTTTCAATGAGAATATTTAATTACTTGAGATCTAGGATGTGTGATTTTAGTGTTCCCTTTAATTTTGTGAGCAGTGTACAAATTACAAATATATATGTATGAACTTAAATAGTTCATGCTGGTGTTTGCTTTAAAATAGTTATTCTGGATGGATATTTTTAATATGTTACATTTTTCAAAATGTTTCAAATGGGAAGGTCATTGTTACATATTTGGACCTAGTACAGTCTTAGCTGTTAATCATAATAGACTTTCATGTAAAAAACTTTTTAAGGTAAATGTGATTTAAATGTCAGTTAAGTGCTTTCACATGAGCCTGTACATAATTTTTGACACAGGAGTTGTTTTATCATTGCAGAAGTCTGCTATGTTCTTGAGCATACTTTGACAAGCAAATAGTTTGAATTCTAATTGTTATTTCAAGACTGAAACAAAGTTTTAGTTAAGATATTTATTGCTCATAACCTTTTAACAGAACCCCATTTTAAAAAACAATCCGAGTTAATCCTTCAACCTTACAAAGTCAAACATATACTTTTTGATTCAAGTATTTCTGAGACCTCTACCTCAACAAAGTTTGTACTTTACACAAGTCTTCTGTGTCATGTGTTGCTGAGTATATTCTGTATAAATATAACCTAATATATCAGTTGTGCAACATAAAAAAATAAAATTGAAAATTAGGTGATGTTATTTTTAATTATTTTGTTAAATGTATTTTAAAAAAAACAGTTCCGTTTAGAAAACACCTAAGATAAAACTCCACCCACTGTATAGTTCTTATATAAACAAATCTGACCATGTTTATTAGTTTCATATGTTACACAACTGATATGCTTCGATTAGTGTGATCAAGGAGTTGTTACAAACGGCCTATTTGATGTTTAGGTTGGAGGACTTGTTGGTAAATAGGGCATTTCTTGGGCTCTATTTTCAGCTCCAGATTAATGCACATTTGGTATGCTAGCGAATTATAACAGCAGGGTGTTGTGTGGGGGATCGACTAAAGATAAACAACAGCTCCCATGTTCATCTTAATGAAGCAACATGCCACCCTGCGCAACAGTGTCAGAATCCTGTCTCCTCTCAAATTGCATTGTAGAAGATTAATTTGGAAGAGCAAAGATAGTTTAACAGAAATCTAGAGCTTCCTGAAATACATGTTCTGTTACAATGATAAGAAATTTTTTTAGGTGGGTATTGGTAAATTAATTTTAACAATGAGCTTCTATACAAATATTTGCTGAGTTAGCTTAATTTTTATGCAGCTGTTCCTTTCAGACTTTTTTCAGACATTTCAGTGTTGCCAATAATAGAGTTCTGAGTCCTTTTTGGCAATTAAAAACAAACAACAAAACAAACAAAATTTTACTTTCAATTTATGGCAGATCCTTCTACAGTGCCCAGAGTTTACTGATGGAACCTCCAAAACAACACACTGACAGAAGGCAAGGATGGACACAGGAAAGATATAGGAGAAGAAGAAAAGACATGAGGAAGGAAGGACACAAAGAGAAAATGGTAGATCAGATGAAGGTAAGAAGCAAAGAAGATTGGATACATGAAAGGTAGTGAGGACAGAAAGAAGGACATCTGGTAGGATAGAACGACAGAAAGAAGGACAAACACAAGATAGGATGAAAGGAAGGATAGAAGGAAGCACACAAAGAAGGAATGATGTGGGGGAAAACAAAAGAAAAGAAAAAGATACAAAAAGGATGGAAAAAAGGAACAACAGAAATGAATGAAGGAGAGAGGAGCACAAAAAACTGTGAGGAAGAAAGGAAACAAGGAATGAATGTTCCTTGTGAGGAAGTGAGGAAGGAAGGACATAAGAAAGGAAGGAAATAAGAAAGAATGGCACAAAGACATACAGGACACCAGGAAACATTGAGAAAAAGAAAGACATAAAGACTGAATCAGGAAGGTTAGACAGAAGAAAGCAAGAAAAGGTTGAAAAAAGGAAGAAAACAAGAAAGATGATTAGGAAGGAAGGACACAGTGTAGGAAGAACAAAACAAAAGAATGAATGATATAAAGAAGGACAGAAGGAAAAAGAAGGACATGGGGATGGATGAATGGAAGAACTGAAGGGCCAATAAAACAAAGTATGATTAAGTAAGGCAGGAGAGGCACAAGAGGAAAAGGAAAATAAGAAGGAAGGATCCAGGAAAGAACAAAAAACACAAGGAAAGATTGAAGGACAGCAGAACACAAAGATGTACAGAAGGACGTAAGGAAGGAACAATGAAATAAATTAAGAGCAAAAGGAATGAAGGAAGGAAAGACAGAAACCCAGGAAGGAAGGAACCAAGGAAGGATGGGTAGAAGAGTTTGCAAGTTTTGCAAAATGCAAAATACTCTTGCTTTAACCAGTTGAACTTGTCTGGCATAAAAATGACCAGAAGGATATTAAATGAGCCGACAAAGTCTCTGAACTTTTAAGAAAGTGTGGTTTCTGCTTCACTCTAACCACAGTTTGGACTCAGGATTCAAATCTCACTGGAGTCAGCCATTTGATTTAAATGTCCACCATCCACCAAGGCAATATGTGCTGCTCTAGAGTGGTGAACAAATGAAACAATTCACTTACTGGGATAAACAATAGGCTGCTACATTCCAGGTAAAAGCACTTGTTAGTGGAATCTGTAGATTCCTCATTTTGTTATTTTCTGTGGATTGCTTCCAGAGAAGAGAAAATAATAAAAAAGAACAGAGTGTACACCACAGACATCAAACAAAAAATGATCTTCTCAACAGGCTTTTCCAAATATGTTTTAGGGTTAACCTGGGGTAGTTCAGATCACAGTAGCCACACTGACAGAATGAAATCTTTCAAAGCATTATGTTACAAACCATAGCAAACTATATTCCAAGTCACTTTGAAAGTATTCACATATTCATGTTTCTATAACTGTACTGCATTGTGCCAACTGATGAGGGGCAGAAGTTTCAGGGGTTCACTTCTCAAAACCTTGACACATAAAATTAAAATTTTCTGCATGGCTTCTTACAAGTATAGGAGAAAGGGGTTTCGGGGGGATGAATTAAATGAGCTGTCCCTTTAAGACTCATTCCTTTCTGAGGAGTCATGACACAGGGGTTATATAGAAATATGGATCATTATTGCAAAATAAAAATCTACATTATTACAATATAGAACTTACATTTTAGTGAGAGTGGAATATAAGCAGAATATAATAGATGAAAATCTGGGGTATGTATCTAACACCTTTGCACATCCAGAAATTGAAAGTTCCTCCTATTTTTTCTTGGAAAAACAGCTCACTTCAGACTTCAACCCTCTGCTGAACCTCTGTGCACTCTGCGAGAAGTGGCGATGGTGGCAACAGTGGTAGGAGTGGGCTGCTGGTTCAAGCTCTTGCTCCATCTGTCTCTGTCATGGTGTCCTTTTAGCAAGACATTTCACACGGTGATGCTCGTATCACACCAACCTTGCCTGTTGGTGGTGGTCAGAAGGGCCATTCTGTTCTGTCAGACCCAGGGCAGCTGTGGCTACAATCCTGTAGCTTGCCACCTTCAGCATGTGAATGGGAATGTCTGATTTCATAGTAAAGCATCTTAGTGTCCAGAAAGGCGCTATATAAGTCTAATGTCATTTCATTTCATTAAATCTCTGCCCACGACAGTCTTAAGTCTTTTGTAGCCTCTAACAGGTATTCTCCTAGAATTTCCCTGTGGTTAGCACAATCGATTTTCTCATAAACTCTGATCAGTTCCGTGTCCTTGTTGAAGATAGCACTGCTTCCACCACCATGTTCACTATGTGAATGGTGTGTTGTGTCAGTTTTCTGGCATGTGAAGCATTTTACACATAGGCCAAAAAGTCATTTTGGTCTTATCTCACCAGATCACCTATCCTACATGTTCCAGTGTTCCTTGAATGACTTATGATAAACAGGATTTTTATGGCTTTTTTTCAACAATTGCTTTCTTCTTGCCACTCTTCCATGAAGTCCATATTTCTGGAATGCATGACTAACCATTGTTCTGTCGACAAGAATAACAAGGGCGATATATAGGTTACAGTATGGGTTACATAGGGGTATGAATTAGTAAACATTTGCTTCCTCCTACTCCTTCTGAACTGGAAATGGATTAATTCTTGTTCTACCCTGACTTTTTTTATATTGTATAATCTCAGTTCTTAAACTTGACAGAGATGGTTCTTTTTTTTACAATTTAAATGATGGTTTTATGATTGTTTTTTTTCTACTTATGAAAATTATTTGTCTTTATGTTCAAAATAAATATTTAATCCATGCATTTAGATTCTCCCAGAGCTCCCAGAGCTGCAGCTCTGGCGGAGCTGCAGCGAGCTGCAGCTCCGCCAGAGTTATAAACAGCTTACACATTCACAGAACAGTTGTATTTATACTGAGATTCAATAAAACACAGGTGTACTCCATCCTAATTATGTGACTTCTAAAGGTAATTGGTTGGACTGATTTTTTTAGGGATGTCAGAGTAAAGGGGACTAAATACAAATGTGCATCACAATTTTTCAGATTTTTGAAAAGAATTTGAAAACCATAACTTTGAAACAATTCTAATTATGGTGGGTCTGTCATTTAAATATTATAAAAACACATTATGGTTTGTTGTCTTAAAGTGACAAAATGTGGACATTTAAACAGAGATAAGTATTTTTGCAAGACACTGTACATACTGTATACAGTTTTAAGATTTTCTGCATTTGTAATGACATTTGGTTTTCCTGTATAATTGCTTCTTTATTTTTGAAAGTAATTGTTTTTTTTTGCCAAATGCTCTATTAAAACTTGTTTCTTATACTCATTTACCCTGCAGCAAGATTCAATGGCTTGTCCAAACCATTATTCCCGCTCCCCCACCATCTGTATCACTGTGTGCAGCTCAAAGTGTGGTGCAGCTAGAGACAGGAGCAAAAAAAGGGAATGATAAACAGTTTAATCTCACCTTTAATCATGCTTGTGCCAAGTGGTAAGTGAATCACATGAGAGAGATGCCAAAATATTACAAGTGTGCTTAAACAGAGCATAGCCACTGTTTGTCATTTCCACCCGGAATTACAACAGGTATGGTTTTTACGCCATCGGAATAATGTGCTTTCACGTAAAAATCAATTTGTCATGGAACACCTGATGCACACTGTTGTTCTTGTAGTTAAAAAAGAGGAGAAAACAGTAGCAGAAATTGCATTTTATACCAGGTTGGGTACTGTGGTCTCATTAGATAAAGTTATCCAAGACAAAGTCAGTGTGATTTTAGAAGAACAAGGCAGCCAAAGCCTCGCATCAGGACGTGGCCTATTTATTATGAATATAAACCACCCTCTCATTTAGAGTTAAGATCATATTAAATAGTATGACTGTGACAATGCAGACACAATTGTCAATAGCAGCTCTTTCCTGAGGTTTTAACATAGACTGAATGATAATTAGTTTCCCTTTGTTGTCCTTATCTCTTACCTGCAGAAATGGCCAATTTATGCAAGCTGCACCGGGGCCAGCCAAAGTTGATGCTCCCCACAGGAGAAATGCAGCCATGTTTCCTACATCGAAAATGAACTGAGGAGCAACTCAAGGTTGATTTAGATCCCAAGCAACATGAAATTAAATGAGGAAGCAGGCCATGGTAATCTTGCCCCTATGTTGACACAGCTTCCTCCCAAAATTGCTCTCATATGGTACCTGAATGCAACACCAAGGAGCCCCCCCACACACACACACACACACAAACACACACATGAGATGTGGTCAAGTGCGAATAAAAATGCAAATGTCATATTGTTGAAATGCTGAGTGAACTAAATGTCAGTCCATCTTTTTTTCGGTGCAAGATATGAGATTGATGTGGATAAGCAATGTGATAGCCGCATAAGGCAGGTTATACCAACAGCTGTGATATTTGAGCTGTGAAATAAGCCTTGTTTCTTTCAGAGGAATAAGCAGTTGTCTTATGTCCTTTGCAGAGATTATCCTGAAAACATCCACAGTCTGTCTCTTTCTCTTTTTATCTTATGATTAAATTTTCTCAAAAGCAATGATGAAAATGAGGAACAAACAGAAGAGACAGGTGTAAGCCTGTTGTTTTTAATAATTAATAAGGATCTTAAGTTATGAATGCCTAAGGAGATTCAATGACACAGAGAAGACAGCAGTCTCTGCTTCTTTCCAAACATTTTGAAAGCTTTATTTTAAATTTCTAACACCATGTTGGCCATATGTTGCCCTCCCCCTTAAAAAATAATAATAACGATCAGAGCCAGCCTAAAATGTAAGTAAACTAAGCTTCTGCTTTTTTTCACGAGCACTGGATTTCTGAGTACAGATTCCAGAACTTAACGTTTGAAGCCATGTTTACCAAAGTATGATGTGATTATGGAATTTATTTTTTTTTTTTTTTTTTTTTTTTTTGTTTTTTTTTTTTTTGTTTTTTTTTTATGTATTAGGGATTTTAAAGAAGTGACAAATGTGCTAGAGATGCAGAGGGATATCACAACAGATTCATAGCTATGTTAACAGTCATGATTTGAGGCTCTTAATTTATTAATAAACTCCTATTGCACCTTATGTGACACATTTTGTGCACATTACATCTATTTGCAAATCTCTCTAGGCACATATTTTCTAGTTTACTGTTCTTTCTTGTGAGCACAACCAAATATACTTGGGTTCTGCTTCTTGATGCTACAGTTTGTATTGAAGTACTGTATGTTAGCAACAAAACAATGAAATTAATCAGAGAAAGAAGTGATTTAACCAATGTATTTTTTGCCGTCAACTCCCAACACTCTTTATCTCAAGTATTACAGTGCTTCGCAAAAGTATTTACAAACAATGAACTTTTTCACATTTTTGGCACATATATCCACAACTTTTAGTGTATGTTGTTGGAATTTTATGTGACAGACCAACACAAAGCTGTGGATAATTTGAAATGGAAAGAAATTATACATGTTTTTTAGCAAATAAAATCTGGCAAGTGTGATATGCATTTGTATTCAGCCCCCTTTACTCTAATATTCATAAACAAAGTGCAATGTAATCCATCCTGTGAAAATGAGAAAGGTATGGCACAACTGCAAACCTACCAAGAACCAACTGTTCTCTGAAACTGACAGGAAAGCATGAATCAGAAGAGCAGTCGAAAGGCCAATGGTAACCCAGAAATCTACTGTTATGGTGGAACAATCTGCTGACAGTACAACTATTAGTTGTGCACGGCACAAATAGTCTTTATAGTAAAGTAACAAAAAGAAATCCATGGAAAAACTGTGTGTGAAACTAATTAACACTGCACATCACTCTGAACAAGTCCACCATCACTCACTGGAGAGCAGGGACAGGTAAGATGCTTAGAAATAAAAGGCAGATGAACTGGGGTAAATGTAGGTTAGTAACGGTAGAAAATCTGTTAGAAGCAGCAAAATACTAAAAATCTGTGGAAAGACTTGAAAACTGATGTTTACAGATGTTCTTCATCTAATTGGACTGAGCTTAAGCTATATTGCAAAGAAGAGTAGGTAAAAATATGGGCCTCTATGTGTACAAAGCTTGTAGACACATACAGTGTACCAGCTTGCAGCTGTGATTGGTTCTACAAAGTATTGACTCATAAAGTCAGAATACATGCACGCCACACTTTTCAGAATTTTGTTTCTACAACATTGAAAGCCATGCATCATTTTCATTCCACTTATGTACTACTTTGTATTTGCTATGAAAACACCAGTAAATTATATTTTATTTTATGGTTACTAACTTGACAAAATAAGAAAAAGTTTAAGAGATGAGGATATATACTGGAGAGTAGTGTATATATTTAATAAATAATATGAAGTGACTTCTGCATACTTTAGAAATGATCAAGAGGGGACGCCTGTAAAGGGGATGTTAGTGATTCTGTGGTGGCCGGTGACTACAAGTGACCCTCCCGAACACAATTTCTGCCCTTGGGCCACATACAACAACGGACCGTCTTTGTCCCCACTTGTCAAGTACCTTCTACTCCTGCTATGGCACATTACAAGAAACCTATCTCCAATCCCCTCTGGTTCACATCGACACGTATTAGGAGCAACATCCTCCAGCACGTTTCCTCCCTGTGATGCTGCTGCTCGCTGCGCGCACATCAGTAAATGAATCACGTAGCACTAGAACAGCCCTTCTTCATGCGATCTTGCCAGACCCTATCGGAGAAACCCCCCTCAAGGCAAAGATCTGTCACTGCTCACTCATTCGCTGGAAGACGATCAGAAAGTATGTTAAATGCGCCCAGAAACACACGGGAGTGCGTTGCGAGGGCTTCGAGAGGCTTCCGGTCAGATCGGCTCAACACAGTGAGGGGAGCGGGTTTCAACAGTTGACGCGGAGAGGAGAGAAACCTGTGAGCACAGGAGAAGCGATTAATTTTGATTATCTGAAATCTTCCAGCACCTCTGTGTGGCTCATTTTTTCCTCCCTCTCGTTTTACGGGTCAGTGCTGAAGGGAATTGTCTGGAATGAAGGATGGAAGAGCACCGGGTCCAATTGGACTGGATTATGGGATTACTGGACTGATTATAGGACAATCATCGGGCAAAAGTCGCAGACGCTCTTGAGCACAAAAGGTTGGAACTGGAGTATTTCTCAGCTCTGCATCCTGCTTATTTTATTTTATTCCACTTTGTGGGCAGACTGTATGGGCGACGCGGACCGAACGCCTATATGCAACAGTGTGCCGCACAGCAGAAAGAGGGAAAGTAACATGCGATGTGAATGGCAAATGCTGCATTTTGAATGGCCATGTCAGTGTTTCGCAGTAGCCTAGGTGTAGATGTCGCATGAGGGCAATGCGCTTTTGTGAGCCGCGCTCTAACCTTCAACCACGAGATTTAAACGCTTTAACCTTGGATGCGGTTGGGAATATGAATACTTTATAGTCATCGATTATTCATCAAGTCCCCCTCCACACACACATACACACACACACACACACACACACACACACACACATTACGTTTGGGGGGGAAAAGCAAAGAGAAACAAAGCATCCCTCTTGTAGTGGTGCCGAATTTGATATTTAATTCATACATCAGGTGTCGTCAAGCGGTCATCTTTGTTTACAGAAAGAGTTCATCCCAGCTACACCGCATCCAAAAAAGGTCAAGAACCAAATTAAAAAATGGAGAGCACGGTTCAGGGATCGGTTTAATACCTAATTAGTGTGAGATCAGCGGGAAACCCGTGCCCATTGCGGGTTAGAGCACTAGGCTTTTTATTATTATTATTATTTTCTCCCAATCAACAGGTTGAAAGTCAACCAGTTTTTTTCAGTCTACCACTGCTGCATATCCACTTAGAAGGGATGCGTCTCTCTGCACCTGTTTTCCTTTTGCTGTGGGTGAAAGCCCTCACGTTAAAAAACCTCAATTATTCCGTCCCGGAGGAGCAGGGACCTGGAACTGTTATAGGCAATATAGCAAAAGACGGAGGGTATGGGACAATAGAAAGAGGGAAGAAATCCAACTTCAGGGTGCTGGAGAATTCAGCCCCACATCTGGTGGATGTTGACCCCGAGAGTGGACTAATCTTCACCAAACAAAGGATTGACAGGGAGACGCTGTGTAGGCGCAACCCCAAGTGCCAGCTCTCTATGGAGGTGTTCGCCAATGACAAGGAGATTTGCATGATCAAGATTGATATACAGGACATCAATGACAACTCCCCCAGTTTCCCTTCAGATCATGTGAATATTGATATCTCTGAGAATGCCGCTGCTGGGACACGCTTCCCCCTCACTATTGCACATGACTCAGATTCTGGGGAAAATGGAATAAAGACCTATCAGGTTACAAGAGATGACTACAATACCTTCTCTTTGGATTTAAAAGTGAGGGGTGACGGGACTATATACCCAGAACTTGTGGTTCAGAGACCCCTGGATAGGGAGGATCAGAGTCATCACACTCTTCTTCTTACTGCAATTGATGGTGGGGAGTATCCAAGATCAGGCTCCATGCAGATCAACGTCAGAGTGACTGATTCAAATGACAATAGCCCGGTTTTTGAAAAATCCTCCTATGTGCTGGAGATTCTTGAGAATTCTCCCCCTGGAAAAATACTTATAGATCTGAATGCCACTGACCAGGATGAGGGAAGCAACGGGCAGGTGGTCTATTCCTTCACTGGATATGCATCTGAGCGAATACAAGATTTGTTCTCAATAGACCCAAACACTGGCGTCATTAAGGTCCAGGGAGAGATTGACTTTGAGGAGAATCCAATCATAGAGTTTGATGTGCAGGCAAAGGATCTGGGGCCCAATCCAATACCAGGACATTGTAAAATTACTGTGAAAGTGCTTGACAAAAATGATAACCTGCCAATAATAAGCTTTGTCTCTGTCCGGCAGGGAGCGATCAGTGAGGCAGCTCCTCCAGAGTCTGTCATAGCGCTGGTCAGAGTGACTGATAAAGACTCAGGCCGTAACGGCCAGCTCCAGTGCCGGGTCCTAGGAAATGTCCCATTCAGACTGCAGGAGAACAATGATAATTTCTACACTCTGCTCACAGACAGACCTCTGGACAGAGAAACGAAAGATGAATATAATGTCACAATTGTTGCAAGAGACAATGGGAACCCATCTCTGAACAACACCAGGTCATTCACTGTGAAAATCTTAGATGAGAACGACAATGCGCCACGCTTCACAAAGACATTGTACATGTTGCAGGTGCCTGAGAACAACATCCCGGGGGAGTACTTAGGCTCCGTCGTGGCCCATGATCCAGATGTGGGTCGCAATGGAACTGTGTCTTACTCCATACTGCCGTCCCACATTGGAGACGTGTCTGTCTACACATATGTGTCTGTTAATCCCACAAATGGAGCAATCTACGCCTCTCGCTCCTTCAACTATGAGCAGACAAAATCCTTTGAGTTCAAGGTTCAAGCAAAAGACAGTGGCTCTCCTCACATGGAGAGCACTTCTACAGTCAGGGTCAATGTCCTTGATGTGAATGACAATCTTCCAGTTATTATTTTACCCCTGCTGCAGAATGATACGGCTGAGATCCCAGTACCTAGAAATGTGGGGATTGGGTACATCATTGCTACAGTGAAAGCAGTGGACCATGACCATGGAGAAAGTGGGCACTTAACCTATGAGATCACAGAGGGAAATGATGACCACCTGTTTGAGATAGACCCAGTGGGAGGAGAGGTCAGAACTGCCCATGCTCTCTGGGAGGAGATTGCCCCAGTGGTTGAGCTGGTGGTGAGGGTAACTGACCATGGCAAACCCCCCTTATCCGCGGTGGCTAAGCTAATCATTAAGGCGAATATGGAAGCGACGACAGGAGGGGGTTCCAGCGCTAGCGGGGAACAGCAGCACTGGGACGTGTCCCTGCCCCTCATAGTTACCCTCTGCATTATCTCTGTCATGCTCCTGGCCGTCATGACTGCCATCGCTGTCAAGTCCAAGCATCAAGATAAGGATGCTGGGAATTATAACTGCCGCATGGCTGAGTACTCCAATCCTCCGGTGGGGAAGGGAAAAAAGAAAAGGATCAACAAGAGTGACATCATGTTGGTGCAGAGTGAGATGGAGGAGAGGGATTCTGCGAGCCGGATGAACGTTGTCAGCAGCCCATCCCTGATCACATCGCCCATATGCTTCGACTACCAGAGCCCGCTGCCGCTCACGCTTCCCAGGTCAGAGGTCATGTACCTGAAAACCACCCCGAACAGCCTGACCGTGCCCAGGTCAGGGTGCCACTCTAGCTTTGCTGGACTGAACACAGACACTCAAGCGAATAGAATGTCAGTGATACAGGTAAGGAGGATCCTTCATTTTTACTGTTATTCTCTTATCTTCACCTACTGTTTTTGCCTTACAAACTGGACAAAAGTGTATGAAAAACAGAAAACTGCCACACAGAGCTGACATCATTACATTGATTTTCTTTCTTTTCCCTGTTTTGAGACTTAACTTATACGCTCTGCATGCAAAGCATGATATGGCAACCTCCTGTTGAACCGTAATCATTCATTTTAAAAGCCTTTGTACTAAAGAAAGGCTTTTCTTTTTCTCTTTCTCTCTCTGCATTTGAGAATCATTTTCAGATTGCTCCATTTTAAGTTTTTTCCTGCAGAATGGCACAGTTGGTCTCCGTAATTTGAGAGTCCTCACAGTTAGACATGCAAACAGTGTGAGTCTTGAGCAAGGCCGCTGCAACCCTGCCAGAATTGCTGCTATAGAGAGTGAAAACAAAACCTTGCCTGAAATGTGGGATTGGACAGGTGTTTGAGCAGCTTGTCCGATCACATTACCAAACTGATGTGCAGCAGACAGAGAGAGATGCACACAACATAACCTTACAATCACATTTTTTGCCCCCCCTGGAAATGTGGGCCAGATCCACCCATCCACATCCAGGATTGGCACAGTGGCACCATTAATAGGTTCCAGCCTTGCCTTGTAGAGATGGCAGGGTTTGAACACCCGAGCCAGCTAACATGCTAATTTGACAGCATGGGCTGGTAGGGCTATTTAGCACTGCAGAATTATCTGATGTAAACGATGTAAATATTCAGGACAGTCTCATTTGGAGATTATAACACAGATGACAAGGCCTGGCACTGTCACCAGTCACTAGGGTATGTGGGTGTGATCAACACAAACACATTACTTTGAGAAGAGAGGGGGAAGGATCCTGATGACAGTGGCAAATGCTGAACTCGTTGCCTTGCCAAGGAGAATACATATGGTCACAGTGGAAATTTGCTGTTCCTTATTACTGGCCTGTTCAGTTTGTTTAGTGATATTATGGTTTGCATTAAAATGACAGAAAAATGTTCAATCATATTTTCAGTGACAGAAACAATGGGGGTCCAGTGGGAGCAACCCCAGTGAAGTTGTCTTATTTTTCATGAATTTTCTCTGAAAAATAAATTCAACAGAACTGCTCATTTATAAGATTCAGTAAGTTGCAATATTTATTTATTTAATAATCTTTATCATTTGTTTTTGTCCACTATTTCATTTCCATCATCCTCTCCTTCCCTGGTGTGTATGTCATCATAAAACCCTTGAAATTGTGCTATGGTTTTTGTGCTAGACCTAAAATGCTAAACCTAGAATTACCAAAAATAAATAAGTAAATAATAATAATAATAATAATAATAATAATAATAATAATAATAATAATAATAATAATAATAATTAATAAGAAGAAGAAGAAGAAAAAGAAAAGATTTGGGCTCCATCTGGACACCCTTGTGAAAACTTTCTGGATGTGCCCCTGCTTGATTTATGCTATAGTATTTGTGTGTGTTTTTTTTTTTTTTTAAATCCTAAATGTTCAATGCACATTAACATTTTTCCTTTTCCCTTCCAGACTGAAAATTTCTCATCAGAGCCCAATTATTCTGGCAGCAGGCAGCCATTTGTTCAAAGGTAAGAGCAATATTCACAGGGGTTCCACAAGTGTGGAATTTAAGTATTTCTCAGATCGGGCTGAGTCTAGAAAAAGTATAGAAAAAAATTGTTTTTCCATATGTATCATTTTTCCAATTTTTACCCTCTCCCTTTTTCTAAAAGTTGTATCCATCCATCTGTCCATCCATCCATCCATATTCCTTACGGGTTTCACATTTAAAGCCAGTAATGTTGGCCATAAATTCACAGTGAATTTTATATTTATACTTTAAAATAGATGAGTAAGGGGACATAGAACTATGTAAATCTGAGTCTGGAATAGCATGAAATTTTCACATTAAAATGTGTGGGAACCCTGTGCTCAAATGCTCTCTGACTCTACCTATCAGAGTGTGTTGATACTCACTTATAACTTACGACAAGTTATGTGTAATTTCTCCCTTGTCTGTCTGTTCTGTTCTTCAGCTCAACATTTAAGGATGCAGAACGAGCAAGTCTCAGAGACAGTGGCCATGGTGATAGTGACCAGGCTGATAGTGACCAGGATACTAATAAAGGCTCACACTGCGACACATCTGCCAGGGAGGCCCTCAAGATGAAAGCGGCAGCAGTTAATGGCCAGCCTTTTGAGAAGGGTGAGTGGACATCTTCAAAATGCCTAACTGACTCTTGTAGCAGACATTGTTTGTACTTAATGCAACAAGAACTTGAAGTTTGCTGGTGTTTAACTACATCTCCACAACTGTTTCTGGGTGTAGAAGCCAGTGCAAAAAGACGACCTCCCTCAACATTATTAGAAGCTGTAGGTGCAGCAGGATACTTTGTTCCACTTTACATTGCAGACAGCCCGAACTGTGTCTGAAAAATGACATGAAGGCACTAGAGTGAAAGGTAGATGGGGAGTTTAAAAGGATGAAAGAGTCTTGAATGTAGAATTTTTCATACGTCTTCAGTCTGATTTAACCATCAAACGGACTCGTGTGCACAGAAAACTGTACCTCTGTCTGTCTCTTTTTTTATCATATCATTTTTGTGAACGTAGATTTGTTGCATGCATGTCTCAGAAAGCATGACAGACACTTGCAAAGCAAAATGACAGATACATCGAGTGCAACTTGACAGATTGTTTCCACCTTTTGCTTGGATAGATTTCCTCAGTTATTAGTTTTGCTGTGGTTTTGAAAGAGAGCGCTCTCTTTATGACTGAAAATAGAAATGTAAAATTTTATTTTGCAAATCCAAAACGATCCAGACTGCCAGGAGGATAATCTCAGATGACTGTCAGGCTCGTGGCAACCTGGCTGACCTGGAAGAGACTGATATATTTAGCTTTTGCGGATATAAACTCGAAAACATGAAAGCAAACCCTCACTGGTGAGATAAAAGATAATGGGTGGGGGACTTGAAGTGAAGTGTCGATGTTTTTCATTTCCTCGTCCGCTCCTTGGAGGAGGAATGGCTGTGGTCATCATGTCCCTATGCAGCACTTTCCACACCATTTACATTGCTATGAACTGTTTGTTTGCAGCATGCTCAGGAGGGCAGAGATGGAGGCGCTCTAGTGGCTGGCAGAGGAGATGTGTGAATCTCTCCCTGTCTGTCTCACTTTTATGTATGTGTGATCGTGTGGTTGCGTGTGTTCTGAGAGGAATTATGGCAGACCAAACTTAACTCTGTGGGAGGTGTAAATTCAATCACTTTACTTTTTTCCCACCACAATTTGATTCATCTGAAGTTCTGATGCCAGTCATATGGAGAGATATCGAAAGAGACGTTCTGTACATATGAAACCAGTGCAGCACTGATGCTTGCTTGACTGCAGTGGCAGTTCATTTATAGATCTGGGTTTGTAAGATAAGAGAAATCCAATCAAGTAGGGCAATGCTTTTAATATCGGTATGTTTGCTAATGTCTTTCCCGTTCCTAAGTGAGAGATGTAGTTAGAAAGAAAAACCAATGATTAGATTAAATTAGGTTTTCTTTGATAGGCCTGTTCAGATGAGCATTAAAGGGATAGTTGGGAATTTTTGACGTGTGGTTCTATGCAGTTGAAATGCACTAAGAAATTGGGCTGGTAAGCAAAATTGGCTGATTTTCCTTTTATGATGATCTCATTGCCACTTTACTTCAACTTTCCCAACCATCAGTCTTGAGATGGCACTATACTAAATTGTGATTGTTGCTGCAGTAACAGTGTTTGTAATATCGTAATTACAAAGGATTGCTTGGATGCAATATTTGCTAGTCTATGCAATCTCTAGAGTCATGGACTGCTTTCTATGTCGTTAATGTGTGTGATAAGTTGGGTGGAATCTGATTGACCCTAATGCCCACACCTGATATATATTTTGACTGTGATGCATCACAGTCACATTGTGACTATGAGCATGGTGGAATATTGTGTAATTGTAAAGAAACAGAAAAGTCAGAAAAATGTGGGTTAATTGTTGTGAAAATATCATTATTGCCATTTTCAGAAATAGCATCACAGCTAAATATTTCCGTAATATTGTGCAACCATAGAATGCACCATAAATGCTACCTGATCATATTGATTGCACTCTTCAATGTGGAAGTTGCTACTGTGGGAAGATAACTCAGTTAGCTATTTTCAGTATCACTGAGGTATTAAAAATGAAGTGAGAGGAGGCACAAAATGTGCAGGAAACTACATTTTCTACAGAGGCACATTGGTTGTTCATTCTGCTACAACAGAGAGATGAACTTATTGCGTTGCTCTGTTTTATCCTTTCTCTCTCAGGAAATGGTGGTCTGGAAAATGTCAGTCTTCTTGAAATCTCAGTTACAGTGCAAGTCTACTAACTCTGCAGGGAATGCATACGGGGATTGCTATTAGCAATGCTAAATGCTAATATAAGATACTAAAGAAAACTAAAATTCTCACCAATCAGAGATGTTCCAATTAATCATTTCTGAGTTCCAATCCAATCCCCATATCTATATATGTGCCGACACTAAGATTTTCAAATCCAGAGCATTTTTGGCTCAAAATTTTAGTTCTATTTTTCTCCTAGTATTGTTAAAAAAATAAAAAGAACATAGGTACATTAAAATGTTTTACTACTATTTGTGCCTATGCATTCAGTTGTATTAATTTGCAAGACAAATAATAACACAATAAGCCTTGGAATAATCCTTTCATGCCTATATTAATAATGTACTACAGAGCCACTAAATCTGTATACAGACTGTAGGGACTAAGGGGAGTTGCTACTGTTGTTGACAAGCTTTATTGTAGTGTAAATGTAGGTAAAATAGTTTGAAAGTGTTTAACTTCACTAACAAAAAACTGTTCATATCAAACTTTTCTGTCATGATATTTATCTCATATCTTATATTCATATGAGTATAGTTTACAGCATGTATTTACATAAAAGACTGAGAGAAGCTGCACCAAACTACTCCTATTTTAGTCAAACAAAGCCAAAAACATATGATTGTGATCTTTTACGCACCATAGGAGATAGAGGTTAAAAGTAAAAATAAACAAAGAAAATGAAGCAACTGTATTTTAATTTTCATTTCTATTGCAATCGCCCATTTTTTCCCTTTTTAGAGGTCCACATATTTCTACTCAGGTTTTGTTATTGTAAAGATTTGAAATAACTTCCACTGCTCTAAATATTTGGACAAAACACATAGCAAACATACCTCTTCGATTTTGTCCTCTTAAATACTAAAATGTCCCCCAAAGAAGCGGAGGCTGTACAATAAGGTGCTCACTCTGCAGAAGCAGCACTGTCCACTAATAGATGTCTTCTGTAAAATACGTCAGGTTATATATCTGAAACATCTGTTTATACGTAATTTAAAAGATTATGGTTTATGCAGTATTTTATTTAAAAGTGGAAACAGTTTTTTGGCAGACAATGTTAACTTCCAATGTAAAATTAGCCAAAATGCCTCAGTCCAATACAGAATCCAAGAATGACACCAGTATTGAGTCCAGTACTGATACTGGATTGGATTACCTTTATCTCTAACTTTAATTAAGCTTAAATTTAAGAGTTTTGTAACAGCAACAGCTTTTTCTCTCACGGTCACACCTATTCTAATATTATTTCTCTTACTAATATAAATAGTTCATGATTGATCACCACAGAAATGCTACTTAAGACTCATGTATATATAAAATTAATAAATTAGTTATTGAACAGTTTAACACGTAACAATGAATTAGAGATCACAGAGGAAAAAAAGTCTGAACTGTGATCTGTCTCCAGAAGGAGCAAAGGAGATATGCTGTATCTTTATATTTTTTGTTTTATTTGCAGAAATACTTCCCTCCCATAACTGTACTTTCCCATAATTTAATTGTATTTGTAGATTTGCGGTGATGCAGTGAGACAACTCAGTACCTTTTCTTTTACAATAAACATTTTATTGTTAAGACAGTTAAATATTTAGTTAATTTAGAGAGTAAGAAAATTGTTTTTATTGGAGAAATTGGTATATGCTAAATTCTGTATCAGCAAGTCAGAAACAAAACTACGTGTTGGAAACTGGCCTCAAAATCTCTGGTGCATCTCTAGAAATAGTTTCCGTACCTGTAGTTGAAAGATGTCATATCACAATGAGTTAGTAGAAAAGTAAATAAATGTTCAGAACTGTGGAAGGCTACACTGTAGTTTGAAGTATAACTGATAATAACCTCATAGAACCTCACTTCAAAAAATGTAAACTATCCCTTTAAATGGTGTCAGTGTCTGCAAGACTGCAAGATGGAAGATCCACATTATGCATTTTTTCCTCAGAATTGATCACACAAAATATCACCCACCTACCTACACACTGCTTCAGTATCTTACCCACAAATACAGGTACATTTATTGAACAACAAAGCCACTATTTTTGCAGATTTAGACAAGATAATGCTGATATCCAAAATGGAGAATTTTTTGCGTTCCAAATGCACCAACACAAAACTGGTAGGTTAAGTAGCGTTGCTTTTATGTCTTTACCTTTTACCATCTCTCTAGTCTCCTGGCTGCTTTGATACAGGTAATATATGCACCTGTGCAGCTTCCACTATCATGCACTCTGAATATTTATTCACTCTCACAGACACCAGATGCACAGTGGGTATGTTGCTAGGCTTTCACTGATTCTATTTATAATAGGCAAGCAGTTTCTTTTGTTTTTGTGAACATGTTTTTTTTTTGTTTGTTTTGCAGTTATGTGTAAGATCACAGCGATTTGTCATTTATTTTTGCAGTGACTTGGCTAGATGAGATCATAGACCCATTGTAATGCTTTGGCTTCCTTAAAGCCATTGTGACATAACATGAAAGAGACATGTAAAACGAATGGCATGCTAAACAAATGAAAGGATTCCATTTTTACTTTTCAATAGTTTAATATTACATTATCATAGCTTCTTTTTTGATAGTGATTTACAAAGTGCAAGTATATATTATTATGACTTTTTAGATAATAATTCTAAATAAAGAATTTCAGTGAACTGCTACTAATATTAAGTACATTTTAGATAAAAATGCCATCCAATGTGATTGCTTTTGCCTATGCAGCAAGGCATATGACTACAATGCTCCAGTGCTCCTCACTCAGTTGTTGTTTTACCTTCAGAGCTTATGCATCCCTTTGCATCAGCATCATCTGCAGGCTCCTCTGCAGATAGATAGCATAGAAATTAATTCAGCATCTGCCTACTTCTCTCTGCTCCTTTCTTATTAGGTTTGCTCTGTATAGCTATGCTTAAGGAATATTAGTCTTCACTTTGAAAATAAAAAAGAAGGGGAAACTCAGATGAACATAGGACACAGAGTAATGCATGGGACATGTGCTGTGTTTCTTGTCAAATAATTTCAGTTAGCTGTCCTAGTAAAAGTAAATCCATGCTCAAATTAAGGTTTTAATTATTGACAAAAAAATTTTCAGCGTAGCTTATCTTAAAGCAGAATAAAATATGGTGAAAAATAATTTGCAACATGAAAGAAAAAGTTGATCTACACACAAAAAATTGGATTTGTTTTACAGATCTAAGAGTAAAGATGACTTGAAAGATTTAAGTTTAGCTTAATTACAGATAATTCCCCTTGGTAAACAGCTAACATAGTGCTAACAGCTAAAAGCTTTGTGTTTCTGCAGTTTATTTCTTATAAATGATGGTATCAACCTTTAGTATTTGATCTACAGTTCTTAAGCCTCAAGATTTAAATGTTAACTTTATTTCTTAGATTTAACTACTAACTGGCTGCAACTTTTCAGTCCCTAAGTTTTCCCATCTAATTTACATATTCTACCTGAATATCTGTTTCCTTTAACTGAAATTATTCTTATCAAAAATAAATTATTGCATTAAAAATAACTTGAAATTAACATTGGAAACTTCAGGAAAAGCTTTGTTGGCAGGTTTATAAAGCTACTTTGTTGATGAAAGAAAGCAATTTTTGAAGAACTTAAACATTGGTACCATTAATATAGCTGCAGTAAAGCAGTTTTTCTTATCGTGTTTTTTAAAAATATATAGATATATTTTTTGACTTCAAACTGCAGTTGAATTTTTTAACAAATCTTATATTAGCTCACTCTTTTCAACTTTTGTTTTTCTGTAGTGATTATATTCACAAGGACAGCAACACTTTTGTTTGAAACCAGTGTAAGCTTAAATAAGACTCTTCCAGGTCAAGAGCTTTGTTTTTTCTGACTTCATTTTGAATGATGCCAAATTCTATGCAGAAACATATTACATTTGGGAATTGGAACAAGGGAAGACATGATCAGAATCTTTCGTCCCTAATTTTGATCCAAGTAATTTAATATTAAGCACTTGCTGATACTGAAACCCAATCAATAAAGTTAAAGTCAGTGCCATACGTGCTTAAATTTAGGTCTAATTGATGATTCTGCTGGTCAGCTTCAACATGCAGCTCCAACTCTGTGGTGTCTGACTCTAAACATAAAACTGTTGGCTTTAAAAAAAAGTTGTGTCTTGCTCCTGCTTACAGTGTTTTCATATGTAGCACTTTGCTGAAGTCCAAGCTTAAGATAGAATGTTTATTCTATGTTATAATATGGTTCTTGGACAGTTTGGCTCATAACCTGTTTTAAAGAACTTTTAGTCTGTTGTCTGTGGGCTAAATGTACTGAAAAAGTTGGTCTCCTGCTTTATAGTTTGAGTTTTAATGAAAAGTGCTTATCTGCTTTCTGCATGGCTACATTCTATACAAACAACGTATGACTACAACATGCAGAGCACATTATATGACACAGACAAGCAGGTTGCAACAGAACCAAGTGTGGTGTCTCGTTCAATCTGAACATCATTGTGAAAGGTGAAAAAAAATTAGATTGTTTGGAATGAAAAAAAAAATTATAGATCAAAAAAAAAAAAAAAAAAAAAAAAAAAAAAACTTGCCAGAATATAGGGAGGGGGCTTTAAAAAATGAAAACACAGCTGCATAGCTCTCTGGCTGACAGTATGGGTCCTGCTGACATAACATCATAGACAATACACCAACAGCAGGGATCAGGGTGGAGTTTAGAAAAGTTCTGTAACACTGATCATTGAAAAATGCCTAAATTGGTACCCTGATATGATCAGGACATATATAATGTGAATTTTTTTCAGTATCAGTCACATGATGTTGGTGTGTATAAACCATAATAGTGTTGTTCCATTTTACTGCATTTTTGCAACATTTTGCAAGCTAGACAGATGTCACATTATAGTTTATGTCCTTAGTCCTAACTAGGAGCAAGATGAATGAAGGAAAAAACCAGGACAAACATTTAAGTGAAGAGAACAAAATAGGTTATACATGAAGATTCCAACGGTGTAAGAATTTTGATCTTTACTTGGAAAATAAATTGTATGTCTCAAGGGATGCAACAAAAATGAAGAAAACGAGGGACTGAGATTTGTAACAAGTAAATATTCTATCTAAAACATTTAAAAACAATTTTTGGAGTATTGCCTTATTTGGAAAAAAAATTAACAGAAGTTAGTAAGTTAGTAACCATGTAGTTATAGCCACTGTTAAGATTAGGCACCTCCATTTTTATACTTACTTTTTTTGGTTTAGATAAGAGTCATAGACAATAACATGACTCTTATCATGTTAAATGTGCTTGGTTTTGCTTCAAAACCAAGCACATTTATTAGAAAATATTTAGCAATGAAATAGACACCAAAGGTATTTAGGTCAGAAACATAGAGGTTGTACATATTTTATTTTGGAGACTGTGCTGCTGTACAGAATATATGCTGACTTATTGCTTATGTCAAATGTTTGTAGTAGAGAGTTAGTTCATTTTGGTACTGTTGAAACGCAACAATAGCATAAGTACTTCGAAATAAAAAGCTCTTTTTTATTAGAAAAACAACAGTCTGAGGAAAAGTTGCCTAAATGTACATGCAAAAAAATTATTTGAGAAAGTCTATTTCTATGCTCATACTTTGAAAAACCTATAGACTATAGTATATACATGTAGAGCAAACAAAATTTAATCATCTTTTCCAGAGCTCCGATGCTAAATTAACAACACAATTTAGCTTTGTCCAATGTAGCATAATTAACAGTTTCATCGTACCCTGTGGCTATGTGTGGGTGCATTTGTGTAGGTGTTAATACACTTGAGCCACAGTATGTGATAGTTGTGGCATGTACTTTGGAAAAGAGATTGTGTGATACAACGGTGCTCATTTCCACAACTCTCAGGAGTTCTGGCATACATGTTCTCTTGGTTTTGTGTGTCCTTCATCAAACCTGTGGAGGCTGGTGTATGATAAAGGCACTATTGCCTTCAACAGGAGGATCGTCCCACTTTTTCCCCCCTCATGTGAAGCTTTCTCTTGTTCAAGGCTCATCCTCATCAGAGCCAGGTTTCAAAACGAAATCAAGTGCCTCATTTAGCCAGACACTTGCTTGAGGGACTTTGATAATACAAAATGGCATGTGAGCAAGACAAAACGGAGCTGATCAAAGTGGCATTAAATCATGAATGAAATATTGTAGATATTTATATTAAATGTGTTTGAAGGAAGAGGATTAATGGATTACAAAATGTATTAAATTTTACATTTTCTTCCATATTTTGGCAGTATTAGATTCTTGTATGGCGATACAATATATCTACATTAAAAGCAAGCTACAGAGTCCTTTTGTGTTTTCTTTCATATTTGGGAAAAACAACAGGCAAAAACCAATGCTTGACCAAATTCTAACAAATTTGGTGAGCTCTGCTTAAAATTATGTTTGTGGTGAAAAGCTCCTGTAGTATTATAAAAATCACATCCAAGAATACACATTTATTAGAGTAAACTTAGACCAGTAGACAGAACAAAAGGAGGATGAAATTGCTGTTTCATTTTCATGTATTACAAATGAAGGAAAACTATTATTTTCCACCGACTTACAAGACATTTTTGACATTTTGCTTCATGCCCTTACATGCAAAACACCTCAGTGCATTATTGTCAAATTAATTTTGATAGCTGAACAAAATGGTCTCAGGAAAGGGGGAAAAAAATGACACTCTCTACATCAGAACACCATGAAAATTGGCTTTTTTGTATGTGTTGCTCTCTGCTTATTTTATGGCTCTAGGATTAGGTGTAATGTGAAATTTACAAGAGGGAGTTATGGTACAAACATATAATTTCCACATTTTCTCTGCTTTTTGCTGTTAATAATATATCTATATGTGATTAACATTTGCTAATCAAGTAAAAACCTTCTACAGTCGTGGGTTAATTATGCGTCACTTGGATCACAAATATGTAGATACTATGAAAAGTTTACTTATTTATTAGTTCATTTGAAGTAAATGAAATCCTGTCCTTCTGTAGGATTATTTTGCATACAGTGCCCTTCATATTTATTTGCACAGATGGTAAAGATCTGTAAATTGCCTTAAAATAAATTAGTCTTTTATACCAGTAGCATAATTTTGCAGTTAAAAAATCACACCCTTCATTTGACTAAATCTATTCAATGGAAAAACAAAAAATAAAACAAAAACACATTAGCAAATAATTGCTATTAACAAAATTACCAGTACCACAATTATTGCTTCCCTTATGATTGCTATAAAAATGTAACTTAAGCATTTTTTAATACATACCTTACAATTTAAGTTACATTTTTTAAATGAGTAATCAGTGACTTATATAAATATGACACAGCACAAAGACCTATAAATGTTTAATCACTTTTTAAAATGGAAAAGACAAGAGAAAATTTTGAAGTAAGGTAAATGTGCATTGATCCTCTGAAGTCATGAAATGGCTACAAGAAAATAGTTACTCGTATAAACAAGTTATTTGTAGCAACATTCTCACTGTGCTTTACAGAAAAACATCAACTGACATAAGGAATAAGATTAAAATACCTATGTTTATAGATGTTATAGTTCTCCAAAATCTGAGTTCGGAGGAGCATACACAGTTAAGTTCAAAGATTTTAATACCCAGATTTAGATTTAAAAGTAATCTTTTGACTTTAGCAGCATGTTTCTTCTATTGGAAGTAACATTGATGTTTTGGAATGGCCCAGCAAGAGTTCTGAATCTGTGGAGACAACTAAAGATCAGGCTAATGGCAAGAAGGCCTTCCAACCCAAAGATTTGGAGCTTATCAACAAAGATAGATTCTTAAAATGACAATCTAAGCATGTGTAATGCGGGTGAGAAATTATAAGTAAAGTTTGATTGCTGTAATGCCAACAATGATCTTTCCATTGATCATTGAGAAGCGTGTAAGCAGTTTTTGACACCATTCTTTTATAAAATGTAAAGAAAAACATACACGCACGCATGCACACACACACACGCGCACACACACACACACACACACACACACACACACACACACACAAACATATATATATATATATATATATATATATATATATATATATATATATATATATATATATTTTTTTTTTTTTTTTTTTTTTTTTCTTTTTCTAAATTAATTTCCCTTGTTGATACATTAGAGAGATATTGTATTTCCTGTCAGAACCAAACCTTTTGGTTCCATGAAAATAATTCTAAATCTTCCACTGATATGAATACTTTTGGGCTTAATTGTTGATATTGAACAGAAGTGGATTGAAAACAGAGCCTTGAGGAATCTCCCACATTTGATCTTAATTCATTTTGATTTATAATTGTCAAATGACAGAAAGTACAGCCTGTCTGACAAGTACAGTCAGAACCAGTGTAACACAGTACAAAACATATTACCGACTTTTTCAGTCTATCAATCAGCATGATCCACTTCATCAAATGCATCAGGGAAATCCCTTACCACCAACGGATGGTTGAGTATTTTGTATTTTTAAAAATTATTTTTAGAAATGTACAGATTTTTTATGGTTTTGTAAGTTTAAAAAACATTTTCATTCATTTTTTTGTTTACAGAAACTGAAGTCAAAATAAGCTCATTCAATAAAAAACTTATAAAACCCATCTACTAAAAGGTAAAATAAAAGAAAAAAAAATCGAGGAAAGCTCATAATTCTGCACTATTTTTATTTTCAAAACAATTAGAAAATGATGAAAGCAAAAACTAATGAGTGTGTGTGGCATAAAATTAATGTCAAAATCATATTTTGATGAGATACTTTTTCAATATGGCAACATGCCCAGGGCGTGGGCTATTCTTTCTCTTGCCAAATGTCATCTGGGATTGGCTCCAATGCCCTCCCACTGCCATCTCAACCTCAGAAAGAGGGTACAACAGATGCATGAAAAAAAATTTCTCTAAATTTCATGTTGTGTTTTAGTTCAGATAGCTCTCAAAATGCTTGACACAGGCAGTAGGATGTAAAAAAAAATAGCAAGCAATTAGAATTATAAAAGCTGTTGGAAAAAAAACCAGACTGGTAAACAAAAGAAACGAAATTAAATTCCTGCAAATTCTCTGGATCAACCAAAGCTGCAAACAAAAATGGCTGATATGTAGCGACCATAAAAATACGATAAAGACCATCTGATGTGTAAGAAACTGAGAGACAGGATTGATTCTATGAGCCTGATTGGGTTTTTTCTGCCTTTGTACTGACATGTATGTAGTGACCTCCGAGTGTCTGTGTGGTCATTCATAACCGCTCAGTAGTTGAGTGGAAAAAGCTGTTCACTCTTCATCCTCAATAAACATCCTCTTGACTACATAACATAGGAGTGACGAGTAACCCTCTTTTTTCCAGCCAATAGCAGAGGATGCTGCTGGATAACAGATATTTATATTAAAGCTGCACTATGTCACTTTTACAAAAAATAGTGGTTTTTTTTTTTTTTTTGCATATTTGTTAAAACTGTTACCATGTCGTGACAGTATGGTATGAGATAGATAAACTGTGAAAAGATCAAGCTCCTCCACCTCTTCCCTGAGCTACTATTGCTGTCTAAAAAAATGCACCACTCCTGACCAAAAAACAACCAATTAGAGCCAAGAGGAAGGTCTTAGCGCTGTCAATAACACTTGTGTATGCACTGCTAAATATGTTAATGGTGAAGAAACAACTTACCATTCCAGGAAAACTGTTTATCCGTCGTCATCGATGGCCATGCTAACCATCCTTAGCATTTGTGGCAAGCTACGTCATGGTGGACCAGCTTTAACATAGCAGAGAGCTAGGAGGGGGTGTAAACTGCCATACATTAGGGTGATTGACAGCACTAAGACCTTCCTCCTGGCTCTGATTGGTTGTTTCTGACTGAGTGGCGTATTTCTGTAGTTAGTACTGGGAGAACTGGGAGAAGGCGGAGGAGATTGATTTTTTTCACAGATTATCTGTCCTATATTATACTGTGACTACATAATAATACTTTTAACAAACATGTAAAAAACTTTTTTTTTTTTAACAAACGTTACATACTACAGCTGTAAATTTTTGTTTTATGTTTGATTTTTGTGTTCATAAATTTTTTTAAAAAGGAACACGTTTGAATGTTCACACTTTTAGAATATATCTTGCTAGTAAGTACATAGTTTACACATTTTACTAGAGATGTCACAGTAAGTGTTTTTTGTCGCTGATATGATTAAAGTTAGTTAAAAATAAGCATTTGCTGAATCCCAGTTCAAGACTTTTTAAAAACTCTTAAAACTCAGCAGCTTTAGTGTTCAGTTGTTAGTGCTCAACAATGAAATGTACACATTACATTTCATTGTTTTCATATAAGTATTGTGATTGTAGCTAACTTAACCTATGCAGTGGAGTTAAGGTTGCTGAAGTCTCTTCTGAACAGTTACAGATGTTTGTCTCAACTAAAGTTTCTACAGGACAGTCCTATGTTTCTAAAGGTATATCTGACTTGACACATGTGACAACAATCCTAAATGAACTCATATCTTACTCATGCCGATTACATTTTTATGCAGAGCTGGTAGCTGAAGTGTAGATTAATATTACCATGCTTATTCTGTTTTGATTTGACTCATTGATATTTCAGTTCATAACAGGTTTCACTATAGTTACAAATAATCTTGTGTGCACAAAACTGACGAAAAAGTTGTTCTTCTGCTGGTTAAGAACAGAATTAGTGAACAGACATTTATGTAAAATTAAGCCATCACATCGGCCTTAGTTATTTTGGCTCTGAATGGTGTCATCTGGTCTATTGGTGTCACTGTTCATAAGAAACAGGTTCTGCATTGATGTGAAATTGTTCAAAGTGCTGCAGTGCATACAACCATGCTCCTATTCAAGCTGCTAATGGGAAGATTTACAAAATAACTCAAGAATGTGGTCTCTTCCATCACTGTTCACCAAATTTTCTTCTACACCTAAATTACTCAATTCATCTTAAACATTTTCTTTGTGGCTGGCAAATAAACTTTAGGTTCATTACCTGTTCCTACCAGGCTGGAGTGTGTGTATCAATTTCACTAGTGTACATGGTAAATAGACAAAATTTACATAGCAGCTGTCCAGTCATACTGTCCACTTAAAGCACTTTACACTACAGACACCCATTTGCACTCATAAACACACACACATACAGTTGAAACCAGATATTTACATACACCAAATAAAAAGACACATACACATTATTTTCTCACTGTCTAAATTTAAATCAGACCAAACTTCTCTTGTTATAGGTCAGTTAGAATTACCAAAAGTATCTATATTTGCTAAAAACTTAGTGAGAACATATTTTAGAGATTTTTTTAAATTTTCTTCAAATTCATAAGTTTACATGTATTTGGTCAGTATCAGGGGTATTTGTCTTTTAAACTTTTCAAGTTTCAATTGATTGCACATGCAAAAGTGTTGCAGACTGCCCTTTTTTAATGAGGATTTTGTGTGTGCTAATGGCTGTCATCACAGAGAGTGTGGAAAAGTGGAGTAGCCATAAAAGGAAGATGAAGTAGAAAGCCATTATGCTAAAGGTATAATAATAATAATAATAATAATAATAATAATAATAATAATAATAATACATGTCATTTAAATAAGTATACAGTTTGGTACAACACAACAGTAAAAACATTTAAAGATCAATTAAAATAAAGCTCTCAACAGCTGTGTTAAACTCCACAACTCCCTCCCACCCCACCCACACCTCCATCAGTTCAATCTTGCCTCCAATCTTTCTGTGACAATTTGAAAATAAGGGATATTTTCAAGGATATTACTTGACCCAACCATTGCAAACCAAGGTAAGCCCATAATAATTTATTACATAATGAATGTGCTTCACAAGCTTGTAAAGGAACTTTGAGGAGAGAAAACTCTTGCACAAAGGAGCACACAGGACATTTTGCTTTATCTTCAATATCCGTTTGGCTCAGTGATGGTTTTCTGGTCTCTGGTGTCTGTTAATGATCAGTTTTGTTTGTTACAAAAACACGGCCTAATATTTAAGTTTCGTTGCAGTGTTTTTCGTTTTGGTTTAATCGCATAAATATTGTTAGCATTCCAGCAACATTAATCTGTCCCACACAGACATCGTTTGCTCGCACAATTTGTGGAACATGCAGCAGATAAATATAATCTGCATCACCCTTTCTGGGCTATATAGATGCTCTCCTGCAGAGCATCCAGACATAATAGTGTTATGCTGCCATAAAGTGATGGTGCGCTGGAATTATTCAGTAATCCTGCAGCTCAAAATCAGCATTGCTGGAGGATATTTTTAATTTATATTTTATTATTTTTTTATTCTTATATTATATTCTTTAAATGTTCCAAACATTTGACAAAAAAATCTCTTCTGTCATTGTATTCATGCCTCCTGCTCGCCATAGTAGGGGCAGATATTTTTTTCATGCCAGTTTACCCCTGCTTTTCAAATTTGCTATATAAAGATGCAAAAAAAGCACCTGCACCTGGTTCTGGTTTAGTAAATCATATTGCGGGTGGTAAGTCATTACATTTGCATATCCTCCTCCCAGTATTTTGCACTTTTTGATGATCATCCTATTTTGAAGGAAGTTTCCCCATCCAAGGGGGTGCCCAGCCCCGCCAATGAGACAACCCACCTTGCGAGAAGATCTCGACATGTAGTAATTGTAGGTTTTCACTGTCAATGTCATTAATTTTATGAGCCTATCGACAGATTACGTCGTGAGCTATTTCCGTCCCTACATGGTCGCGCCTCTACTTTCAGCTCTCTCTCAAGTTAGTTTTATAGTTGACACATCGAACTGGGGACAAGGGTGTGCCCATGCTAATGCACGTTTGCCTACAGCATTTATAGTTGAAACCAAATATTTACATAAATTGTAAAAAAATATCCCTTTGTTACTCACCATTTGACAACAAATGTGACATTTTTACCAGTGATAGGTCAGGTTGGACTGCAAAAGTTGTTTCAATTCATTAAATGTCAGTGGGGTTTTTTCGTCCAAGTGATTTCTCAAAAAGCAACATAAAAAGCTCTATTGGCGTTTGCAAATTCACGCATAATTAAAGACCTTTATTTTTGGAGACATATCCTGTGGGCTGATGAAACTAAAACTGAATTGTTTGGTCATAATGGCTAATGTTACATTGAGAAAAAAAAGAGGGAAGCTTTATCATGTGTGTGTTTTGCTGCCGGAATGATTGGTGCATGATTGGTGCAGAGAATAGATGGCATCATCAGGAACAAAAAAAACATTATGTGTAAAGTTTAAAGCAACATCTCAAAAGAACAGACATAAAGTTAAAGCCTGTACATGAGTCATGCAAATGGACAATGATCCTAAGTCTACACCTAAATCAGTTTCAAAACAGCTTAAGGACAACTTGCCAAAAGCAATGTTTTGGAGTGACCATCACAAAGTCCTGACTGTGGACAAAGCTCCAAAGGTATGCAGTCTTCTAAACCTCAGTTACACCAGTTTTGTCAGTTTTGTCAGTTTTGTTAGCCAAAATTCCAGAAAATTATTGTGAGAAATTTGTGAAAGAATTATGTCAAGTAGTTAAGAAATGTATGGCATCTTCTGAATTTGAAGAAAGTAAAAACATATGAAATAGGATGTCATATATAAACAAATAAGTTACTGCTTAACAAACTGCAAGTAATAGTAAACTCAAAAACTCTTCAAGAAATTACCAGGAGAGGCTTTGGTGGGTGAAACTAGGAAGACTGTATGAACACCATCATAAACCTAAAGCATCATAACTACTGAGACTATTACTTATTTCTAGTCAGAACCTGCATGTTAAATTGAAATTACTCTTTCTTTTTAACTCACCTCTGATGGAAATGTAAATTAAAAATATCTTCTGCACCAGATGATATTTTCCAGGAAAACACCTACACAGATTGTTGATAATACCAGGGGGGTGAATGTGTCATAAGTGCCACAAATCACTATTTTGTCTAATTTATCAAAGAGAAAAAAGAAAAAAAGCATAATTAACTTTAAAATATACATTTATTTTGTATTGTCAAAATTAAAAATATCTTAGAATAGTCTGGCTGTTGCTTTAGACTGCATAATGGGATTTTATTCTGGAAATGACTGTGACATATGCAATATAACATGTCAGCAGAGATGCCGTTAGTTGGAGTTTAAGAATAATTCTGTAAATTGTGTTTGTTTGCTGTGTTTTAGTATTGCTGCTCATCCTTCAAAATGTCATCTACATTTTCCTGTGGGTTGTTTATACTTACCACAGCAGGCTCCAATAACAAATATTTAACTGTTTTTGCAGAGCAAGACAAATCAGTCCACTGCACCGATGAATGTCGTGCACTGGGACACTCTGACAGATGCTGGATGCCAAAGTTACGGGTAGGAAGCCAAGCAGACAGCGCAGATAATCGCACCAACCTTTTCATCCCTGTGGGAATGGATGCCATGGTAGAGACAGAGATTTATGGCACCATCAGCTGCAGCAGCAGAAAAACCCTCACCACGTTTGGAAAAGAACAGCGGGACAGTACAATCCTCGTGGCCAATGTTAAACCTTACTTAAAATCGCAGCGTGCGCTAAGCCCACCGCTCCAAGAGAGTCCATCTGCATCCAGCAGCCCCACCAAGAGCGGCGCGCCCCCGGACTTGGCCAGCCGAGAGCCCAAAGAAGAGAGGGACGGGGGATCAGACAGCAGTGCCTATGGCCCTCCAGATGGCCAGTGCTCCCCGCTGCACACCGAGCTGGAGGAGCCCTCCTACCTGACCTGTGAGCTCAGGCCTAAGTCCCTGTCAAGCTGTCTCATTCACAGCTCTGTCATCAGTCAGGAGTGTGGGGGGTCGGATTGTGCTCCCGACCAGAGGGACTCTGGTAACTGACAGGTGAGGCGACAGCACTCTCAAGCTTTCTCTCACCTGCCAGGGGTGTGATGATGATGATGATACCCCGGATTGATGACCAGGAGTTGATTTATTTTGACCCCCAGAGGTGTTCAAACACATTGTATAACCAAAAACCATCTGCTTTCTATGTTTTATGTTCTGTTTGTTTTTTATTTTTTTATTTTTTTAGTTTGTGACTTGTTGTGTTTAGGTGAAATATGTGTCCTTGACTGGTGTGAAAGTTTTGAGCGGGATATCGGGGTGGTGGGGATCAGTGCTTACCTAACTTCAAATGTTTTCATGGTGTACTGTACATGTCAATTTAGATGTCTGTATTTTACACATTTTCCAGCTCCGATTTTGTGAGGCTATTGAACAAACTGCTACTGTTACGCTACGAGTCCTGTCTGCTTTTGTACAGTGAAGCTTCTGTCTCCATTTAGTGTGTAAGGACCATTACTTTGAATATCACAAAGGAGCTGAAATACATATCAAGTGACGTTACATTCAAAAAAAGTGAAGTGTCTTATGAACTGTTAATGGTGGTGCAACAGGGAATGTCCCTTTTCATAAAAACCATTTAAAGTTCCTAAAAAAAAGAAACATTTTTTTAAGAATGTATTTGTAATTTTATTGTCGTCCTCTCTGCAGTTTATGTGGAAATAAGCTGTGCTTAATGTGGGCTACTGTACTCGTTGTGTACTTTATTAAATTTGTATACACTGTGCGAATGAAAGACAGTTTTTTTGACTGAGGCAACTTCTGAAGCTGTTGTGGTTTATGTGAAAGAAGTGGATTTATGTCTTTAAATGTTCTTTTATGTGTTCATGACAGATAGCACTAGTGACTGAAAAAGGCATGGGCAGGTTACCAGTTTCAATTTAATAAAATCTTAAAAGGTTTTGATTTCAAAACAAAAAAAGGCATACCATTCTTACAGTTTAAAAGTCATTTAACTGAGAGACCATGAAAAGAAAGTACCAGACTGACTCAAGATTTCAACTGCCGTATAGAGCAAAATGACAACCTGGTTTTCCTCCCCTACCTGATGTTGCACACTGATCAGCTGGCGATATGACGACTGCTATGCTTTTCTCTTGCAAACAAAAAAAGTGTATGTTTAGAAGAATTATTTTTACTGTTGAAAGCTACTGCTACATTTAGCAGATGTTTCTTCTATAGTTTTGCTTAAGTCTATGTATTAAAATACAAAAAAAGAAATAAATGGATTTGATAACATCATATCTGTAAAAATCAATCATTAACCTTACCTATACACTGTGTACTTGAACATGTTATTTATCAGCAATTCAGAGCAACTTCTGGAGGAAATAACACTGTACACAGCTATTTATATATTTAATAACATTAAATGAAACCAGGCACTCTGGGTTAGTGCACCCCACAGAAGATTAGTTGACTTCCTCTGCTTAGAGCTTTTTCTTAAAAGTATGCATCACATCAATGGACGTGTTTGTGCTATTTTCAAAATCACTGTCGTCACGGCTACCGTCAGTAAATGTCTACTAAGTTTGCTGAAATATAAATGTGTCTGACAAACGGTGACACGTGGATCCAACTTCAGCTCCAACTACAAGTTTCAAGCAGGGACTGTTTCAGTGAATTCTTTGATTAGATCAAATTAAATTTTAATGATCCCCATGGGGGAAAGTAGGTCATCTTGGCAGCAAAAGGGACTGTACAAACAGCAGATTAAAGGTTATGACAAGTATGTGCAAAAAGAAAAAGAAAAAGAATGAGACAGTAAATAAAAAGGAAGTTTCCTCAGAAGGCTTTGAAACGCTGCATCTTTACTGAGTTGATGAAATGTCTATCATTTGCTGTCTACCTCATTAGATTTGCAAGAGTGCAAATTTGCTGTTTGTATGCATTCTGCACAATTTACCATTCAATCAAATGCAGATAAGGGTAGGTCTGACAGACAGGCTAGGAAAGCAGGCAGCATATTAGAGCAGCCCAAACTGCTCATTTTTATCCAAACACAACCTGCTTTTCAAACATGGCTTCCCACTTATTCATCCAGGGACATAAACACGGCTGTGGCCACAGTAATATTATTTACAAAAACCCAAGAAGATATGTGCTGCATCTGCTTGTATTTGTGCCATGTTTAAGGATACACATGGATTTCTGTTTGGACAGCTGGATCACTAAACTAAATAATCCTGGGAATGTTGGAATGTTTTCCATTTTGTATCTGTAAAACAATCTCACAGAAGCCTCCCATTTCTCCTCACTTAGTTTAGTTTAGTTTCTCCATCTGGAGACACCGACTTTTGTCACCCTAGCAGAGTGAGAACGGTTTGAGAGTGCCTTGGTTTTTTTTCTGGATAACAGAATCCTGTCATCTACTGAGAGCCGACTATAAGTACGACTCCGTTTCTCCTCGGGGAAAACACATTAATTTGGATTTTGATTTGCATTTGTTTTGGTGCTAGTATTGACACAATTCCAGACCTAGATGTCTCATCTCAGCAGGCAGCTCTGATGAGCTCATCTGCATAAGTTGAAATACTCTTTGAGAGGGAGATTGCGTGGGTCACAGCATCTCATCCCATTGAAATACAGACAGAAACATCACATCATTTTATCTGTATCAGTCCCAGGGTTTCAGAACATGGTGGAAGGAGACAGGTGAGCAGAATGTCAAGTAGAAAGGAGGCTGAACCATTTACTGCAACACTTACTCCTCCAACTACATGTTTACCGGTGGATCACTTAGGGATGTAAAACAGGTTAAACTTCTGCCATAATTATGCATAATGTTCTTTGAAGCGAACCCTTTTTTTTTTTTTTTTTTTTTTTTTTTTTTTTCAAATTAATGCAGCGCTGTACACCACAGCTGCTTGACAAAAAAGTGCAATGTTGTTGAGGGAATCTGAATGCAGATTAAGGACTAGCATGAGCTGCAGGATGAATATGACTTGTCTCACAGAATGATTATGGTCACAGTAAAAAGGAATTACAGACAATGAAACTGATCTGTGTAATACCTCCATTCTTCTACATTTTACATACACAAATGATCTATTCAGATGAAAATGGAATGAGCACTGTACCATTCAGTTGTGAAAAATTGACATGCTCACCCAGAGTACTTAAGCTTTTAATTCAATAATTCAATAACACAGGCGATTAAGAGCTTGTCTTCCACCTTCACTAAATTCTAAAGGAGATGGTTCCACTTGGCTGGAAACTGTTGGTGGGGAAACAGCGAGCAAGCGAGAAACATAAACAATATTGAGAGTGTAGTTTTCATTTTAACTGGGAGATGTCATTGAACACAGCATGCATTCCCCTTAGGGCAACTTCTAAAAAGCTGATTTTAGCTCTATTAGCATGGAGAAAACATAATTGAAATAGCAAAACCTGGGAGCCATTAGGCAATGTAAACTTAATTCTTCTGTAGTTGTTACTGGAGCGTGAATTTCACAACTACTTTATATAACACACACAATGCCTCGCAAAAATATTTTCACATATTTTCATGTTGCATCATAAACTTCAGTGCATTATATCAGGATTTTAAGTGATAGGTCAGGGGTCTACAATGTACATGTGATGTTTTAGCCTGGAAGGGGCAGTTCTGAAGAAATTTGACCAATTAAAAACAGAAAATGAGTAATGAGTTCATACATAAAAATAAAAGGAAAACTAATTTTAAGAGGTCTTCCATCTAGATAGTTTATAAAAATATCAACAACAGCATATAACACTATTGGTAAAAGTTTTTTTTCAGTCCTTAAATATTATTAGCATGAAAATTAGATACTATTTCTTTTAAATGAACAAATATGAAAAGGGCTCAACTGGTCACAACTGTGTTTACTGTAATCACAGTTTTACTTCTCAAGTTAAATTTTCCCTCATTCTAAAACCTAAAATAGAAATAAAATGCAGTAATATATTTTATAAACTCAAAAAAAATCAGGTTTTGTGACTAGAAAAATGGTATGTAGTATCAGCAAAGAAAATAGCTTTTATATAATAAGGGTTGTTGATCCCTGATAGAGATAAATGCAAAGTCCTTGATAACTGGCAAGTGAAAAGAAAAGGAGGCAGGGATATAAATATACAAATCTAAAAAGTATGTCAGGGACGGTGGTGGGGACTGTGGTAGTAGTTTGTCCCGCAATTGGTGGGTTGCTGGTTCAATTCAGTCATTGTGTCCTTGGGCAAAATACTTCACCCACTTTGCATGCTGGTGGTGGTCAGCCTCGCCTCTGTCAGGCTGCCCCAGGGTAGCTGTGGCTAGTATCCAGTTGCTTGCCACTATCAGTGTGTGAATGGTTGAATGACTGAATGTAGTGTAAAGCCCTTTGGGGTCCTCTCGAGTGGAAAAAGCACTATACAAGTACAGGCCATTTACCATTTAATTGTGATATACCTAAATAAAATCCAACGTGTAAAAGACCAGTGGGAAAAAATTAACCCCAAACTCTACATTCCCACTGTGAAACATTGTGGTGGCAGGGTCTGATTTTTCTTCAGCAGGGACAGGGAAGCTGGTCAGAGTTGATGGGAAAATTGTTGGAGCTCCACACAAAGCAATTCTACAAGAAAACCTCTTAAACACTGGAAAAGACTTGATATCGGGGTGAAGGTTCATCTTCCAGCAAGCAATGATCTTATACATTCAGGTATTTCAACAAAAGAATGGGTTAGATCTAAATAAATATTTCTTAGAATTATCCAGTCAAAGTCCAGACTTAAATCTGATTGAGGATTTTGAGGATTTGTGGTAAGACTTTAGAAATTAATGCTGACAAATGCTCTTCATCCAAACCAACAGTGCTTGAATTATTTGCAAAGAACGGGGGGGCTTTCATTCTCTAACTCTGCAAAACACATAGAGGAGTATCTCACAAGCTGTTATTATAGAAAATGGTAGTTGTACAAATAATTGTCTCAAAGGGGCTCAAACCTGATGTTACTGTTGTCAAAACATTCTGGAAACCATCATTGTCCTTCTAATTAAAAGTTCAGATTTCTTTATGTTCATCTACATCAAATTCCAATTAAATACATTGAAGTTGGTGGTTGTGACATATGTAATAATTTGAACAATTAAAGGAATACAAATACTTTTGCAAGGCAGTGTACTTCAGGGTTGATTTTACATATGTGTTTTTTAAAGCAATATTTTCGATAAACTTGAAAGTATTAACTTTTCTCCTTTTAAATCAGAAAAAATAAACCAATTTCATAAAATGATCCAAAGATGACACCAAAACATGTTTAAACATCTATCCGCAGCTTACCTTTAGGAAATGATTTTCCTATCAGAAGTCAGTTGTGTTGACAAATATAGCATTCCTTATATATACATGTTAAATGTGGGACTATGGCCAGAAGCTGTTCAGCTTACTGCCGTGATAGTTAGCAGAGAGTTACAACATTATTTGCGTGGTGGCAAAATCAGCAGCCAGTGGGAGAATTAGATCCCCATCATTCACACACTGTTCCTGTACTTCTTTGGTACAAATGTGTAATAAAGACAGAAGACGTTTTTTTAGAGCTTCTTACACAGCCAACATATCTCTTCTCCATGATTTCAATTTTTTTTGCCCAACTTGACTTTTGCTTTACTTCTGAGTACCAACAGAAAAAAAATCTACTAAAAACTATATTCTTCAGTACCTCAAAGCAAAATGCATCATTCTCCACATTCATTGACACTCATATTAAAGATGCAGAAAAAAATCTTAAAATACATTCTTTTGCTACTGCAGAAGCATAATATCATGCTGGAAATCTTTAAAAAAAAAAAAAAAAAAAAAAAAAAACATTTAGTGTGACTTCACTTTTTAAGTGGGAGAAAAGGTCCACATTTACAAATCATTGTTTTGTTGTTTTTACAAAATAACCTCTAGCAAAATTAGTATAACCCCTAAGAATTCTTTAAAAAAACTGTCATATTTTATACTTTGAAGAAATAAAGAATAAACTTTTAACATAGAGTGAAAACCTAATAAATTTCGTAGTCTTCAATGCCTGGGGTACAAATATAACTCGAAACAGAGGCATAACTTTGCCTTACTTCAAAATGGTAAAGACAAGAGAAAATGCTTTTTAAGTAAGGCAAATATGTGTTGATCTTCATAAAACCAGGAAATAGCTATTCATCTAAACCAATTTGTATCTATAGTGAAAACTATGTTTAAATCAATTGGAACTGTGACAAACAAGGTTGGACATGGACCCGGGTTTATCTTACCACCACACAAAGTGAGGAGGATTGAAGGGAAGTAAAGAGAAATCTTTAAAGCTCAATGGCAACTAATTAGATTAAATGTTTTATTTTGAGGTTATGCTACTGCAACAAAAAATATATTTATGTCAGCACTGTTTAATGTATCTTTCATAAGGGAAAAAGTAATAGTGAAGCATGATGTGTGTTAACAAAAGATAATTTTGCCCTTCAACAATACAAAACATTAGGAATACAAGTGAAAGTAAACCATCCTTGTAATGAGGAAAGCACATAATCTAAGCATTAAAGTCCTCCAGCCACGTGAATTTTTGTTGATCTCCATGTACCTTGAAAGTGAGTGAAGTTATGCTGGAAACTCATAAAAAACTACAGATGATATGTCAAGATACTTTTGGGATCAAATTCTAAACTGAATCCCCCTTCACTGGTTGAGATAAGGGATTTTATAAAGGGAGCTGTAAGCTAGGAGTAGGTCAGTCTGAGTTCTCATAGTATAATAACCTTGAGCAAAAATACCACAATAGATACACAGAAACCTTAAGCAAAAATGTTTTACATGATTCAATTCCTTATATTTGGAACAGAAAAGCAATAATCATTCATACTGCCCTCCAAAAATAATAAAATATAGTGAATATTAAAATTATAACAACATTCTTATAATTTTACCTTTAATACACAAATGAGAGCACACATATAGAATAAACAGACCCTAAATTAAGTGGTAGTGCTAATCAAACATGTAAATATTATATGCTTTTCTATCCTACTCTTTAGAAAGTACCACTTTCATTTTTTACAAGTTATTATCTTTCTGCCCAGGTAGGGCATGTTGTCAGCTGCCTAATAGACACAGTTGTAGTTTGCCCACTGAAGTTTAAAATTTTCATAAAGTAAATGGCCAGAATTGCATTTCCTTTTCAACAACAGTGCAAATACATTTTTAAAAAAATAGTCAGTTAACAGATATATTAATTTCAAATTCAGGATTAAAAAAAAGTTTTTTAAAAAAGAAGTGAATTGGTTCTTCAGCCAAGTAACCTGCAGTGCAGAACAACAGGTTAGGGAGGGACAATGCTGCATTGTGCTCATAAATTGCCAGAGAAAACTGGCCACTCTGGCACATTCTCTGGCATCTCATTAAAATGACTTAAAACCACAGGAACGGTGTGACAGAAAGTGGTTCATGCCTGCCCTCTGTAAGTTGTAATCAAGGTTCAAATGAAAGGCAAAAATCACTAAAATTGTCTTGATTTTTTTTTTTTTGGGGGGGGAAATTAAAATGACAATTTTTTCTTAGCAAAACTATCAGTTTTGTTATAACCTTAATCATGCTTGCAGTCCATGCCCTAAAATTGGAATTTTAAGTTCTGATTTTGTCAATAAATTAGTCTAAAAAAATCAAAGAAATTCTGAAAATCTTGTCTCTAAGCTATATTAAAATATGACTAAGCAGCATCTCCTTGTTATGTTTCATATCCTTGGCATTTATAGAGACTTAAAAAGGGATTGTGTGGTTTATTTATTTATTTAAGAAATCAAATACAGCTATTTTTTTACTGGCTGAGCTAAGACTGGGCAAAGAATATGGTTATTCCAGCCCAATGAAAACAGACTGTGAAAAAAAGCCAAACAGTGAGCCAAATTGATTAATGTGTTGTTAGATTTCTACTAAGCAAAGTGACATCGAAATAAATGTGCACGCCAAATTTCACCACTGAGTAATGTTTTCCCTAATTCGGAGTTGACGTACGGCTCGGGTGATGTACATGTGTACTTCCACAATCTGTTTTTCCTTATAAATAGCAGACAGAATTGACAGAGAAGTCAGAGGCTTTGCAAAAAAATGGCATACCTTCACCCACAGCCGTTCCCACCCCAACCCTCCCTTAAAAGGTGTCTAACATAATTTACTCCGTTTAGTTTTCATAGAGACCGTCAATAATAAACAACCCTTTCCCTGACCCCCTTTCGGCAGAAAATTCCAGACTCCACACACACCTCATTTTAAGTGCTTGTTAAAAAGGCATTTGCAACAGCACTCTCCTCTGGGAGGAGTTCAAAAACACACCGATCTGTCAATCGTGATTAATGTTTAACACAAAAAAATGCATATAGACTGAAGAAGTCATCTGGCAGGATTACACACAGGATTCACTACATGTTACTGGGTCATGACACACTTTCCTCACTTTGAATTGGGCAAAAATAGTCCTCTGCAAGCCTTTTTAGTGACAAAGTGGGCCAATATCTGCATAAAGTGGGGAAGCTAATGTGCTCTGTCATACGCTCAAGAGTCCTGAGTCTAAAATGCTTCACCCTTTAAGTGCTTTGTCTGCCATCATAAATAGGATAAAAAAGGGAGAAAATAGGTACTAGACAGAGCGAGACAGAGTATAGAAACAGGCCAAGCCTTTTAGAATCGATAGACAGTTTATTGAATCAATACACAGTTTAGTGCAGCGCAAAACCTGTCTGTCTGACCAAAAAGGTACATGTTGAATAAGATGGCTGATTAGGAGTCATGGAGGCATAAGTGCAGCATATTTCAGATCATCTCAGATACAGGCACACCTCTCTGCAACTGTTCAGGTCTTTGACATTGTTGTAGAAACTGCAAAGGTGGGGATGTCACAAAGCTTTGATGGAGCACATCAAATGTTAAGCTTCACGGTTTTGCTTTTATAGCAGTTAAAGAGCAGAGTTCTCATTAGCATTCTGTGCAAGTTAGCTCTGCAGTTAATGATGCAGCCACCTTGGCTGGAGGTGGTTTCAGTTTGAGTTAGTTAGGTTTTTCAAGGTTTGCATGAGTTTGCATTCCATTAGCACATATGTTCACTCTTACTTACCACTGAAAAAAATGTTTCATGAGAATATTACATTCATACATTATATGAGAATGAAAGCACAATGAAACACTTGTCTGTTGCACTAAGCAAAAAGCACATTTTTTAGATTAAAAATGAAGTGCATCACATGCAGGCTCAAAAGGAGACAATTATTTTATATAACAACCAATACATAAAAATGTTGCTTTTAAAACACACCTGCTGATTAAATGGTATCCACTTCTGGTTTTATGGTTAACTTTGTCCTTGCACAAATGCAAAGACATTTCCACAAAGCACAATGACATATATATGCATGAATGGTAAAGATCAGTGGAAAGTCTCTTTATAGAAAAAAACTCTAAATTTAATTTTATTACATTTGTTCACTCAGTGGCAAAAGTCTCCCCTAAAGAAACTGTTGATTTTATAAAGGGCACCAGGCTCATGTTTATTTGTATAGAATTAGTGTAACCAAAGGAGTTTTTTATTTATACTTTACTTATTTTAATTTGTTCAGAAAGTAACTTTTTATTAGTGACTTATTATTATTCATTAGTGACTTAGTCAGTTTCCTTGTAGTATCAGCAGGATGTAACAAAGCTTCTCAAATATTTAGCTGTGCTTCAAAATGGAAAAGATAATAGAATATATCCTAGAAGAAAAGCAGATGTGTCATGATAAAATCAGAAAATAGCTAATCACTTAAGTTCTCGTTTTACAGATTTGCTGACCCTAAGATGTCAGTTTTTTTTGCAGGTCTCCAATGGTGACCTTTGTATATTCTTTATACCGCTCTTATCCTCCTGCTCAGTGCAGGGGATGCCAAGATAAACTTGGAACCACCCTTGTTGGGCACAGTTCCAGTTTTAACCTGTTACTAATACTCTGACTGTGAAAATGAATGGCTCTAAGTGATTAGCTATTTTCTGTTTAAAGATAAAACAAATTCTCCAATATATTTCTGATCAGTGAATAAATCATACCACTACCAAGTTGTGGTAAAAACAGCCCTCTTTGTTGAGGAAGTTACTACTTCAGGGAGAAGACTCACAATGTGCTATTTTAATAAAAGTGCAATGTTTCTTTTGGAAATCCTAGAGTTATGATGAAAGTCTACATTGTCTGGAGAATACACAAAGATATTGATGTTCAGAGTTAGCAATAATACCCAAACTAATCACTAACACAAGATGCTAAAGACAGTTTAGAATATCAGCTCCATTACATTCGTGACTGCTTTCTCACACACGTTACAATTTTTGGATTGTTGCTCTGATGCATAAGTGTGGTTATAATGAATTGCTTTTACAACCAGTCGCAACTGATTAGCATCTCAACAGCTCAAATAACAACTGAACTATAATCCTAAATCCCATCTCTTCCATTGATTGATGGAAGAGATGGTTTTAATTTCCTCCTTATGGATAGAGATGTCCTTGTTATGGATGGGGACATGATCCCCGACACCAACAATCATATCTCCGACTCCAACATCTCTCTGCCTAGCTTTCTTGCCATACAGACAGGCAGAGATTTAAAGATGAGCAGCAAAAGCAAATGAAGTGGATTGGCAGTATTTGCCAACAACTGACTGTGTCATCCAGGACATGTTAATGTAAAAATTAATCTCTGCTGTGTGGATATTGAGCTGTCAGCTTGTCATGACAGTCATGAGACTGTCATACAGAAACAGTCTTCAGTCAGAAGCCTCTTCTGATTCATAGCAAGACTTACTGCTACCAGAGATCCTTCCTCCACACAGCATCACCATCCACAATGACTCTTTGAAGATACTTGGATGATATGAGTGCTGACAAACATCTAGGTCTTGACTGGGTTTAAGCGAACTCCTGTTGTTCAAATACATATATGAATGCCAAACTCACCAGAGACTGCTCCAAAAGCTTCAAAGTCTACCGTGTTTGTTTTGGCTCATGGCCTTTTGCCATAGACAAAAGAGAAAACCTACCACTACTAAAATCTGACTCTGCTCCATTTTTGTTTACATTTCATGAAGAAGGAAGATGCGCTTGAGCCACAGTTTAATAACTAGGATCTATTAGAATTCATGTATGACTGATTTGAAATACCTTTTTTTTGCTTGTGCCTTGAGATAATGTGTTGTGCATTAGTGCTATATAAAGAAACTGAATTGATATTGAATTCAATAGTAAGTGTAAATATTTTTTTTTGGTGGGGGGGAGGGGGGATGTTGTAATAGGCCACAAAGTTCTCAAACCTTCCCAATCATAACCACCAGTAATTCGTTTCAAGGTTCTAATAAAATGAAACATTTTAGTTAAAGGTCACAATATGTTCAGTATTTCCTTTTTGTGTTGCTTCTTTTCTGGGTTCAGCCTACACACGAGGAAAACATGAGGCTTACGAGGAGGATAGTTCAAAGCTACAATGAAAAGTTCTTTGTTTTGCATCAGCTGTATTAGTATGAAACCCCTAAATGCCCATGTTAAACCCACACAGGTGTTTTCACTTGTTGTAGCTGATTAAACCTCGCCTGAGCACTGTGTGGGTGAAAATAATGTTGACGAGTGCTCAGCTGACATCTCTCTCTCTCTCTCCGGTTCGCTTTATTGTATCTGTAGAGTCAGTCAATTTACACCTTTATGATTATTAGTACACAGAGTTTGGGGACCTTGTGTAATTACAGACAAAGCTCTGCCCATTAGAGCTCTGATACAGCACAATAACTAAAAACGCCTGTTAGATGACTTCAACAAGCCTCGTTTACGCAAGCAAACTTCACCAAAATTAATTACCTGGAATGAAAAAGAATTAAAAAAGAACATTTACAAATCATTCATTATTTTCCTTACATAGGAAGGGAAATTTCAGTGAGATATTTCTTACGCTCTAATTTGGTTATGTGTGGACAAACTAATAGTTTGCAAACAAAATGAAAATTGTTTGCAGAAAACCAAGCATAAATTATTCCTGAGCCATCTATTTAATATTCTGCTTTTAGGCTGTGGTGCAGGTTTAACATTCATTTGGTAATTTTGTTTATTTTAAGCCTGCTTAAATATGCAGAATGCATTTCTTTCTTTTCTAATTAAATTCAGACTTTGGAGCTCAGTATTTTCCAAAGTGTGTTTTGCTGGATACAATAGTTAAGGGCTAAATAACTATTTAATATATATTAGAACAATACCACCTACAAATACTGAAAGTATGGAACAGAAATACATTTTATTGTTTTTCTAAGCAAATGAATAATTGGAAAAACAGCCCTGTAGCCATGTCTGTCTTTAAAAATGGAAATGAATATCATTTGTGAGTAATAACTTATCTAGATAAGAAACATGATATCTAGATAGAGAATATGATAAGTCACAACACAAAAAAGGGTGGAGCAAGCTCTTTACTACAAAGATCATCTATAAGGTGAAAGGTTGAGCTTTGTGGAACTAAAAAGGTGAAGAGAAAAGATTTCTCCCCACGACCAAAAACAATCTGTTGGAAACTGTTTTTGCTCCAGAATTTAAAGACAGGAACAACCCAACCCTGAGGGAAGATGACACAATGCAATTTATACGACAGCAAGGACAAATAGCTGGAACAGACAGCAAACAGCTCCACCAATAAGATATTTTGGAGGTGTTTTTTGAGTCCAAACTTTATCAGGTACAAAAATTTGGTCTTTTACCCGGCGGCTTTTACTTTTTATGTGTCCTCTGTATGCGATGCATGTTTATCCACCATAATTAATTTCAGCTGCTACAGTGTCCACAGAATAAGATATCCCCACAGAAATCTCCACTGAAGTAATGACTGTCAGTGTTTTGGTGTTTAACTCTGTTGGAATCCATATTTTTATTCATGAACTGATCAGATGGCATTCCTAGGCATCACATTCTTTGTGCTGGATACCTCACTGCCAAAACTCCCCCCCTGCAACAAAACTGACCTTATCTGAGCTGATCAGATAAAAACTGGCCACAAAACCAACTCCTGACTCTAAAACCCTCTTCTTCTGGAGCCAGCCTGGAGACACATCAGTGCTCCTGATGTGTCTTCTAACCTGCTTGCCAGGAAAAAGGACCTAAAAACCTTTGACGGATGAACTGCAGAACTTCTAGAAAGTGGTTTATGTATCCCGTTTCTCTGCGTTCCCTCCTTTTTGAGACACCATTTTGTGGTCATACAGGGCCCCAAAGCCACGTTCCTTTGTTTAGATGGTCACTAGCCCAACAAGCACATGGTCCGGTTTACAACCTTTGTCTCATCTCAGAGGGCAGGTCTGAACCTGGACAGTGAACAGACCCCCACAAAGCCATGCACACGGTCCAGTTTACAACCCTTTGTCCCATCTCCAAGGGCTGGCCTGAATCTGAGCAGTGACCAGACTCTCTTTTGCTTCTCTACCCTGTCTATACTACACCACATATATGGCTCTGCAAACTTGATTTTTTCCTGTGTTTTATTTGCTTAGTTAGTTAATTAATCTGATTTGATTCATATTTTTATGAATTCAGTAGTATTCAGTAGTTAAAGAAAGAGGTTATTTGTAGAATAATTCACTTGTAAGGTTGAGCTATTTTGTTAATAAAGTTGATTAGAAATCTGTGTGTCAGTGATCATTGCTCATTGTGTGAACAGTTTCTCCTACCAGTGGTTCTGAATTCATTCCTTCACGAGAGACTGATTAAGGTTTGATTTATGATTCCAGAGACTCTGTATGGTGCCCCGATTAAACTAAGAACTTTAAGGTTGTTAATAATTTAATTAATAATCAATTATTAATTATAATTATTGAAGATTACATAAGTCAAACATTAATGCGAATTCTGATTCCCAACAGCTCTTGCGTTCCTGGAACTGCAGGAGCATAAAACTGTTGCAGAACTGAATAGGTCCTTCAGTGACTTTTGGGAATATGTCGGCGTTTCAGAGAGTTTTTTCACCATGGCTTACCGGTTTATTCTGTTTGTGTGGAGAGTTGAGCCAAGCAGACGCAGAGCCGAGTCCTGCCTAAGCAGGTAATAGTGGCTATGGGAGCTGTAGCCACGGAACACTACAGAAACTAATGTATATCCTTCCCTTCTCCCCGATATCAGCTAATTCTGTGAAACTCTGCGTTTTATTGTAAATTCCATTTTGTTTATTAAATTCTGTGAATCCGTCCGCATTTTCTGCATCTCTGAAATCAGAGGGCCCTAGTTATGTGCAGATGCCAGAGTTCTGCATTGCAAATGTAATGTTACCAATCTTCAGTTTTTGGCTGCTTTGTGTTCTTGAATTTATTTATTTATTTTTATTTTTTTTTGAGCCCCACCCCAACATAAAGCTGTTGCAAAACTGAATAGGTCCTTCAGTGACAAACCGCTGCATCCTAGGTGTACAAAGAAGCACTATCACAGCTTCGTTATCCCACCAGCAGTTCGACTTTATATCATCAAACTCAGCAAGTGTTTACATCACTGCTCAATAAATACATGAACTTTTGTACATTTTTTTAATGATCCTACTCAGTTGCACAGTTCTTTGAATTTGAATTTGCTACTTTTTTGGTAACTGCACAGTATTTTTTTATATCCTGTAAATTTGCCCTTGTTTTGTTTATTTTTGAATTTGTGTGAATCTGCATGCTTCATCTTGCCTGTCACTTTGCTGCCAGTACACCTGAATTTCCCCACTGATGGACTTTAAGGTTATTTCTCTTCTTTTCTTTTCTTTTTTCTGGGTTTTGGCACTGGAAATATCATGTGGCGCAAGTCTTAACAACTGAAAAGTAAAACTTTTAAACATCCTGTGAATCATTTATGAATGTCAGGATCCTGGGTTATTTGAGTTGTTTTTGTACTTGCATTTTAAACATTTGTTTATTTGTGTTCTGCTTTAGTTATTTTTTTTGTTTTCTTTTTCTGATTCCCTTGCTTTTGTTTGGATTATTCTTCTTCACTGCAGTTTATTTACTTATGAACAGGCCTCCGTTTGGTTAGTTCTTCTTTGTATTGAGTTAGTTATTGTCTCTGTTAAATTATTTGGTCTGTTTCCTGATTTATGTTTACTCCCTACTCCTCTCCTGCCGTCATTATTTCTTCTTCTTCTTTGTTTTGGTGTGCATTACCACCACCACCTATTGGAATGTGGTGTGGATCTGGATGGGAAATATATACTATGCAGATTTATAAACTAAGCAAAAACAAATAAAACAAAAAACAAAACAAAAAAAATATATATTCTCTCCAAGTTTGTCTTCTTAAGATACTTCAAGAAAAAAGAAAAAGATTCAGAAAAAGAAAGTCTTGTATATCAAAAGGTCTTGTATATCAAGCTGCAATTTGTTGTCCTATAAGTCATGCACCAGTTCCCTTCTCTTGGGGCAGAACAATAAAACATGTTTCACTGTTTCTTTTTGAAAACAAAAATCAGATTTTCCTGTTTGATGTTTTCCCATTTCAAACAAAGTACAATTTAATCCTGCATGACCAAAACGTAATCTAGATATAATTGTTTCTTCCTTTCTATTTTGCCCTGTTTTCTTCATTATGCCAACTTTCCACTAACCAGTTCTTTCTTCTTTCCACTGTTTCTGCCGTCTTCCCTTGACCTTTTGTTTAATTACTGATTTGACTTCTCCTTTACTGAACGTTACCAGTATATGAATGATTGTTTTTTGTTGCTTGTTTTGCATATTTATCTGCCAACACATTTCCTTTTATTCCTATATGTGACAGTATCCATGTAAAAATAACTATTAAAGCCATTGCTTGAATTTTATAAATTAATAGTTGAATTTCTAATAAAAGATCGGTCTGCTGACTGAATGATTATTTTTCAATTAATATAATGAAGAACTTGAATCGGAACAAAATACACTTCCTAATGGACGAACTTCCTCGATCCATCCCAAAGCTAAATAATTCCCATCATCTCTCTTGTATAAACCAAGATTTCATCAGTAATTCTTTTACCTGTTTTGAAACTGAATTCTGGAACGATGAAAAAAAACCCATTTCTGTTATTTGAATCTTTTGATGCATCCTCTACTGCCATTCTCGCACTCCCTCTTCAGTCTACCTGTCTGGTCTCCTCTCACAGCTGCATCCTGTTAACAATCAACCACTGGTTCTCTATCCAGCAGTGGCAGAGCCAGAAAATTTTCATCGGGACCCCTGCAGCTCCCCTGCCAAGTGACTGGTTGTTCCTTTGGGGCCACCCCCTGGCTCCACCAATGTTATCCAGTAATACAACTCCCTGGTATTTAAGCTCTTCATTTTCACTCATGTCAGTCAGTCAAGCACCCTCATGTCCTGGTGCTTTCTTTCACGTACCTCTCATCCTGTGTTCCTCCATCAAAATTGTAAGTTCTTTATTTTCATTTTTTCATTAAAAACTTCAAACTCATTCCTGTTGGTTCTTTACATTTGGGTCCTTAAAACAAATCATAGCAAAAAAATCTGGTGACTTGGATCCAGCAGAACAAAGATCCATGAAGAGAGTTAAGAGGTTTTTAAAGGAATTCAGCAAGTTTCTTTCCACCACAGAGACGTTTAAATACAGCAGTTGAACTCATGGACTTGTTAGGTGGATGGGTTCTTACCTTTCCTCTTTGGGGTTTCTGGGATGTTGGGAGGAACTGGTGGAGCATCATCAGGCAGTGATAGCTGAATTATCCCATGAGACACCACCGTCTCCACCACAGCTCCAGCCTTCTCTTTATGTCCACTCTACAACGCCAATCAATTCAGTTCTCCACTATAGTTACTTTACCCATCTCTCCCTCACTATCCCATCACAGATGCTGCTGCTGCCAAAAGGGTTTCACAACTTCTCCAAGGGTTCAGGCAGATGCCTCCACAGTTTCTCAGGGCAGTCTGGTCAACACCTTCACAGCATCGCTGGGGGTTCGGGATGGTGCCACCACTGCTCCTCATCATCTCAGCCATCATCTTTATTACCCACATCTAGCTCCTCATCTCAGAAACCATTAAGACATTTCCACATCTCAAAACCATGGTTGCTCAGTCTAAAGTATTAGATGCAGCTCAGCCATCAGCCCCGCAAACAGCAAAAAATCCTCCCCAGCTGAATGAATCTAATCTGGAGGACTTCTTCTATGGGGGACAGGATGGACTTTTTCTTTTCTGGGTCTTACTCGTGGCACCTATCTGGACAGTCTTGACTTTCTAATCAGGCCCCACGATAATCCGAACATCCAACTCCAGCTTCTCCACAACCTGACCTGATGTCCTCCCCTGCCAGCAAGACAGACGACGTCTGTGGCACAGACCCGAGTCTGTGCCACAGACGTCGTCTTCGAGGTAGTTCCACCTTCATGTCTTCTCCTCCAATAACAGCAGTTCAGTAGCCCAAAGCAGCAGCTGCATCAACATGTCTCACTGTGACAAAAATTGTCAGTGGATTTCTGTTTTATTCTAATCAAGGGCATTAATAAACTTCAAGAAAAATCAAGTAACAGGCTTTCCACATTCCTTATTATGATGTTTAACCAAGAGACAGATCAGTCTTTTGGCATAAAACTATATAAACCGCAGCTGCCAGCAAGTCCCCTCCTGCTCTGAATGAGCTAAAATAGGTTACCCATGAGACTTCATAAGTTGAGTAAATATCATGGCAAGCCAAGCCTTTTAACATCTTAATGAGAGCATTTGTCTGTGTGAACTTTTTTAGGCCACTAATTATGGGTTCATACATTGAGTGAAAATTTGGCACACTTACAGGTCTTTGCAAAAGCGAGATATCTCCATGGAAATACATGTAGCCCCGGACAAAGCCCATATAGCACTTTGTCAACAGGGATCAACACACAGTAAGGATCAGCATTATTGAAGAGGCTCAAATCATTGTGTAGTCCATGATTATGTGTAATTTCGTAACACACTAGACTCCTGAATTTACGTACTGGTATTGATGAATGTTGTCATTCTTTTCATTTTCACAGGCAGCTGTTTCATGATGGAGTCTCACAAAAAGCATTCATCAAATACAATGGGAAAACTGTGAGACCCACAGACGTGACACGGGTGTCCAACGGTGCTGTCGTTCTACAAGCCCAGTGCATTTATTGATGTATAGTGACTTCAGTGAGATTAGACATTTGAGGTAAACTGTGGCCCTGAGCAGGGTGTAGCATTTTCAAATCTTGTAATTTTTGTTGCTGCAAAATGCATGTAATTAATGTGACCTTATACCAGGATAAAAACATGATTTGTTTAAAGAAGAACATGACAAGGTGTCATAGCACTTGAGTGGATTAGTTAAACCCTCTGATAAATCAGACATTTTTAGCTTTCGCATGGGTTTGAATCAAATTGCATGCAGTGCTGAGTTTAATAGCATGCAGTTCTGTAATAATATTCTCCTGTTCTTGAACGCCACATCTGAAACTAAAATGTTGACAACTGATTAGTTTCCTTAAAATGCTTGTGTGGGAGGTCAAATGAGCAAAGCATTTCACTGTTTCTGTTTCTTTGAATCTTGAGCTCAGAATATGTTAACTGATTTTGACCATGTATAAAATAATAAAAAGAATGTCACTAACATGTTGTACATATGTATTAAAATTAGACATAGTACAGTTATCAGTATTATGATTATTTGGTGAGATGTCAGAGAAAGTGTCAGAGTGAAGAGTTTTATCTTGCTAAATCAATTCAACACACCCCTCTTTCCTACCTGTTGCTGTATATTGTTGCTCGTTTTGGACAAACTGACCAAGCTAGAACATTTGGTTGTGTGAAAAAAGTTCAGATTGTGAGAAATACTTTGTGAGCCACATGTCGCAAAAAACAGTCATCATATAGAACCAAGAAAAAGCCACTCCATCACTTTTATTGATGTGATGCTGTTTAAAAACTGTTTGCAGAGAAAATATGGTAACTATGCCACAAGTCAGTCTTTATGTCTTTAATGATGCCATGTCTACCAGCTGTACAGATTTTTATATATAGAAATAATAGCAAGTTCAAGAGAAAGCAGCCTCTGTATGGAACAAGTATATATGATTTAAATACTAATACATAATTAAGACAGCAATATATCAAAATAGATTTAAACCACTAATTTTCTTAATTTTCCTGCATAGATAAGATAAAGTAATGGTGCCTAATCCCTCTAAACATTAAACAAAATACTCTACAGTAACAACAAATTCATCCCAAACCTGTCTGAGTAACCGAGGATTATAAATACTGCACTGGCGAACAACTAGAACATAACACTGTCGACAGTAACATAAAATGCTGGTATTTATTATTAGCATACATAATGTTAAGATGTAAATATAGTTAAACAGGCTTCATAAAACTTGGCAAGGCAAGACCTCACCATTAGGTAGCGTATGTGGAAGAGTATGAGAATAGTATACCTTCTTTTCAGTAGCTGCTTTCTTGCCTTTTCAGATACAACCTTTTTTTTTTGTTTGGATTTTATTTTTATTTTATTATTTCATAGGCAATGACTGACTTCCCCAGCAGTAATTAGAATATTTCCACTTTGTTAAACCACTTTACAATGACTTATTAATGATTCAAGCTTAAAATGACCCCCTAGCTCAAAAGAAATGAATGAATGTTGTATCTTCATAAAGCCAATGACTTTTAATCAAATTATGAATGTTATATTTCCAAATGTCTACAATGCCAGAGGTAACACTGTTTGGCATTTACAAAATACTGTTTTTCACCAGCAAGGTGATTCAAAAAGTGTATTTAGCTTAAAACTAATAGCAGTTTTTGGGCTTCACCTTGGTCTGTGTGGGTTTTTTTTAAAATGAGAAAACTGGAGAGGAGGAATAAAACACAAAGAACAAAAGAATGTGTTTTATTAAAGTAGATCTATGAAAGAATGTTATGTTTTATGCCAAAAGCACTTTTAAAAGACACGTTTATGATTAAAATCAATATTTTATACATATAAAACTTTTTTTTTTTTTTTTTTTTTTTTTTTCATTTATATTTTTGGCCAAGGTATTCAAAGTAATATGTCACACTGAAGCCATACATTGCCACTGAAAAAAAGGTTTTATTTTCAGAGTGATACTTACCCTACAAACCTTTGCATTGAATAAAAACATGTTACTTCTTCTGTAAAAGTGGCATTGGTCCTTAATCAAAGTTAGGAACCTTAGAGCTTGTATGGTATGGTGTCAAACCTCATTGAGGTTAGGGTTAGTCAAAATATTGACCTGAATGCTAAATATGTGTCAGTACGACATAATGAAAGCAATAAAACACAATCAAAGAACTGGCTGACAGACAGGCATGGCATGCCAAAATGCCTGAGTATAAATCATTCAGAACATCTATTAACAGCAGGGGAAAGGCCCACTTTGTCATTTCAGGCAATAACTGGAAGTAAATTTGAATAAGTAAATGTTTTGCTCGGTGGGAGCACTAGGATCAGAAGTGTTTGTATTTGAATCAAAACACTGTTTGCAATATTGACCCCAGAGCCATGACTGCAGTGAGATCCTCTCCCAACAGTTCTGCTTCTTCTCCTCCATCTGCTCAATCTTCTTCTAGAGTCAGTAAATAAGTCATTTCTCAATTAAGTTTTGCAAACAGTTCCTCGTGGAATAATGACACTTTCAAACATCCTGAGAGAAATCATGGGAGCTCTGTTTATTGCTTGCTTTAAGTTGTTAACAAAGCTAAAAAAAAAAAAAGTGAGTTGGATCCACATTTTGAACCAGAGTGATTTGACTGCCACAGACTCCACAGCAGACTATGATGCAATTCCTTCTATCCAATCCACTCTCATTTTAATTCTCATTGTGATCCATCTGCAACAAGGACACTGCATCTAACCCAGAAAAAGAGAGAGGGGAAAAAATGAATGATAACACTAATCGCTCCAGATATTTTAACCTTCGTAATTAAACCACCGTCTCTTCAAGGTCACTTATCCTGCTGATGAGAAAATGTTTTAATGAAAAGCATTTATGAAGGCTCCAGTGAGATATGTGTGTGGCTTCTCAAACCTCCAGTCCTTATCAACAAATCCTGGGCAGGATTTCATGCAATTCGTGAAGGCAAATGTGTTCTTTTCACCGCTGCCTTTCCTGAAAACTCTACATGTATGGTTGCTAAAATGGAGTTTCATCCTGGCTTAGATGAGGTGAGGGAGCATTTACATTTCCTCAGTTCCTCCATTTTTTCCCCCTCCTTTAGTGAGGGATATGCAACATAACCACTCGGCATGACTTTTTAAATCCCACTATCCAGCAGTTCTGTGAACCCACCTGCTGTTCTAAACAAACAACTCATGTTCGTGATTACAACCAAATCAAATAAAATTAATACACAATTTATTTAATGTGAAATTTATCTAAATTTGATGAAACTGAAAGGCCTATCAGATGAATGGAAATTTCAACTTTGGCAGAGGCAGCAGACCTGTTTCCAGGTTACATGATTAATCGACAGGCTGCCAGGCTGCTTCAGTGGCTACACACCAAAGGTACAATAAACGGGAATCTGAGCACAGTTAGTGGTGCTGTGAAAAAAAAAATGAATGTTTATGAGGAGTTTCCTTTTGGGGATTTAGCTCTTGCACCAGAGGGAGGAGTGATTGCGTGGGCTCTCATCATATTTTTTTCCAATCCATTTTAAAGACTCTTCCGTCATATGTGATCCTTTCCTTCCATCATCTTGAGAAAGGAGATTAGAGCAGGATCTGAATACTATAAAGCACAGTGGTGCTTTTCTATCTTTTCCTTTTCTTTTCATAATCACTTCTCTTTGACCTTGATAGAGAATGTTATGAGGTCAAGAAAATGTGAGGTAGAGAAAAAGTGAGTTGGTTGCAAATAACTTCTTATAAAATGATCCAGAAAGCTAATATTAACATGATAAATTCAGAACAGTGACAGTTTGGAAAAAGAAGATGAGTTGAGAATAATTTTCTTTCTTAGCTATAACTTGCTAGAAATTTACAGTGCATTGCAAAGGTATTCACATCTCTTAAACTTTTGCATTTGATTATTTTGTCAAGTTAAGTCAAGTCAAGTCAAGTTTATTTGTATAGCACATTTTAGCAGCAAGGCAATTTAAAGTGCTTTAGATCATAAAAACATCAATCAAGTATGCATCAAAATCATCAATCAAGTATACGGCAAAATCATCAGAATCACTGAGCAAATATCAATGCATCAAAATCATGACGATCATCAAACAAATATCATCAAGCAGATATAATTCAAAAATATTGATCAATATTAAAATCTCAAACATCAATGTATTTTATTAGGATAGAAAGTGTTGATTAATTGTGAAGTGGAAGGAAAATGATGGCTTTTTTTTTTTTTTTTTTTTTTTTTTTTTTTTTTTTACAAATGCCAATCAGAAGGTTTGACATATATTTACATTCCTTAGTTAATACATTTTAGAACCACATTTCACTGTCTTTTGGATTACATCTCTACCAACTTTGGAGGCCATCGAGACACTGAAAACTTTTCTTAGTGGAATTGGCTCAGTCAGACTGAATGGAAAACATCTATTTTCAAGCCTTCCCACAATATCTCAATAGGATTTAAGTTTTTACCTTCAATCATCTTCCCATCAGCTGTGATCAGCTTCTCTGTCCATGTTAAGGAAAGCATTCACATAGCCTGATGCTGCGACTACCATGTTTCACAGTGGCACGGATGTTTTCAGAATAATGTGCAGTGTTAGTTTTCTGTTGCATATGCCAGTTAGCCTGTAGGTCACAAAGTTTAGTTTTGGTCTCATTTAACTACTTTTGTGTACATTTGCTGTGTCTTCTACTTGGCTTATGGTAAACTGCAAACAGGAGTTCTTTTGGCCTTGTTTCAAAAATGGCTTTCTTGGCACCAATGTTCTCTAATAAAAATTTGAGGCTTTTACAGAACAACTTTATTTTTTCTGAGATTAAAGTACAAAAAGATGGACTCTATTTATTAACTTTAACTTCAGAAGGCTATGGTTACACTTGAATGTATTTGGCAGTATTAGAAAAAGAGGTCTGAATAACATATGCACACACCACTTTTCTGTTTTTCTCTGGCAAAATATTTTGAAAACCGTGTGTACAATTTTCTTTCCTCTTCACAGATATATATTTTCTATTGGTCTATAAAAACCCCTTAAAATGTTTTGAAGTTTGCAAAGGGATTAAATCTGAAAATGTTTGAAAGGTTTGAATTATTTTGCAACACTACATAGGTATATTCCTAGCAATTTATTATTGCTCATTATTGTTAAAATTGTGGTTAAACAGCACCTCTTGCATATATATTAAGAGCTTAAGTTGATTAACAGTTAACTGCAATTCATCAGTGTTAAGCAGTATTGCATACCCCTGCCCACTAGATTTGTGAGTTGTATAAGTGTGGGTGTGTTGTTGTTGTCTGTAGATACTGCCCTGTGTGAACGTCTTCAGTATTTCAGTAAGAAAAATGTATGCTAGAATAAAATATAACTTCTGCCTAAGGTGGTCATTGTTTGTTCCATTTAGTCAGTTTTCACATTGAGTGTCATTTTACCTGCATGTTAAATTAATCAGAAACTCTATGATGGTGCTGATTTGATTGAATTTCTGTGTTTACAAATGGACAATTGTAAGGAGGCTACACCGGTTTGAGAGGAGGAAATGAACCTGTTTTAAAGAAGAATTCCTTCTTTTTCTTTGTTCTTTTGCAATGATGAAAATAAGTAATATTTGCTACCTTCAAGGCTCTTTCAAAATTTTAAATGGAAATCTGTTAGATGAACCACTGCTACAAACAGCATAAACTACCTCAGCTACTCTGATCCACAGCAAAGAAGAAAGATCAATGAAGGTTTGTGTAAAATAAAAACTTACTTTTAAAGATTGGGACATAATAGTGCACAATCCAAAAGAGTCAGAAAATTAAATGGATAGCACAGGGTTTTACTGAACTGAGGTTCTGCTAGCAGGCTATAAATAAGCAACAATTATTTTACCTGCAGAAGATATTTCTAATACTTTCTAAAGTATAAATCCAAATTAGTTGTAACCAGAGGCTAAAGCTAATGGATAGTCTGAGAGGGTTCTAATTCAAATGACCTCAGAAATCTCTTTGTAATAAAAAAACAAAAAAAAAAAACAAAAAAAAAAAAAAAAAAACTTTTATGAACCTTTAAACCATCGTCAAGGGGAAAGACATGCAGCAAAGGTGTGAAGGTTGGGAATGAAACCTCAGACAAGTGTATTGTTCACCTGTGGGGACCCCGCTACACCACACTTTGCCTCAAGTTTGTTCATTTTACTGTGACTTCAGTTTAAAATTTACTATTAAAATTTTCACATCACCCAAAAATGGCTGAATTGTTATATATGTTACTGAATAAAAAGCAGAGAATTCAAAAACAGTTTTTTATTCAAAGATTTTTCATGCTGATTTCAATATTTACAATGTAACAAGTTGATAGCCTGCAATAATGTCCCAAATCTGACCCAAAAACAGTTTGAATTTGCTACCAAATTACTTATAAAGCCTAACCTAGCACTCTTCCAAAAATGTATTTGGTAGACAGAACAAATACAAGAGGACAAAATAAAAGGAGCCCCCTCGCCCCCATTCCCTTCCTTGAGCACAGCATTTGCACTGAAGACACCAGGGTATGATAATGCCAGCAAGCCCAGTGGGCTAGAAGCAGGCATGTCCATCAAACAGTACTTTTTTTTTTTTTTTTTTTTTTTTTTTTTTATTAATGTGCTTGTTTTTCTCTCTGGCCCACTCTCTGTTGCATTTCCTCAATTCAAGCTGTGAATCTCCGAGAACCAGTCTGTTGCTATGCATCACTAAGTCAGCAGAATACATTTTATTTCATTTTTTAACAACTGTAATCATACAAACAGTTACAAATGAAGAAAATACACATAGTTTAATCTGCTGTAATCTATATTCAAACATATTTCTTGTGTATGCATTCTTTTTGCTTTTCTGTGTTAAGTATTTATTGTTGTTCTTCAGGTTAAAACCATTTCACTGACTTTGAAATTCATGCAATGTATGGTGCAAATAAATATGTCCCTTTTTCAAAAGAAAAAAAAAATCAGGTCTCTCCTCCACAACATTGTTTTATACAAAGTTTCTTTAAGTTATGTTCTTGATTGCAGTAATTTGTATTTTTGTTTCTATCCCAAACTTTAAGTTAAATTTAATATTGACTCTGCCACTAAGATTTAATCACATATCTTTCCTAAACACATAGTTCCTTAGAACAAATTATTTGGTCAGCATATTACAACATCTTCTATTTTTAAACATTGTACTAATTTATCTATACATCCATGTATTTTCTGCCACTTCTCTGGAGCCAGATTGCAGGGGCTGTTGTCTAGGGAAAGATCACCAGACTTCTCTCTTCACCCTCCTCTTTGAGCTTTTCTTTTGAGAGAGACTTAGGTGATCCCAAGTCAGTGATTAGATACTATCTGTCCTGCAGCTCTCTATCTCAACGCCTTCTTGAGGTGTACAAAACACTGGAAGACACATAGGAATCCTTACCCGATGTCCAGTCTAACTCAACCTGCTCTTTTTTATTCATTGGAACCTATGAACACTGGTCCATAAAACTTTTTTACTGTCACCCTCCTGCGGCAAAAACTGCAAGGCAATTGGTTTCTCCCATCAATGGCTGATTTTGATGGGAAAATACCTAATATAATAACATTGCATCTTTTGACAAACTATGTAGTGCTGAATTTTAGATCCTTTAACACTGGAAAATAATAAATAATATGGCTTACAGCTAACATTAAAATTGTAAGTCTTGTGACTGTGTATTTATTAGGTTTTTATTGCAGCAATACAGAATGTTTGCACCACTGAAAGCGATAACATGGAAAATTGCAAATAAAAATGTATCCACCACTCAATCTGCCCACTCATTCATCCATACCATTGCACATACAATGGTTTGCAAAAGTACTCCTATTGAACTTTTTCACATTTTGTGATGTTATATACAAAGCAGTGTGTAATTGTGAAGTGGAAAGAAATGTATATGATGTCAATGAATAATTTTAAATAATTTTAAAAATCGTTAAAAATACAAATCTGAAAAGTGTGGCATGCATTTATATTTAAGATCCTTCATTCTGACAACCATAAATGTAATCCAGTGCAACAAATTGCCCAGTCTGAATAATTTAATTTAAGTGTAACTACAACTGTTCTATAAAACGAGACCAAAATTGCAACTGCACATTATACTGAACCCATCATACCTGCTGTTAAACATGAAGGTGGTAGCATCATACTGTGGGGAAGGTTTTCTTCTGCTAGGAAAAAGGACGCTGGTCAGAGTCGTTAGGAAGATGTGTAGAGGTATCTACATAAGAATCCTGGAATAAAACCTGTTAAATTCTGCAAAAGACTTGAAACTGGGTTAAGGTTTAATCTTCCAGCATAACAATAACCCCCAAAATAAATGTTGCTAGGAAATGCAACATATCCATATTGTCCAGGGTGCACTCCACCTCTCCCTCATTGACTGCTCGAGATCACCTTTAGCTTTGATCTTTCACAACATCCAACAGACAGAATTAACACATAACAACAGACAAGCAGTATATCAGGTTATTTCCAAAGGCCTTAACATTGCTGATGTGGCTGTGAACAATGTTGCTCTTTCTGACCATTACTATGTGCTATTTAAAACAAACATCCATGGGATCACCAGGTGAAGTAGAGCAGTGGTCACAACAATGACACCTCTGATAACTGCCCAGATCTTTAAACCATCTCTCAGTCTGTCCTGAGCTTTTGCTGATTACCTGGTAGATAGCTCTGGTTTGAATATTGTGATAGTTATGGATCAATAAAGACAAAAATGTTGTCTGAAAGGAAAAGTCGCCATGGAGAAATGCTCCAACAGTTTGAGATTGAAAAACAAAGTATAGAAAAGCTGAGCACTGATGGAGAAAAACAAAGCTTCAGGTTAATTATGGCATTATAAAGAAAGTCTTCATAATTAGGAGATAAAAGGGTAAAGTTATTTTTCTGATATTATCAACAAAAACAATTGTAAACCCTAGATTTTATTTATTATTTTTGACAGACTGACAAACCCCCGACCACATGCTCCTCCAAACCAACAAGTCTTGCACTGACTGCAGAATTTTTCAAAGAATAAGTCAAGAAAGTATCTGCCTCCACCTCTGATAACCTGGTCATGTCTCCTGTGTCTCCAGAATCATTAAGGCGTCTAAATCAGTGTAACAAATCAACTTATCTATCTTTGGCAGAAACAGTTCAAAACCTGAAACCACAACCTTCTGTTTTACTATGTTGTCCATAAGGATTTTGATAACATATTTTTTTGCTGTTTTGCCTCCAAAATAAATGCAGGTTATAAATATCTTCCTTCAGTCAGGTTAGTTTCCACAGGCCCTGCATAGCCCTCAACTAGCTTCAATAGAGCTAAAGACAGCTGAGCATTCAAGAAACACTGGTGTTGTTTTGAAACTAAATTTTTAAAAACCAATAACCACAGGTCTGTAACCAAATCAGCTTACTATCATTTTAAAAACATTGCCAAGTGTTTCCTGTCAAAACAGAACACAGAAAAATGTGTGCATGTTTTTTTTTTTTTTTCCAGGAGGTTATTGTAATTGTGCCTTTCTTGGTCTCTGTTAACATCATTCAGGCAGCTGCAGTTCATCCAAAATGTTGCTGCAAGAGTCATTATCAACACCAGAAAAGAATGATCATACTTTAACAGTTCTTAAAGTGTAACTAACCCCCAAATCAATGGGGTTTTTTGCTGATAAACTGTCTAAATAGGTTATTTAGGGTTCTGTCTTTATGTTTCTGGGTAAATTTTTACATTTTTGTGTAAATTTGTTTAGCTCAGCAATATTTTGCCTAAAACCATCTCAGTGCTGGCCTCTTTCGGTCAAACGGTTCTTAGGCAGTTGAATTTTCCTACTGGTTGTTGCGGTACAGCCGATACACTACGTCACAGCCCCACGTTCGGGTATAAAACCATCTCACTCAGACACACAACCCCTCCTGCCCGGTGGAGAGTCAGGAGTTGGAATAGCGAGCCGGGTGTGACTACGGTGAGCACTGATAAAAGCGTTACTCAGCTTAGCAAATGTGTGATTTATTTAAAATGTTGACACAGAGAGGAATGGGTCTCCTCTGCTCTGACTATTGGCAATGGTATAGTGCAGGATGGATGACTTAATAGAAATTCAAGTTTCTCTTAAGCCAACAATGTTATTCTGTTTGCTACAAAATCATTCAGGTGTTTTTTCAATGCAACTTTTCTGCTTTCTGAAGATCTATAACCAAGCTCAGAATGATTAAAAATCTATGTTTATATGTGCAACTGCTTTGAGCCAGACGCCAGAAAAAGGCCCAAGCTCAGACAGCTCTCTCACTGGAAAAGTCAAAACGTTAACAAGCAATGTTTCCATCAAGTGACCTTGGTCTGTCCCGACAACCTTTGTTGACAAACCTGGTCTGACATTTTGAGTGTCTTAGGTTATTCTGTGAATGGGAGTTCAATCATCACATCATTAATGGGTTTGGAGTGGGGCCAGTCATTCATGACACTGTGCTTTATAGCTTCGCCAGGAATCTCTGTGCTGAAATGAGAAGGTTGGAGGTATTTTCTATGGAGCTATTTTCTGACCAGAGGGTACCTTTGATTAATGGCTTTTTCCCAGCAAAGCCATTTAAGTAATCCAAAAGAATAATCTCCTCTGTCTTTGAAACCTTAAACTGAGCACACCGACCAGGGCTGGATGTCTCCTCCCCGTCAATTACAGACCTAATTAGTATTTATGGTTTTTGTCATCCAAGATGTTTTAAGTCAATTGTTTTGTCTTTTTGCACTTGCTTTGAATTAGCATTTGCTGTTGTTTTCAATGTAAATCAAGAGCCTGTTTGTGCCCTTGCAAAACAATAGATGCATGTATGAATAGCTACTAGCTATCCAATAGCCTCTTGAGAGGCTATTTTGCATGAATATATTTATTCAACTCCACTGAAGTCTTATCCAATAAAAGCAATTTTTTTTCTATTAGTCAACAGAATCAAATTTTATCAACTCTGGGTTTTATTTTGCTTTAGAAATTTCCAGTGTTGCCCAATTTTAACTTGTGTGGAAAAGTTAATATTTTCAAAATTTTATTTCTTCTAAGCTTCATACCTCTCCACATGGTTGTAAAGCTCTGTATTAAAAAACCCCACAGTAAGTAAATATAACTGCTTCTCTTCAAAGCTTGTTGACTGCTTCTCTTGACTCACATCTTCTGGGCATTGCCTTGGAGACCCAGCCCGTGCTCAACACCAAAAGTGTTAACGCCAATTAAACCCCCAGCGCTGCCCTGTCATTCTCCTCATCGTGTGACATATGAGTGATAACACTAACTCTTACCTACAGCTCTCATCTGACACGCATTAAATGGCACTAGACCCTTGCGTTTCCTGACATTTTGCAGGAATCGATTGCAATTTAATCAGTACAAGCATGCTGCTATCAGCCACGCTTGGACCTGCTGTTTTTGTGCTACCTGGACTATGAGCTCTCAGTACTGAAAAAAAAAAAGATTTATGGCAACTTAAAATTTTGACTATATTAAATTCTCATTAAATTAATCATAAATGAGCTCAAGAAGAGATCACAGAATTAAAGTTGATAATAAAACTCACAAATTTGATGTTCCTGTGAGAACATTTTTCCATTCAATTTGCACGCTATTAGATTTATTGTCTATTTTGAACACTCATTACTCCCTTTCGCCCCCTCCTTTCCCCTTCTCTTTCTGTTTCTCCATCTCTCCGCTTTCCTTCCCCCTGGTGGTAAGTGCAATAATTATACCATTATCCTTTGAAGTCTTTGTAAAATTCTAGGCCCCTAAACTATCCAGCAACATGTACATACATGGTCCTTTTAAGTATTTAGGGTCCTACAAGGTAGCCCAAAGCTGAAATATTCTCTCTTTCAAAATACCCACTCCCAAACACACACACACACACACACACACACACACACACACACACACACACACACACACACACACAAACACACACACACACACACACACACACACACACACACACAGCATTGTTTTACAAAAGAAAAAGAGTAGGGGAATGTAATTTCAAGGAACTCAACAGACAAAAAGGGGTTCCTAAACCAAGTGAATGAGCATATTGCAAAGTATACCAATTCAACCCTCATAACACCATTTCCTACAGAAGAGGATAGGTATTCCAAGAATCATTTTCGTAGAACCATTTTAACATACCCAGGATATGTCTTCTGTTCACCAATAAAGTTCTAGAGTAAATTTCAAAAATCCACTTTAAATAACAACTAAGCAGTCTAACTGCTTGGAAAGAAAATATAAAGGAAATACTTAAGAATTAAGTAGCCTACTGCTTTTGTAAATGACATGGCATTGTATGACCAAAGTTGTGAAAATTTAAGAAAAGTTGTATATACATGTGTAAATCCATCAGTCACAAGTTAGAAATCATCTATGTCCATTCTAAATGGGAGTATAGTTTTACAAAAGTGTGTACTTGTTTCTTTCACCCTGAACACGCCATGCCCATGATTAAACATGGTGTTGACAGCAGCATGCACTGGAAATACTTTTCTTTAAATCAGGGACAGGCATGCTGGTGAAAGTTGATGATAATTGTAGATGGGAGTACGTACACAGCAATTCTAAAGGAAAACTTGTCAGAGACTGCAGCCTCTCTCAACCCCCAGAGAAGCATGTCCGTTGGTCCTCCTGTGCCAGTCACAACAACTGCAATAAAGCCAAGAGTGGTGGAGAGGCTATCGCTTCCAGAGCTATTAAAAGAATCTGTGCAATGTGGAGAAAAAGTGCAAAACCTCTGTAAACAGCATCCACCAACAAAGCTGTTGTCTCACTCAACATAAAGTCAAGCCATATCTCCTAACATTTTGAAGCGCAGACAGAAGTGACCTTTTTTTTTTTTTTTTTTGTAATTGCAAGCCTGGATACATTGAAGTGAGAGCTGTCAACACTGTGGGATGCCAATGCTGTTGGAATTTGTGTTCATTGTGCGAGCATATGGGTTCAGTGTAAAATGTGTTAGGATGGAGAGCACCCCAGGATTCCTTCCCTCATGTCAACGTGGAAGTGGTAAAATAAAAAGAGCAGAAGAAATAACATTCCAATATCCCCACTTCTTAATTGTCTCTGTCATACTAAGTATGTGGTATTCCACAGAAGCTGTTTGTTGTCTTTATTATTTACTGTTCAACTAATATTTTACCACATAACTGGTCATGGTTGGTAATCTTGGAGATGCTTTTATGTAGGACTACAGTGCCTTGAAAAAGTATTTACATCCTCATCCTTCCAGATATTTTTAGTTTTTGCTTCTTTGTCACACCTAAATGTTTCAAATCGTCTAACAAAATTAATATCTGATAGATATTCCATACAAATGCAAAATTAAGTAAACAAATGATGGGGAAAAATTGTCCATACCAGCCTTGGCCTATGTGAAAAAGTAATCACCCTCTTTGTTAAATCATGAATTATCTGTGATTATCCACACTGTTTTTGTTGAGGTCCATAAGTCACACTCAGGCCTTATTACTGCAAGACATGTAGGATTAAGAAACAGCTAAAAAAAAAAACAACCTTTATGACACCATGAAGTGAGCTAAAAGATCATTGCAATCCTGAACATTGTACCCTAATCAAAAGAAATTCAAGAACAGATGACAAACAAGGTCACTGACATCTGTCTGTCTGGAAAGGAGTACAAAAACATTTCTAAGGCGTTGAGACTCTAGTGAACCACAGTGAGAGCATTTATGCACTAGCAGAGAAAACATGTAACAGTAGTAGTAGCCAACCAAGATTATTTCAAGAGCATATCAACAACTCATCCAGGAGATCACAAAAGAATCCAAGACAGCAACTAAACCACTGAAGGCGTTAAAGTCAGTGTTCATGATTTAACAATGACAAAGAGACTGGAAAAAAAATGTCACCCATGAGAGAACCACCACTGATCAAACAGAAAACAAAGGCAGAGCTCATACTTGCCAAAAAACATAGTGATCCCCAAGACTTTTGAAAAACTAATCTGTTAGAGCTTCTTGGAAGGTATGCATCCTGCCACATCTTAAGTAAAAGAAACACTGCATAAAAATGGAAGACCATGATACTGACAGTCAAACATGGTGGCTGTAGTGTGATGGTCTAGAGCTGCTTTGCTGCTTTAAGACTTGCTATAATTGAAGGAGGCATGAATTCTGCTCTGTATTAGAAAATCCTGATGCAGAGTGTTCCTCCTGGGTTAAGCAGCAGGATAAAGCTCCTAAGCACACCAGCAAGTCCAAATCTTAATGGCTTGAAAAATGAAGGTTTTGGAGGGGCCTAGTTAAAATTCAGACTTAAATTTGATTGAGATTCTATATGGAATGACCTATTCATGCCCGGAAGTTCCCAAATGTGGCTGAATAAAAAGTTGTTTACAGGGATGTAAAAGACTCATTCCCAGTCATTATAAGTGATTGATGGCAGCTGTTGCTGATATGGGTAGCACAGCCAGGTTTTAGGTTTGGGGGTGAGTACTATCTCACAAACGCCCAGGCCAGTTTAGATTTGACCCTTAATAAATAAAATCCTCTACTGAAAATGGCCTTTTGAATTCCCTCATATTATCTTTTGGCAAACATGCTTTGACAGCATTATGTTATGCTGAAAATGACTGACTGGCAGGGGCAGTTTGGGTGGTTAAATTTGTTAAAATTTCCTTCATTTTTAATAAAGAAATGTCTTTCCAAATGCATATTTTCAAGGTATAAATTGTCCATGTTACGTAAATATTTTTGTATTCAGAGGTTCTATTGGATTTTATTTATATTTGGATCTTATGCCCTGGTATGGCTTTATGTCTAGCAACGGCCCTACTAAAGGGACTCCACAAATGTACACGGACGCCTCAAGGTAACAACGAATAAAGTCTATGGGAGCCCAGCTCGAAGATTAACAGAATGAGCTTTTTAAAACATTCTTAGTGGCAGCCTCTAAATGGTTTAATAGGGTGATAATGAGTTGAAAATGAAAATTTGCCTCTATTTTCAGAAAACCTAAGAGTTGCCGGCTGCACATCTTCACACTCATGTGAAGGTGGAAGTGCACGCAGACGCAGAAGTTATTATCCCCTCATCCTTTTGAATTTGCAATTAGGCATGCACGGGCCGTCATCTTATAGAGATAATTCAGGAGAGATGAATAAGCTGGCACATGTTCCTGTTTCTATTCATGTTAGATGAAATATTGATTATGAATGGCAGCAAGAAATCCGCGCCTATTAATTGGAATAACATATCGCAAGCATCGCACTCTCACCTTAATTGAGTAAAGACATTAATACATTGGTGATGTACATTCATCTGGGCCCTGCCTGCCACAAGGTATTACTCTGGGTTGTTGCCTAGGGCTATACAAATATGAGCTGAAAATGAAAGCAACTCCATAACCATTTGGATGGTGGATGGTCTGATAAACGTGATGGAAATACTCATGCTGTTTATGTCGTCTCAGCCAGTGCTCTTCCCGGCTTTATAGCTAAATCCACACGGGAGCACGAGAGGTGATGGTCAGCTGAATTATCCTCACTGGTGCGGAACATGGGCGTAATACTAAGCAACAGCAACACATGTTGACACACGCATGCACTCAGGCTTGCACATACAACTGTGCTCTGACACGACATGCATTCAAGCACACACAGTGAGGTAATTATTTTGTGTAAATAAATGAGAGGCACACAATGTTTTGGATTACTCAAATACACAGAAAATGAGTGAGAGACGCACACGCAGCCCCGGAACTTATTAACACGCAGTTTCGGCACAGTGGAAGTTGGGTTGCCATCAGGGCAGCAAATGATCACGCAAAAGATGCGCGAGCAGAGGCTGTCATTAAAGGCACAATGTGCGTTACCGTGGCAACATCATAGAGGGGCCTCCGTCTTTTTAATGTTGTGGTTAGGAACAAACGACATTGCATCCAATCCCCGCGTGAATTAAAGGCACATAGCTAAATAAAGCTCAAGTACCCCCGCTGCCACACTTTTACAATCCGCCGTTTGTCTCTTCTCTGTGGGGAATTCTCCAGCAACCTGTTTCTGAGGGGAAGGGGGCTGGAAAAGAGGGAGGGGGTGAGGGCAAAGGCACCAAAGTGTCAACACTCCACAATCAGAGTAGCTCTTTGTTAGAATTTAATTTTGAAACAATTACCCCCCCACACCCCTAAAAAAAGAAGGCAAAAACTGTCAAATCTTGATTGTCACACTTCGAGGTGGCAGTAATTGCACAATGGAAATGCTTCTGTGTATTGGCTCACTCCTTTCCTGACAGATTTAACACAATCCCATCATCCAGTATCTTTTGCCCCAGCTCAGTTAAATGTGAGTTCAAATCCCCAGACTATTCCATTTTGTAGCAAAATGACCTCAATGACAAAGGTAATTACCTTCGACTCTGAGTCATCCCAGCCAAAGATAAAACCCTCTGAGATTTCTGACAGAGATTGCAAGTGTGGGTTTTGTTCTTCTCTGAGAGCAGTTTATTCCAGATATGCAAGTCGATCTGTTTGTTTATTTGTTTAATCATCAGTATTTGATCTGTCATCTAAGGATAAGTTGGCTTTGGTTTACACGTTGAGTCTTGTCAGCATGAGGAGCCAAGATAAGGTGGATTGTAGTATTTAATTAAGAAGGAAGGAAGCTCTCCTTGTATCCGGGTACATACAGGCACCACACAGCAATTGACCTTTGTGAGCATGTCAAGACTTTATCTTGCTCCCATCAGCCCCGAGCAGGAGTTGTCAAGACAGTAAGTAGGTGTGCTCTCACGCAGCCCTTTTGATCTGCACAAACACAGCATCTTCAAGTTGTTGCCTTCATATTATTTTATCAACCAAGTAAGACAGTATGATTTTATGCTTCTCATCATCTAACTCCTAAAATATCTAAATGCTAATTAAGGAGAGGCATTTTTTCCTCATGAACAACCAAATTAATTTTTCGCCGAGGTGTAAAATGAAAGACAAAAAAAAAAAAATCTTTTAGTTCAATCGAATTAGAGGAAGCATTATCCTGAGATGTGCTAAATTATGACAGACATAAAAGGGAAAATCTATTCTATACATGGTCTGTATTGTTGCCTTTTAAAAAAAGATATCTACCGGAAATCTGGACATCAATATCTGCAGTGAGCATTTAATCACATAACAGCTTTTGGACTTTGTCCATGATTCAGTTATAATTCTGTTATTGTTCTCATTATTCAGTCATAATTGGGTTTACCATTTAATGTTTCCATATCTAATGTCTGTGACAGTGATACACAAAGCAAAGCAACAGTGAGGAATAGCTTACAAAATTCTTTCCTTAGTCAAGAGTGACCCCTTGAGGTTTGAGGTAAAGTTGCATGTTTTTTGTTTTGTTTTTTTTTTTTACATTGGCAGCCATATGATCTCCTGCAGCAGTATAACATCAGTATTTGTGATAAAAATTGTAGTAATTTCAGAGAATATTAATGGTTATCATATTCAATAAGCAAAAAATACTCTAAAAGATTACAGCTAACGTTTCCAAGATATCATTACATCAAAGTAGCTTACTATTTTACTCCTGGTCATGTATTTCTACAAAAAGAAACTGTCCTAGTCAGAGATCAAAGATGTCTACTCAGACATTAGATTTGAATTATAACAGTTGTTTAATGTTTGTTCTTTTCATGCCATTATTTCAGACATCTTTTCATAGCAGTATCCAGTACTTTTCTAAGAATTATCCATCCAATGAGTTTGTTTTTGCTATTATTCAATTAAATTCAGTTTATTAATATAGTGCCAATTCACAACAAAGTTCATCTTAGTTCATCAAAGTTCGCACTTTGCAATACAAAAATGTCTAATTTATAAAGTCAAATTTAAATCAAGTCAAATTTGATCTTTGTTATAATAAATTATTTGTTTTGCCAACTAGTAAAAAGTTATCTATTTAAGGAAACCCAGCAACCCAGTGAAGGGAGAAAATGAGTACAACAGTTCAGCAGGATACTGTGGATAAAACAGGAAAGGTCATGTCACCAGTTTGGAAGTATTTCAGATATTTAAAACAAAAAACGATTAAATAATTATTGATATTGACTGATACGAATGCTTGTATCGTGATACGTTTTTCAGCCATATTGCCTAGCCTTACTTTGACATTGCAGCAGTTCATCATGAGCCAGCATGTGGAAAGAAAGTGGAAAGAAACAGTTTGCTTTTAAAAAGAAGAAACCTCAAATGGAACTCTGCTCAGTATGAGCATCCATCTTCCATGACCAACCACAGGTTCAAGAGGACTGAGTAGACAGACAAAAACCACAGAAACACTGGTCCAGGTATACTTTCTTTTTCAGTCAGAGTATTATTTTGGTTCTGATGGCCAGTTTTATTCTCAGAACTTGTATATCTTATGAGACGCTTCAAATGATGCTGTTAACAAATACTGGAAGTATCAGAAAAGATCTGTGGATTTTTCCAAACGTAGTTATCCATTTATTCTGATAGCTATCACAGCCTACCACAAGAAATCCATCCATTTTGAATGATTTTCCCACCATACATGATGCTACAATACAACAGTTGAGGACGAACTACTAAAACAGCTCAGAAAACGAGCAAAAGGTAGTGGTATTTGCATTAATGTTTTATTCAGTAGCTTCAAGGCTCTTTAACAGTACAGGTTTGAAAAGGATAGCTGCCTTGGAGCATTGGCCATCGACCAGATGCTGCTGATGTGTGTTGTTTCATAGAAAATAATAGGGGTGCATTTTCTGATGCACATCTAACACCATCAATATGTGTTTCCCTTTAGAGGGCTCTGAGCAGGCTTCCAATCATGTAAACGGCAGTGCAGGTGTTATTTATTTATTATTACTTTGACAGTTTGTATCTAATTACATCAGTGGAACACACAGTACTGAACATCTATATGCACACATGTTCATTTAGTGTTTGAACACATTAAATGGAGAGAAATACTTTACCTGATTGTACTGCTACTAGTGCAGTAAACACCTCAACAGTTAGCAATTTCCACTGGTTATCCAGCTTCTATCAAGCTACACCAATGATACTCTTGGAGATGTACAACCTCTTATCTGTTTAAATGCTTATGGAGAAAAATATTTTCTATGGGCTTGTGTTGCTAATAAATAATACTCTGCAACCTGTTGCATAGAATGGAGAGAAATCAGTTTTAAATGAGTTGTACTGTTAAAAGTATGTTGCCTGGTCACTGAGAACAACAATGACCAAATCTCGCAACTTGCAACTAGAATGTGCCAAACTCAGTAGAGATGTTATGTTATAGTCTGATTTGGGGTCAGACTTCAAGATATGTCAAATGCAGCATCAGTCATATATGATTTTTAAAATAAACTTTAAAAAAGTAAGTAATTTGGGATTTGATTATTTTTTTCTTTGCCTCTAACAATGGCACTTGGCAATAAATCTGTAAGCCTTTTTATTTGCTTTTGAATGGTGTCACATTTATAAGGAAAATCTATTAATTGGTTGAGCAACAGAGTGGAGTATGTTGATTGCGACTACACAAACATATCACATCTTCTCTGCCAATGTCAAAAAGCTTTTGGAGGAGGCCGTGTGATAGTGTGAGGCAACATCTCCCTCACTGGGAAAACAAGGTTTGTCATCATTGGAGGCAATCTGATTGCTAAAAGATATCAAGATGAGATTCTGCACTCAGTTACAATCCCTTTGATCTTTTGTGGGATCAGCTTTGGTGTACAGTTCGCTCCAAAGTGACCAACACAATCAGATTTGTTTACTTGCAATAAATGCTAGTTGAAAAATCAGATGCCATCCAACAGCAGTGTGTAACCAGCACAAGGAGGAGGTGCCAGCCTGTTGTGATTGGGTTTGGTTCTCCCATTCACTGCTGAGAACCCTGTTGGTTAAATGAATACATTTTTAAATTACTCATATGTCGTGTTTCTTCAAATGTCACTCATCTAATCCAGTAAAGAAACCAAACAAGAGTCAAAAGCAGAATAAACTGTTTGGCATTGGCAGAGAGATTTTAAAAATCTTTGCACGGGTACATGTCATGTACTGAAGTTTCCTGATCAATCCACATATGTGGCACAGTTTAAAAAGGAATAAACAATGTTCTAAATGGCATAAAATTTATTTCCAACAGGCATGTAACAACAAAGAAATATTTGACCAACCACAAATTTTTCAACATGAAGTTTCTATTTAAAGGGGCAGTATTATGTATTTTCCAGGCACATAGTTCCATTTCATAGCACAATCAAGTAGCTATGTTACCTTTAGTTGTTGCTGTAAAAATACTGTATATATGAAACGAAAAGAAATTTGCCTTCGCAATTTAATTCGCAGTTTATTTCACAATTTAATGCACTGAAATTGGGCCTCTGTCTCTTTAAGAAACTCCTGCTCTTTCTGACACTCTGCCTTCAGCACATCATCATAACAGTGTTTCTCCATTAAGGTGTTTACAATGTTCTCACCAGCATTGCACTGAGAAGCAGTTTGTATGATAAGCTCAGCAGATGCACAGTTCCACCAGGTGTTTGCTAATTGCTAATGATGATAATGTGTTTGCTAATAACTGCTGCTAGTCTCAAAGAGCTGAGAGGGGCAGTTGTGGGAGAGGGGTGCTCTGTGAGGAGGAAGCTCAGTTTGGAGACTGCAGCTCGAGCAGGTGCTTTGTGGAAAAGGCGGCGCTCGGTGATACCAAGCATTTAGGCACCCCTGAATGGCTGCCATGAGAGATTCAAGGATTTCTCAAACATGCATGAAAGATTCAAAGCAACACTCCAGTTATGTTTTTGTTGAGGGAATAACAATATAACATAATGTAAAGCTCAAAAATCCGATTTAACATAATACCTCCACTTTAAACTACAGATTTTGTTTTTCAACTGATTTATATTAAGTGTAATGTCATTTAATCACAAAACATGTTTTTATGAAATAAGTTATTATAGAGAGAGAACTTTAATAAATTTATCACTACATACAGTTCCTAAAGTTTGTCTTCAACTCAAATATATTTTTTTTGTCTATGATCTTTTGTTTTGTTTTGTTTCCATATCACTACATATGCTGCACATGGACCACCAGGTGTCATCAGAGTATCTTCATTACTTCGTGAACATTTGCCAGGAATGCTAAAAAAATTTTATTTTTTTTTTAAATGAGATTGAGAATCTTCAACAAAATCAAATCAAATCATACATGTTTAATGTTGTATAAAGTATGTAAGAGTATATAACATTACTGTGAAACCAACACCACTCCCAGCAAGCCAAAAAACTAGTTATGTCCTTGTTGTTCCTTACACAGGTTTTCATATTATTGTACATTGCCCATTTAGGCACAAATTTAATAAAGAAACTGTACAACTGCACATGTCTTTCTTCTATTTTTTCAAAACTGTATTATTGTATTACCTTATGTATTGCATATATTTGTGTGCTATACAACTGAGCAGTTTCTATCTCTATTTCTGTTTCTTTGCTAATATATCATGTGTATGGCCATGTGCTTTCATTAGCCTCCTATTTTCTGCTAATGAAATGAAATTTCTCCACCAAGGAAGAAATAAAGGACTATTCTATTCTATTCTATTCTATTCTATTCTATTCTATTCTATTCTATTATATTATATTCTATTCCAGATAGAGTAACTAAAGTATTAAGACAACTGTATTCAGAAAAAATACATAACCAGTTAAACAATTAAGCATCTGTACAATATTTCTTTCCATGCTGTGCAACAAAGCAGCACAGACGCATGATAGAAGTCAATTGGAATTTATGAACCTCTACTTTTAGTCAGATAGAGTAAGCCCACATGCCTGGGATGATAACAGCTCGTTGCTCAGTCCTGGGTGCTATAGGGGCTTCAGAGGAGTTCCCAGAGGCCATCACAGATAAGATGGAAAAATTGAGTCATGTTGGGTGAAATTATGACAGGTCAGCCTGAAAAGTTTACAAAGTTTTATGTTGAAAAATAGAAAAAAAAATAAAGTAAAAAGCTCACTTGACTTAACAAAAATTAAAAACCTAACTAAATAAATGTTAATTTTATTTGGGATAGTATTGTCAATATTTACAAAAGTTTTACCTGTAGAAATTGAGTGTAAATATGTCCTAAATTTGGACAGACTGAGTAGGCGGTGCTACTGTCATTGTATTTATGTGGGAAAAGATGTGCTGTGTGTGCCTTTTATAAATGGCTTATAAATGCTGACTGCCAAACCAAGAGCTGGCTTCAGGACCGACGGGTCTATATGGAGGTTGTGAGATGTCATCCATGATAGCTGACAATGTTGCCAACATATTTTTCTCCCTCACCTCCCTGAGGGAGGCCTGAGTTTTTCTCAGAAGCTTGGTTCAGACTGCTTGCTGTTACTCCTTGCATTCACAAATGATTTTCATGCCCTGTCTGTTATTAGCCCTGTCACTTACTCTGGCCTCAGTTTATTATCTAATGATCATGAAGAGTGTCAGTACGTCTGCGGCACTCTTCCTTTGAGGCCCGCAGTTTCTTGTCACTGGTTATGAAGTGGCCTTTTCAAGTCTCATGTGAGAAGCTTCTTGCCAAAAAATAAAAAAGTCCTCCACTGAGCTGAACAACCAGCTAATTTGTCCCTGCAATGACAGACAAAATTGTCTCCAAGGTGGGCTGGTGTTTAATCTGTCAAGTCTCCTCTAAGTGCATAGATCTCAGTAGAGTGCTGACATGTCCATCATTATTCAAAAACTACATTGTTGAAAACTTTTTTTAATAATAGACACATTTTGATAGATTTTCCAAAAGCTTTTTTTATTTTTTTCCTGCACTCTTGGATCGTTACTGTGTGTTAAACACTTTTAACAGCCTCTACAGAGCATTAAGATGGTGGTGTATGTGCAGTTTCCTAGTATTAAGCACTGAATAATGTGAATTAGTTATTCTCCACTGAATATTCCTGTCAAATTACATAGGAAAAAGTGACATTATTATTGTACATGTGCATCTCATTAGATTAGAATATTACCAAAATGTTAATTTATCTTTTGAATTCAGTTCAACAAGCAAAACTGATTTATAAATGTATTTACATACATCAAAGAACTGACCATATAATTGACCATATTGTCTGTTGTGTTTAAGTTGCTTACTTACTTCTTCTGTTCTTCCCTCTCTGCATTTGGTTTGCTTGAAACATTTCAAGCATTTATTGATGTGAAAATTGAAAATTCAGTTCCTCAGAAAATATGAATGTTACAAAAGCCAAATAAAACATGGTTAAGTTATGGCCTACTCAATCTTGGGGAAGATCACTGGTATGACAGTTATCCAGCAGACAGTCATTGACCCCCACTACAAGAAAGGTGAGCCACAAAAGGTTATCGTTAAAGAAAGTGGTTGTTCACAAAGTGCTATATTCAGGCATAGTAATGTCATGATCCACTGGTATTTGTGTTTTAGTTTTCTTTTGTGTTGGTTTTCTGATCCTGTTTGGGTTTCTTATTGTAAATGAGGTCTTGCTACATTCAGTTCATTGTCTGTGTTGTTCATTAATGTTGTTAGGGTTTTACCATGTAGGTTAATTCCTCGCCTGTATGTTGTTGTCATTTTTTTTTCATTTAAAAACCTTTCAAATCACCATGCTGCTCTCATGCTATTTTCTGCATTTTAGCCATGTCACAAACTTACAGCTCATGACAATTATTATAAAAAGTTTAGTGGAAGAAAGAAGCATCCACAATGGAAAGGATGAAGAGCTATAAAATTTCTTGGTAGATGTTAAACATTTGCTTTAGTCAAATTTGATCGTTGTAGCTCACAGATAATGAAACCTGAAAATTTAGTTTGTTAAACTAACAATGCTGTTGCCTGTCCAGCATACAACCATTGATCCACCCACAAGGAGTGTAAACTACAACAGATTACTGTTAAAGAAATTGGCTTTTCACAAAGTGTTGAATCCAAGCATAGTAATGGAAAGTCTAGAGAAAGGAAACGGTTTGGTAGACAGTGGTGAGGCTTGTACAGTGTTGGGTATCCATTTACTCGAACGAACTGATTGGACCGCATTCGTTAGCATTCCTTGTGCTGGAGACATCACTGCTCAAACTCACCCCCTACAGTAAAACTCAGAGCTGGACAGGTAAGAGTTGTCTTTGGAGCTCAGCCTCCAACAGAGACACATGCGCGCTAACTGTCCCTTAATATTCTGTTGGATGGAAAAAGGACTTTTAAAACTTTCGAAATGTAACCTGGAGAACTTTTAAAGAGTAGCTGTATATGCAACCAGCAATAAGAGTTTGTCCATGTACGGCCAAAGCTAAGACCTGAGGAACCCCCACTGTGTCCAGTGCACTGCAGAAGCCCATTGGAAGCAGCTTCTGCCTAAGTCAGCTTGTGGCTCTTCCCAAAGATCCATCCATCTGTTCAGGCTATTTAACCTTTTTCTTGGACTGGTCTCCAGACATCATTTTGAATCTGAGTGAGCCTCATCACCTCACAGTAAGGCTAGAGTTTTGTTTGTGTCTGGACTGAAACAGGTTAAATAAGTTGTTATTGTTAGATTTAAATAAGGGGGGGTCACGTTGTCCTGTGATGGACTTTTGACTGGCTGAATGGTTCTTTTCTAGCATTTTACTTGTTTTATTACTTAATTATTTGAAGTTAGTATTCCATTTTGTTTATCATGGTTCATTCATTAATTTGACCTGATCCACATTATTCAAGTTTTTCCTTCACAGTTAGATGTTGGTAGTCAGAAGAAGATAATATTTATGGAATATTTCAGCTGTAAAGTTGGGCTACTTTGTTAATAAATTCTCAGACTTAATTGGAGACGAGTGTGTTTGTGATCATTCCTGTTGTGTGAGGAGTTTTCTGCTGTTCAGGAGCATTGAAGTCATTCCTTCACAAGACACTGACAAGTTTACAAGTCATAACTTTTATTTAAAGAACCAAAGGTCTGGAGTAAGAATGGAGAGGTACTTGGTAATCCAAGTTGCTGAGGGTCCAATGTGAAGTAAAATTACCAGGAAATTTCAGACCACTTTATGCTTCACTCTGATGACAAGCTTTATGTATACACCCATTCAATAAATTTGAATATAATATAAAAGTTCATTTATTTCAGTAACTTAATTCATTAAATGAAACAAATTTCATAGATTAATTACATACAGAATGATGCTTTCAAAGCTTTATTTTGTTAATTATGGTGATTTACAGCCAATGAAAAGATATAATTTAAGATTAGAATTTTACATGAGACTGGCGATCTATCCAGAATGTACCCCGCCTTTCACCCAATGATCCGTTGAGAGAGCCACCAGCCCCCTGTGACCCTGCAGGGATAAGCGGGTATAGACAATGGATAGATGGATATTACATCAGACCAAAGAAAGATACATTTTTAATATAGAAATATATAGATTTGGCATCTGTCCACACTGCCAAAAGAAACATTAACTGGTTCAATGACCATCACATCACTGTGCAAACTCAGCTGACCAAATCCGATTAGAGACTTTAACTTGCATTTTTCAGAAGAAGATGAGAGACACTGGACCCAACAACACAGGCAAGTGAAAACCTGCTATTAAAGCAACCTGGGATTCCACCCCAAGAGAGCTGCAGGCTGATCCCACCCATTCCATGCCGCAAATTTGCACTATATCATACAAAAGCTGCCCAAACCAAAACTTTCGTGCATATGCTCTACATGATATGGACATACTTGTCACTAGAATGACATTTCTGTAATTAAAATCCTTTTTTATAGTCTTGTTTAATATTCCCCTATTCTGAAAAACAAAATTTTGGATTCCCATAAGCTGTCAGTTTATGGGAATCTAGATTTCTAATTTGAAATATATTACTCTGTCCAGAGAGAATTAATATATTATACAAGTTTTGCTTTTTCAACTGACTTCCTGAAATAAATTAACATCGATTTCTATTCTAATTTATTCAGATGCTCCTGTACCTGCATTACATTCTTTAAAAAGCTCTCGGTTGTGTAATTGTTTCCTGTGTTGCATTAGAACTGAAGCAACAAAGGCCAGTTAGAGCCCTTCTGGTAGAAAGGCAGAACATTTTATTGTGATGCTGCAGCTGGACACAGATGACAAACTGCAATGTGCCATCTACATAGAGCACAAATCAGAAGAGCTACCCATCATCCATTGTGGCATAGCTCCAACTCCATTTGTGTATGTCTGACCTTGGAACACATAATTGTTAGTCATCATCATTTTCCTCACTCACTTGTTATATGTGTGCATTAGTGCATATGTGCATGCTGCCTATGTGTTTGTGCAGCACACTGCTTTCTGTTCCCAGTTGGTGAAGATTATGTTCAGTGTCATGGAAGACTTGGAGAGATACTAAATGAAGCTCATATCATGCATCGACTCATACTCCTGCTACATATTGTGACCAGTGATGAAGATTTATTGTAATACTTTAAGAGAAGCAAACATAAGCAGGAACAAAAATGAAATACAAATAAGCAAGTTCAATTTTGTTGAAAAAAAAAAGAGACAGCTATTTGAGTACAATGAGATAAAATCATATTTTATCATACTTATACTGCAAAAAAAGCAAACAAAAAAACCCATAAATGCTAATTTATGCAGAAATAGTCGTATAATGATAGATTTAGCTGATAATGAAGGCCCATACTGAGCAAGAAAACCTCTGAAGGCAAAGAAAACAGAAGCAAAAATGAATTGCATGCACACTGAATGCTGCCATCATGCTCTTTAGCATGAGCCACAGGCAGTGTCCCTGATGCGCCTGCTCTCATCCCATGTGAGCAAGAGCCAAGTGGAGAGTATGATGGATAGAGCTCCATGAGTACACAGCAGTATGCAATGATACTCGACATGTTTCTCCCTCAAAGCTAACCCATCCAGATAAAAAGGGCCAGACAGGTAGGGGGTTTTTGTGTTTTCTTTAACCTTTTGCTGTAACAATGAACTAACACAATATTCAGTATGCATCATGTGCCTCCAGTTCAGATCAAAAGCATTTAAATAATTAACACCAATTATGCCTGGAAGCTTACTCCATAACTGTTTGGTTTTCATTAGGACCAGCTGATAAAAAATGCTCACAGGTTGGACAATGACTCACGCTATGACTCACAGTTTACCATTCAAATAAACACCAAACTGTTGCACCTTCTTCTTTTTTTTTTTTTTTTTAGCAAAGCTTTTAATGATATTTTTCTCCCATTTAGCATATATTGATTAATCCATATATAAAATTATCACTTTGGTCATGGATTTATTTAATTTTATGGCTGCAGTCTACTTCATATATGTAAGCCTTTCATGAGAGTAATGGATAATAATAACAACAACAACAACAACAACAACAATAATAATAATAATAATAATAATAATAATAATAATAATAATAATAATAATAATAATAATAATAACAACTTAGGCATTTGTTGCTGTTAAATTCTACTTGTGTCACAAAAAGTATGAAAAAGCTGTCTTTTTTGTACTGACTGAATTGTATCATATGAATTACTGGGTTGAGCATCAACTGACAGTATGTCATCCCTGTAAATGCATATTTTCTCCTTGGGTTTCCCAGTTACTTCCCACAGTCCAAAAACAAGTGTGTTAATTGGTCTCTGTAAATTGCCATTTAGTTGTGTGTGTGCATGGTGATTTGTTGTGTGTGATTCTGTGTTGCCCTATTAGGAACTGGAGACATGTCCAGGATGTACAGACTGAACAAGATCATCAAGAGAGCTGGCTCTGTGATTAGTCTCAGGCTGGAGCCATTTGAGACTGTGGTGGAGGGGAGGACACTGAAGAAACTGTTATCCATCATGGTGAACCTGGACCATCCTTTCCACTACACACTGGACAGACAGCAGAGCATCCTCTTTAACAGACTGCTACAGCTCTGCTGTCAAACAGACAGATACAGGAAATCTTCCCTGCCACATGCCATCACCCTGTACAATAACTTTCTAAAATTATTGCTGGTTACTACTCATCATCATTGCTCCATTTGCACAAATATGTATACACATTTTTGGATAAAACTATTTTATAGAAATTTACATTTTATTTTGTATTTCATTCTTACTTATGTTGAGTAGATTGTCTTTTTTCGGTATATCATGCTGCTACTGGCCAATAATTTCCCAGTTCTGGGACCAATAAAGTACATCTTATCTAAGATAATAAGAGGCCAAAGATTCTTAATATATTAGCAGATAATAAGAGTATTTGGCCTCTTGCCCAAAAACTGCTGGAGAAAGGCTTCAGTACCCCTGCAACCTTGGAGAGATAAGTGGGTATAAACATTGGATGGATGGACAGTTTAAATGTATGGTTGATTATTTAAACACTCTTGAAATTATCCTGAGGTGTGAACGCTTGCATGAATGATTATCTGACCTATGCTGTTGGGTGAGCTGACTCTTTGTAACCAGCAAGAAGTGCTGAATCTTCAGCTGGTCCTGCCAAGCTCAGCTCAGAAAGCTTGTTAGGTGGAGTAGGATTTCTTCTTTTAAAAAGACAACATGTGGCCAGTCACAAGCAAATACAGACCAGGAGCATGGTGTTATGTGAATGAAAGCAGGGGAACAGATGCTCCAAAGAAAGCAAGTATAGTTGAACAAGCCAAGTGCAAAGAAGGATAGAAAAACAGAGTAGTCGATTTAAACATAAGTAAGCTGGGGAAAAGGGAAAAAACTGCCAAAACTGCAAAAGAAACTGGCTTTAATTAAATACTTTTGGAAGATGAAAATATCTGTCAGAGTAGAGTTAACAATAAACCTGCATGGACACCTCTGGGTCTTCATTCTGTTGTTCAATTAAAGGTTTGATTAACCATAGTAACTGTGTCTTTATTTGTAATGGGGAAATATGCATACAAACATTATTAATACTATTGCTATGGTTCTTATTTTCATTATTGACCCTCCTTATTTAGCTTTCAATTGAACTCCAGAAATTCTTCTTGTTATAATTATTTTTATCCATTTCACTTTTACTTTGGTTGTCTGTGACTCAGTGTGACATCCAGTCAATCAATGTGTATCACTGTTTCCTTGGTGAGGCACTTAATCACAAGTTGTAAGCAGATTTCCATATTGGAGTGCAAGATTGTGATCAGAGCCTTCTGGATGAGATTGTAGTGTCAAAGGGCTTTAAGTAGTGAGTATGACTAGAACAACATTATATAAGTACTGTCCATTTCATTTATCTCTTTGCCATTTTTAAGTAAGTTTGCCCTTAATAAAAATTATTCTTTGTAATGCATTTTTGACTATTTTACATTGCATCATTAATTAAATGTAATTTTATTTTATTTATATTTATTAGACTTATGGTTGAAGTGAATTTTAGGTACTTTACCATTTTAATGTTTCTACAGTGTTGTCTCCAGTGATTCCTCACTCTGTACTGTCACCGTGTTGCACATTTTATGTATCATTTTACTCTAGTAAGTAAATATGTAAAGTTTATTTATAAACCGCCTTTCACAGATACAAAGTCACAAAGCGATGTACAACATTAATCACAGTGAAGTCATACAGTAGAAAAACAAACATAAAAAGCAAAGTAAAATCATCACATAAAAGCCTAGAAGAACAAAACAGTTTTCAACTGGTTTTTAAAAACCTCCACAAACTGTTCCACACTTTTGGAGCCACTGACTGAAAGGCCCTGTCCTCCATAGTTTTTAGCTGAGCACATGGAACAACCAGGAGTTCTGGGCTTGGGATCCAACGTCTCAAGCAGCAGAGGTTTTAGATAAAAGCTGACACAAATAATCAGGACTCTGGTCATTCAGAGCCCTGAAGGTGAGAATAAACTGAATTTGAAAATCCTTTGGGACCCAGTGTAGAGCTTAGACGCGTATACACACATATAAGCTTGAACTGATGTTACAGCGCAACCAAGCGAACTTCAGCATGAAGTCAGTGCCCATGTGCGCTGTGAGTTATGTTTAAAACTTTAAGCTTACCATGAAATTTATCACAAGCCTATAGTTGAGTAACATTGTATGCATTTCAGTGGTAATGTCAGAACCTGGGTTGTTTTGGGGTTTGATTCTTTTGACTCTGCTTTGATTATTGTTATCCTGTGTTCCTTAGTTTCTTATTTTGTTTAGATCAGCCTCGTTTTTGTTTTAGATTACTTCAATCTTTTCATAGTTATTCTAGTTTATGTTTATTTATTCCTTGTCTCTAGTTATTCTTTGTTATTGTTAGATTTATTTTCCTAGTTCCCCTATTTACTCTCTCTTGCTGCCATTCTCTCTCTCTCTCATCAGTCTCCCTTCTGCTCTCTCCCCTCACACACCAGCAAACCGTTAGCTAATCAGCCGCAGTCTATCTTGAGGTTTTTTTTTCTGCTCTGGTTCTCTTCGTTCCGTGTGGGTTTATTGTATGTTTTGTTAGTCATTTTTATTAAATTACCAAAATCTACTTACCGTCTCTGCCTGTCTGCATTTGGGTCCTCTTCCACAACCACAAACCATGACAGGTAACTTACCTTTGAGAAAATATCAGCATGGTGACCCTTCATGTGCCGTTTAGGTTTCCCAGGGTTTTGTCCACCAAGTTTAAATCCACATTCACTGCTGTCTCCCTCAACAATTCAGTTCTTTTTAAAAAAATAAGTCCATAAATCCACTCTGGGTTTGCGTCCACCAAGTCCCTTCGTATAATGTGCAATGTCTGCCATGGTCCATTAATGATTAAAGTCATGAAGGTGGTGGGCGTGACCAAGCATGGATAGGATGTAGCAGCATTACTGATACGTTTTAGCTTTTGACTGACAGATTACAAGCACAATAGGCAGAAATGTCATGCATTTTGGATGTCTGATAGATCACCCTCTAACATTTTCATCTAGTTTTGTCTCATCAACGAAAACTCAGATATCTCGTCATGTTTTAGTCATCAAACAGCCATGTTATTTTTGTCATCGTCTCGTTGTTGTTATGAAAAAAACGTGTGCAAACACAGTATTTTCATTATCATCACCATTAACTAACAGCCATCTCGTTCAGCTCAACACTTCTTTCTTTGCAGTGGAGGATGGTTGTTCACAGCGCAGGCAATTCCGGTAAGCTTCATAATGTTGAACTAGCACATTAGATACGTCACAGGCAAAGGTTAGCGACTGGGTAAGATTTAGTGCTGTCAATCGATTAAAAAATGTAATCCGATTAATCACATTCTAGCGCTGTGATTAATCACGATTAATCGCAATGCTTAACTTTGTAAGATTGAAATGTAAATATGAACTCAGTGGTGGTTCTTGCAGGAATGGTGTCCTGGGCAAGCTCCTCCTTCTGCTGCACTCCAACCAATTAAAATGCAAGCATTTTGATTGCATTTGATTTTTTTTTTTTTTTTTTTTTTTTTTTTTTTTTTTTTTATATTTTATTTTCTAGTTCTTGGGTGCCCCACCCTTTTCTAATACCACCCTGGGTGACTACCCATATATCCCCTATTAAAAACCGATGTGATTACTTTAAAAATAACGGCCTCATTTTGTCAACAACAAGGTGCTGGTTTTTAGCAGGTTAACTGTAGCGGTAAATCAATATTATTTATTTAGTTCACCATTCTTTGGTGTGACTGTTGTTTGCATGCCTTTTCCCTTGTTTTCCATTCAAGGTACTTAACTGAAAGATTTAAGTCAAGTCAAGTTTATTTATATAGCACATTTCAGCAGCAAGGCAGTTCAAAGTGCTTTACATCATAAAAACATCATGCAGTTAACGAGCAAGAAACATTACATTTTGACCACTGCCATCATCAAAATCAAGCAAATACACATTAAAAATATTGATCAATATTCCACTTACTACTAATCAAAGGCAGCTATAACAACTTTGTGTTGTATGAAAAGTACAATCAGATTAATTGATCTAGTTGCATTGGACTACATAAACCCTTTATTATGCTTTATGTAACATTTATTATTATTATTATTATTATTATTATTATTATTATTATTATTATTATTATTATGTGAACAATAAAAACAGAGCTCTGACTTGAATATGTGATACAGAAAGTAAGAAAAGTTAGTACAGCACCTTATAACAGGTTATTTTTGATAAGTCTATATCCCCACGCTCTGGTAAGGAAGAGCGAATGATGGTGGAAAAGATGTAATCGATTCATGCCAGGTAAAAAGACAGACAGTGACACTGTTGTTCTTTATTTTTTCAGGCTGAATCGCTATCTCCCCCCTGCAGGCATTTCTTATTCCAGGTCTGGCAGATTATATGAAGAGCTGATGCAACTTGGCGTTGGCATTGTGTGTGGCTTCTTTTTTTTTTTTTTTTTTTTTTTTTTTTTTTTTTTTTTAAATTAATAAAAAAGATGATGCGTTGTTTCCGACGCAAAAAACACGCCCCAGACGTTAAATCATTGATATATTTGAGGGGCTTCTCACTGGTAGGTAGGTCAACATCTTTTAGGGTGGTTGAAGAAGAGGTTAGGGTGGAGGGTGAATTTAGATTGGGGTGCATCTCTGCATGACGCTCCAGTGAGCTGATTTTTTGTGCATGAAATGACTTGACATCCTCTCGACCACCGAGTGAGAGGCGGCGTGCTTGTGCACGTCCAGAGAGAAGGAGAGAGAGAGAGAGAGAGAAAGAGAGCAACTTAGTTACCGAGCATTGCTGCCGTGTCTCCTCCGGCACAGAGAGCTGAAAGAGAAGCATTTGGCAGTTATGGTTGATCAGCGTTTCTTTCATCCTCTCCCTTGCGTTAGTGACGACGGCTGCGTCTATATCCCTATTTCTGTTTCGTTTCGAAGGATTAAAAAATAAAAAAGATGCGCTGAAGCACCCAGGAAAGACCGTACATCTTTTTCAATGTGCGTGAGGTATGTATTTCCAGCCGGAGTTGGAGATAAAATTATGCTGGATGTCTGTATTGGATCTAGGATGCTAAATTTTTGTTAATCTGCTGTAATTAAGCTAGATGGTTCAATTCAAAGCTTATGTTTAATTGCATTTTCACATTTAAGCAAGCAAATGCAATATGGCTTCTCCTCAGACATTTGTTTTGTTCTTAAGAGTTGCTCTGACCTCGCTTTTTTTCCCCTTTTTTTGCGCTGCTTGAAGAAGTTCCTTTAAATTCTGAGTGAAGTTTCCTGATTGTAGGAGCAAATCTTGACTCATGAGCTTTCTGATGTGAGAGTTGCTGCCAGATTTGCATTACGATCTGTTTGTTTTTGTTTTTTTGTTTGTTTTTATTCTAGATGACACTGAGGATACCTTAGCAGGACTGCAAGTTTGGCCGTTATTTGCAGGAAAATGCTGCTTTGGATTCCATATGTTTTGCTCGGTGCAACATCAGTGTGCACCATTGAAATGTCTAGCCATTATGGGGAAATCTGTCAAGAACTGTGTGCCTGTGAGGAAAGAGAAGGGATGCTTACAGTGAGCTGTGAAAGCAGAGGAATTGCAAGACTCTCTGACTTAAGCCCAGTGCTCTTCTCCCAGTATCAACTGCTTCTTACTGGGAATCTTTTGACAAGGCTTTCTACCAATGACTTTGTTGAGTACAAAGGACTTACAATATTAAATCTCGGAAATAATGAAATATCTGAAGTTAAAGCTGGAGCTTTTAATGGACTGCAGGGATTAAAACGATTACATCTCAATAATAACAAAATTGATGCCTTGAAGGAAGAGTTTTTCTACGGCCTTGAAAGTCTGGAGTATTTACAGATTGATTATAATTACATCATTCATGTGGAGCAAAATGCCTTTAGCAAACTTCAACATCTGGAGGTCTTGATTCTCAATGACAATTTAATATCTAGCCTGCCTGTAAACCTTTTTCAGTTTGTACCATTGACTCATCTAGACCTAAGAGGGAATCAGCTCAAAGTCCTTCCCTACATCGGTCTGCTGGAGCACATGAACAGGGTCGTGGAGTTACAGCTGGAGGAGAATCCATGGAACTGCTCCTGTGAGTTGATTGCTCTTAAGACTTGGCTGGAAAGCATTTCATACACAGCCCTGGTTGGGGACGTGGTTTGTGAGTTCCCCTTTCGGCTTCATGGAAGAGATCTTGATGAGGTTTCAAAACAAGAGCTGTGCCCGAGGAGAGCCATTGCTGAATATGAGATGCCCCCTCCACCTCATTTGGGGACTGATGCATACTACAGGACCACGCCAGCTGTTGGTGCCTCCTTCACTGCATCAGGCATCGCAAGATCTTCATCAAGACCAACCAAGGGACCTCGTCAGTCAGCCAAATTAAAATCAAAACCCACCGCCCGCCTCCCATCGAATAAGCCACAGAATTATGGTCAAATTGTTTCATATCAGACCAAATCTCCAGTGCCTTTAGATTGCCCAACTGCCTGCACCTGCAATCTCCAGATTTCAGACCTTGGACTGAATGTGAACTGCCAGGAGAGAAAGATTGAACAGATCTCTGATCTCAATCCTAAACCATATAACCCCAAAAAGATGTATCTCACAGGGAATTACATCCCTGTGGTGCATCGCTCAGATTTTATTGAGGCAACTGGATTAGATTTGCTTCATCTTGGTAACAATAGGATAGCTCAGGTAGATGATAGAGCTTTTGGTGATTTGACATATCTGCGAAGACTTTACCTTAATGGGAATTTGATTGACCATCTTAGAGGCAATATGTTTTATGGACTAGAGAGCCTACAGTTCTTATATTTAGAGTACAATGTCATTAAAGAAGTAACTGCTGACACTTTTCAGCATGTCCCAAAACTTCAGCTTCTTTTTTTAAACAATAATCTCTTAAAAACTTTGCCAGAGGGTACCTTTAATGGCTTGACATTAGCCAGACTAAATCTTCGTAACAATCACTTGCGGTATCTTCCTGTCAGAGGTGTACTTGATCAACTTACAGCCCTTGTTCAAGTCGATTTGTATGAGAATCCCTGGGATTGCTCTTGCAATATACTTGACTTGAAGATGTGGCTGGAGCTGCTCAGCATAGGCACAGTTGTAAACAATGTTATCTGTGGCTCCCCCAAGAAGCTGGCTGGGGAAGATATGAGATACATTAAGACAACTAATTTCTGCCCTAATAACTCTGATATACTTGCTTCTATGATTCCACCCTCTGAGGAATCCTTTCCGGGGAGCACTATCGCTATAGAAACATCCTTAGACTCTGACACTCAGCTCAACACTATTCCTTTATCTGTAATGATTCTTGCTCTTCTGCTCTTATTTATTGTGTCTGTGTTTGTGACTGCGGGTCTGTTTGTGGCTACAAAAAAGAGACGCCAGAAGAGTCAAAGTGAGCAGAACGAATCGATGAATGCTTGCATTAGCTCTCTCAACATGGAGTATGGCCTTTACAAAAAGGGATCTATTCCCAAAGTAAGAACATCAGCTGGGCATGTGTATGAGTATATCCCACCTCCTACTGAAGCCACATGCAGAACTGCTGCACAAACCCCCATGGACAACAAATCGGTGGATGGATTTAGAGACTTTGATGAGTTAAGCAGCGCCTTTCTGGGTAACCTAGATGAAGAGGCAGCCGGTAATGTGATAAGCTCGGAGTACAGTGCCACCACTCCAGAGCCTCTCAACAAGCCCTCCACCCCTTACCGAGATGATTCGTGCTACTATAGAGATGTACTCGAGCCTGACAAGAACAGACGCTACAGCAATACTTTACCTTGTAGACATGGTGCACAAGCATCAAATCAGTATACCTCAGACTTTGATGCAAGGCATCAATATGTGCAACCAGAAAGAATACAACAGACAATACTGTATTGTACAGCACCGAGTTCTGTTTACGTTGAACCCAACAGGAGCGAGTATTGGGAATTGAAAGCAAAGCTTCATCTTGACCCAGATTACCTTGAGGTTCTGGAAAAACGAACTACATTCACACAGTTTTAAGACACTTGTCCTTCCAATGACCAGAGTTGATGCATTTGTGTGATTTGCTATTTGAAATAAAAAAAAGGGACAATTTTCTCAACTCAGCAAACTGCAGTGCAAGATATTAAATACTTTTCTGGGAAGTATGCTATACAGAGCGAGTGATACAAGGGGGCCATTATTCATTTTGAAGCGTCACTTAACACTTCAGTCCAGTGTGGTTTGCAGTTTAGTTTGAGTGTGCAAATATGAACATAAAACTACAGATTCAGGGCTCTTATGACTCACCCTATCACTGAATTCACCCTGAAGAGTATCACTGACAACAATTTGAAACTGAGCTTTAACTCTCAAATTGGCTGCATTTTATGACCATTAATGAACCATGCAGACGATATGCTCTTGACTCCCAAATAAGCTTATATTATTTGACAGAGATACATGTACAGCAGCCTGTTCTGCCTATTTTCGTACCTTATTTGTGTAAAACTCAAGCATCCAAATCCAAATTTAATTGATTTTTTTTGTAGGTATGTTCATCAAAGTTTATCATATAAGATGCACAACTACATCAATGTTCTTAATTTTTACCACAAAACATAAATTATGAGTACAATGAATGTCTCCACTCCAGTAAATATAGGGGGAATGATAATGATTATATGTACCATGATAATAGTACACTAGCCTCATTTGTATACTTAGACCCCTCTGGTGATAACTTCTCATCTCTCAACCAGCAAATTTCTTAGATTAAGTTAATGCCTGTTGCACTTGTGATTAGTAACCAAAAATCTGTCATTTCAGATGTGTTTATTTCTGTTCTCCTCACTGCAAATTTGTACAAATGTAGTTTCTGTCATTTTACACATAAATGTATGTATATTTTAAGCATTTTCGTAAATCAGCACCAAAGCAATCAAAAAACAGAAAATATAAAAACAGTAATATGCAACGAAAACCCTGTTAAATGTTTAATTTATGCTGTCTGTATTCCTTGTGTATCTGTGCAGCTGTATTCCCATAACATCACATTTAATATTTACTACACAATAAGAGTCCAATCTACTCAGTGTGACTAAGCATGAAATAGAGCTGCTGACCCACAACCAGACGCATTGTCAGTGTCAGGTTTGGCTTAATTTAGATGTGGAAATTATATACTTTAGCTCAGCCTCATCAAAGAAAGGACACCAGTGTTTAATTAGCTGATTGCAATAAGAGAAAAAAAACAAATTATGTTCAAATGAGTGAGTAAATTATAAATGATCAGGACCAACAACAGAATCTTTTTTAGTTCTGGAAAGGGCTGCAAAGTGATTTATTTCCATACCAGGTTAGAATATTTGTAACAAAAACAAAATCAGAAGCTTAGAATATCAATTCTGCAAGAGACCTAGCAGTCTGGAAATAGAGATCTTCCCCTGAGCCCAACTCTCCATGAAACTAGAATTTAATCATGGTATTTTGGCTGTTTGTTTTAGTTTGTCCTCAGTGTAATGTTTGTTTTTCAGGACCTGCACTGTACATACAAGCAAAGAACATCATATTTTAAATAAGACCTGTTAACAAAAGACAAAGCAAAACTCAGAATTTTCAAGAGGTTATCAAATGTGCTTGGTTACTAAGTGATGTGTTTTCAGTCAAAATCTCTGTCAGCCCCTTCTGACACATTGTTAATCTGAATTTTGCATGCAAAAACTTTCATGCAAAAACTTGCATGCAAAAAGTCATAAAAACAAAACTTAGAGCAGCAAATATATATAGGAACAACATAAAACAACCAGAAATACTTCCTTGACATAGACAGTGTTAAAATTTTGCTTAATAAGCAGGTTATTTGAGATGTACCAAGTGACACTATATTTTAGCCTTTAAAAAATTATTTTTAGAGCCAGATTTGGTAATAAAAATGGTAATTTCCCTTACAAATATACTCAGAATAGAATTTAATTGAGTTTACATATAAGGTGCCTAATTGCATTAAGTGTCATCTCAAGGAAGATATTTCTACATACAGACTAGTTTGTTGTATTCCTGTTCCAAAAATAGTGCCCACAAATCTATATTCGGTTTGATCCATCCATCCAGTTAGTGAAATTAGTGTTGTATATCTCCAACAAAAGCCACTAGAAAAACACCATAAACTATTGCAATTTCTTGTTTGATGTAGTCCAACGTTTACATTTAGTTTTATTGCTGTTCTATCGAACAAGCATGAACAAATAATATATGCCGATTTTCGTTGAAGTGACTGAAGACAACTGATGACATAGTGGCTTCATGACAGAAGATCCCCTTTCTATGTGAAATATTTTTACTGCTACTAAACTCAACAATGAATAGGGACAAGTATGGGCGTAAGCATACAGATAATACAATGAAATGTACCTCGTACTCATCAACTAACTAACCATGTTCTGTTGGTATTTAACATTAATCTGGACATTGTCATCCATGAAACCATTAAGTATTTTATTAGTTTGTTTATAAATCTTTAATCACACGAGTCTTATGTTTGGAATCCTTGTCCTGCAGAAAAACCTGTTGAAAAAGGCCTGTTGTGTGTATAACATCAGGAGTTTTTTCCTAATGACTCTACTATGGCACTGGGTTGAGAATTAGTTGTAATGCATTTGCATGTTTACGTATAGGTCCACACAGTGACCCAGTTGTCCACAGTGTTGCCTCACAGCAAGAAATTCCTGGTTTAAATCTCGGCCAGGACCTTTCTGTGTGGAGTTTGCATGTTCTGCCTATGCAGGTGTTGATATTCTCTTCCAGTATCATTTTTGATTTAAACATCAAAAATGTTTAAATCAGATTATTGGCCACTTTAAATTGCCCTTCAATGTACATGTGTGTTCATGGTTGTTTGTTCGGAGTGATTCTCGCCGGGACTGGTGATCTGCCCAGGTTGTACCCTGCCTCCTCAAAACCTGACACTGGTATGTTATTTGGAGTTGACTCTATATCATGCTCTGTCTCAATATTCCTTCTATTTAGGGTAAATTCATTGGCCTCAGGCCTATGTGAACATATGTTAAACAACTATTTTTATATTATAAAAAAAAAAATAAATTCAGATTTTTTTAATATCTATGATTTGTTTTTCTTTATTAACAGGTAATGAGAAAATGCACTATTGATTCTACTGATCACTGATGTCACTTTTGTAAATGCACAATACAATACCATGCATATAGCCATAGATTTGGTCAGATACATGCATACAGAAGGGTTACATAATGTTGCAAAATTTTGTACTATGCATAGATATAGATGATACTTAGACAATCTGCTCATCTCTCAGTTGCCACTCAACTTTTATGACTATGATTTCTTCAAATCTGGCAACTTTACTACAATCAGCAATTTGCGTCTTTATGGTGAAGTATATTACGACCTATGTATGAAGATCAATTGATAGCTGTTAGATAGAAAATAACAATAAATGACTTGTTAATTGGATAAAGTCATTTCTATGCATAACACTTGCTTCAAAGGAAAATAAGCACATCATCCAGTCATAATCTATTCTAATCAGGTCCTGGGGTAGTAGAATAAGCCAAGAAATATGACTTTCCCTGAGAGTTAAATACACACAGTTATTTCTCAAATGCACTGAACTTGTTGCCATAGCTCAGCCAGTTAGAAGACATGCTGTATCTACATCCTGTCTGCATGACAGCAAGTCTTACATTGCAGTGTGATGCTAACCAATGAGGAAGTCTTGATTTGTTGCCTTTCTTGTGTCAGAGTAACTTTGTCATGGATTTACTTATTTATGATTAGAGCAAATGTGCTAAAATATTCACAGCTGACGCATGATATGTACTTGCACAGCTTTGTTTTTGTGTTTTGTTTCTTTCAATCAGTATACTGCTATAAAATGAAAGTGGTGCAGTACAAATGCAATGTTCATTTGGTTGATTGTATCAGTTCTCGTGTTTATTTTATGTGCTGTAACTTTTTTAGTTCAAAGCATCAAAAAACAAAAAAGTACTACTCAAAAAATGTGGTTCAGGTAGTGCTGGGAGAAAGTCTCTTAAATGCTATTAGGGATGTCCTGATCTGATCCCAGATCTACTGTTCTGTTACCAGAGCTGATCCTGATCTGATTTTGTCAGCTGCACTCCAAGAGAGCAGTGCAGCCACATGTTGCACAGCATGTTTTCATGTGTAGGGCTTGAAAAAATGCACAGGAGTTTTTTTGATCTGACAAATCTTGATTTTCCCCTAGAAATCTAAAGCAGTCATTATATTCTTTCCTTGCCAGGTATGATAGTGTATTGCAAAAACCATGATATGCAGGAAAAAAATTGAGAAAATGAAGCAGATTTTCTGGACATCAAATCCTTACACAACTTTTAATCATGTGTGCCGCTTTTGATCCACTCCAACACTGTGTGTGTATTAGGATCAAGAGTGTGAAATTCAGTGTCCAGCTGTGCCAGGACAAGGTACATTACTCTTAACTTGATATCTGTGTTCTTTATAAATGGTATGTGAGAGCTATTGTACTTAAGTGGCAGAATTTTTTTACATGTCAAAAAAAATCTGGCATTCTTGTTTAGTTGCTGATGAAATAATTTATGCTACAGAGGTAAATACGAAGGAAGTTGATGCTAAAGGATTATTTACCTTATGCACCAGATGTGTTAGGAAAAACTTTTCACCCTTTACGATGACATTTTCAGTGAAAGAGAGACTGTAGTGGCTGCTGAAGTATTCAGTTAGTCTATGTCATGTGACTTAATCTGCATAGTGCTCAGATATCCTTATCTGACTGGTAAACAGCAGCTGAAACAGTTGTTATTAAGTTCAAAGCAAAGTTGCCAGTTTATGAAAGAGGATAATTACTTTTTGCAAGTTTTGTGTGCCCACTGTTGGGGTAGAACTACACTGAAACATATCATGAGCCAAATTATATATTAAAGCAGAGTAAACATGCGACTGTTAGCCTGGCACTTTTGCACAATGCTCATCATTAAAGTTGTGTCAGCGGGAGCTAGCTGTTAGTTTATTTAAGACTGGTTGAATGTGCAGAGCCAAATATATCTTTAGAAACAAATAATAAAGGGGTGCTTTACTAATGACAAAAAGTCTTGATCCGGACATCCCTAATTTTTATTTATGTTTAGGTTAATTTCAATTTTTACAATGCAATAGTGTAATAAAATGTGTTTACTGTATATACCAGAAATTTGTAGAGTTTTTTATTCACAATGTTGTTATTACTGACAATATGCAATTGTTTTTTGGTCCCTATTAAGACTATAAGTACTAATAATGTAAACATGCTAGAATAAAATGTGACTGTTGTGTGAATATTTGCAAATCTTTAAATTACTAAGAGGAAATTGGGTCAGTTTCTGATTCTTATTCCAACTTCTCTTGTTTGCCTGTGTTTGCTTTGTTTGGCTTTCATACTGAACAGTGATTTTTTCTGTGTCAGCTTCTGATTTGTAAATAGAACACTTCATCAGCATTTTCATTACAAACTTGCTTTGTCTTTGAAGGCAAAAAAACATGTCTCTTTATTTGGAAAAACAAAGTGCAACTAGGAATATGTGGGATAAATATATCTACAGTGTGCCATTTTATTTAGTAGTTAGCTAATGAATAAAAGATTTGCATTCGTTTGGGTTGTTGTTTTCTTCCTTTGCTCTGCAGATCATGTTGTGTGTCAATGTACGGGGAGGACATATTTTAATTGTTCAACAAGGCCTCTGGCGATTTTATGAACATTTCAGAATTTAAATCCTATTAAAATATTCAAGTCACTCACTTTTCCACAGTTAAACAAAAAGAAATAATGAAAAACACTATGATGCATACTAATACCGAGATTGACTGAGAGCTTGAACAATCAATGAGGCTATTTCACAAAGTTCAAAAACTAATTTTAGAATTTGCTAAACTGGGTTTAATTTAATAAAGCCTCTGTGGGAAAACAAAAAAAAAATAAATAAATAAAATTCTTACTTTAATGTAGTCAGTGCTGTAATAATAAAACATCTGACCTTATTGTAGTTGTGCAGTACGAAGACATCTATGTGCTTTGCAGACACTTAAGGGAAACATTTGCTTTTGTTTTCTTTTCTGCAGAAACAGCTTTCTGGAAGCCTAGTATCCATGGTAACATCCAATTACCTGACACATAAACAAAAAAAATCCAATGTATGAGGCACAATTGCAATACAGAGTTTGTAAACATTTCTTACACAGGTGTCTGTTATGTGTATTTTTTTACTGTATTTCAGTATCCAGTGGTTTATCTCATCATTTTCCCATTCATTCTGACCAACATTCCTGTTCGTGGTGAAGAAAAGCATTAAAATAGCATGATGTTGCCACTGTTATTTTTCAATGTGGTGTTTTCAGGGTGCGGTGGAGTGTTAGTTTTTCATCACACATAATGTTTTGCAGTTTTGGTCACATCTGACAAGAGCACCTTCTTGCAGGTCCTGCAGAGACCCAATGGGTCTATTGGCTGCTTCTCTGATTAATGCTCCCCTTGCCCAGCCTGTCAGTTTAGGTGAATTGCCATGTCTTGGTACAGTAGGATCACTGTTGTGCCATATGGTGGATTAGAGAGCATTCTGTGAGATGTTCAAAGCTTAATATATTGTTTTATAACCTAATCTGACTTGTTAGGGAAGTGTTGCAGTAATTTTTATCTTGGTATATCAGAGGGAAGGGAGTGAAGACAAATGCACACTACTTTGTCAGATTTTTACTTTGCAAAGCATTTTGAAAACCATCTAATATTTTCCACTTCACAATCATGTTCTACATTGTGATTGGTATAAATATTATTACAAGGCCCTGTAGTCTCAGTCTTTTTTTTTCTTTTTTTTTTTTTTTTTTTTTTTTTTTTTTTTTTTTTTTTTTTTTTTTTTTTTTTTTTTTTCAGGTTGATGGTGTAATGTTGCTTTGATGCTTGAAGACCCCAGCTTTGCCAGGGAGAGGGAAAATTAGGGCAGATCAACATTATGTAAGCTTGAAGAGATGTGTCAGGCAGTGTGAAGCCGGCATATGACTGCAAGCACTAACCAAAGGACAAACACTTGCTTCTATTGGCCAGGAAACACTTTAGAAACACAGATGATTCAAATCTCCTTGACATTTCTGTTGTTGTGAAGAGTAGAGAAAAATCTTATCTCTAACAATCCGTGTGTGGTTTGCAGTTGTTAGTCTCAGACTGCGTGTCTGTCCCTGAAGATTTCTGAGTCTTCTGTTTCCCTGAGCAGCAATGCTGTTTCTCTCCCTCTCACTTTTATCTGTGTGTGTTTAAATGTGTGTCTGAGTGCATAAATTATTGACTCAGTGTGTATTCATGCTTGCCTCAAGGACTTCGCCAAACAACATGACAATACCTTCATCCAATCTATTCGTCTTTTGACATTTTTTTATTTAAAAGCCCTCCCAAATTGAATGTCTTCAGTAATAATTGATGCAGTACATTTCAGACATAAACTACCATTTATCTATGTCCAGTTTTCTTGTTAAATCATGTATGATGCTGTGATGTCTACTGGATTAGGATGATTCTGGAAAGAAATTGCATGTTTCTGGGCTGGAGCTTCAAGGATTCAGATTTGCAAAATTTTGTTAAGAGTATTGGCAACCACTGAAAACAGTATGTTGGAGGCACACTAATATTTATGAAGGCTGATCCAGGCTTATGTCTGCCAACCCGAGAAAAGTGACAAAATCCTCCCATCATCCTCCCATTTATAGTACTCACGCTGAACACAAGAGTGATATTTCACATCAAGAAGAAAAGAGAAAAGCTTAAGCAACAGGCAGACTAAGATGCCATATTGTGAAGACAGTGAATTGATGTTTGTAAGAAGCTTTCATAGCACTGAGTAAGAAGGTCTGCTGGCTGTGCGCATAATAACGTCTGAGACTTGTTGCTGTTACCAAGATATATGAATTCCTTTCATCCCAAACATTTGCCAGACATAAAAACATCCAAATCACGAGTCATTGGTAACCATTTGGAATAATCAAGAATACATATGTTTATGTATTTGTTAATATGGAAAGGTAGATGGAAAAGGTGTGTTTCTACCAAAAACACATCATCCATGATGATGTGTTTTTGGTTCTTAAATGAAGATTCTTCAAGTTGATTCTGTAGCAGAAGCACACTTGAGGTATACAAGGTGTGTGAGTACTATGAATTTTTTAACATGTTTTCATGGAAACCTGATCAAATTGAATTTGTTGAAGTTTCAAATGCATAATAAGGCAATGCACTTCATTTAAGTCTTTGAATTAATTATTTCACAGAGGTTAGCCGATTTTAGTAATGTATTTGTAAACAATGTAAAGCAGAGGGGTATTCAAAATGAGTGGCTGGGTTCAAATGAGATTGAAAACACAACTACAGATTAATCCTATTCAGTTAATTCAAAGTTATCAGAAAATATAATATAAAGAGCAGTGAGGCAGGGTGCATTGTAGCCTGGCAATCTTAGCTTAGCACTAGTTCCTGCACTGGAAATGACTGGGAGTAGAAAAGCAACCCTGGTTCTTGTAAAAGGTTCTTGCAGTGGAAACAGACTTTATTAAATAGCTCTGGTCCTGTCACAGAATACTCCAAATATTTGGCACTGCACACAGTTCATTCAAACAGTTTCATTTCCTGATTGACAAAACAAAGCATTGAAAAATATTCCATAACAAATAGTTAAAGATACCTAAACTTCTGCTCTGAAATTAAAACAGAAAGACTATTTCATGTTTTCAGTCAGGAAGGATGTTCAACCATTTTTTTTTTAATTTGCTGAATGCCAGAATAATAACATGGAGATTTTTTTTCTTGTCTTAAATTCAGAATTTTACATACATTTTCTTCTTCACAATAGTTTGCTTAAATTCTGTCCCATTCCTGACAGAATGGATGTGACTGAGTTTAAAGACAGCGTTGGTCATATACACCTTGTAAAATTTATTAATGTTTAGGTGAACCTTGAAATATATCCACAGGTTCAGTTTTGTTAATTAGAATTTTGCAAAACCATAGCATCGTCATCTGGGGTTGCAAGACTTTTTTGAAGGCCTAGTAATATTAATGCATGTTAACATCTGATTTTTGAAGAAAGGGGGAAAACAATCCTTTAAAAAATATTTGTTTTATTAAGTTATTCTAACTGACCTAAAACAGGAAAGGTTTAGTCTGATTAAATGTTGAAGCAAAACATTATGCTTTTTTCATACAGTATAGGTAAATATCGGGTTTCAGCTGTAAACAAAACAATGTTTACAGTTACTATTGTGAAGGGGTTGATAGCTCTCCCTGGTTCAAAGTAATCCGTTGTGTTTTTCTTTCCTCAATCATTAGCATACTGTGCCGTTCTTATGCTGCCCTGCAGAGTTGCTTATCTCATCTTAACCTCAGCCTTTCTCTCTTTTTTTATCAGCTCCTTCTTGTAGCTCTTCATCACATCAAGGGCATTGATATGTCTTGGCCTGAAGTGTCACAAGAGCCACTGCGACTGAAAGGCAATCTTATTAGGTATGAATTTGTTGTAAAAAAAAAAAAAAAAAAAAAAGCAGGACCAGGATAGGATGGATGATGTGTTGCATTTGTTTAATAAAACTATTCTGCTTGTTGATGTTGTTTGCCTCGAGGTAGGTTTATTTAGAAATGCAGCACACCCGCATGAACAGTGTCTCCTGCTGATTTGAAAAAGATGTGACCTGAAAGGGCTCTGTGTTTGTTTCCTCATTCAGTTTAGAGAGAGAGAAGAGAGAGATAGAGGAGAAAGACACAAATCCCAGAAAGGAATAGAAGCTGAGCCTAAACAATAATGCCAGACTAAAGATATACTTTAAACAAAACAAATGTTATCTCACCATTTAAATAAAACTGTGGGTTAGTTTAGAAATGTAGGCATGAAAATGCACATTATTTATAGCTAAAACAAAAAAATCAAGCGCCTATTTTAAACTTTCATAATGTAAGGCACCACGATAAATCTGACCTGGCTGTGAATGAAGTGCTCTGATGTGTGAGTGGACTGTTCCAGATTGCCCATGTGCTGTGGCAGCCTGAATTTAAATTCAGCGACTGCTCAACTGTTTCCTTCTTCTGCTTCCAGACCATTCTTACAAACTCAAACTGACACCTGGAACGAAGGTAGCTAATCGCTGGAGTATAAATATTCAAATGGGTGCTTTGTTCTCACACATATTATTAAATCAGATTTGATGCTTGCATCGTTGTAGTTGTAATAATTATCCTCTTCAAATGTTTCGTTTTTTCAGCACTAGCAGATAAAGCTTTGATTAAAAAAAAGTTGTAAAGCTAATTGTTTTTAATTGCTCTAAGTTTATATACTTCAGCCCTGCATTTTGTGTAATGGGCTAGCATTGAATCCATAATGAGATACTTAATGTGTACCACACAGTGGAATGGTTCAAATCAGATTAATGGTCTGTGGAAATAAAAAGTACTACATATACATAATTGCTGAAGTAATCATAAAGGTAGGGAACTGAAACATTTTAAGAAAATATCATTAATACTTATTTTGTTTAGTAACTTGTATACAGAAACATGTAATACAGTGATGAATTATAGAGTAATAAGGGAGTGGGAGTTAATAAGTTTATACTTCTTCCTTCTCCTTTTCAAACTGATTTTCATTGTGTTTTTTAATTTTCTCTTTTACTTGATTTATTTATTTATTTTCTTTTTTGATCTTCAAAATTTTGTTCAAAATAAATAAATATTCACTCATTCAATCAAGTTTTATCTTATTTATCAGAAAGACGCTTATAGATAGATCTGACATAAAAGCGGATTAGGTGGGGTTTTTTGTTTTTTTGTTTTTTTGTTTGTTTGGTTTTTTTTTTTTTTTTTTTTGTTCTTTTTTGATATAGTGCTGGCCACATTTATTGGCTTCTCCCATAGAGATTAGTAAAAAGGCTTAAAGTAAAATAATCTTGTGCTGCAGCAACATAATTTTAACAAAATATTTGAGAAAAATCCAACTTTTAATTTCAGTAGAGATATTCAGCAGCAGAAAAAATACCATGTTAAGAAATGGTTCTTTACAACAAAATTTCTGGAAGCACAATTATGGTACCCGTATACTGTTAATACTTTGTCTCTACTTTCAATACAAGTCTCTTTTGCCAATAAGGCACTTAGTCTTCTAAAATGGTTGCAAGTTTTCAACATGATTTAGATCTAGGGCCTGAAATGACCATGAAAGAAGTTTAAGTTTGTGTTTTGCAAACTATTATTCTGTTAAGTGGGCCATATATTTTGGATTAATATCCTCCTGAAAGACCACGATTACCCATTTTCAGTTTTCCTGTAAAGTTAACCAGAGTTTTATTTAAAATATCCTGTGATTTCAAAGGTTTCATGGTGTCATATAAGTTACTGGTAACAAGATTCCTAGAGCCTTTAGAAAAAGAGCTGACCCACAGCATGCCAGACCCTCCACAATTCTTAGCATAAGGTGCTTCTCCACATATTCAAAGTTTGTTTCATACTAAACCTACCTGGAGAGTGTTGCCAGAATGCTGAATGATAGTCTCATCTGATCAAAATGCACAGTTAAAGTTTTTGCAAACTCCACATGTTTATCTTTGTGGTGATAGGACAGAAAAGGTTTTTGTCTAGTATTATTCTCTGAAACAAACAGGCACCTGTGTAATATCATATTAATACATCCGAACAACAGAAACTCATGGATTAGAAGTTATATGTAATTCTGATGATTTAAAAATCTTTATATGCTTTTTAAAAATTCAAATTCTTTTATTTTAAAGGAAATGTTGGGTACACCAAAACTTTGTTTGATTATTTAAAAAATCTGTGTTGCAAAAACAAACAAAAAACAAAAAGAAGAAATCTTTGAAGGAAATGTCTTGCTTCCTAAAACACAGCCAAAAGGACTGTTACTCTTTAAGTTGTTTCGTTTAAGATATTCAAGGTAAAACTCTCACTGCCTCTGCTTATTTTGTATATGTTATTGATACACGCTTGATAAAATTGTTTACACAAAACGCTGCAGCTTAAAGTTAACTATTGGTGTTTTATTGTTGCCTTTCTTATTTTCATTCAACAGCGTTGGTAAATGCATTTTAAACCCTCAAAGAAATAAAGCCTGTGGGAAAAAAACAAGTTGAAGGCATCACAAAAACTGGTAAAGTTGAACTTGAAGAAAGTTTTTTTTACAGTGTTTAGTTCAAGGCATAGAAAGATCCTGGAGTTATCCTTAGCACTCGTGACAAGCTAAGGTTATGCTGTGGTTCCTAAAAGCACTTTTCTGTGTTTCTGTCTTTCTTCCCTCCAAGTATCCTTGTGGGATTTCCAACAAGCTACAATGGATTCAGACAGATGGCAAGGTGGGGGTGTTGGGTAACGTCTTATGGACCCGAGGGAGTTCTGCCATATTCAAGCTGTCAAACAAATGTCTTCACCCAGATTTTTATGTGTTTTAACATAATGAGATCCTGACTTTGATGGTAATGTTCCACAACTGGTCAAACATCCAAAAGAACTTTAGATGCAGTCTTGCTCCCAATTTATTGGTTCTTGTTAGGAAGTTTACGAATATATTTCTGTATTAATTACATTGTTGCTGTGCTGCAGCAGCATCTCCACTGCCTCTATGGGCACCAAGGCCATCAGTAATTTCCATAATGTAAAGCAGTAAATAGGTCAGAAAAAACATTAGCATTCAAAAAGCACCACTTCAAAGAGTGCTAAGCCAATGTCTCAGCATTGAATGCATTTGAACATACATATCTTTCTTCATTAATCACACTGAGAAGCATTGTTGGCTGAGGGCTGTGTACTGTGGGCCAGTGGCATGCGTATCAAAAAGCCTCTTTTAAGTTTCTCCTTGTGTTCATGCTCATTCTGCTACATCTCCTAACAAGCTAAAGTCAGACAACCTTCCACCAGGATGTGTCAGCTCCAGCATCATTAATGAAGCTCATATTAATTTATGTAAGACATCACTTCAGTTATTTACTGCTGACTGGATAATTGACAAGCTATTATTGGCTGACTGCCAAGATCTCTCCGACTTCCCATGATGCATGTCAAACTTGTCTGGCAAACTGCTAAAAACCTTCACCAATCTTGACAAGTATTGTTCAGTATTATGAAAACATAAAGCACATCTTTAGAAAAGCTTGAAAGCTGTCATAATATACACAACTTAACAAATAGCATCCTTAAAAAGCCCCCGAGTCTGTTATTTGGTTATTTGATTTTCTTTTCAGATATGAACATTATTTGGTTATTTATAAAAACAAGCCTACAAATTAACACAACATTCCCAAAGAATGTCCCTTTGTGTCCTTAATAACCATCTTATGGATTAATTTATTATTTCTGCATAAGTAATAATGTGTCAATTAGGAACTATATCAAATTCAGTAAGAAGTTTTGCATACACTTCAAATTAATTTGCTCCAACTATGAACTGTTTATAAAGATAGATGTAGCGTCTTTGATAACACTGTGCCAAAGGAAAAAAAGCAAATAAACTAGTGGTTGCCAAATGCTGCTGACTGCTGCAGTGAAAAAAGTACTTGTCCATTTATGAAGTTCTCATCGCACTTAAACACCTAAATGTTGTAAAGAAATTTTAAAATCAGACAAAGATTACCTGAGTTAATTCAAATAAGCAGTTTTCAATGAGGAGTACCTTTATTAATAAATGTTTACATGGCAGCTTAATTTTGTTCTGCTAAAAAGTAAGCAAGGAGGCAGTCCACAGCCAGGAAACTCCAAGGATTTTTTTGGAGCTATACCAGGAGCAAAAAGAGAATGTTAACGCTTCTGTCTGGACACATAAAGAGGTGTATGAGCCCCAAAACTGAAAAACATTGAGCTGACTGAGCAGCTAAATCAGCAGCCAACTTCTGGCAATCCAGATAGGTATGTTGTCATTTGTAGTAATTTTGGTTCTCGCGTTAGTTGAGATTGAGATTTATATTTAAAGACTTCATTATTATTTTAATTGATCAGTTTTACTGATGGATCTTAATACCAACAAGCATTAAAATTTAATCACCCGGAGCAGCAATGGTATTTACGACATGGCCTCAAACTCTGTGCTTTATTACCTTTATGACCTTCAAATCTAAAAGAAATAAGGTGAGAATATTTATTGTCATTTCTCATTTCTTAAAACAGGACTTAATGAAGCAATTGTGAACAAATTTACTCAATAACATAGCCATTAGCCAGCCAGTTTAAAGCACAGTACCGCTTTCTTTTCCTGGTAATATGGCTCTGTACCCCTTCCTACTCAATGTTTCTTTGGAGGGTATGATCACAGATTATTTACGCCTGCAAGTGTGTTCGTGGCATTTTTCATCTGCCTAACATTGATTTGTGGTGCATCTCTGAGGTTAAACCTGACTATATGGGAAGCAGAGGAGAGTTGCTTGGGTATCAGGAGATGTAAGGATGGGCTCGATGCACCACCACTGTTTGTCTTTGAAACAGTTTCTGAAGAAGGAACATATAAAATGTTCCAGTCAAATTAACTGTTTCTGTCTGATGTAAAAGTAAAGAATCTGTCTGATGTAAAAGTAAAGAGGAGCAAAAAGCAAAAATATTATAGCAAGTTAAGCAAATGCTATTTTATTGATTTTTGGACTATTTTTGTTAGGTTGCTCTGACTGGAAAATGGTTTATATGTTCCAAACATGTATGTTAACACAGGAGGCTCACTGTTGGGGCATCACCTCTTACCTCTTATGGGCAATATACATAATCATTGGATTCTGTGTAGATTTGCAATGCAGGCATGATGAATGTTTAAACATTATTATAACATTTTTGAGGTTGGAGTTGTTTTAAGACGATCGAAGTCCGCTATGGTCTTGGCCACTCTAGGATGAGCTGTTACCTTTAGTTTCCAAACCCACTAATGTGGATTTTTACTTAATGAAGATACCACGAGAGCTATCAACTTAAGGTAAGATGCTGATTACATAACCTTTTGACAGAAGCTCATCACAGAAAATCCTGAAGTATCCCTTTTAGGAGACTGCTATGATTGCATGACAGCAACTTACTTTACTTAAGACTGAATTAATGCGCTCGTCTGTTTAATAATGCAAAAAAATCAGGTACTATAAATTGCAGTGTTAAACATTGTAACTGCAAGCTTTTATCTACTTTTTATGTATTTGTCATATGGAAAAGTACAAATGGGAGTGTGTAGTATCACATAATAAGGTTCCAATATATATAAATACATTACATACAGATAAAGTAGCAGCCTGAACAGGAAGATATAAACCTGAGGTCATTATGCAAGTAAAAATATATAAATAAATGCACACTCTAGATAGATAACCAGTCCATCAAAAGACCAACAAACTGGACATACAACTATAACCATACCAGGAGTACCAAGAGAAAATCAATATATATACAGGATAACATAGAAAGCAAATTCTAGTCTCCATCTAACTGTGTAACGATAAATAGAAACAAATAAATGAAACTTGTTTATGTTTTCAGTTTGTTAGCTGCTGGAATTTAAATCAATAATTGAAAGCAATAAAATAGTTATGATATGTATTATTCATCTGCAGACATATCAATTTGTTATGGGGAAAAGAATATTAACTCTATGTCAATTTTAAAAAAATTGACATAGAGTTACTATGAGACAATATTTTCATTTCAGAACACTACTTTCAAATAAAGTAGGTAGATATGTACTTTATTAATCTCCTGAGGTAAATTGCTACTTTACAACAGCATCAGGGAAACCATTAAACTAAAATAAAGATAAGACAAATAACAATAAAACACTATTATGTATTAGCATAAAAGTATTAGTAACAAGCTGTTCTAGGAGGACAGATAAGAGGGTTTAAAATCATAGTCAAAGTGGAGAAGGCTGAAACCGCATCTCACAAGCTGAAGAATAAAATATGTGGGCTCCTAAATATGTGATAAAAAAAAAAATGAGAGTGACGCAGATGTGTGGGATTAATAATGAACACAGGGCACCACTTCAAGTGATTCATGGAAGTGTGCAAGTTTCTGTTTGCTTCACACTCTCACCCCACAGCGAGTATGAAGGATTTTGTGCATTTAACTAATGCCTTGATGTTTTCCTTTAAGTGAACAGGTCATTAAAAGGCTTCTGCAGAAGCTGATGACAAGCCGGGGAGGTATTTCAGTCATTTATATCAAGTGTGTTGGTGTAGGGTAACATCTAAAACATGCAGGACAGGGGGGCATCAGGGGACTACTTTACTGTTTTCAGCACTGTGTGACTTAAAGTTGTTAGTGGAAGTGTCTTTTAGACAATGATTCAATGGATGTCTGTTGGATATTGATGTAACTGGAAGGATGATTGCAGGGTGAGGGTTAAGTATCAGTTTTTCTCCTGCAGTTCTAGTTGTCCTTAATGAGACCTTATAAACCTGCCTGATGAAAAATGGCCATTGCTGAAGAGTTAGGCTGTGGCATTGATCAGTACTGTTACTCCTCACAAAATCAATCCTCTGTTTCCAGAAATTATAACTCATGTTTATGGTTGAGCTCTTCAGTGCTTTTATATTATCAGCAATGGCTCATCATCATTTTATCCCAAAATAAATAGTGCACAAGCCACTCCCTAACAACCAAAATGTGAGAATGGTTAGTACACACTAGTAAAGATAATTCTAGCTCATTAAGTTGGTGCAGAGCTCAGTGTTTTCAGCACTGTATTTGAACTTTGCTTTTTTTTTTTTTTTTTCGCAGAAGAATCCAATATATCTTTCTTTGTCTATTCAAATAGACATTCCAAAATCTGGAAATTCTTTCACTTAAAAAAATGCATACTTGCATTCAAGGTGGAGCAGTTAGATATGCAGCTTAATGACACAGATGGTCATTTGAAGGACTACAGTCTAGTGCTCTAGTCATATTAAGGATGTCCCAAACATGCATTTTTGTTAGAGATGCACAGAATTGACCAATCCTAAGCACAACCAGGTTCTGGTAACACCAACACTATTCTCTGTGAAACATGCTATTGTGGAAATAATACTCATTTAGCTGCGTTGAGTATCAGTGAGATGTTTAAAAATTAATTCAGAGGAAGCACAGAGCTTTAAGAAGCTATTTAAAGGGAAACTATTTTCTACAACATGTATGCAGTTCATTCATCCTGCAAAAGAGCAAGACTTTCAGCAGACAACAAGAAAGCTACATGTAATAAACTTTATGTTTTATCCTCTTGAGCTTTAAACTTCTTTCTTTCCTTTAACATGCTGGATTGGGAAAGCTTGGCAGGCTGTTTGAAATCTCATCACTAATGTACAGGTCTATTTTCTGTAGGAAATCCAAAATGCTGTTTTATAAATGCAGCAGTCATAACTCCACTAATAAGCAATACGAAAGTGATTGTTCCTATACACATGGTGTTGTTTCTGCACCAAAGAATAAATAATTAATGACTGCTCACACCTGGAAGATTTGGTTCTGCCGGTTTTGTGACCTTTCAGAGTAACATGCAGTAATGATCAAAGAACAAAAACAAGTAAGGTTTTTTAGTTTTGTCAGCTGTTCAAAGTTACACACACACACACACACACACACACACACACACACACACACATATATATATATATATATATATATATATATATATAGATAGATATATAGATATATATATATATATATATATATATATATATATATATATATATATATATATATATATATATATATATAAAGTAGCACTGACATAGGTCGTTAAGACACTTGCTTATGCTTTAAACAAGACAACTGGAAAAAGGTACAGTATAACCTACTACCATACAAAAACAACTGAGATAAACACAATCATGTCCCCAAACAAAGAGGAGAACATCTCCAATCCCTAATGAATGTTGGGCACAGCTGCATCTTAATCTACACGATCAGCCAAAACTGGAGTGACTGCAACTGGCAAGCCTGGGTATACTTATTTAGAAAAAAAATCTCTCACATCTGCAAGTTAATACTCCACAATAGTTATGATAAAATCAGACGGAATGGAACATAAAGTTATTTAATTTTTAATAAAAAAAATAAAATATGTGTTAAATGGCTTGTACTTGTAGAGCACTTTATCAAGTTTAGAGGACCTCAAAGCACTTTACACTACATTCAATCATACACCATTCACACACTGATGGTGGCAAGCTACTGGAATGTAGCCACAGCTGCTCTGGGGCAGTCTGATATTAGCAAGGATGCCATGCAGTGGCACCACCAGGCCCTCTGACCACCACCAGCAGGCAAGGCGGGTGAAGTGTCTTGCCCTAGGACACAACGATGGAGACAGAGGGAGCGGGGGCTTGAACCAACAACCCACTGATTACGGGCAAACTTATAGAGGAAAGAGAGATGTTTGCTGTCATAGGACATTTGTTACAGGTTTGTATATTTACTGTCTGAAATGAAAACTGTCATACCGGCCTGTACAATGCTGAGGCAGAGTAATAGTGCATTGTCCTTTTGCAACACACATAAACAAGAACTGAAAAGTGTTTTTAAGGTAAAAGAAAATCATAAAATATATTGTTGCTAAACAAATTTTTAAAAATTACACAATTTTTTAATACACAGAATATTGAAAGAAAACACTTGGTTGTTTTCTTTATTTTTCGTGACCACCCCATATGTATAATGTACATGGTGCCACTAAGGTTTATAAGCATTAAGCCTTTCAACAGTGAGTGGATGAATACAGGTGCAACATGGTTCAGTGCATTGCAATTAATTGTTCAAACCAGCCAGGAAATACTACTGGAGTTGCATTTTCAACTTCTCTAAAGATAACAAGCTTCATGAGATTTAGATGAGTAAGCTCAGACATAATAATTACTATTTAAACTTATAAAAAGAAAGGCAAAATGAAGAGAAGGACATCACCACAGACAAGACGAAACAACAAGGAGTCTATCTCAGACGGGAATGTGCTCATCTTATAAAGGTATGTGCTGCAAATTACTACCAAAATAAAAGTTCCTATTAATGCACAACAAATGGTAATTGGTTCTCAACATTCCGCGTTCCCAACTCTGTCGTTATGCCTGTCATCAGCTATGATCGTCTTGATCATCGGGATCTGAATCTGAAGAGTTTTGACCCGGTTCTGGACATTCAGGTTCATACTGGTCTGGTTGTATATCATTTACTCCTATAACATCTTCCAGCATTTCTTCAAAAAGACTTCTTTTTTCTATCTCCACTAATAAACAACTGGACAATGGCTTGTTTTTGGTTCTTCAGCAGTATTTTAGTGGTTGGCTGAGGCACAGTGCACGTCATCAACCCAGGACAGTAGTAGATGGCCTCCACATCACCCCAATTCAGCATTTATTGACAAAAACACTAAAAACAAGTTATTTACTTTTTAGGTCAGAGAGATGGGTCCTTCGAATATTTTGTGAAAGTGTTTCACTAAATGATATTCATGCAATATAAATATTTTGAGATTTGATTTCAGTTCTCTTCTAAGAGTAAAATCAGTTGCTTCCCTTCAGGAAAGTTTGGAAGGAATATTTGAATACACTTTGAAGCAGCAGAGTAATGCTGGAAAGCTCTGAATCTGACTGTTAAAACACTTCTTAATATGAAAACACCTTTTTATCCTGATTCTAAAAACAAGTTTTATGATATGTTAAAATGCATTTAGGGGAAAAAAAGCCAATAACATCAATTACTAACACTTTAATTTAAAATATGAAACTATAAAGACTTCTGGATGAATTATTCAAAGACACTTTTTTAGATTTCACAATGTCTGTTAATAATTCATCTGGTATCCTGAATATTTGAAAATACCTGAGCCTTTGTGGAGCTTTATAAGCGCATCTGTGATATATTTTGATCCAGAAGTTCAATATGTGATACAACATTTCTGAGAAAAAAAGGTAGTTCCACTCAGAGGTATACAGACACTCATGAATGTTAGTTCAAGGTTAGGCTTTTTGTTCTTTTTTCAAAGGTAAAATGCTTGTGCAACATTACCTTTCAGTTGTTTCTAAAAAAAAAAAGAGAACTGGGTGAAAAAGCCTGAATTGATTTAGCATTTTCTCTTATCCAAAAGGTGCAAAGTATACATATAGGCTCAAATATTGTTTTGATAAATATCTCTTTGCAATTTCTGACCACCATTCTTAACATAAATACAAGACCTTGTTAAATTTGGTTGCTTTCTTGACACAGACCCTGCTTTTAACACAGTCCCTTTTTTATTATGAAAAAAATAATTTAAAAAACACAATTTAGTCAGATCAAGTCAAGTTTATTTGTATAGCACATTTCAGCAGCAAGACAGTTCAAAATGCTTCACATCTTAAAAATATCAATCAATTATGCATCAAAATCATTGAGGAAGTATACATCATAATCATCAAGCAATATCAATGCATCAAAATCACAAAGATCATCAAGCAAATATAATTCAAAAATATTGATCAATATTCCACTTACTACTAATCAAAGGCAACTCTAAACAGATGGGTTTTTAGCCTTGATTTAAAGGAACTCAGTGTGTTGGCTGTTTTGCAGTTTTCTGAAAATTTGTTCCAGATTAGTGGAGTATAAAAACTGAATGCTGCTTCTCCATGTTTGGTTCTGGTTCTGGGGATAAAGTAGACTAGAACCAGAAGACCTGAGTGGTCTGGAAGGTTGATATAATGACAACAGGTTTTTAATGTATTTTGGTGCTAAGCCGTTCAGTGATTTATGAACGAAAAGAAGTATTTTAAAGTCTATTCTCTGAGCGACAGGGAGCCATTGTAAGGACTTTAGAACTGAGGTGATGTGCTCTTTTTTCTTGGTCTTATTGAGAACACGAGCAGCAGCCTTCTGGATCAGCTGCAGCTGTCTGATTGACTTTTTAGGCAGACCTGTGAAGACACTGTTGCAGTAATCAATGCAACTAAAAAATAAACACATGGATGAGTTTCTCTAAATCTTATTGAGACATTAGTCCTTTAATCCTGGAAATGTTCTTCAGGCTGACTTTATAACTGTCTTTATGTGTCTCTGCAGGTTCAGGTTTGAGTCCATCACTACACCCAGATTTCAGGCCTAATCACTAGTTTCTACTTGTAATAACCGAAGCTGTGTGCTGACTCAAGATCTCTCCTCTTTAGGTCCAAAGGTAATAACTCCAGTTTTATTTCTGTTCAGCTGGAGAAAGTTTTGGCACATCCATGCATTGATTTGTTCTAAACATCTGTTCAGCACTTGGATGGGTTCATAGTAACCTGGTGACATTGTAAGGTAGAGCTGTGTATCGTCTGCATAGTTGTGGTTGCTAATCTTATTCCTTGTTATAATCTGAGCTAGTGGGAGCATGTAAATATTAAATAAGTGGGGTCCCAGGATTGAACCTTGGGGTACTCCACATGTGACTTTTGTCTGCTCCGATGAGAAGTTGCCTATTGACACAAAGAAGTCCCTGTTCTTCAGGTAGGATTTGAACCAACTGAGTACTGTACCAGAGAGTCCGACCCAGCTCTCCAGTTACTTTAGTAATATATCATGGTCAACAGTGTCAAATGCTGCACTGAGGACCAACAGAAGCAACACTGTGGTTCTTCCACAGTCTGTATTTATGCGGATGTCACTGAACACTTTGACGAGGGCAATCTCAGTGCTGTGGTGAGCATGGAAACCAGACTGAAAGACATCAAAGCATTTTTTCCATTGTTAAGAAGCTATTTAACTGTTGAAACACAGCTTTTTCAGCAATTTTATTGATGAATGAAAGGGTGAAGATTGGCCTGTAATTAAGCAGCTGCCAACAACAGCTCCTGCTGCCTCAATATAAAAATGACAACCAGAGCGATTCAACCATGTTCAAGGGCAGCATTTAATCTACTACATACTGGTTGACCAACTTCTTCAACTCTTCCCCACTTACTGGTTTTGCGTCAAGTCCAGCTTTTGTTGTTTAGGTGGGGGGGGGACCTCTTGGATTAAGTCGCAGCTCTCTTTCTGTCAGTTTGACTGTGCCGTGCTGCGACTCCAAATTATTTTTTTAAATTTGATGTAGTATTTTGAAGCTAGATAGTTTGATAGGTTGGAATACTATTATTATACCCCCAGTGCAGTACTAAAAGATTATATGAAGTTATTATAAGTTGATTTTTTTTATCCAAAAGTTGGCAGAAAAAAAAATTGCCTGTAGTAAAGGTTTACAATAATTATTAATTCATATTAGTTGACATGAGCCTAAAACAATGTAAATGCAGTAAGAAAATTGTTTAAAAGTTATTATTTTTCATGTTGCATTAATGTTTGTGTCATTTTATTCAAGGAAATTGCAATCTGTACTTCAGCAGTCAGCTTGTAAACCTATTCTGGGATCAACTGGTAGTGGCTCCACTAGAGGGCTTTCACGCACTCTCCTCATCGGAATAAATCGCTGCATGAGAAAAGTACAGAACCACTCTTGTTATTATGTCTCCCCTATTTTCAAAGGTATAACAATAGCACTTTGTCGCCAGTACAGAGTGTACAACGAACCTTGATATTGTCATCTTTTGCTGACACAAACTCAAAATAGTACCTGTATTTCCAACTAGAAAACACATATCTTTCTCTCTCTATTGTTTACGTTTTTGTTGCTGCTTGGTATTCCACAAGTTGCCCTCATGCTGATAATGTGACTGAAATGTCCCATAGACTAAATGTCACTCCCAGAGATGCAAGAGGAAAGCAACAATATATATTTTTACTAAGTAAAATTACAAAAATTGTAATGCACAGTGACCTGGATAAGTAACTTTAATCTGATTACTGAACTGGAAATAGTAACAAGTTAGATTACTTGTTACTGAAAAAAGAGGATGGATGCCTGCAGGCACCAGCGGTTGCCCTCGAAGACCATATGAGTATCCCACAGAGCTGTTCCAAAAATAGATCAATTATAAACCTCTAAGTGATATAAATAAAGGTAAACTGTGTGTATCAAAGTGGCAGCCCCTTGTATTACTCAGTATCCATGAAGTATCTCCTTGTTGCAAAAAGTTTGGGGTCCCCTGGATTAGAGTAACTGACATCACTGATCACACCCCTATACATTACTGTAGTGTAGCAAAACTATTATGAGTTTAACATGGACTAATTACATAGAGAAAAGTGCAACTTGCATAATCACTGCATGGCTTGCAAATACAAATTATGCTGGTGACATTTGTTTGGATACATGAGAGAGTTTATGCATGTAAGCATTAGAGTAAGAAGGCTGATCACAACTGGAGCAAAAATTGCAACATCTAACCAGAATGCTTTCAAAATGTTAGTGTTTCAAATTACAGTTTTTGTCACAAGCAATCATTCCCCACTGTGCTTAATTGCAGGGAGACTGGGCTCACCACGGAGGGCTGTTAAATCCCTCTGTAGTGTGCTGGTTTCAACTTCAAGACTTTTCTATTACTATTCCTATTTTTATCATTGGGGGACATTTTGCTATGTATCAATCCCTGAGTGTGGCATTCCAAAAATAACATTATCACTTATCTTATCAGCCATGTGGTTGTTGTTGGGGGTTTTTTTCACCCTTTTCTCCATGTTTCTCAATTTCAGACACAGAAATCGATATAACTACTGAAAGCTGCAAACCTTAACACAGCTAAAAAGGATAAGTCATAGAAACAGTGATGTATATTCCCTTTAATTGTGGGTGTTGACATGTGGGTGTTGAAGTAATCATCATATGGTGGAACATTTTTGGAGGTTGTCAGAAATAAGGAAGAAGCAGGAGAATAACTTCTGCGGTAACGGATCATTCATAGACATTGTTACATTCCAAAATATTATTGAAACCTTTGTGGATTAAAGCAGCAGTTTATTTGAGTCATGCTCACCTGTTAGAGAACAGATCCTGAATATCAAAAGTGTTAAAAGGAAAGTTTTATACAATTTTAAAAGGAAGATCACACCTACTGGGGTTATTTTTGAGAAGCTAGAAACTGTAAATTTGCTGTTTCACAGGATCGGCCTAAATTCAGTGACTGAGTAGACATCATGTGAGTCTGCTTGCCAATTATACAGTGAAACTAGGGAAGAGGGAGCTGCTTTTGGGATCTTTTTAATCTTTTTTTGGTGCAGAATAATTGTCCCATATACAAACTTTGAAGTTTCCAGTTCTTATGGAAAACAGCATGCCTTAAACAAAAACAAATCTGTGAACAGTGAGACATTTGTTTATACAACAGCATACAGTGATACATGATTTCCAATGTTTTTTGTCAATTTTTTTTTTTTTTACATTTGTTTGCTAGTCCTTTGTCTTTTCAGTCTTTTCTGTTCTTCTGTGTTGCACTTTGTTTTTCACACATAGTTCTTTTGTTAGGACAAAAACTGATTTTCCTGAAATCCTAACGAGGGACAATTAGTCTAATTTGTCTCCAAATTAGTCCTGGATACATTGCAGCTCCTTTCAAAACGCTTCAAAGCTTTCATGTATTCCTGATACAGAAATAACAAATGCAAATTTTGGCATTCTTTCATGAAGATCTTTCTGTTTACAACAAATGTTTCACAAAAAAATTGTGTGACAATTGTTTTTGTTTTTTATTTTACAGCTTGACAGATCAAGCTGTGAAATAAGATCACAAAGAGACAGGTCACAAAGAGAGCACCTTGCAAAAGTACTCACAGCGCTTGAACTTTCTCACATTTTGTCACATTATAACCACATACATCAGTGCGTTTTATTAGAATCACATGTAATAAACACACATATGAAGACAAATTAGTGAATAAATATATAATACATGAAAAAGTGACAGTGTTTGCATGAAAAGTGGTCAGGGTGAGCCCATCCTTCTGTTGTCACCAGCCCCTCCTCTCTAGTATTGCCTTGCGCAATATCCAAATGGAGATTATAAAAATTGTCTTGGGGAATGAGAATGAGACATGGTATTTAACTTGTTTTCAAGTAAAAATCTAAAACGTATGGCCTAACTGCCTTGTCCTGGTAGATTTGCAGTTGTGTTAAACTCTTTCCATTATCAGATGATGGATTGAACACTGTTTCATGAGATGTCCAAAGTTTGGGATATTGTTTTATAACCTTACCCTGCTTTAAACCTCTCCACATTATCTCTGTTATGTTTCTTGGTCTTCATGATCCTGTTTGTTGATAAATGTTCTCTAACAAACATCTTAGGCCCTCACAAAACATCTGTATTTATAAGAGAGACTAAATTTAGCACAGAAGGACAACGTCTCGTAATTAAGGGCAATTATATATGTAGATGTGCGTAGATGTTAGAGAGGATTGGGAAAGCACCTCTCGAAGACAACATCTACCGTATAATTAAGTAGTCCGGATTAAAGCAGGAACGCGCCTAATCAGTGCAGGGATACACTGATAAGCATTAAGCCACAAAGGCCAAATTTATTCAGAACCTCATCTGATCAGCAGGTCCCATAATGCATCAATCCTTCAGAATGAGGTCAACCGCTTTGGATTTTCATGCACACAGATCCATTAAAAAATGTGGCTTTTCTTGAGCACCCGCACACAGCACAAAGAGAAGACTAAACTGTAAAATTTCTCCTTTAAACTCTCAGAGAACATGTCTGACATGTCCACATATCTTACATTGGACAGAGTGAAAATTGTGGTTTGAAATGGTGATTTTCTAGGGGCATGACATTTCTTTGCAACTTAAAAAGCTCATATTTTTAAATCTCTTTGGAGTCTAAAGCATCTGCACATTTTGCACCTGACAGTAGTCTTTCCATCTTCAAAATTTCTCCTAGTTTTTGCACACCAATTTTAGAAATCCTTTTCATGGTATATGGACACAGCTTTTGTGTAAATCAGATTTAAATATTGTCAAAAAATGGGTTTGATTCAAAAATTATGTATTTTCTGTAAATATATTGAACAAAAATTGAGTCACTATTCTTGTCATTGCTAAACAAAAACTGTGCTGCAGAGCACAATGTTTAGCAATGTCAAGGCAATGTGAATGCACTGTAACATCCATTACTTATTCATAAACAGACATTGGAACACTGGAAGGGTTTTAAATTCCTCTCTCATCATCTGTCTCACCCTGCATGCTTCTCAGTGATAGGATGTAGTTGGGAAGCAACTCGTGCAACAGCAGCACTGAATGTAGTGTTTTCAGATGTGTTTGTGTGTGTGTGTGTGTGTGTGTGTGTGTGTGTGTGTGTGTGTGTGTGTGTCTGCTGCTCTCTATAATTACCCCTCTTTCACATCTGAATACCTGATCCCTCACTGTTCAATGTGATATAATTAAACACAACACATTTGTTAACACATCTCTTCAAATTTGTCTGCAAGGGTTAGAGGGTATAATTACACATTGAAATATAAATTCCCATTAAGAGGAGGATGATTTGTGCAAGCTTAATCTTATGTGGACAGGTTTAATTTAGACTCTGTGCAGTAATCTGTGGCACACAATTAAAGGATAACACTCCTCTTCATTTAATGAGGAAAAATTTAGGTTGTGTTGTTAGGGCACTGGGGCTCTATTTTACTGTAAATACAAGCTGACAACTGAAGCACTGTTGTGGTATACAGGGAACTGCATTGGGTAGTTCAACTGGACAAAGAGATGATGTATGTACAGCACTTCTGCATAGTGCAATTGTATGTTGTGACCTTGAATAGCAGTTTCAATGATCCAAATTAAATTCAGTTAAATTCAAAAATACTTTATTAATCCAAAAGCAAAACTGAATGTTGTTGTAACTCACACTATCTAATTTCTTGTTGTAGATGTTGATGGCTGTGCAGGAAGGATCTCCTGTAGCGCTCAGTGTTACAGTAAATCAGAAGAAGCTTCTGACTGAAAACACTGTTGTATAACAGTCTTGTGAAAAGAATGCTAAGAGTTGTACATGATGTTCTTCATTTAATAAAGAATCCTTCTTCGCACCATCATCTCAAGAGGTTTCAGAGCAGTCCCCAGAAATTGAGGGTTGATTCTGCTCAGTTTTTAATTTCTAAAGAGTTTTAAGTTGCAATACTCTATTTCTTATACTCTTAGACGTCATTCAAAATTTCATTTTTTTGTGTGCTTAAATTGTTTGACAGCACTGTTGCCTTGCAGCAAGAAAGTCCTGGGTTCGAATTCCGGCCTGGTTTCCTTCTGCATGGAGTTTACTCTCCCCAGTAAATGCATGAGTTATTTCTTGGTACTCAGGCTTCCTTGTAACGGCTCACAGGGAGGACTTGGAAATTCAACCACACACAGAAGTACGTAAAGGAAAAACAAGTTTATTTAGTATCGGGAACTGGTAGCAGCTCAGGAAGAAACAATGAAGGTCTCCACAAGGGAATCCAACGCAGCACCTGGGGCTAGACGATAATCAGGCAGAGGTTATACACGGAGAGGCAGAGAGAGCAAACTTAGCTTGAGGGACAGGCAATACTCGGTGGTTGTGAAGCGGAGCTTGAGTCAGGGTCCAGAAATCCAGAACCAAAGGAATCCGTAACGGGCTTGGCAGGAGGGGAAGAGCCGTGGACGGAAATGGGTCGAAGAAACACAAGAAGGCAAGGCATGAAACGTTGGATTTCTACTGGCTCGTGGCTGTCGATAATCTGGCAGGGAGGCAGGGGCTGAGAGGAGTTAAGTAGAGCAGGGCCCAGGTGGCACAGATCAGCAATCAGGCAACACAGGTGAGTTGAATGAAAACTAACACAGCATGGACAGGACAGAACGTGAATCATGACATTCCTCCCATAGTCCAAAAACATGACTGCAAATTTGTGTCTCAAAATTTGGGTTTGATTGTGTGTATGCCTGTAAACATTTTTATCCACACTTTTTCCTTCCACTCAATTTTCCATTAAAAATCTTGGACACAGAACTCGGTGAACATCCAGCTTGTTTGCAATGAGCTTCTGTTGCTTCTCCTCCATATGGAGGGTTACAATGACTGTCTGCTGGAGGAATTTCAGGTCAATAATCTTCTCTATGATTGTGTAGGTCGCAACATAACATTCATGTATTAATACATTTTTATTGATTCAACCAATCATCAAATATCATCAAATTTTCTGAGGAACTGAATTTCCCAAGCTTGGAATAGATTGGAAAAGATTTCCCAAGCTTTGAATATCTCATGAAGTACTGTTCAATCCATCATCCGGAAATGGAAAGAGTATGGTACAACTGTAAACCCACCAAGACGAGGCCGTCCACCTAAACCTATAGGCCAAACAAGGAGAGCACTAATCAGAGATGCAGCCAAGAGGCCCATCGTGACTCTGGACAAAATGCAGAGATCGACTCAGGTGGGGGAATTTGTCCACAGGACGACTGTTAGTCGTGCACTGCACAAAAGTGGTCTTTATGGAAGAGTGGCAAAAAGAAACCCATTGTTGAAAGAAAACCATAAGAAGTTCCATTTGCAGTTTGCCAGAAGCCATGTTGGGGACACAGCAAACATGTGGTCAGACGAGACTAAAATTGAACTTTTTGCAAAACGCTATATATGGCAGAGAACTAACACTGCACATCACTCTGAACACACCATGCCCACTGTCAAATATTGTGGTGGCAGCATCATGCTCTGGGGGTGCTTCTCTTCAGCAGGGACAGGGAAGATGGTCAGAGTTGATGAGAAGATGGACAGAGCCAAATACAGGGCAATCTGGGAAGAAAACCTGTTGGAGTCTGCAAAAGACTTTGAGACTGGGGAGGAGGTTCACCTACCAGCAGGACAAACACCCTAAACATAAAGCCAGGGCTACAATGGAATGGTTTAAAACAAAACATATTCATGTGTTAGAATGGCTCAGTTAAAGTCCAGACCTAAACACAATCAAGAATCTGTGGCAAGATCTGAAAACTACTGTTCAAAAATGCTCTCCATTGAATCTGTCTGAGCTTGAGCTGTTTTGCAAAGAAGAATGGGCAAAAATTTCAGTCACTAGATGTGCAAAGCTGGTGGAGACAGACCCTAAAAGACTTTCAGCTGTAATTGCAGCAAAAGGTGGTTCCAAAAAAGTATTGATTCAGGGGGAATGAATACTTTTGCACATCGCATTTTCAGTTTTTTATTTGTAAAAATTGTTTTGAATCATGTATAATTTTTTTTCTACTTCACAATTTTACACCTCTTTTTGTTGGTCTTTCACATAAAATTCCAATGAAAAATATTTATGTTTGTGGTTTCAGGGATATATATATATATATATATATATATATATATATATATATATATATAGTGTGTGTGTGTATGTGTGTCTAGCTCACTTGCTATCAAAATGACACCTACCAATTTGTCTTTCATCAGCTTCACACATTACGGCTTAAATCTGCACTTTTCATTTGAGTCATGTGTGTGTGGGATGGAAATTTGAATTTCATAGCAAAGCAAATTCCATCTGTTCCCTCGCTATTCCATTACCAGAGACAATGCTCCAAGATTTATGAGATTTAGCTGAGCATAAAAGACTTTATACTTTGCAAGGCTCTCTGTGCAACAAACCCGAACTGACCTTGAAATCCCTTTCGACCTGCCCAACAGAATGTTCATGATTAGGCATTGTCGCAAAAGCATGACCCTTGTCTGAAAGCCACAGCAGAGTGGAGTGCAGAGCAGTGATAGTGCTGTTCAGTGTCATTGTGTTTCTCCATGTTCCATCAGTCCTGTTCTGAGCTGTAATGATCTGTGGGACCAAGTGATGACTGTACAGGGACAGCATTGTCGTTATGCAACACTCCCGCCTGCACAAGTGTCAATTTGAAAATCTCTCACACAGAGAGGAAGACACATAATGCTAATTAGAATGAAAACACAGAGCTGTTGCTCTCAGTATGTTTGTCTATTAGCAGCTTGCTAAAAATAGTCCCCGTTGTGTGATTGAGGGGACATTCTAATTATGACAACATATGCTTTTGGTTATTGTAGCTCCCTCTTTGCAAATGCTTACTTCTGCTGAACTTTTGAACTAGATTGCTAAACTGCTACTATAGTTTCTTTGATGCTCCTTCAAGTTGTGACGGATCTCTTCATGGGTCAAGTCAAGATGTTAAACTGCAGTCATCACACAAGAGAAGCAAGATGTAGTTTCTGCAAAAGTATTCATAGCCCCATGAACTCTTTCACATTTTTTTGCATTACAACTACAAAAGTGGATGTATTTTAATGGGATTTTATAATAAGGGTATCAAAGTAAAGGGGACTGAGCACTAATGAACACCACACATCGTCAGATTTGTTTAATTAAAATGTTATGTGTTGCTTTCCTTCAACTTCACAATTGTGCACTAGCTTCTATTGGTGTATCACAAAAAATCCTTTGAAATACATTGAAATTTCTGGCTTTAACATAACAAACCATGAAAAACCTCAAGGTGTGATATTATTTATTTAGGTACAGTAACTGGCTAAAATGTCCCAGGAGTAACTGTTTCTTTTTTCCTCTGTATACGACAGTCAATAAAAAAATATTCTCCTTAGTTTTTATTAGGACAAATGATACAGTAATAATCCAGTTCAGGACAAATCCACTGAGCTCCTGAGGAAAAGCGTTTTATCCCATGACAAATGATAAACCAAGTAGTGGAGCCTGAAGTTAAGTTTCCTTCAAGTCCATCAATACTAGCTAAAACAAGAGCTGAATGCGAAGCCCCCCTATCAGTCATTTCCCCCAGAGCAGTTGCTTAAGCTCTGTCTGTGTGGTTAGAATCTTAAAGGCAAGGATCCACACTCACCACTGAATGCCGCTGGGTATTTCAGAAAGAAAGTGGTACTGAGAGAAAAATAAAAAAAACAAGCTCAACATGTGGAAAATGTGAAATACCTCATAAATCCACACCCAATCCCCTAATTTTGGGAGCATTAGCCAATCTATTCATTTCATATCACAATTTTTTTGTGAAGCGGACTGGGACATGCACATTGGGATTTGTCTGTTTATCCAACTCACTAAATGAATAACAACGGACAGAAAGTAGAAGTCCTTACGTTGAGATGACTAAAGAACTGTTGATGCCGGCTTATAGGGGACATTCAGGCTGCGATGGATTAGCTTCAGGCCAGAGAAAAGCAAAAGAATTGAAATGCAAATAAGATGGGGATTACTGAGAGAGCATTCACTCGACAAGTGACTCCTGTATTAACCAGTGAATTACTGGTCATGTTTGGATGAAAAAAGCTGATGATAAGCTTAATAATAATTCCCCTTTATTCTTATGTTGTTTACAGAAAGTTAATATCTTTAAAAACAGCAGCAAATACAAGAATGCTTACCTTCTTGTTTGCTGTATTACTAAGAATAAAGTTTGCATTCTTTTGTTACAGTCTTATTAGCACTGCTCTTCTATGTTTATGTTAATCAATTTAAGGTCCATCATAATTATTTCAGATTATTTAGGTATGCATATGACATGGCATTGTTAGCTCTGTAACAAAGAGGGGATTCAGCAAGACAAAAGCTTGTGCCTTGCAAATAATTTTTATATCCTATAGGTTTTTTCAAATTTTGTAATGTTACAATCACAAATGTCAATATACATTTCTGGGTTATTTTGTAACAGTAAACAAAGAGAAATGCATAGGAAGTAAAATGATATGTTAAGGTGTGAGATTATGTTTCTCAAAATATTTTACTAATAAAACTTGCAAAGTGTGGCTTGCATTTTGAATTAAGTCTCCTTTACGCTGATGCCCCAAAATAAAATCCAGTTTGAGCAGTGTGACAAAAACGGCAGGAATAAAGTTGTGGAGATGTTTAAAGCAGAGTTAGATTATAAAACAATATCACAGGCTTTGAACACCTCACAGAGCACTATTAAATCCATCATCTGAAAAAGGAATAAGGTCACACCTACCAAGAGATGGCCTTTCACTGAAACTGACAGGTCAGTTTCATTTTCAGAGTCTTGACCAGAGAGGCAGCCAAGTAAGTCATGCTAACGTTGGAGAAGCTGCAGAGACCTAAAGTTCAGGTAGGAGAGTGTGTTTACAGCAGAAATGTAAATAATATAGTGTTGTGTACTGCACACATAAAGTTTTTGTGGAAGATTGGTGAGATTGCCTAAAGAAAACTATAAGAAGTTTTAAGAAAACTATAAGAAGAACATTTGTCGCGTTTCAAAGCATCTCATTTTAGTTTTACACAACCTGCATATGATGTGGCTTTTGTGCCGCACCTAAGTGCTTCTTCCTTTTACATTCCTCAAAATTAGATAATAAATTAACAATAATTTGATGATAACAATGTATTTACTCTGCATTTAGCACATTCAAGCACTGAAGCAGGATGCTAAGTAAAGCAGATTGTACAGTACAGTGGATCCCCGGTATTTGCGGGGATTAGGGATCACAACCATCAGGAAATAGCTAAAATCTGGGAATACTTGAGATCCCCTCTCAAGTATTCAAGTAAAATGCTTAGAATGCCTATTTAAATAGCTCAAAGACTAAATATACCTTAATATACATTAATAAGTACAGTGGAAGCCATCTTGGCACTACCGCAGAAGCAAATATCTACAGTCTTCCTTATCTTTACTCTTGGGGGTACAGCCAATCAGCACAAAGAAACATAAATGGTGATCCTGGATTGGCTGCTTTGCAAACTCCAGTCAATAATGTGTCAAGTAACATTGTGCATAGGTCTTTTAGCTTTCCAAGCTCCATTTTTTTCTTTCAAATGTTTTAGATATGCTCTATAAAAAAAAAAAAAAAAAAAAAAAAAAAAAAAAAAAAAAAAAAAAAAAAAAAAAACACGAATAGGTAAATTTTCTGCATATGGTTTAGAAATATCCTTTATTGTTCCACGATGGGGAAATTTCTGAGTTAGGTAGAGTTAGGTTTCACAGAAAAATCCAGGGATAGGTGAATCTGCAAATACTGAACCTCGAATAGGTGTGTGTGAAAGACAGAGATTTGATTTTTATTTTTTTTATTTTATTTATTTTTTTTATTTTTATTACTGCAACTGTCAAAAAGTCTTCAGTGTTTGGCTGTCATTTTGGAGAGAGAAACCTCAAACTTTCCCATTTGAAGGCCTAGACTTTTCAGCCTTTCAGTTAATTTGTTTCCAGCTTTGAACTTGGAAATATTGCAAAAGCAGCATCCTTCAACCAAACATACAGTGCTTATTTGGCTGAAGTAATTTTGTATGTTAAGTATAACAATTATAATTTATTTATTTACATGTTTTCTCATTTGGGATCTAAGTTAACATTTTCTAGCAAAGCATACTCCTCCTTATTGTTGTTTTTTTGACAAACCACATAAACCCCAAAAAGTCTGAGTTCTGTTTCCCAAAATATCTTTCAATGTGGTGGTACTTGGAAGCCTTGTGATTTCCTGAGGTGATACTTGTAATAAAAAGTTTGAGAATTACTTATTTTACGAATTGCTTTTCTGCCATAGAAAGACTTTTTACTGTGTGCTTTGTCTCTACCATCAACCTGAAAACAGAAGCATCTTTTTTTGACAGATAACACATTCGACATTACGATGAGTTGCAGTTGAATCCAAAGAAAGATGATACCAAATGAGAAATTAAATCTTCTCAACTTCAAAAGCATGCTTTCTGCAAAGCCAGAACTGTGAAATCTGTAGCTGCAGGGGAGGTACTGACTTGAAAGTGCTCAAATTTGACTTCTCTTTTGTAGTTCCTCAGATCTGTGAAAAATATCAGTTATTTACTGACTTCCTTCAACCTTCTCAAAATGCACTCTATGCCCTTGAGTATGTTCCTGTTTTTAACTTTGATTAGTGTTGCAATTAATCATAGTTGTAAACATATTTTTAACACAAAAATGTGTCAGTTTTCTTTCAGTATGTTATCCTGAAGCTGAAACTGCATAACAACAAATACGCTTTGTAGCTGTGGTACACACCATACAGTAAAACTAATGTGAACTACACAAACAAATATGAATCCACAATCCTGCCCAATCATTGAGCTGTAACATGAAACACAAGATGAAGTTCTCTAGGTAAATATCTCCCTCTGCTGGCAACATTCAAACACAGCAAACCAAGCCAACTTCAATTTCTGCTACTCTTTCTTCCTGATTAGATAGGACTAGAGAAGCCTCTTTCAGACCACCTCCTGGGGGTTATCAAGCTTTCCCATAAAATGAGGACAGATGGGGAGTTGATTTTTTTTTTTCCCTCCTAGAAGTTTCTGCTGTTTTTTTATACAGGCTGCAACATTCAGGAAAGATATAGACTATGATTAAACATGCACATCACAAGGAAGTAACTAATTTTAGTTGCTTGATTGCTGATGAAGCCCAGAAAGAGAGTTCACACAACCCAACCTTAAAGTCTCTGCTTTGGCTCCCTGCATATTTTTAGAACTGATTTTAAGGAGCTTTTAATGACTTATTAATGGTGTTAACCCCACTTATTTTTTATATCTCTCAAATAATCTCAAAATGTATTTTGATAACACAAAAAACAAGCCATGTGCTTCACAGGCAATGGCAAAGGGTGAAAAACTAATTGCCCACTAAACCTGACTGCTTGTTCCTCCCTTGGCATCAACACGTGTCATCAAACCTTTGCAATAACAAACAGTAAGCCTTTTACATCACTGTGGAGGAATTTTGGTTCACTCTTCTTTGCAGAATTGTTTTAATTTCTGAGCAAGAATGAACCGCATAAGCTCACACCACAGCATTTCAGTTAGACTGAAGCACGGATTGTGATTAAGCCATTCCGAAACCAGTATTTTGTTGGGTCTTCTTAAGCCATTCAGAGGTGGACTTGTTGGTGTGCTCTGAATCATTGTCCAAACCTGAATAGGTTAATGAACCGATAGCCAGACACATTTCTTAAAGATTTTCTGCTAGAGAGCAGAATTTGATTCCATAATTCACACTGCCACTGGCATGTTTGACTGTTGGTTTTCTGGTTCACGTTTGTGTTGCCAGTCCACAAAATATTTTCCCATAAGTCTTGGGACCATTAAGGTGTTTTTAAGGGGGAAAATGAGATGACCTTATTGGTGAATCATGAGCACTTACCTTATCTAAAGTGAGTTAGGCCCACAGTGCTTTGGATGTTCTGAGTTCCTTTGTGACCTCCATGATGAGTTATAGACATACTCTTGGAGTAAACTTGGCAGGGTAGGCTGCATTTGGAAAAGTTTAACACTGTTCAATGTTTTCTCCTTATGTGGATAATGGATCTCTCTGTGGTTCACTGGATAAATGACTTTGTAATCCTTTCAGTGCTGATAGATGTTAATGACTTTCTTATGTGTCCTTGGATTTCTTTGGATAGGCACATGATGTGCTGATGTTAACATAAGGCCAGGTTTGTCTGAGACGTTTAGATTTTTGTTTACAGCTAATTTATTATTTACTTGAATTTTTAATATTAGTGACATTAATTGTAACACACTTGTCAGAATTTTAGAACATATGCCTCTTACAATCTTTATGTCCCCCAGTGTTTCATTCTCATCAACACAACTGTTTCTTCTTCACCCCCTCAGTTTAGCCTTGTTTAGCTCATTTGTTTGTTGTGCTTATTTGTTTGTATGTGTTCAAAGCACTTTTATGTGTCCTTGTGAAAAGCGCTTGATAAGACTGAATGAGACTGACTGAATAACTTGAAGAAACAGACAAAGATTAAAGAAGCAATTCCAGTGTCAGCAGCTCAAAATAGGGGTTTTCTTTTCAGCTCTGTAGGTGGGAAAGCTCAGGTGATTCACTTTACCATTTTTAAAGAAGCTAATTTTGGCTGAGGGTAAATAACTGCAAAATGAATTCTTCCTACTGAGTATTTTATTTTTTTTTATTTTGGACACTTGTCTCTGGCAGGAAACTTTGAAGCTGCCTTATAAAAACAGCCAGCAAGATTACCAAACGCACCGTTGTCAGTGTCACAAAGGAAAATTGAGAGGGAAAAAATTTTAGGAGGACCCCCACAACTGTGCATCCTTTATTTGAAATTCATCACAGCTTTCAAGAGAAGAAAAAAAAAAAAAAAAAAACAGCATCTGTTTTAACACCTGCAAATGATTTCAGTTGTCACATAACACTCTTAAAATATACTTGCAAAATTTTGAATCAAGTGAATCATTACTCTTTATCATGTTTTGATCAAAGCACTTTCAGACTTGGTTATTTTTTTCTGCTAAAAAAAACCATCTGCCGAACCACTCACTATTGTTCAGCAACTGTTGCAGTACTTGAAAAAGAGCCTCATACGTACCAAATTTCCATGTGACAGAGTGGAAATAACAGACAGGCACATGACCTCCAGATCAAAGTCATCTACCAAAAGCTGAGGGAGGTCAACGCGGCAGCGTCTGAGAGGATCAGGTCATATCCAAAAGATGTATTTTCCAGGATCAGTGGAGCTGTGACCAGTCTGTCATTTGGTATGCCAAGATGACTTCAACTAGATTTTAAGCAAAGCCCAGTTTGCATTGTATTGGTAAATCATGTTTTGCACCAACAATTGAAGTTTACAGAATGTCAGAAATACTCACATTGAGCCAAAAAGAGAGCTAAAATTTCTTTCACTATTTTCAATATTCCTGGTAAAGATGTGTGCAAAAATTACAAATGTGCAAAAATACAAAATCTGTTAAAGTTTCTTTTTTTCTACACTTCAGAAAAAAAGTGATTTCCAGTCTTTTTAAAGTGTGCACTGTTTTTCATTGGTTTTTATCTAAGATTTTATTTATTTTTTTATTTTTTTTTTTTTTTCACTTTTTCTGGTAAGCTTGGTAATCTAAAACCCTGCAGCATTTTGCATCACCAAGGTCTTGCTTTATTTTTAAAGATATATATATGTTGTATCAATCATAAATATAAAAGTTGGATTAAATATTAGTTAAAATAACTAATACTACAGAAATTTCTGACATTTAAAATCCTGGAAAGCAGACCGAGGTGTAGTTTTATTTAATATGCATATTTTCATCATGTTTAGGTGCATGTTTGAAAGCACAAATCAAACAATACTTATGAAATATATTTCGAACTATTCATGTACAAAATATCACTCAATAGATGAAAGTATCTACCTAGTAGATACTTTAACAGTACATGTTTCTGTACTTTGCACATACATTTTCAGAAAAAAAGGGTCTTCAGAAATGTGCAATACAGTTCTCTGAAAAACCCATTAGTTCTTGGAGGTCTTAAGAGTCATTATAGACAGTCTTGCTTTTTATCAACATAAATGACAACTTCAAAGAACATCTATTGAAAAGTTTTTCCTTAAGTTGACAAAAATTATTGTAAAAGTTTGTCTCCCCACAATTAAAAAACTGTTTTCAATGACGACAGTTATGGCATTTGTGTGGTTATTTCAAGTATAATATATATATATATATATATATATATATATATATATATATATATATATATATATATATATATATATATATATATATACACACACACACACACACACACACACACACACACACAGAGCTATTCAACGACTTTTTCCTCAGATACTTTGAGTAGCAATCTAAACATTGCTGCATCGGTTTTGACAAATTATTAAATTCCATGAACCTTTTTTTTTTTTTTTTTTTTTTTTTTTTTTTTTTTTTTTTTTTTTTCAAAAAACATAAAAAAAATAAAGTTTCAAGTTGAATTTCAATTCCTCATGAGTCTGAACATGAAAAATAATGTAATACAAGACTTGGGGAATTTCATATCCATAAAGCATTTGTACTAGATGCATTTGACTCTAAAATGACTAAAAAGAAAATAAAAATTCTGTTTTAAGACCTACCTTAAATGTTGGCAACCACAGTACTGACACAGAGAGAGAGGAGTTCAATATTTAATTTGCATATTTCACAAAGTTGGAATGCACATTTGAAACCGCATAGACATAAATCATTATGAAACATTTTTCAAAGCATACAACGGATCTAAATTATACACACCTCATCAAACTGTCAGGGTTTTGTGGTCTAAAAAATAAATAAGTTTAAAACATTTTCCACCTTTAATCTGACTTTTATTCTGTATAATTCAACTGACAAAAACAACTGGCTGCATCAGTGTGCAAACCCCAGAACAAATACTTTGTTTTATGCACCTTTTAATTCAATTTTAGCATTCAGTTTTCTTGCACTCACACCTAACATACCTCAATTATAGTTCAAGTGTCCTAATAGATTTTTTCTGAATTGTACTCAATAGATCTTTTAGTGAAAGTCATAGCTTGGAGAGAAATTGTAGAGAATGAATATCATCTAAATGAACTGTGGTTTCAATAAGAAAAAAATCCATAGCTGTATGGCACAGTGAGAACAGCCATCAGTACTTTGAGAAAATGTGGGACAACAGAGACATCACAAAAACCTGAGGCCTCTCCAAAAGTGGTAAAACAACAATATGGACACTGCTCTGCGAAACTGCAAAGAGCCTGGCAGCAACACCAAAAAGGCTGCAGGAATTTCCAAAAACGACTGGCTATGTTCTTAATTAAATAACAACCCCCCATATGCTCTGTATGTCTGGACTAAGAAGTAGGGTTATAAAACAGATGCCTTTTCTTCAAAAGAAAACATTGAGGCCTGAATAAAATATTCTAAAATAAACATACATTTTTGGGACATAATTCTTACTCGTATGTTAAGCACTAAAACCAATCTGCACATCACGATTGTATCATGGTCTTGAGTTAGTTTTATCCAAATTAAAGTGGGTGTGTGTGTGTATATATATATATATATATATATATATATATATATACATACACACACACACACCCCACACTCTAGTGGTGCATACAGTTTGAAAATCCATTACATGTACAAAACAAACACTGAGGGCGTAACATATCTACCTTGTAGATGTTTCTGTACTTTGCAAATACTCAGGATTTTAGGATGCAATGGGACCCTGAACATTTTTGCAATACTGTTCAATGTGAATTTTCTGAAGGTCCAGTAATCCCTACAGACTATCATAGATTCTGCAGTGTAGATAAGCCAGCTTCTCTGCCCTGCTTTTCCTCAGCACTGACGACCACTCCCGATGGCTAAGCTCTACCACTCTGTATCCCGTCATCTTCAAGTGTCGTCTCTTCATGGCGTGAAGCCCCAGCAGCTGCTGTGACTGTGTGCAGTAGTGGTTCCTGCTTGATATCTGGACAGCAATTTTGACTGGGCCTTTAAATCCTTGGTGAACTGAGTCCTGTGGAGTGCAGTCTCTGCTGCTGGGTTTCGTGAGGGTTTCTATCATGTCATTGGTCAAATCTAGAACGGAGTCAAACAGTCTCCCACCTTCATCAGGTGGTAGCCTTTGGCGTGGTGTGGGTGTAACTCTAACAGAGGAAGATGACGAATCGGTGGTGTTTTTGCCTTTTATTAATTGTGCTAAAAGGTTGTCAGTGATAGTTACTCCTGAGTTTATTTGCTCCCAGCTTTGGGCACAAGGAACCATTGTGGGATTCTGCTTTGGACACAGTAGGTTAACAGGTATTGGCTGTCCGTTGGAGTCCAGATGTACTTCCAGGTCAATGGAGCGGGTATGGGGGAGGATCATTCTCTTACATACAAACTTGTCTCCACCGAGAAGATCCTGAAGAGCCAATTCTGCCTCCAAAACTTCTGGTTTCAGGCAAACGTCTGACTGCAAGAACTTCCACAGCATTTCCACCACCTCTTCTCTGAGTTCGTCACTCAACCGTGGGCCTTTCCACTGAGGGAGTTCCAGTGCCACAGCTGCATCCAAGGTGAACAAGTCTTTTTTCAGCTCTAGCTGGGAGTTTCTTAGTGCTAAGTAGACAAACTCAGGGCTCAGAGCTAATGTAATAAGGTCCTCTGGAAAATGAGAGACAAAAGCCAAACCTAGAAGGCCGGTCAACAGGTGTTCAGGATATCGCTGGAACTCTGCTTTCCTCTGCCTCAGACCATCTGTCAGGCTCGGATAGAAACCCGGACTCTGAACTGGAGGGAATCCTAAAGTACCAAAGGCCCACAGGAGCTTGCTTGAGTCTTTACTCCTGCAATGTGGCACTAGAGAGGGAACTCTCTCCGCAACAGAAGTCAGGATGCTATCATTGCGATAATGAAGAGCTGAACAAGTTAAAGTCACATGCATCAGGCCCTGGACTCCCATCCGGTGAGCCCGTTGAGGAACTTCCTTTCCCATGGCTTCCAACCATGTCCTGTGAAAAAGATAGCTGAAACGCAGGTATTTCAGCACATTTACCATTGCAAAGTCACCCATCTCGGTCACTAAAGCAAGTGCCCTGTCAACAACACGAGTCACTGCACCCTCGGAAAGTGACGTTTGGGCTTTAAAGAGTCCCAGACATACAATACCAACCTCCTCAGGATGCAGTTGTGCTAAATGACGCATTAGAAGTTGCTCAACAGGACGGATCAAGTCTTTTGGACAGTGCCTACTTTCTCCAATTATATAAAGCAATTGCACCAGCTCAGGGACTCCTATTTGTCCCACATAAAGATGAACTGATTCATAGAGGCGCAGCAAGAACTGGGGCACCTGCCTCCTAACACAGCGCCATAAGTCAGCAACTAATAATAACTGATGTAAAGTCAGCTGTTTTGCCCGGCGGCTCAGTTCGGCTTCGTACACCTCAAGCACGGTGTGGGACGAGGGTACCTCCAACCACACAAACGACTGCAACACCTCCAACAGCTGTAGCTCAGAGAAGATACGGAGGTGCTCCACAGAATATCGGAGAAGCATGATAAAGCGCTGGTCACTTCTCAGCAAAGGCATCTTGTCTGGGTGCAACTTGCTGAGCTCCATGATAAACTGCGACACATCGGATGGCTTCATCCTGCCCTTTAAAACGGCCACTTTTTTAAGTACAGGCAACACGTCTACCCATTCTACTGGCTGAGGTCGCTGGGTGAGGTCGAGGGACAGGGAAGTGTACTCTGGTCTACATTTAAGGAAGGCTCGAGTGTCAACTTTAACATCTGGTGTTACTGGCTTCCTGTTGTAGGACAGTGCAGATGGTGCCTCGGTTTCAGAAGCTTTGTTTAAGGCTAAATCAAGAAGTGTGTTTTTAGAGCTCGAGAGGTGCCGTGAGCAACTCACGCTGTAGTGGTTGCTCTGCTGCCAAAAGGAAGGCACTTGAGCACTGAAAAATTGCTCCACCTCATAATTATCCATCTGACTGCGAGAATTAGCAGAGTTTCTCGTAAAGTGATAATATGATGAAGGATTATAATGCAGTCTGTATTCGCCTCTAAAAGAAGGGCCCTGGGGTTCTGACACATTCTTGTTTTCCTCTTGATCGCTTATCTCTTCCTTTAGTTTGGTGTGAATGTGCTGAGCTTGGGTGAGACTTTTTCTCCAGCCATGGAAGGAGCGGACCCGCCGACACAGAACACGGGTTGCCATCAGCATGCCACGCTGAAACGATTTAAACACATGAAAAACCAGTCAACTTGAGATTATAATGGTAAAGAAGGATAGAAATTGGCTTCACATCATTTTCTAAGCACAATATCAGCAACTCAGATCATTTAAACTAGAGCGAAGTACAGTGCCTTGCATAAGCATTTGCACCCCTTGAATTTTGTTAAATTTGTTAACTACAAATTTTCAATACATTTTAGTTAGGATTTCCTGTGATAGACCAACACAAAGTAATGCATGATTGTGAAATGGAAGAAAAAATATCCATGTATTTTTTAAACAAACCAAAATCTGAAAAAAGGTTGCATTTGTATTCAGTCACTTTTACTCTGATACCCCTAAATAAAATTCTGTGCAATGAATTACCTTCAGAAGTCACCTAATTGGTAAATAGAGTCCACCTAACTGTAGTTATATCTCTCTCAGTATGAGCTGTTCTGTGAAGGCCTCAGAGGTTTGTTAGAGAATATAAATGAACAAACAGCATCATGAAGACCAAGAAACATACCGGACATGTAAGGAATAAATCTGTTAAGAAATCTAATGTAGCCTCAATATACAGCCATCACCTCAGTATTAATATTTATAATATACTGTAGGACAGGTCAAAACTTACAACCAGAAATACAATAGACTGGTTCAGATGAAACTATATTCATGCGTTACTCAAAATACAGACCTAAATCCAATTTAAAATCTGAAGACTATGTTCACAGATGCTCTCTATCTAGCCTGACTGAGCTTGAGCTATTTTGCTAAGAGGAATTCAATCTCTAGATATGAAAATCTGGTAAAGACATATTCTAAAAGAATTGAAGCTGCAGCAGAAGCAAAAGGTGGTTCGATAAAGTAATGGCTCTAGAAATTCATGCCACATTTTTCAGGTTTTTATTTACAAAGCATTCTGAAAATAATTTTTAATCCTCCACACAAATAAGGAATACTTTGTGTTGATCTCTCAAAAAAAGATCCCAAACATACACTGAAGCTTATAACTGCAAAGTGACAAAATGTGAAATGTAAAAAAGGTAAGAATACTTCTATAGGACAATGTATTTTGATGCCTAAATACAAAACAAGTTAAAAATGACCAATAAACATCCAGTCTGAGAACCATAATCTATGTTGATTAGATTAAAAACCCAACACTAATTTACTGAAGGTTATTTTAATTGCACATGTTCTCACTAAAACTAGCAAAATAGAGCACATCAGCCTTGTTCTAAAGTCCTTGCACTGGCCCCCTGTAGCTCAGATAATAGACCTCAAAATAGTTTTGTTGTTAGTTTATAAATCACTTGGCACCAAAATAAATTAAAGATCTGTTGTCGTATCAACCTTCCAGACCACTTGGGTTTTCTGATTCAAGTCTACTCTGCATCTCCAGAACCAAAACCAAACATGGAGAAGCAGCAATCAGTTTCTATGCTCCACTAATCTGGAACAAACTTCCACAAAACTTCAAAACACCAAGTTCTTTCAAATCAAGACTAAAAACCCACCTGTTTAGAGATGCCTTTCATTCATAACTGGAACATTATTATATTTAATGTATATTTGCTTGGTGATTTTGATGACTTTGACTAAATGTAATGTTTATTGCTTGTTTCATAAATGGTTACTTTATTATGTTTTCATAGTGTAAAGCACTTTGATCTGTCTTGTTGATGAAATGTGCCATACAAATAAACTTGACAGCATAATACAGAAACATTTGAGAAAACACATAAATAATCCATTTGATTTTTACTAAAACTATTAAAGTTGTTATTTCATTTCATCTATAAGTGACTAACTTCTACTCTGCGAGAGAAATTAATGCCCGTGATATAATTGTAATCGCTTTATTTGCTATTGGGAGCAAAAGCCTTTTCGTGACAAGCATATCATGTAAGAAGCTATATTAACCCAAATAAATGTCACACTTACTAGTTGTTTTCATAAAGTAAGTAAAGGTTCTCTAGTTCACTTAACTAACCAATTTTTACATAGAAATGGGACATTATCAGGGACCAAAGTCCGTGTTGTTTCTGTCTTAACTGAGTTGCTACGTGTCCAACATGATAAACTACTTAATATTTGAATGGTCTACTTTTACAATAAAGGGCTATTTTTCCACTCACCTTCTACCCTTCAATGCAGCTCTGAGAGACACCATACAACTTCATACAAATGTACGGAGAAGACAACGTTTAACCGTTTAACATGAGTGTCAGACAAGCCGGAAATCGGAGAACATAATTTTCAAAATAAAAAATGACAAACTGTTGGAAACAACACAATGAGCCTCCATAATGTTTTTAGATCTAAATCACTTCATTAATTTGTAACAATATCAAAACCTAATCGTATAATGTATTGACAAAAGTTAAATAATTGTATCGAACTTCTTTTTGTGTCGATGTTATTTTATTATGAAAATAAAACGCTTCCGAGGACGGGGACAGCTTCTTTCACCGTTTGACCTATGGCAACCGGTTAGGCTCAAACAACATGAAACCGAAATCCCATTTCGGAAATGTGAACCAAAAATACTGATCTTGAATTTGTCATTTTTAAAACCTATATTCCTGAAACTTATAGGTCTGTAAAAATCTATTAAATTTAAATGAATAAATCCTGCATAATTCCTTTTTTATTTTTAATTTGCTAAGGATGTATTTTATAATACAAGACAGAATGCTGTCCAAATTGCTTTGGTTAATAAAAAGTAAAACTGACGTTATCTTATAGATTTTTTTAAATTAATAAAAGCAGCATTCAGTCTTCATTATTATTTGTCTATCAGCGTCCCATATCTTGCCTTGGCAATACTAGCCTACTCTTGAATGCAAAAGCAATCCAGATCTGTCAGACTGTGAGGACATCTCTTATCCTCAGCACTTTTCAGGAGATTCCACAAACATTTCGTCAGATATTGTTTGGCCATTCTAAAACTTTGCTTTTCTTCCGGTGAATTACATTTTTTGTTTGCTTATTGGGAAAGCCTAAAAAATATATATATATATATATATATATATATATATGTCCTCCTTCATCTTCAGGTTTCTTGCAGCCACATTTTGGTCAAAACTGTTTGGTATTTAGACTTGTTTATAATTTCATTCAGATTGACAAAAACACTTGTTTCAAATCTAAACAAGATCAACTTCAGATCATGATGCTACTCTTTCCATGTTTCAATGTGTATATGCATTCTTTTGATGTTGCACATTGTTGAAACACACACCTATTTAAATTGTCACAATTTTGTTTTATCACATAACACAGTCTCCCATAGGGTTTCATTTAAAGTTAATCAGATTCACTTTAATTGTTATTAATTGTATACACAAGAAGACTAAAGTTGAAACTGAACCAAATCAGCTGCAAAAAAATGTTTAAAGGTGTATATAGTTATGCAAAGAGGTTATAGCAGCATAATTATTTTTTACCTTTTTATATCAAACAGATTTGTTTTTCAGTTGGTATGACATGTAGAAAAAAGTTTTGAAATGGTTTATCACAGTCTCATTTTTAAATGACAAGAAACCTAGTATTGTGACATTGTGTACACTTTCGAGATCAACATTTTATATAGGTTTTAGTTTGTTTTAAAATTCAAAACTCAGTTAAATATTTTTTTCTGTCTCAGTCGTGTTGAAACTTCAAACTTATTGCTGTAAACTGTAATTTAAGAGGTGGCAGACGTGAAAATGTAAAATACAATAATTGTCAGTGCCTTAAAAGCACCTCTCATTTTCAGTTTATAACTGTGAGAGTCAAAATAAAAAATAATACCTAAATGTTGAACATGTGTTGTCTTCTTAATGTTTTGGTATTGCTTCATGAGTTTAAGCTCATCCTTATCACAACTTTCTATTATGATGTTTGAAATACTTTACGCTGAAACAAAGTTAATCTTTTAAAAAACTGATCTGATAATTGTTGAAAGTTAAAAATAAAAACCCATTATAAAGTGAAAACAATCAATATTTCAAACCTTTTCGATGACTACATCGATGCAGAAAAATCCAAATGTTTATTCCAGAAAAATTTATTTTGTATTTGACTCAGCACTTTACCTAAATTTGATGGCTATGTAAATCTTGACATGTTTCAGAACAGTACTTGTTTCTGTTTTATTTACACCTTGTTCAAAGAATGCATCTGAGAATTTTTTTTTTTTTTTTTAATCTTTGTTAGCTTTGCTTCAAGATGCAAAAATAAAGGTGATTTTTTTTTTCTTTTTTAATACAACCAATGGGAAAAAAAGTTATTGAAAGCAAAACTGCAATTAAATATTGCTTTTTTGTAAATTAAATAAATTGAAAAAATAAAAGTGTGAGCTAAAGTTTTGCTAACAAATTGAACTTTGAAGTAAAACATAGGATGCAAAGTTTGATGGTTAAATTAAAAAAAATAATTTATTCCAAAATAAGTATTGCTGCCTTTTTGACGCATGAACTTAGATACATTTACTATCGTTTTAATTTTTTGCAAAATCACATTATATACTTCTTAAAAATAAAGTTAATTGAATATGTGTCCAATTAAAATTTGCATATAAAGTTAATTAGAACTTTAGATGCAAACTTTAAATAATTTTTTAATAAACACTGTTCCCCTAAATTTTATTGTTGCAGTCAAATATAATTGATGTCTTTTGTCGTAGTGAAAAAGAATTAAGACCACCCTACAGTGTATAGCCCGCAGCGGAGAAACTTGGCAGAGGAAGTAGCCGATTTATGTTAATGAAGTGAGTTGGGGTCCGGACTGGGAGCCGCCCTTCATTCACCACATGGTTAAATCCATACTATACTCGCGCCACTTTCGCAATCTTACTACGACTCTTAAACTCTCGGCAAATCAAAATAATAGCACATGGTTGTGCACTTTTGCTTTTTTTTCCCCTCTTAAGTCTTCGGTGAACGCTAGATTTCTTCTCAGTTTTGCAAGAAACAGACCAAATGGTAAGTCAGAATAAGTGAGTGAAGATGGTGGCTTTTTTTAGAAGCTGATGTCTAATACCACGCGTGTTATCGGCAGGAAACCTGTTGTTAGCCTTTTTTTTTTTTGGGGGGGGGATGCTTGAAGAAAGTGAAATGCTTAATGCGACGCGGAGCCTACATAAACGTTTTAAGTAATATGTTTTAACGTGGATTTATCGCATGTGAAAATAATGTTGTAGAGGCGCATGCCAACCTCTCCACCATGATAGTAGAATGAGGGAGATTTGAAAAGCATGTGTCGTTTCGGCTCCACCTCAGCACGCTACCTCGGGGAAGTGATTCTCCCTAGTTAATAAACAAAACTCTGCACTTTTAAGCAGCGGCTTCTTCCTTTAAACGCTGGTACTCGAGCTACCGACCGATCTGTGGCGAATATATGATGTTTTCGGACAGTTTTTGAGCAGTGTATTTAAAAGTGCCTCCAGAACAAAGCAGTAGCACATGGGACTGCTGCAGGCCGCAGCTATCCTGTTAGCCGCTAATGCAAACTAGGGCTCACATATACAAACTTGGGCTGTTTACTTGAGCCAATATAAGCTGTAGCGATGGAGTGTGTAACTGGAGACACACTTAATTATATTTGAAGTTATTTAATAGCACAATTACGTTTTATTTTAACTATAAGCGAGAAGCTAAGGTTGCTAACACTATATAAGTACTGAGAAGACGAAGTGTAGCTGTGTCCACTACAAGAATACTTTTTGTGTACTTTTAAGTTATTACTTCAGGTGTTGAGATGCATGGAAATAAACCCGTGTCAGACATGATTATTTACTAAAGCTAACAACTAGCGCATTTAGTCAATATTTCAAGAAGCCTGTGTGTGGACCCCTAGCTTGTTGTGTGTTGGGATTGCTGGTTAAGTTTGCTGTGTGTTGTGCGCCGAGTCATTACGTGTATACACAACTCCCACCCATTTGCTTAGCTTTTGTGCTTAAACGTTTTAATGTCGCAGTTTTATTTCTATATTATGTTTCCAGAGGATAGGACTGGTAGATATATTATTAACAACGTGAAAGTAGGGAATTCTAGGCGCCATGTTAGTGCGTGGGGGAGGGGCACAGAAATGTGGCTGGAGCGCGAATGATGGTGTCCTCAAGCAGTCATGGTTCAAACTGGGGTCCCACATTCAACTTTGATGTTGAAATAATTACACCAGCTTTAGTTCCAGTCCTATTCTCTACCAGAACAGTTGAAACAAAATGCATAAAACAATTATTTCTTGAATCATTTATTCTGTTGCTTAAATAAGGTAACATTTAATTGTAGGCCTCTGCTATGCCACTCTCCATATTTTTACTTGAAAGGAAATCTGCTTCAACAGATTAGAAATGCGTCACTCAGTCACCCTGAGATATCAATTAGCCAGTTTTTCCTTTACCTGTTTTGATTGGTAATTAACAGGTTGGATGCTGAAAAATCTCTTTCTTATTTTTTAATTCAGGGGTGGCCAAGTCCAGTACTCAAGACCTACTATCAAGCAATTTTTAAATGCATCACTTCTCCAACACGCCTGAACAAAAGGCTGAATTCCCTCAAAAAGTAATTCAGCTCTGCCGACGCCTGGTAACGAGCCATTCATTTTATTTAGGCGTGTTGAAGGGATGCCTCTAAAAGTTGTAGAATAACTTTTAAAGATCAGACAAGGGTTAGAGACATACATTTTAATTCATAACTGAGGATATTCTTGTAATTCATTTCTTGTTCTGTTGTATTTAAAAGTACTACCCCATCAAAGTACCTGCAGATATTTAGAGGAAAAACATTACATTTAAAAAAAAGAAATTTAGTTGTAATTTTAAATTTCTTAGTCATAAGAAATGCACCTTGTGGGTTTCACCATTACAGAGTAAAGTGTACAATTAGCTGATATTTACTATTTAAGTAGTCAGGAAGGGCCCTATGAATTTTTATTATTTTTTTCCCCCAAACTCCACTTTCCCCATTCTATATTTATGCTGCATTCAGACTGAATGCAATTTGGGCATCAGGTGTACATGCAAAGTCTATGGTGGACACGTGTCTCGGGGCGTTGAGAAGTCTTGCTGCGTGTTTGGAAGTGTTTCCAGCATTCGACGTGCGTCCACCTGAAATTGGAAAATCTGAACTTTTGCTGCTGGGCACAGTCTTAACCAATCAGAGAGACTCTGCTGTGTGACATAGTGGCACATTTTCCGACAGGACAGAAGGGCTAAGAGCCCGTCTACGACCAGTCGAGCTATCACTACAGAGACGGGAATAGAAAGGATTTTTCCTGGAGGAGGATTTGCAAGGAGTCTGGTCAAAGCATTGTTACCACAGTAAACATTTCGCCCCATTTGAGCGAGCCAAATCCGTCCAGCACAACGATGAGCCGCTACTAGTTTCACACTGAATAATTAATGTATTTATTCAGAGGAAATGTGCAGTAGGTGGAAGAGTCTGTGCGAAGCAGTCAAGTATAGGGGCTGCTCCCAACACACGTCGAGCGATTCAAGCGTCTGACTTTAAAGTGCAAAAACGTCCATCTTGAGGAGTTAGACACATTTTTGACGCGCAAAGTGCGTTCGATCTGTACGCAGCATAAGAACCAACAAAGTGTGTAATTATGGAGTGAATGAAAACAACTCAACAAATCAATAACCAAAGAGGTCCACATTTACTGATATTAAAGTTTCACAAATATAACAGTGGTGTTGTTCAGCAAAATTTAAATGATTTTACAGATTTTTTTGGGGGGAGAATTCTACGATTCTGTCTGCGATTTCTGCATTGTGGAAATCATAGGGCCCTTGTAGAGCTATCTGCCCAGGAAGCCAGCCTGCAGTTGGTTGTTTTAACAAAGAAAAGAAAACAAAGTGTCAAATTCCAAACTGCTTAGTTTGTCTTTCTCATATAGGACTAACATGTTAAATTCTCAACATATCAGGACTTTACGCAACTTTTTTTTTTTTTTTTTTTTTTTTTTTTTTTTTTTTTTTTTTTTTTTTTTTTTTTTTTTTTTAACTTAAAACCTTGTTCTAAAAAAACATTAATATAACTTGCCCTCAAGAGGCTGTGCTCTCATGTTAATGTGTAGTAAAGATCTCATTGGATGTAGTTGTTGCATCATATTCAGGTGCGCTAAATTCATAATTCCTCTTTAAAATTGTTGTACAAAAATGTATGATCTAACATGAACCTTCTATTCAGACACTTGTAAATGTATTTTCTGAATATACGTAAACCCTAGCTATGACAGTACTTTTTTTTTCTTTTTTTTTTTAAAGGCTGCGTTTTCCCTGCTTTTGAAGAAAATCTGCATCTACAGTCTCTAGATGCCGAGATGTAAAACTGGTTCCATCGTTCTTGTAGTTTCTAGCACAGAAAGCTTTGGTAGGCATGGATGACGTAGGCCTTGGTACGCCATCCTTTTGCGTAATCTTCAGATATCCATTCTACATGAATACTTCAAAAAAATTTTTTTAAAACCTTCACTTGGGAAATCATTTAAATACACGTGCTTTGCAAAGTATCTGTGTTTATCAGGACAGGACCATATTTGAATGTTTGTTAGCCCAGGCAACAAAATTTTTTAGCGCAAAACTAATACATTTATGTGATTGAGATCCCTAATTTGTTTTAAAGAAATAGAACCAGCTGAAGACTGTATAATGCATTTAATGCAAATCCAACCTTGATTCCTCTAACCAAAAATGTTTTAAAAGATATTCATCTATTTGGTTTTCTAGCTGAATCTGTATCGTAATTCTTAAATCTTAAATGTATCTAATCCTTGAAAGGTGGTCCATATCGCTCTTGTAGAAAAAGAATTAGCTCGGGTGGTGAATGAGTCCTTTTAGAAACAGTTTGTTTAAAAGTGACTGGTCTACACCAACATTGATTTGCCACTTGTACATCTCAGTACAGTACGGCTTGGTAGCTTTTCTATAATGGTGCTCACCAACAGAAATATGTGGTTGATTATATACCTCTCCTTCAGTTCTGTGGTGGTGGAAAGATTACAATGGAGCCATTAACTGTCTGGCATTCACTGATTTCAGCTCTTTTAATGCCCAGATGTTTTGCTCCTGTTATGCACAAATTTAAATTGAATCTCTTTAGTTGCCTTCACCTCCTGGCCTCAGCATGTGGATGGTTGAGGACTTTCTGCATGTCTTTGCTTTTTGTAGCTTGCATAATACAGTCTGAATGTGTGGTAATGCTGGGAGGGACAATGTGATCACTTCTGAATTTAAGTTGCTGACCTGTTCTTAATACTTATTTACTGTTGCAGGAACTCTGCATGCATCTGCACCTGCTGGCCGGCACCCATCTTATTTTAAAGGAGTCGTCGTCTGGCCTCAAAGGAAATGCTACATGAACATTTTAAAGTCACTGTAGTGTCAAAGTGCTTACAGTGCAGGTAGTTTTTCTAAAAATCTACTGCAGTGAAGGCACTTTCAGCACTGTGCTGATAATGTGAACTAAAGGAGCGGGTCTATTCAAACCCAGCTGGGTTGTGACTGCACTGAATGAACTGAATGTGACTGCTCTTGTTGACGCAAATCTGCAGGATCTCGTCTCGTGCTGTAAAAGGTTACCCTTGGCTTTTTGGAGCCAAGAATCAATATTTGAAGCAAACATGCACGATTTGTAAGGTGTTTTATCTCATACTAGCCATCTTAGTTGTTTTTCATAACCATTTCCAACATTGGCTTTCAAGTTGTCTTCTAGTGCTTATGCTAAGGTGCATCTAGTGCAGATAGTGAAATAGACTAGCACCTACTGCCCTAAGTGCTCCTTCTGGCATAAGGAGCTGGGATTCTCGTCTGCCTCATATCGAATTTGTTCATCTCAACAAAAACAAATATATTGTCAGTTCTCTGTTAGTTTTGCGTAGTTGCGCTGCAAGAAGAAATGAGTTGTGCAAATCTATGCAAAACTGACGGGGCTCTGTGTTTTCATCTGAATTCTACAAATTAATTTCAATTCTTCCTACATGGTGATCAATCGCGTTTTCTCCACTGCTCGATTGAAAAGGTAAATACAGGTTTCAGTAGTATTAAAGTGCTTATAGTGCAGGTAGTTATGTGGATTTCTACTGCAGTGTGAGCACTTGAAGTACTTCTAGACTTGATCCTCATGGGGAAAAACTGCACAGGTAACTTGCACATGTGGGTCTCTGGTTAGTTTTGCTGGTTTGCTTTCAGCTTTTTACGGTAGTGCTGTGCAAATCCATGCAAAACTGATCATAGAACTGAAATGATTCTTGTCAGAAAGAATCCCTTTCTGTGCAGGTTGGGAGAGGTGGCAGTGCTCTATGCTTGAGTGGTATTGCACTTGTCCCGGCCTGTTGAGGACATGGGAATAGTTCTGCATCTGTTAAGGATTTATCATCCTGGTTTTTCCAATTTCCTTTACACATTCCAAACATTCATGTCTTTTAAATTAGCCTTCTAAAATGTTTGTTACCCAGTGTTGTCATTGTTTTAAAAATATGTAAGGAACTGTAAAATGTAAATTGAACCGTAAAATGTAAATTGAACTATAATTCAACATCAGGACGGGGTTTTTGTGTATTCTGGAATAAATGTAGACATAACCCCCCCCCCCAATGTTTTTATTGTCACTTTCAAGTAAAGTTCTTCATTAAATATTCCTGTTGCAATAGTTTTTTCCAGTGTTTTTGTGGGTATAAAAGGTAGTTTCTTGAAATCTTAATCTTTGGCCTCAGTGTCCTAAATTTATCCAGAGTTTTCACGAGGGGGCCAAAATTAATTTCTCAAATTTCTAAATCTGTTGCTATTTCCACCCATTTTGTTAATCATGTTTAGATTGATGCAATATAAATTAGAAAATGCAGTGGCAATGATTTTGTGTAGGTCTAGTTAATTGGTTGAGCTGTGCCAATCTTCAAGGCTCATGGGGCAATGCAGCAAACAGCGCTGTTAGATGAACGGTTTTGTGCAACATTGGAGTTTTTCAATCAACCATCTAATGTAAGTATTGCCTAACATTGACTAGGTAGGTAGTGATGGGCCAGTGGGAAATCATTCTAAGGTCATATGTTAAAATGATGTTGCGTTAAAAAAAAAAATGCTACAATGAACATGGTCATTAAAATTCTACAGTTGATGCGATATTAGAGAATGACCAGGTCTTAGATTGTAAAATGAATTGTCAGACTCTACATACATAAAGAGTCCTGTGATGACAGCATTTGTAACTATTTTTGTTTAAGGGATTTATTTACTTCATTTTTAACCACAACTGTTTTTATGGGGTCCTGTCAAACCTTAAGATTCAGAGAAGTTTCAATTTTAAATTCTTGCTTTGTCCTTTTTGAAAGCATATCACATTGTTTTCCCCCCCCCCCCAAATTACAAATCATAAGGGGATTAATAATTTTAAACCCATTTCTTTTTATTACCAATATCTACTATTAAACATGCTGAAAGATGACAGATACATTTCATCTTTGGAAGAATTAGAAAATGCATTTACATTTTTTTTTTTTTAAAAGCTGTCATTTTGCAGTGAATGTTTTTACAAGTTCAATAAGGGCAATGCAGTGTCTTGCAGAAGAAATTTACACTGGAACTTTTATCACATTACAACCACAAACTAACAGACAAAGTAGTGCACTAACTATAAAGTGGAAGGAAAATGGTACAAAGTAGGTACAAATAATCTGAAAAGTGGTAGTTTCCCATTGTTTGGAACATATTAAAGCTCAGTTTGGATTGGATGCAGACTGATGAGCAGTTGTTGAGGCTTGCCACAAATCTTTAATTAGATTTTGATACTGACTTTGACTGGGCTATTTCAAAACAATTGGCTTTACCTTTAGGATCTTTGTCCTGTTTTAGCTTTATCCATCTTCCCTGGCTCTGCTGAAGAAAATCATCTCCATAGTATAACGTTGCCACTACCACGTTTTATTGTGAGGACTGGAAGTTCAAGGTGTTTTCTGACCATCAGTGGTTTGCAGGCTGACCAAAAGGTTTTTTTTTTTTTTTTTTTTTTTTTTTTTTTTTTTTTTTTTTTTTTTTTTACCAGAGCACTAGTCTTCTGCACGTCTGCTGTGTCCCCTACATGGCTTGTGCAAAACCGCAGGTGGCACATCTAATGGGTTTCTCTTAGCAGGGACAGTTCTAATGCACACCTCTTAGATTTATGTTTGTAAAATATTTTCAAAATTCTCTCTTGCTCTCTCATGTATAGATAGATATACACACACATCACTTAGTTATCCACTACTTTGTGTTGATGTGTTACAGAAAACCCTAAGAGAATACATTGTTTATGGTTGTAACAAGAATAATGTGAAAAAGGTCGAAGTGTATTTATAATACAGCAAGGAGTTTTGTGAAGGTTTCATCGAAGATGCAGTAATGTGAGTGCAATCAGACTTTCCTCCAGCAGAGGGCGATAGCTGGCAATATATATTTTAAGTAACAGAAGTAGCACATTTAGGAAGAAAGTAAAATGAAGCATTAGTGTAATTTAAAATACATGGACCTGAGATTTATTTGAGAACTTGTGGTTCAATTATCTTAATATGTTTAAAGGAGAAAAAATTAGTGGTCTGACTAATTTGTGTAATTTAAGTACTCTTTAGTTTTACTAAAAAATATATATCTAAGGGAAATGATCGCGATAGCTGTACAAGAGAGAATATTTAGTATGTTTTAGTTTTTAATTTTCTGATCGTTGTAAATAAATGCTATATCAACATGTTCAATGCCTCACCTATCCCGCACACAAGCTCTCACGTTCAGATCCGATAAATGCCTTGCAGACCTGTGGTCAATGAGCAGAGTTTCAATTTTTTGCATTGTATGGTAGACTGGTAGAGGGAGCCACTCACTGGAGTGTTCACCTTTCATTACACATCCTCTTTACTTGACAGACAAGATAAATAGGAAACATCCAGAGGGGACCTGAACTCCGAGATGCATTTCTGCTTTTCAGTCCATGCCTTCGTGCTCTAACAACCTCTATTTACGCTGATGTCTGAGGTATCCCATTTCTTTATGAGACATAGATTCCAGCATGATTGTGGGTTGTCAGGACAATGGCAACTGGTGACTTCAAGTTGTTGCGTTTAATGTGACCTGACTGACAGAAATCCACTTGCATTGCATGCTCAAATACAGAATATTTAAAATAAAATACTTAGGATAAACATGCTCTGTTATAATCCTTTTTCTATGCTATCTCAGTATTTTACCTTTGCATATCGGTCTGTGGTTTAAACCCAGTTTTAACCTAGAAACTGCTTGATGGATTATCACAGCGTTTCAGACATTAAAGGTTCCCAGAGGATGAATCTTAATGACTTTGTTGATCTACTGACTTTTCTTCCGGTGCTGTCATGAGGTTAATATTTATGAGATGGAGTGAAAAGTCAGAACTGAAATTCAGCATGCTTTTTATCTCTTTAGTGACCCTGGATTTCATGACTTCAAAGACCATCAAGCCAGTTACCAGTAAAATTGTCGGTGCCCTGACGCTCTCCTCCGCCATGTTCAGTTATAATTAGAAAATTTAAGTGGGATACAGGAAACAATCAATGTCACGACTGCAAAATCAATTTTATGTATCAAACTTTATTTATACATTAGGGTAAGTACGGGTTAGAAAGTTTTGTGTATCCATCTTACGTTTTTCCAATGGGACCATGGTATGCAAACATTAGGTGGCTCCTTTTTAAATGTTTTCATTGTTGCTGCAAGGTCATTTTGCTTTCAGATTTTACAGTTTTACAAAAGTAAAGTTACTGAAGTAAAAGGTTGGTCAGTCATTATGGTTAGTGCCCGTTTTGAGATGTTCCACTCCTTGTACACTGTGATAAATCATTTTTAGATCTTGTTTTGCCTCTAGACAACAGCCAAACAATTATGTAAGACCTATATATATTTTACAATGTTTTCTTTTTATTTCAGTTACTTTAAAGAAGTATTTTACTCGCATTTGTCAGGAATGTGTATGGGAGGGTGTAGCTTAGCTGTCTCTGCTTCACCTTCTTGTAAAATGCATTAAAAGGCTCTAATTTAACATAAGCCCAAAGCATGACTGAACCACTCCTATGTAAACCACTTGGACAGAGATACTTTTATCATATCCCAACATGTTGTTTAAGACAATGGACAGACACTGCTATGTCATGGGACCAAAATTAAAGTTTCATCAACTTACATGAGATTGTATTGTACATTTTGACCAGTGTTAACCCTTCATGCTAATGTGCCTGTATGTATGTATGCTACCTGTTCACAACTGAAAAATAATCACTTCTATCTTTGGCCTTGTGAGATATAGTCTGCTAAAGTGCTCCTGGCCCATCGTGTTGGGTGTTCAGCATTGCTGCATGGTTATGTTTTATCTTGTTCCTTCCTAATCTGCTTTCAGAGTTCAGCCCTACAATACTGCCTCCATTTGCATAAAGAAATAATAGAGATATTTACATACATCTTAACCCACAAATGGTACCAGTTATTTAGCCCTGGCTTTATGCAGGACTGACCTTTGATTGTGAGGCAGTCAGAGCCTTCACTGTCTCTTGGATTAACTGAATTTATTGACAGAACTGCCAAGGCATTCCATCCTTCTGCATCTGGATGCGACGTGCTCCCCTTTCCTTTGAGTAACAACTAAAATCACACTCAGACACCTGCACACACAAAAAAAAAAAATCAATATGGCATGATTCCTTAAAACTAATGGGAAGCTGTTTGTGCACACTTCAGTTATTTAGGTTCCCTTGTTAAATTATTATTGTGAATTTGTCAAGGATTGTTTAAAAAATATGTGAGCTTCAGTATCAGCAATTTTTCATGGATAGCTGTTGGTTTAATCAGCATCTAAAAGTCTACAGCTCTCTCTAGACATTCTCAAACCTCTAATCGACATTGGTTCTGATTGCGCTCACCCAACTTGTATCTGGTCATATTCACCACACTGTTTAGCACATATCAGCTGAGGTATCATATGTGTGAGGAATGGCTAAATCTAGAGAAACCTGGTTAGCTTATTATAGGCCTTGTAGGGCTGATTAAATATTCAGAGAAGACCTTGTGTGTGTTGATGTTATGTCTCTAGGGATTGCTTAATTCTGCTAACAGACACAAAAAATCCCAGTGTCAGACACGCTGCTGAGGTTGCAGTTCACTCCTGGCATTCACTCTGATAAGGGTGATTCCTTCAGTTGACCTCTATGAGTGAAATATTCTTCTGTCTTTAGGTTTTATGCCCGACCAGAGAATGAACTCATGCTTTAAGTATGCATACGGCACAGTGCAGCTGTCAATTTATGCTAATGCAACTTTGAATTAGCCATGAAAAACAATTAATTCTGTGTACAGGTTGGTGAGCACTTTCTACAGGGAGCTTTGCTACATTGTCTTGTGCAGGAACACATGCTGACTATGTGGAAAGATATGACATACTCAAGTCACAATAAAAGAAATACAATAGTATTTATCCAATTTAAACATTCAATCAAAACATAAATATGTATAAATATGCACACACTAAATTCAGTTAAGCATGCAGACATGGTAAACATTATTTACCGATGTTTAAACTAAATATCAGACTGGAAGTGACAGGGAATCTAAATGCCTTTGAAGATGGGATGGCTGTTGCTAAGAAATGTGGCAGCTCTTCAGAACAATATTTCAAAAATATTTGCTTACACACCCAAACAGTTGAATTTAGGTGAGCAACCCACTTTAATGGCCATAAGTGTGTAAAATCCAGCACCTAGCTATGCAAACTGCTATAACAAACATTTGTGGAAAAATGTATGACACTTTGGAGCTCTGTGAATACCAGTGTGGTACCATGATAGGATTTAACCAAAATAATAGGTCCCAGTCATCAAATTTTATAGCTACTAAACATTTCACTGCCAACTGTTAATGGCATTATAATAAAGTAGAAGTGAATAGAGATGGCACAAACTAAGCCATGCGATGTTTGGCAACATGCACAAAAAGGGTCAGCTGATGCACTAAAGTCACCAACTTTCTGCACAGTCAGGAGCTACATACCTTCAAACTTCATGTGGCCTTCAAGTGTAGAGAGCTTCATACAAGATATTTCCATGGCTGAGCAACTGGATCCAAGTCTTGCATCACCAGGTGCAATGCAAAGCATTTGAAGCAGTGTGTGTAAACCACACCACAACTGGACATTAGAGCAGTGAAAATGTGTTCTTTGGAGTTACAAATCATGTCTCTCTGTCTGGCAATCCAATGTGGGTTTTTGCAGTTAACAGCAAAACAGCACTTCCCTGATTGCATTGTGTTAAGTACAAGGTTTGGTGCAGATGGGATTAGGGTTATGGGGTTGTTATTCAGAAGTTAGGCTCGGCCCCTTACAACAGAGGAATTAACTCTTAATGCTTCAGCAAACCAAGACATTTGATGACAATTTCATGCCCCAACTTAGTGAGAACAGTTTGGGGATGGCATCTTTCTGTTCCTGTGTGTGTGTGTGTGTGTGTGTGTGTGTGTGTGTGTGTGTATGTGTGTGTGTTTGCTTTTGAGTGACTTGACACATTATATTTAGCTGAAATTCTTGTATTGTCTTTAGCAAGAAGAAAGACATTATGGAACCATTAAGTAATACAGCGGATAAAATAAGTATTGAACACATTGCAATTTTTCTTAGTAAACATATTTCTAAAGTTGTTATTGACATGAATCTATAGGAAGAAACCCAAACAAGTAAGTTCATAAATCAAGTTATGTGTAATAATGTGAAATGACACAGGGAAAAAGTATTGGAACACATGCAGAAAGGGAGGTGGAAAAGGCATGGAAAGCTAAGACACCAGCTGAAATCTATCAGTAATCAGAAGGCCATTCTACCCCTTGTCAGTACAAATGAATGTCAGCTGGTTAAGTCCACACTGATGGCCTATAAAAAGGTGTGACATTACCAAGGTGTCACACAAGGAATATTTCATGATGGGTAAAAGCAAAACAAAAACAAAAAAAAAAAACAAAAAAACACCCCACACAACACCTCTCTCAAGATCTCAAGACTTATGCAATCGGTCCATTATCCATCACGCTTATCCTTGCAGGGTTGCAAGGGGGGATGTTGCCTATCTTCAGCAGTCAATGGGCAAGAGGCTGGGTACACCCTGGACAGGTTGCCAGTCCATCGCAGACCTTCACAGCCTTGTTGTTGCAAAACATGCTGATGGCCTTGGTTACAGAAGGATTTCTAAACTTTGGAATATTCCTGTGAGCACTGTTGCCATAATCCAGAAGTGGAAAGAACATTATTTGACTATAAACCGGCCACAACCAGGTGCTCCTCGTAAGATTTCTGACAGACGAGTGAAAAGAATTATCAGAGGAGTTGTCCAAGAGCCAAGGACTACTTGTGGAAAGCTTCAGAAAGACCTGGAACCTGTATGCACGCTCACCACACAAGACTCCGTTTCTGAAGAAAAAGCATGTTGAAGCTCATTTAATTTTTGCTACACAACATTTGGTCAAGCCTGTAAAATACTGGGAGAGCATAGTCTGGTCAGATGAGAGCAAAATTGAACTTTTGGATGCTATAACACACACCATGTTTGGAGGACAAAATACAATGCACTTCACCCCAAAAACACCATACTGACAGAGAAGTTTGGAGGTGGGAACATCGCCTGCCCCCACCACATGCTGCGAGGGGTGCTTGAGGTGGAGGCTTGTGCAGAGCTTGCGCTGTGCGGGTGTGTTCTCCATATCTGCTTTTTGGGGTTGGGGCTCTCCTGTTGGGGTGTCTCCCTGGAATGGGAGATTCATGGCATCTGTGTTCGGAGGTGCGTGTTCATTGCTTGTGTGCTGGTTGGGGGTGGCCCTGTGGGGGAACCCGTGTCAGGGTTTGGGGGGTGGGATTGAGATTAGAGCTCGCTGTGGGATTGGGATTGCTCTGTTTGGCTGGCTCGTGGGATTATGTGGACTCTTTGTGTCGATCTTTGTGCGGACGTCTGGCCCCAGGTCGTTCTGTTGGTACCTCACCCTCGTCTGGGTTGATGGGCTGCTCTGCTGCTGTGGAGGTTTCGGTGGTCTGCTCTTCTCCACCCCAAAAAGAAGACCTTCTCCTGGGTCCAGGGATGGGTTGCCCCTCTGGGGAGACGTTACCTGGACCTAGGAGTATAGAGTGTGTCTGGGTTGTGCAAGTGGGTGTATCACGTCCATTTTTGTGTGTGTTTATGTTGAGTGAGTCGGTGTGAATGTCTGTATGTGAGCATGAGGGTGGGAATGTGTGATTGTGTCTATGTGTGCTGATTTATCTGTCAGGTTGGGTTTTGGGCTGCTCCCTCTCCTGGATCATCTTGGTCCCCCCACTAAATGTGGGGCCTACTTTCCCACATCTCACTCCCCTCTGGTGGCTGGTGCCTCTGCCCATTGGTGCGATGGTGGCTCTCATTGTTTGGGGCTGGTGCAGGGGTATGTGCCAGCTCACCCTGGGTGCTGCTTGCTGGGGCCTGGATCCCTGGCTTGGTTGGGCCTCTGCTGGGGGGTGGTGTGCCTTCGGTTGCCAGCGGAGCCTGTGGGCTCGTTGCTACAGCTCCCTCTGTGGGTCCCTACACCCACTATTGAACATTCTTGTGGAGAAACCTTATAGAGGCATTATTTGTTTGTAAACACGGTGGATGCACACACAGCCTGACTGCAGAAAGTGCCAGCCTGCCTTCAAACGGTCACCAGTTGCCATGGTTACCTGCTATCGTCTTGCTGTTTTAACCATAGACATGAATGAAGCATCCATGTATTTATGTCTATGGTTTTAACATTAGCTAGCATGTTGTCAGCGTACTACAACTGTTTATCACAGCATGATAAGAGAACTTATGCTACCAAATTGACATTAGTGCATGGGATATGTTAATGACCCATGCGCAATACATGCAGGTGAGGGGATAAATGGTAAGAAAAAATGGCCCAAACGCCAGTGGTCGGACATTAATTACTAGGAATATTAAAGCAATTTAGTTCATGGAAAGATCATCAGCTCTCAATGAGATGCATCGAGTCTCTTTAAATAAGACAAACGTATCCATGTAGGCAAGGGAGCCACAATAGGGTTTTCCTAAGACCTATTTAGTTTTCCTTTGGGATAAATAAAGTATTTTTGAATTTAAATTGAATTGAAAACAGAAAAAAAAACAGAATTCATATTTAGCGTGCAAAGAACAAATTAAATACAATCATTTCTACCTATTTTGTTCACAGTTAGCGAAGTTAAAATAGATACTAAAGTTTTCTAAGAACATCGCGGTGTTTGGTCAGTCTCACAGAAAAATCCCATGAATTTCACACATGAAAATCACTTGTGAAAACCGTACCACATGAAAAAAGAACACGTAGCTTCAGTCATCAAGGCAGGTGGTAAACTAAGCCATCAGAAATTTAAAAAAAATATAGCAGGCTGAACGGGAGGCAGTGCTGTACAGAGACGTTGTACTAAAAATAAAATCTGTGACATCTGCAGCAGATGCTGCTAAGCTGCGTGCAGGAGTTGCACCGGGTGAAGAGAGGTGATGTGTGCTGGCTGCGAGTTGTAAATAATTTTATTAACCTAATTGTAAATAGTTTAAATAATTAAAATAATATATTCTTGCTTTATTCTGCAGGCGACGTACACAGTACAGTGGGACCTGATGCAGCATGCTGTGGACTGATAATCCTTCTATAGACACAAGTACACACACACATATATACACATAGGTGTTTAGATTCAGGTTTGTCACATACACTCTCAGTTGGGCTGCGGTTGCCACTAAAGATATATCATATTGCCTTGTAATGTGTACAGTCCAATGATATTATAACTATTATTATTATTATTATTATTATTATTATTATTATTATTATTATTATTATTATTACATATGCATATGTTGTCTGTGGTTGTGGTTTCTCGGTTTTGTTTTTTCTCTGGAGGCGTACTTAGGGAGTGTTGACTTGTGTTCTCTCTGTGCTCCTTTCTCTCCTCTGCTCCTGTCTCATTATTTCCCTTTAAAGGGCAATATTATGTGTTTTCAAGGTACATAGTATAATTTTATAGCACTATCAAGTAACTATGTTACCTTCAGTTGTTACAAAAATGCTGTATATATCCAATATGACCTAAAAGAAATTTGACTTCATAATTTAACACCTTGAAATTGGGCTTCTGTCTCTTTAAGAAAGTCCTGCACTTTCTAAAACTCCGCCTCCAGGAAGTCACCACAATAACTAACCCTTTAACAATGTTTTACCAGCATTTCACTGAGAAGTAGCTCATATAATGAGTTCAATGGATGTGTAGTTCCACCAGGTGTTTGCTGCTGGCTAGTCTGGAGGAGCTGAGTGGGGAAGTCGTGGGGGAGGGTAACTCTGTGAGGCAGAAGTTCGGAAGCTTGGAAACTGTAACTCTGAGAAGGGGCTGGGTCTCAAAGGTGGAGCGAGGTCCTTCCAGGTGTTTTGCACATGGGAGATTAAAGGATTTCTCAAACATGCATGAAAGAATCAAGACAACACTCCAGGTATGTTTTTGATGACGGAATAACAGTATAACATGATATAAAGCTCAAAAGTCAATTTTACATAATGCTGCCCCTTTAAGCCTTTTCCCCACCTTTTTCCATTTCCCTTCTCCTTTCTTTTTTGTTTCTGTGTCCATTACATTTGAAATAAACCCAAAGCAATTTCTAATAAAGTTTCATATATATCTCAAGTGGAGAATCATGGTGAAAGCCATAATGTTCCACTTGAGATATATATGAAAGCAAATCTGTTGGGCCTTACCTTGACACTCAGACAACTCTGAGTGTCACACTGCCAGACAAGACATGTTTAAAAAAAAAGAAAAGGAATATTTTTACTATGAAAAAATTGTCTTGTGTTCAATACTTATTTACCCGCTGTATTTGCTAAAAACAGATATTTGTTTGTCAACTTAAAATCTAAAGGCAGCCATTTCATTCATATTTTTAGGTTAAAACTAATTAGTTTTTACAGTATATGAGAACATTTTGTACAAAGTAGAGAACCCTAAAGGCTCTGCTACGGTTATATTCAGACCAACTCAATCACGCATCATGTCTTTAACCACAGTACTTCACCTTCACCCAATCTATGTCCTATTTTTACTCACTCTTACATTCACCTGTCTTTTTTTCCTTCCCTTGTGGAATCAAACCTCCCTTTGGCTCCAAACTCTGTCCGATCCCCTTCTCGCTGGTCCGGCTAATTTTCAGTGGGTCAGGCAGTCACATGAACTGGCAAAGTTTCCAGCTCTGCAGATGTTAGAACATCAGCTACTTTATAGTTATCTGGCCTTGTAATGTGAAAAAATGTATATATTTTTTGTGATTGAGAACCTTACTACAAGCTTGCAATCACAGATATATCAGATAATATGATAATCTTATGAGTAAAGGATTGTCACTCTGATTAGGCACACAAACAGTTGAGTAGCAGCTGTCTGTGAGGGTTATCCAAATTACAGTATGAGGGAGCATAATGTATTTTTAGTGAAGCCAGAGGACAATTATACTCAATGCATTTTAATGGATTAAGGCAAAATAGGCCTACATAGCAAACTGTAGTGAAACATCTGTGTGTATTCCATCAATTTTATAGTATGTGAACAATTTGAAATGTACCATCTGCACCACTTTTCTGATGTTCCCCAAACTCCATTCACACATACCTTCGGTTTCCATAGCATTATTATGTCAGACTTAGTTTATTGGAGCTGTTTGCTCGTTCATGCACTGCAGGGGACAGTTCTGTAAGGTGCATTGGGTTTATTGCTTAGTTAGCAGCTGCTGGAAACAAGTTAAGAAGAGCACTGATACTGTACTATATGAGTAAAGAGGTGATCCACTTGTGAAAATGGGTGTTTTTTTTTAATCATCCTGAAGGATAATGATTCTTTATATCTTTAACTGTCTTTTTGTGGCTAAACTTAGCCAGTCATTTTGAGGAACTTTAAAATAATAGTCAACCCATCCCAAAAAAAAACCGTCTTAGAATGCAAATATCTGTAGTATTTTTGTTTGAGAGATGTCTTCAGTTTTGTTATTAAAATACATACTGAAAGTGAGTATTCCTTGGAGATTGGTTTTCACACAAAAAAACAAAACAAAACAAACAAACATCAAAGAGAGCAGCAATCATGAGTCCCTTTTGTAGTACACCCATGACATGCAAAAGCCATTGCGGTAAAATGTATTTTTTTTTTTTTATAGTTTTTCCACAAAGATTTTCGATCTTTATTTTTCCATCAGTTTAAGGGGTTATCTGTTGTATACCTGCAGGAGAGAAAAAAAATGGAAGCTGACAGTTTAAAATGAAAACACAGCAAATGTTTTGGTGGAGAATTAGTGGATCAAAAGAAAATTGCCATGATACAACAGCACAGTTGATGCATTTATTCCTGGAAAAACAGAAATGATACTTAGAGGTGAAAATAATAAAACCAAAAATGGGAACGCCTTAAATGAAAAGTGATTTTACAGCACCTTCCAAATGCATTGCACCACTGACAAATGTGTAAAAAGCCTGATAAATGTTTCTTTTACTGCAATAGCACAATCACACACACCGAAATAAATGATAAAAATCCAAACTGTATTAAAGTACATTAATTCAGGGGGAAAAAAACCTTACATCAAGAAATTATAGTTTTATGTAAAATTTCCAATACCACAACTATTTGCATTTCCTTTGTTAACAACCCTCTTTACCTGATATGACAGTGCACAGTGTTTTCCTATTGGATTTAACAAGGCTGAAGCATACAGTGAGATGGATCTTTGACCATTTCTTTGTGCTCACTCTATCTTCATCATCCAGAGTCCTGGGTCTTCTCTTATACTCTCCCCAGTTCAGCTCACCTCACAGGTTCTCTAGCGAATTTAGTACTGGGAACTAAGATGACCATTCAAGAAGATTTATTTTATCTCTGGTAAACCAATTTGTATTATTTAAATTATGCCTTGGATCCTTGTCGTGCTAAAAACCCAAGTGATGACCCTTTTTTTTTTTTTCATTTTCTGGCAAAATCCTACAGGTCCTTATTTAGAATCTCCTGGTATTTCAAACAGATAATGTCATGCACACTAACATGCTTACCAGTGGTCATGAAGTGCTTTCTATATTTTCATCCTTTTGTTTTTTGCTCTTGACCCACCTATGGTGTTTGTTGCAAAAAGTTAAATTTTTGCTTGACCAAGAAAAAACCCCCACCCCCACTTAAAAGTCCCAGCAGATTCAAGCAGACTCCACTTGTTTATATTTGTGATGGTAGGATCAAAAAGAATTTTATTTTACTAGCATCATTCCCAGACAAATAGCTGACATTAAAATGGGCTTCAGTATCACGTCATATTTATGCTACATTGAAACAGAAAGTCATGAATTATTAACTAAACACTCAGAGAAAATATGTTCAACCTAAAAAATACATAATAAATGAAAAGGAATTCCAAAGTCACATGTATTTTAAAAAAATGGTTAAGGGTGATGAAAAGTATAGCAGCAATGATTTTGTTAAAAACAATTATCTGTTAATGTTTCGCCTCTGAAAAATATTAGGGTGAGATTAAACTGCAGTTATATAAAAGGAAATTATTTTAAGGCCTTTTACACATCTTTACCAGGGGTGCCAATAAGTAAACATGGAGCTGTAATAGCCCAATACAATTACAATCCTTCAAATATTTACAGTTTAAACATTATATTTATCTGCAAATAATTAACATAATACACCAAAGCTCATTATTCCTTTTATTAACTGAAAGCATATTACCACTTCTGAAAGAAAAACAGATCAAGTCATACTCAGACACAATGCCCAGTTGTTTTTCCAAGTTTTTGCTACATAGTTTCTGCAGGTCAACATCAGCATTTATGGTGGATAAATAACACAACATCTATTGCTAAAACAAACAACTGTGTGTCTTTCTGGCAGTTATACCAGAGAGTGTTTTATTTTCAGACAAAAATAGAGTGGCAAAGCATTTTCAACCCATTCTTGGAGTTTTACATTGACTATTAAATGTATCATTCCTATGAGCTACAATGATTGAAAGATTTCTGATCAATTAGAGTCTTTCTCACAGCTCCCAAGAAGAGAACCAGATTGTTGTTTCTGTAAAAAAAAAAAAAAAAACAAACAAACAAAAAAAACCCATAAAATTTAAATGGAATTTCCCAGCCTGTACATTGTGATAAAGCATCTACAGTGAATAAGACCTTGGGATTCATGAGTTTTATTGACAGCTCAAATGGCACAATGATTTTACCTGAAGAGTCCAGCAGAAAGTAGACAGACGTGGTCCTTTCAGAAATGTCTTATTAAGAAATAAACTGTCTCAGCATGGAAAAGGAAGGGATTTTTTTTTATTGCACCTTACAGTTTGGTGCAATAACAATGAAAACACAATCAGTTTTTGTGACGTATCAAGCTGAAGTTACTATAACTACCAATTCAACTAATTCAAGCTGGAAAGGCGCACACTAAGACAGAGCAGCAATTAGAAAGTTTTATTGACATGAATGAATGAATATAAGTTTTTGGTACTTGGACCCTGGCAGAAGATGTATATGCTGTTAATTGCAAGAAACATAGATGGGTAGCTTAGGATGAGAGAGAGAGTGCCTGCAAAGGTGTAGAGAGAGAGAGAGTGCCTGCAAAGGTGTAGAGAGAGAGAGAGTGCCTGCAAAGGTGTAGAGAGAGAGAGAGAGAGAGTGCCTGCAAAGGTGTAGAGAGAGAGAGAGAGAGAGAGAGAGAGAGTGCCTGCAAAGGTGTAGAGAGAGAGAGAGAGAGAGAGCCTGCAAAGGTGTAGAGAGAGAGAGAGAGTGCCTGCAAAGGTGTAGAGAGAGAGAGAGAGTGTCTGCAAAGGTGTAGAGAGAGAGAGAGAGAGAGTGCCTGCAAAGGTGTAGAGAGAGAGAGTGCCTGCAAAGGTGTAGAGAGAGAGAGAGAGAGAGAGTGCCTGCAAAGGTGTAGAGAGAGAGAGAGAGTGCCTGCAAAGGTGTAGAGAGAGAGAGAGAGTGCCTGCAAAGGTGTAGAGAGAGAGAGAGAGTGCCTGCAAAGGTGTAGAGAGAGAGAGAGTGCCTGCAAAGGTGTAGAGAGAGAGAGAGAGTGCCTGCAAAGGTGTAGAGAGAGAGAGAGAGTGTCTGCAAAGGTGTAGAGAGAGAGAGAGAGAGAGAGAGAGAGAGAGTGCCTGCAAAGGTGTAGAGAGAGAGAGAGAGAGAGAGAGAGAGTGCCTGCAAAGGTGTAGAGAGAGAGAGAGAGAGAGAGTGCCTGCAAAGGCGTCAAGGGTATGATGAATCATCGAGCAGATGGATTGACTGGACAGAAAGAAGAGTTAGAGATGCGAAAAGCTAACTACCAGTTATTTGCTGTAGGCATTTACCTAGGAGCAAAGAGAGTGTTGAGGTGCTAGCACAGAAGTGAGATTTGGGCAGATGTAAGATGAATAAACTGGGAAAGACCAGTGGCTGAGCTGGTGAAGAGATGCTGTGGGCAATCGTGGGTGGCAGCCGTTGTAGCAGCTCCTATCTGAAATGAGTGACCTGAGAAACGTCTAGGGGGAAGGTTGCATGCAGCTAGGGTGTGCCTAAGGAGTTTGAGGAACCAGGCAGCAGAGATCGGGAAAGCCTTCAGGAGAGAGGAACGAATTCAAAAATGCGGAAGACTCAGACAACAGGAATGAAGGAAGCCATTTGTCAGTGAACCATCTACCCTGGAACCCCAAAACCTTGGGATCAGGTGGCATCCATGTAAAACTGGAGTGAATTGGCACTAAGACACTAGAATGCACTAAGACATCGAAGAAGAACGAGCTGCTGATCCAGTCCCTGAGTAGACTGGACCAGAATGCAAGATCAGAACGGTAGCCCTCATCCAAGGTGACCTGAACGAGCAAAGGAGGAACAGAATTGCCAGATCGAGCAGCCAGGAGATGAAAGAACATCCCTGGGGGATAATGCACATGGAGAAGTTTAGATGACTCAGCAGAAACAAAAGTTGACATTTGGAGAGAGCTGAAGTTGACATGTGTGACCGGGAAATATCGCAGATGCAGGACAACAAATTCAGAAGCTTGAGCAGAAAGGCTGGAGATGAAAGGGAGAGTGGGATGAAATTAGGGGTCGATGATATGAATGTAAGGTTTTATCATGATACTTTAAGGTACTATAGTGATAATGATTAAAGTAACAAGAAGAATTATTTTTTTATTCAATAACTCAATGGCTATGACTCCATGGTACAGCATTCAAAGCCCCATAAGCACAAAAAACTGCCCTCGAACAGACATGTCAATTGTAATATGCTTCTCTAGGACAATAATCACATGAAAAAGTGTGATTGTATCACTAAAATGTGCGCAGAAACTGCATTTAATCACATTTTTGAATTATTGATATTCATGATACACCTTAATTGGACAAACGGTGGATAAAATAGGGAAAATAATCCCGACTATACGGACAGATTTTGGTATTAGTGATTTTTTTTTAAAAAATTATTTTTAAAAAGATTTTAATAATTTTTAAAGCTCATTAAGTGGAATTTATCATAATTATAAATCTAAATCTTATTGTGATAAGAACTTATAATAATAAATGAACAATACGAAATATGCCCACCCTTAGGCGAAATGCGCTTTGGAGACCGACAGCACCAAAGAATGGGTAGGAAACTGTTCGAGAGAGCATAAGGATTTCTGTGACAAGGACAGACCAATCTCAATGAATACCGGATTTAAAAAGAACTGCAGCAGTCTTGGTAGCAAACGCCTTATGATACTGACCAATAAAGAAGTCCTTTGAAAGGCGCGGCTCGGAAGATTTGAAGCGAGCGGTCAGGCGGGCGCTTCTGCGAGCAGGAGTGAGGGGTCGACAGGGCCGGGATCCCCCAAGGAAAGGAGCAATGACCTGGCCAGATCATTTTAGTCAAAGCCTGACATGTGGATGTGCGCCAGCTTGCTTGTAGCTCAACTCGGGAGCAGATGGAGCCATGGATGGAGAGTCTTATTAGCAGAGACTTGCGTGATGACTGGCTACGACAAGGCTTGGTCTGAAGCTGATGGGCTGCAGCAGAGCCCTATTACACGGCAATTGGATGATTCGGGTGAGGCTGGGAAGAGTCTTCCAGTTTGAATTTACTTCTAGGCTTCATAATTATGGAATTACACCCCTTTGGGGATGATCATTAAACAGTTTTTTGTACATAAAGAAAAAGGAAAAAAGATCTTCCAAATTTGATACAGAAATAATTTCATTTTAACCTTGTAAAGAAAGTAAATACATGAATCTGATAGATTTGGGTCAGTTACTGATTAAACTTAGAAACCGCACAGATTAATAATGTTTCCTTTACTGATATAAAAGCATTTTAAAATATATTGAGTTTGGACATTTGGCAATTGTGTCACTATCAAAATATTTTAAGATTTAATTCCATATTTCTCTATTAATCCATCCTTCAGTTATGTGAAGTCTGCCAGTACCATATCATATGCTTCAAAAACAGCCCCAAACCATGATGTTCTCACCTCCAAACCTGACTAGTCATAAGTTTTTGTTGTGATGTGCAAAGTGTGTGCAATTAAACTCAGAAGGTGCAATTGCAGTTTAACCTGATCAGACTGTATTCTCCAGTAAAAGTCATACTCAATAAATTGCAATATGCATTCCAATGATGTTTTTCAGATTAAAAGTAGCTTTTGAGAATAACCTTTGAGTGGGTATTAGACATAATTTACAGTAAGCACACATTTCTGTATTAAAAATGTTTTTCTGTTTTGAATTGAAGTAATATTCTATTACTATTTTTTAAAGTTCCATGCTTTAATGCATTCTCCTTCAGATAGGTATGAGCATTTGCAACAACTGTCTCACTTCACTTGCAGTGGAAACATGTGCTTACAGTTCCACTGTGGCCAATGAATCATATAATTTGTCATCAGGGAGCAATTCCCCTCTGAGCTACGATTAGATTACAATGTCTCCTAATTACTCATTTTGAATTTGCATAATGTTTCAGCTCCACCCTTGAAAGTTTACAGTGTAAAGCTTCAAGCAATTATCTGTCACCATCTTCAGTCGTGAGAATTGACTATTTGACCCTGCTTGTCTAAAAATCACTCTTGACACTTGTACTCCTGCTGGCAATGTCAAACAAGACAGCTGGGGCCAACTCTGGATGACACACATCACCGAGTCCTGCTAAAGATGTTCCATTTGTCTGAAATAAACTAATATTTCCTTTGAGCAATTGCTCTCTGTTCCACTACATTTCATATTTGCTGCAAGGCTGCTCTGAGTGTGTGCAAGGTAAAACATCTCCTGCGGTGTACACACACATAATATGGCACGAGCGAGTTCATTGTCCTAGATGCACAATCCCCTCTATCTACATCATGGTTCATAGAGAGTGGTCTACATGTTCTGGCTGTAGACAGTTTTGACAAGAAATTGGCAGCGTTGCCAAGACTGAGTTCTAAAAGGCTTCAAAAAGGCTTCAAGTAGCTTGGCCACCAGAGAGATAGCCATCACAGTGTATTGGGCCAGAGTTTGTAAAGACTGAGATAATTCATAATGCTCTCTCTTGCTGGCAGAGTGCTGTGCTGTGTTCACAGCACAGCAGAAAATGCAGTATATTGCACTCTTTATACAATGGATTTTACCCTGTAGAGATTTGATTTCTTTTGTGGGTGCATTATATCATAAAAGAACAGAGGAAATCAAAGAAGAAATGTGTGGGATTACATAAAGGAGGCTTGCTGAGTATTGATGAACCAGTGGGCGGATTGTGGGCTATTCTGAACATGTAAGTATGCATGTAAAATAGGTTTTCATGACAAAAGGATCACTCAAGATTACAATGTAGTATTTAATATTAAAATTCAACAACACCACAAATGCTTGTACCTCAGTAGAGTGTTTTGAAAAAGATTTCCATCTGTGGTTCTCCAAATGAAGAGCTGGTATGAACCTCCATCATCATAGCACTGGTAGAACATTTTTTTGAATGGACTTCAAATTTAAATCATTAAATTAATGAGCTGTAACCTCTGTTGTAGTCATTTGGTACTAGAGTGTGGATTGTAGAGTCATACATAATATCCCTGCAACTGAAATTAAAACTGTTTTAAACTAGGAAAAGAAATCAGTCAATCTGATAAGGACAACCAAAAGGTACATTCTTAATTAACATAGGCAAAAGTATTTTTAATTTTAAATTAATTTGCTTTTGGATAAGTAGTCTTTATGTTTTGTCTCTTAGGAGATACGAACAACAACAACAACAAATCAAATTTGAAGGACTTTTTGAAATGAGAAGGGTCCCTTTCTGTAGAAACTCTTTTGCTCAAAGTACTCTCTCTGAGGTACTGCACTTTGGAACTCACTGTCAGTTTAAAGTCTGTGAAAAGCCCTTCTCGGGACAAGTGCTTAGAATTGGCTCACACTAAGCACCATGATACAGGCATGGTGCTTAGACTCCAGTTTCAATTAGTGTATCAGTCCCCATCTAAACTTAAATTTGCCTTCATCAGACCACTGTTTTATACCTTGTATGGCAACTGTAGAACGGGGAGGGGGGTAAATTCCTACAAAAACTCCATTTTGAGATTTCACAAATTTACAAGAAAAACTTCCATATTCTGATATTTTTCTCAAATTAGTTCATCCAAGCGTTTTCCTTGAATCGAATCTTTCAGGTGGGGTTTCAATGTAGACGTGGAGTTAAAACAAATATTCTGGAGAAGTCAAATATAAGAAAAAAGCTCATACCAACCACTTTGAACAGGTTTGTAAAGTGACGACTTTTCAAAAGGCCATGAGTCTAAATTCTACAGTAAAAGTGAAGCCCAATGCTAAGCAGTTTGAAGTCCTTAAACCTGGAAATTTAGGGAACCACATGAACTTTCCAGACCAAGACTGATTTAAATTCAAGGTTAGGTTTTTTTTTTTTATAGTCGCTTGGCATGTTGTGGGAGGTATTGGGAATAAGCGTCTCATGTGGGGACACGAAAAATGTTGTATCAGCATTTACATCAATGTTTGACTTATGTAATTGTTATTATAATTAATAATCTAGTATTAATGAAATTATTAATCAGACTGAAATTACCTTAGTTGAACTGGGGCACCAGCCAGAATCTCTGAAATAATAAGTCAAACTTGTCAGTCTCGTGTGAAGAAATGAATCCAGAACCACCAGTAGAAGAAACTGTTCACACAATGAGCAAGAAATCAGATTAATTAACAAACTATGACAGAATTAAATGGAATACTGAAAAATAACTTTGAATATGTAAATGATACATAGCTTCCCACTTATTAAAAAAACATATATTTCACAATATCAAAAAAAAAAAACTTAATGAAGCACAGCAGTTACAGAACACAAAGAAAATAGCAAGCATATTCAAAAAGGAGTGAGAAGAAGCAACTTCAAAGCTAATTAAAACAAGAAAACAAAGGAAACTCAGATTTTTAGATTTTTAACATGGAGTCAATTGACTGGAGATAGGCAATGGTTTTCTTTAAAGAAATATAGTTTTGAGACAGGACTGCAAGTATAAAGATCTAGTTTGCTCCTCAAGTAGGAAACATTACCCTACTATGTACACAAAGGACAGTGCAGTCAGGACTTAGTTGTTTCCATGTCAAGGTATTGTTGAAACATCTTGCAGCATTAACAAATGTTAATCTTAAACCTACAATTGTCCCTGGAATCCTTCATTCTTCATTTGCATCAAAATTCAGTCGCATAAACATTTTGTAGAGAACTCAAAAAAATAAAAAAAATAACCGAAATACAAACCTTTGGTAAACCATACAGTCATCACACAAACAATCAGGATCCAAGTGCCTCCAATATTTCCTCACACTGTTGGTGTACGCAACACAAGGTTTAAATAAGTCTAAACCAGACTAAATCTTTAACTTGATGGTTAAAACTGCAGTTTGTAACTTTTATAAAAAAATATGTTTTTTTTTAAACATATTTGATAAAGCTGTCACTATGTTGTGACATGGTATGGAACAGATAAGCTGTGAAAAAAAATCAAGCTCCTCCACCTCCTCTCAGTGCTACTATTTCCATCTGCAGAAATACACTGCTCTCGGTCAGAAACAACCAATCAGAGCCAGGAGGAAGGTCTTAGCTGTCATTCACGCTTGCGTACGTGTTGATCAATGTGCCAATGGCGGAGAAACAGCTTACCATTACAGGAAAACTCTTTATCTGCCATCATTGGTGGCTATGCTAACTAGCCTGCAAATTCAATACAAGCTCTGTTGTCGGGAAGAAGCTGTAGTGTAGCAGAGAGCAAGGGGAAGGGTGTGAGCAGCATGTAGATACTGGGAGTAAGCAGAGAGCTCAATCAGTTTTGTTTTTTTGTTTTTTTTCCACAGATTATCTGTCTCATACTATACTGTCACAACATAGTGACAGTTTTAACAAATGTGTAAAAAACATATTCTTTAAAAAAAATAACATACTGCAGCTTTAATTCAGTGGAACATGCTGTCTTCACTAAGAGGTTAGGGGAATCCATAAAATTACAGATACTTCCCTGAGGTGTATTATTTTTTATAATATATGCAACTGACAATGAAAACACACCTTGATAATGAAAACCAAATTTCCACTGCAGGAACCCACAAAATGAAAATTATTTTAAAGGCAAACATACAAAATCAACAAAATAACAGAATCTCAGAACATATAGATAAACATTACATATTGTTTCATAGGTAACAAACTACACCTAAAGTCAATTTGATTGAGTTTATAGAGAAGTCTAGGTAACAGCTTTAAACTAAATCAATATTTTTAATTTATTTATTTATTTATTTTATTGAAGTTATAACTACTATTATAATATATGCATATGTTGTTGTGGATTCTCATTTTCGTTTTGTTTTTTCTCTTTCCACAGGTCTGGAGGCAGACTTCAAGGGTGTTGACTTGTTTTATCTGTATGCTCTTTTTCTCTCCTCTACTTCTACCTCCTTCTTTCCCTTTAAACCTTTCCCCCTCCTTTCTCTCTTTCCTTCCCACTTTTTCATCTTTGTGTCCATTATATTTGAAATAAACCCAAAACAATTTCTAATAAAGTTTCGTATATGTACCAAAGGGAACATCATGTTGAAAGCTGTAATGCTCTGCTTGTGAAAGCAAATCTGTTGGGTCCTACCTTGACACTCAGACAACAAATTTGAGTGCCACACTGTTGGACAGGACATGTTAAAAAAAAAAAAAAAAAAACAAAACTAAATCAATATTAAAACTAACCAGTTTTGTCACAGTAGCTCTTATTTTTATTTCATTACAGTGTTACGTGAAGATACTTTACTAATTATCTTTATTTAATGGTTATTGATATAAACTTTATTGGTGATCAAGTTGTTGATTTCTAATACAAACTCTGAGATTTCAAGCAAATCCCTTGAAGGGATAGTTCAATGTTTTTTTGTTTTTTTTTGTTTGTTTTTTTTTGAACTGGGGTACTCTCAAGAGACTTGAGTAGTCATTATCTTACCTCAAGTGAATATTGTAGATCTCTTAGCAGCTTCACTTTGATGATACAGAGATATGTTTTCCTGCTTACAGCCAATCAAAGCAGATACAAAAACAATGAAGATTTCAAACATCTTAAAATAATTTCAATTTCATATATTTCATTGCTTGCTTTAAACCAAAATCACTTTTGCATTAGAAGGTTATGTAGACTGCAAAGTGAGTTGGTCTGTTGCTTGCAACAGTGAATGTTTCAAGTGATACACGTACTGCAAAAATTTACTATCTGATGAAAACGTAAAACAAGTAACTACAACGATGTGTAGTCACAATTATTAGGTATAACATTTGCTTTTTTAACTAATCAGGACTAACATAATGCACAGAATTTAGCCCTAAAGGGAAATCTCATGTTTGGCAACTTACCTGTACATTGCTTGTTTTTCTCTGCAGCTTGCAGCTTTATATAACCCTCTTTAGCCGAAGGCATCGACAGATTTTCAGTCTTAAAAATACAACAGTACATGTTGACAGCAAGGCTTTTGAGCTCAATCTCAGCTTGGTGCCTAAAAACTCAAATGAAGAAAGGGAATATTATACAATATAAGTCATTGCTTTTCTTTTAAGAGTGAATGAGTATATGACTTTCAAGCAAACCTTCATTTTATTTCAGTTTTGGCCTGAGCTCAGAACATTGAAACCAATGATGTTTCAACCTTGTCAAGAACATCAGTGATTCCTTAAGGTCCCCCTCACACACATCCAGCTTTCATTCATTCAAAGACATTTTCATTTTTGTTGCGGGCATCTTGATGTTTGAAACTGAATGTATTCTTGATGAGGGAAGCTGGGAATTGCCTGGCTGTCAGATCACTACTATTATCTGCCTTTTAGGTTTGAAGCAAATTAGACTCTGGGTCCCCAAGGTGCTTGGACCCTTTGCATGTTGGCAGTGTAGATTTCTCAGAGGGAGTCATTCTTTTGATAGAAATTCATTTTAATCAGAGGAAGATTCATAGCCCCTCTGGACGTGTCGACTCCTTTTTGGTTTGTTTTCTGAGTGTGCTGGGAAGTGTGGTTTTGTTCTGTAACCTAAGATAGGATCAGTTAAACTCCAACAATCCTCCTTTTAAATGTGACACTCTTGTCAGGCAGAAATACTTTGAAGCTGCAGCATGCATCCATATTACAAGAAAAATACTCCCAAGATTAAACACAGATAAGTGTTGAGCATAGACACTGTTTAACAATCCAACAAATGTGGAATTAAGAGTATAAACATTTAGCACTGAACATAAAGTTGTCTTTCTTAAACTATATGCCAAAAAAAGTGTTCAGGGTGATGCTTGGAGTAGAGTTAAACAATCAACTTTTCTGTGCTGCTCTTTGTTGATGCACAGAGAGGTAGGTTTTTTTTTATTCTGTTTCTGACACATCTTATATCGGATAGGGATGTGCTGTCATCTCAGAAAATGCAGAGAGCAAGTTCTTGTTGAGTCGGGTTTGACAATATCAAGATGTTTCTGGAACTGAAATATTTCTGATGCAAGGGTATAAAAGAGGCAAAACAAAACCTTTAGGGCAGGGGTGTTCAGTTTAACACCTGGATGAGAAGTCTACATTCATCTATAATTAAACTCAGGATAAGTTTAGGATCATGCAAAATAACTGAATTCCAGTCTGTCAAATTTGTTATAATTCTTTACTTTTAACAACAAATATCAGACTGAAGCATAAGATTTGTTCCTATATGGTAACCAACAGTTTTCATAGACAGAAATTTAAAGCTCTTGTGCTCATCCATTAAATAGATGTTTGGGTACATTCTGAAATTTACCATGATACAAGCTACAATTTCCCTTATATAGGAATGTAATGTGTTCTTAAGAGATTTCTCTGAGTTTTATAATGCATAGTGCAATAACTTTTACATTTATACTGCTAAACCATGTTTAAAAATATATATTTTATTTCTTTATGTTTACTACTCTTTCTGAGAACTTTTAATTAGAAATCCATGACTTTCTGTTTCCCTTGGGGCATGAATATGATGTGATACAGAAGCCCACTTTTTAGCCACTAGGCTGAACGAGGAGCCGTATTTACACTGCAACCACACACTGAGCAGGATGGTAATGAAGGTTAAAAATCTCCAAAGCTCAGTGTTAAAGAACTGCAGCAAAGAGTGATATCTTGAGGTCAATAAGACTCCACAACATCCATTAGACATTTATTCCAACCAGCTGTTTAAAAATTATGCCAGAAAAAGCCTTTTCTTTCTTACCACCACAAATGTAAATATGAGGAGTTTCTAAACTCCACTAGGACTTTAGCTGAGATGAAGATTATGGACAAGAATTTATTTATTTTTATTTTTTATTTTTTTGCCAGGTCTTCCTTGAAAAAGAGATTCTTAATTTCAATGATGACTTCCTGGTTAAATGAAGGTTAAATAAATACATTTAAATTTACCTAATTTACCTAAAAATAAAATAAAAAGAATCTCTTTTTTCAAAATAGGCATATTTTGTGAAAAATATTTGTGAAAAAAATTTAGGTTTAATATTTGAGTTAGAATAAACCATTTTTGTTTATTTTTTTCTTCCAAACCATCCTTTAAAGCTGCAGTATGTATCTTTGCACCTCTATCCCAAACACAAAAACACCACTGACATCACTTCTGACTTCTGAGTTCATTAAGCTGCTCGAGTAAAGTATAAAATACTTGGTGTGTTACAGGCAGAGAAAGGAAAATACATAGCCTCATTCTGTCCCTACACTCTGGGTCCGGCAGCCGCTCCATCACTTTGATATAATGAAATGGTATTGCAACTGTCAGCTGAGGAACACACCTCAAACCGCAGGTACAACCAACCTTCAATTTTCTCTCCCTGCTTCACTGTTACCTACAGGCTCCAGCTGAACTGCTCATCTCTGTGTTCTCTGGTCTAATGACGCTAATAAACGTAGCAGTTTCTGTCAAAGACATGTTGTGTATCTTTGTTTGTGGAAGTTATAAATAGAATAGGTCCAATAGTTAAAATTTGGAGGCTGGTAAACATTAATGTCTGCACTGTTTCGTAACTTGCTCCACATTTACCTTACTACCAGGCACGTCATCATCGCTTCACCTGTACACACAATTTATGGCTGGAGGTGAACGGCTGTGGATGAAGTGAAGAAAATGTAGAACCTCAACTGCTTGCTATGACATTTTGAGCTCAAAACTAAACAGGTCACACAAGCAGAAGCCAAAAATATGAGTGATCTGGACTGCAGCAGATATGAAAACCCAAGTGGCCCTAAATTCAATAAATTAAAAAGTAATTTAAAAAGAAAGTATGATTTTATTTTACCATATAACTGAGTCAAATTTTGATCAGAGTCCCAGATTTAATTACTGCATTGAGGGCTTAAAAATATATTAATTATTTTTTTTATTTGAGATATATATTTCCAGTTTAATTGAAATTATTACATACGATGTAACAGTTTATCTATTTTTGAGATTTGTAGGCTTTCTACGGCAGGAAATATACAGCAAATCATCAAAAACATCAAAGTCATTAAGCAAGTATGCAGCCAAATCATCAAAATTATCAAGCAAATACACATGAAAACCATCAAAATCATCGAGCAAATATCAGTGCATCAAAATCATAAGGTTCATCAAGCAAATATAGTTCAATGTTCTACTTACTACAAATCAAAGGCAACTCTAAACAGGTGGGTTTTTAGCTTTGATTTAAAGGAACTCAGTGTGTCGGCTGTTTTGCAGTTCCCTGAAAATTTGTTCCAGATTTGTGGTGCGTAAAAACTGAAAGCTGCTTCTCCATGTTTGGTTTCTGGTTCTGGTCTACTCTGCATCCCCAGAACCAGAAGACCTGAGAGGTCGAGAAGGTTGATACAATGACAACAAGTCTAATGTATTTTTTGGTTCTAACCTGTTCAGTGATTCATAAACTAACAGAAGTATTTTAAAGTCTATTCTCTGAGCTACAGGGAACCAGTGTAAGGACTTTAGAACTGGGGTGATGTGCTCCATCTTCCTGGTCTTAGTGAGAACATAGGGGGAAGAATGATAAATTATTTTCCATTTTCTTTGCAAAAAAAAAAAAAAAAAAAATTCTATGGCCATCCATTTAAACTGACAGACCTGGCAAGGAGAGCATCAACCAGAAAAGTCAAGAGACTGATGGTAACTCTGGAGGAGCTGCAGAGATCCATAAATCAGCTGGGAGAATCTGTTGACATGACAGTAATAAGTCATTCAGTTAACAAATCTGGCCATTATGGAAGACTGGCAAGAAGGATGCCATTGCTATAAGAAAGCCTCATTTGTAGCTTGCCAGAAGTCATCTTGGGGACAAAGCAGATATGAAGGAAAATCAACACTGGTAAATGAACTGAATTTATACAGTGGTTTTCTACTCATACTGACCACTGTAAGCACTTTACAGTTTACATTCACTCAATCACACTAACAAATGTGCACACATTCATGTGATACGCACATCAGTAGGCAATTTGAGGTTAAGTCTTTGCCCAGAGGCTCATCAACATGTGGTAGAAGGAAGCTGGAATCTAACCCATAACTTTTCAACTGCAAGATTATTACATAACTCACTGAACCCCCTCCCCCACTGCAAACCATCTTCAACACACATTGTAAAACATGGTGTTGGGAGCATCATTATAAGGAAATGGATTTTTCCAGAAGTGACATGAAAGCAGGCCAGAATTGATAGAAGACAAATGGAGATAAATACAGGCCACTCCTGGCCTGCTGAACAAAACCTACTAGAGGCTACAAAAGATTTGAGACAGGGGTTTAAATTTGTATCCCAGCAGGACTACAAGACTAAACATACAGCCAGAGCTAAAATAGAATGGTTTATACCATATCATATCCATATGTTGAAATGACCCAGTCAAAGTCCAGCTGCAAAAGTAGACATTCAATGAGACCTGGAAAAAATCTTCAACATATGTTCTGTTGCATGTTTCTGGCACATTGTAACTGTTTCAGTCAAGATGAATAGTCTTCTTTTTGTCAGTCAACCTTAATATCTCCCAGCTTCCAGAAAGAAATAGATGGTAAAATCCCAGCAGAGATATTTTCTCACACAACAAATAAAATGACCATGAACATTTTATTGCATTGTGGCATTTGGAACCCTCAGCCCACAGCTACATTCTTTAGTTTATTACTTCTCAGCTGCTGTTTGGCTAAGTTTAACCCCTTGAAACTGCATGATTAGATCATTTATTTTTCTAGTGTGATTATGGAAATGTTTTTCAGTCACACAAATATGTTACTTTTGTGCAAAATACATGGCTTTTAAGTGCAGTTCAGTGATTCGTTGAGTTGTTCTTTTGAAACTTGCTGGCAACAATCAACCCCGGTTTCACAAATAACCACCTTCACATAATAATGTGCACCCATGCTGTTTTTCATTTTCCTGTTTCTGCTACAAAGCAAACAAAACACTTTTCCAGGTGTCAACTTGGACGTTTTAGTAAGAGTGCAGTTTGGAGCTTGGTCATTATTCTTCTGTTTTATCTTTCTTTATAAGCCATCGGGTGTGTTATGGCGTACTAATTCCCATGGCCAATCTGATGTTCAAAATATTTTCAGAACATCTTTCAGGTGCCCAGTATGGCCCAAATCATTCTGGTTTCTGGCAGATACAAAGTTAGTGAGGGATTAAACTAGAGCGGAGCCAAATGAGTGCCATGGATTTGGTTTGTTTTTCCCCTGGTGTGAATTTACAACCCCCTGTGTTTCAGTTTTATCACAGACTGCACAAAAACACAGCAGACAGCAGAGAGATGTTGGACTCCAAGAGTGTTGTCGAACTTATCTTCACTCAAACCCAGCTGCAGGCTCCGGTGTGTCCGCCTGGGGAGTGTGATTGACAAGTATCCTTAGATTGAAATTGATTGTATAAAGTCTTTAACAATAAACGGCCATTGGTATTCCTGCAGTGACGACGGAGGAGCGCCTAAGGATGGGATGGAGCTGTCACAAAAACAATAGGGTTCTCTGTTGGTGCATTGTGCTGTAGTCAGATTCAGAAGATCAGAGTAAGCCTTTGATCTGAGAGATACCGTGCTTCTAATTTGACTGTATTGATCTGTTCAGCTCCTGTTCATGATGGCACAGTCTTCATCAATGTCAGTCTGCTGTGCTAAGTAAAAAAATCAAGTATCCAACCAAGCGCTGCCTGGAGCTCAGCTTGATTATTTGGGTAATGTATAGTGTCAGGGCTTTTTGAAAGAAAAAGAAAAACATCGATATGCCTCTACTTCAAAAATTTGTGTAACACTTGTTGCAAGACTGCCATTGCCACTTTGGTGCTGCTGAACAGAAATTTCCCCATTGTGGGACAATAAAGGATATTTCTATTCTATTCTAAGACTTATTGTTCAGCAACTGCATCTTAATACTCATTGTTTTTTGTTTGTTTGTTTACAAAGTTTAGAATTATTTTAAAGGGGGTGGCAGTGGCTGGTTAACTGCAGACCCAGAGGTTCCTAGTTCAAACCCAGTTTCCTCCCTTCTTGGGGATATTCGAGAAGGTTGCATCAGGAAGGGCATCCGGTGTAAAACGTCTGCCAAATCTGTGTGCACACAGCTGTGGAGTGGGGGAGGCTGCTGTGCCCTGGGAACCCCAAGGAGGGAGGTGTCAAAAGGACAACAACGTAGTTCTTTTAAGATTATCCAGATAATTTTTCTGATGTTCTTTTAATAAACAAACATAGGTAACATTCTCGTTTTCTTATACAAAAATTAAATTTTGTTATCATTATTGTGTCAAGTAAAACTTTGTAATATCTTTTAAAAGACCTTTTAAATAACATGTTTTATGTAGCATGTGTTTTTGGAAACTAAAGGCGTTTACCCACTATCATTGTAGCTTTGGATTAGGAAAAGTCCCCAAACAACATTAGAATAAAGCTTCAAACATCTGAGATTCTTGTTATACAGTGGCTGAATTCAGAAGTTTGAATGTTCTATCTTGGCAAGAAAAAAAACATCCCTTATACTCTCAAAGATGTAAAATGTAGAGGATTATATTCACGAAGCAGAGCAACCCTTTTTTTTTTTTTTTTTTTTTTTTTTTTTTTTTTTTTTTTTTTTTTTTACATGATTTTTGTATTATTTCTGCACTTGATTCATAAAGCAGACTGGACTAAATGTGTGCAGATCCAAACAAGTCAACTCCAGCAGATGGGAGCAGTTAGCATCCGTTTTTGTCTTTGCACCAATTACAAACACAGCAGCTAGGGAGTGAGTAAGAAGATATGAAAAATGTTTTTCTTTTTTTATCATTTGAATTTATAAAAGTTCTTTATTATCTGTCCCAAGTGGTGACAGAAATTCATCTTTGACAAGGGCTCCATCAACAAATATTCTCACATAATTACACAGATCTCTTTATAAATACTGATTAAAAAGCATGAAAGAAAGCATGTAGCCCACAACTTCAAGAATATTTTTGCTAGAGATCTTTTTTTCTTTTTCTCTTTTTTCTCTTTCATCCTTTTCTTTTTTTTGACTTCTGGACATTGCTTTGACCTAAATGGCAGATCGACTTCAAAGTAAGATCATTCCAAATTGTTGAACCTCTGGGCTAGATTAGGTGTTTAAAATAAGGCCTTTGTAATTTCCTTTCTGTTCCATGTTTGCTTAATGCTTTGCTGATTATATGCTGTGACATTTTTATATTTTGTTGCTGTGCTGATTTAAGACTGCCACTTGTTAGAAACAGTCTGGATGCAGAATAATTGAATTCAGCGATGTTGGCATTCGTTGGCTTCTTCTCCAGCCGATCTCTTTTCCTCTCTGCCTCTCGCTTCTTGTTTCTCCCTTCTCTTTTTTTCTTGATTTCTTCATACATATCCATTTTGCAGTCATACAGGGCCCAAAGCCACATTTATTTGTCTAGCTTACAGTTAACTTAAGCACACAGTTGAGTTTTATGACTCTTTGTTCCAAAGCAGAAGGAGGGTTTGAATCTGGACAGTGACCTAACCCCTTCCTCTTTTGCTTCCTTCACCTCATCACTCTCATCCCAGAGGGTGGCCTATTCTGTTTTATGACACTGTGCTGCATATATGGTTTTGCAGATTTGATTTTTCCTGTTTTTTCTTGTTTAGTTAGGCTGAAATCAGTTTTTCAGAATTTCATTTCTTTTTATCATAGTATGTTTCTTAATCTGATTTAATTCCCAGTTTATCATTCAACATATATTCCTTTTTGTCTTTTAATCGGTAGTTAGATTGCATGCCAGTAGTTAAAGAAAGAGGTTATTTGTGGAACAATTCAGCTATAAGGTTGGGCTATGTTGTTAATAAATTATCTGGTGGTTCTGAATACATTCCTTCACGAAAGACTGACTAAATTTGACTTATCATTCCAGAGATACTGGAATCAGTGCCCTGATTCAACTAAAGACAATTCAACATTAATAATTTAATTAATAATCAGTTATTAATTATAATTATTTACAATTGCATAAGTCAAACATTGATGCAAATTGTGACTCCCTACATTTTTGCTGCCACCTTGTGAGGTTGGTACAACATCTTCCCTCATCAAAAATGTACCTGGAGGGTTGTTTTGATTCTTCATGCATGTTTGAGTAATCCTTTAATCTCCTGTGGCAGCCATTCAGAACGCAAAACACCTGGGTGGACTGAGTTCCACCTTCGAGACGCAGCTTCCCCTTGGAGCTGCAGTTTCTAAGCTTCCGAGCTTTCGACTCACAGAACACCCCTACCCCAGTGACTTCCCTATACAGCTCCTTCACACTAGCCAGCAGCAATTAGCAAACACCTGGTGAATTTGTACGTCTGCCAAGCTCATTATACAAGCTACTTCTCAGTGTAACGCTGGTAAAAATTCTGTTAAAGGGTTTATAGAGGAGCGATGTTGTGATGATTTCCTGAAGGCGGAGTGTTGGAAAGAGCAGGACTTTCTTAAAGAGACAGAGGCCCAATTTCAAGGCATTAAATTATGATGTCAAATTTCTTTTAGGTTAAATTTGATATATACAGCATTTTTGTAATAACTGAAGATAACATAGTTACTTGATAGTGCTATGAAATGATTCTATGTGGATGGAAAACTCATTAAACTGCCCCTTTAAAAAAAATCCTTTTCCCTTTTTCAAATGTTTACAGCATACATTTTTGCAATCTAAATGACACAAACAACTCTGATTTTTGAGAAGGCCATGCAGTTTTCTCTGGATGTAGTTTACATAATTAGACACAAATATGGCCAGAAAAATGCATCATTTAAATGGCAAAATGCATCAGTGCAGAGAAGTGCTTTTTACTTTTAGAACTACTTTAAGAGCAGATCTACCTCTGTCCCAAGGATCAGAATAAGAAGCAAACACAAGCTAAGGTTTGTACTCATATGGCCATAAGTGTACAGTAAGATCAGATTCATATCAATACTCCTGTCATGGTATTTTGTTTCTGCCCTGTATTTAATTGTGTATGAAAATCCATGGCTTTAAGTAAATGATGCTGCACCATCACCTTTCTCTGCATTTGATACTGCAGCAAGCATAATTTGATTGATCTGATTTTTTGGACTTGAAAAAAATTGAGTTGCATGGGCATCATAACTTAGAGACACAGAATACACCGCATCTATGTGCCACTGCTACAAATGTTTGTAAATGTTGGAGCAATGACTATGCTATTTAATCTCATGCTACACTTTTTAGACACCCTATTTTTCAGAATAAATATAGCCAAGAATAAATAAAGAATAAATATAGCTACTACCAGTTGCGAGTTTAGTCTGTATGGGGCATTAAACTTTCAGCCCAAGATGGTCAGGCAATGATTATGTATGGAAAAAGAGAAAAAAATAAGACTATGATCTTACCATAAAAAGTAACTCAGTATAATAGAATGACATCCTGCCTGTCATTGCATCTGATCTGATTCAAATAGTAAACTCATCCTTCTCACCAGGTGTTTTCCCCCAGGCTCTGAAAACAGCAGTTATCAAACCACGATTAAAAAAGAACAATCTGGAGAAATCACTACTGCAGAGTTACAGGCCAATCTCTAACCTTCCATTCATCAGCAAGATTAATGAAAAACCTGTATTTCAATAACTAAATAGCTTCTTAACAATGACAAACCACTTTTCAGTCCTGTTTCCATGCACACCATAGCACTGAGAACTGAGACTGCCCTCGTTAAAGTGTTCAGTAATATCCTCACAAATACAAACTGTGATAGAACCACAGTGTTGGATCTGTTGGACCTCAACGCAGCACTTGACACTGTTGACCATGAGATATTATTGAAGTGACTGGAGAGCTGGGTTGGACTCTCTGGCACAGTACTCAATTGGTTTGAATCCTACCTAAAGAACAGATTTCTTGGTCTCAATTGGCAACTTCTCATCAGCGCGGACAGAAGTCATATGTGGAGTGCCCCAAGGTTCAGTTCTGGGGCCCCACCTATTTAATATCTATATGCTCCAGCTAGCTCAGATTATAACAAGAAATAGAATTAGCAACCATAACTATGCAGATGATACACAGCTCTATATTACAATGTCACCAGGTGACTCTGAACCCATCCAAGCACTGAACACATGGTTAGAACAAATCAATGTGTGGATGTGCCATAACTATCTTCAGCTGAGCAGAAACAAAACTGAAGTTATTATCTTTGGACCTAAAGATGAATGATCAAGAGTCAGTTTGCAGCTTCAGCTATTACAACTACAAACTAGTGATCAGGCCCAAAATCTGGGTGTAGCGATGGACTCAAACCTGAACCTTCAGAGACACATAAAGACAGTTACAAATCGGCCTTCTATCACCCGAAGAACATTTCCAGCATTAAAGGATTGATATTCCAACAAGATATAGAGAAACTCATACATGTGCTTATCTTTAGTTGCATTGAATACTATAGCAATACTGCAGAAGGCAGACTGAGGAGAGCGAGAGAGAGAGAATGGCACAAGGAACTAGGAAAATGAATCTAACTGTAACAAAGAATAACTAGACACAAGGAATAAATGATAAATTTAAGCTTTTTTTTTTTTTTTTTTTTTTTTTTTTTTTTTTTTTTTTTTAAAAAGAAGATAAGTTTAATCTAACCAAACTAACTACGACTAGCCTGAACAGAGTAGAAAAGAATAGGAGAATTTAACAAATGATCAGAACTAAGAACCCAGAAAACCCCAAAACAACCCAGGATCCTGACAATAACTGGATGTATGCATTTTTTTTTCTGTTTATCTTTTTACCAGCTTGTCAAATTTATTGGACAGGTGACATGCATTTGAGTTTCTGGATGCGTACAAGTTTTGGTTCACCTTAATGTTCTGGCAGCGCTCCTAACTGAAAAGGTAGGGATAACAGTGCATTCAGTTAGTCTGTACCTCTATTGTTCAGCTTGCAAATGAGCTCCCAGATACAGATTTTCTTAAAAAGGTTTGCTGCAACAACTACTTAATTAAGATTACATTAATGGTTTTCCTCCCTTTTGTTCTTGGTCTCACCTCTCTTAAAGTCTTGGTCTTCTCATCTTGATATGATTTACTCTTGTCTTGGTCTTAGCTTGGGTGGTCTTGACTACAACACTGAGGGAATGGCATGGCATCAGTTTAACTTAATAGGGATGAATGAAAACATAAGAATAAATAAATTCCTATCCAGTAGATCCAGTTGCTTGGTGATTACATTGTCAGTTTATTATTCATAAATTTATTAGGAACAAAAGATGTACATTAATTCTAGGTCCTTTGGGTAACAAACATCAAACAATAAGCCAGCTTAATGGAGGTCCTCAAATTTTGTCTGACATTTACAGCAAGAAGCCCTGCATTGCACACACACATGACAGGTTTTGGATTATTTATGAAGTTTTTTTTTTCAAGATCCATACCATCGACGTTGACACAGGGCCTCATCTGAAAGCGTCTGCAACTGATTCATTATGCTGCATTAAATGCCCCGAGAGAAGGAAAGGGGCAAAGCTTGATGTATTGCACAGCATATTAAGTCTGTCTTGCAGCACATCAGTAGAATGAAGAAATCCAATGATGTTGCAAATGCAAACCTGAAAAAAAACCAGTCCTTGCCCAAAAATATATAATTGTAATCCAAATGCAAACTTGGAATAATGGGGAGAGAAATACATTCCAGGCATGAATTGAAAAGCTAAGCAAGGAAGTGCAATTTTTTTGCAACAAAAATGAGAAACGAATGATAAATGAGTTACTACTTATTCAGGAACAAAATTCTAACAAATATTTTCCTGATGATGAAATGATCTCCAACAAATTGGTGAAAAAGTAAAGCTAAATTTTTTTAAAGTTTTAACGACACTTTGCTTGAGTTTGAGTAAATGTGCTATAGTACAATATTTATGAATTGTAACTGATGATCAATTCTTCATTCTTAGCCCAGTTCAATGCTCCTTGATATATTCATTGCTGATGCAGTGAACAATTGCTGAGGCAATGAGTAATGAGTAATGAAACAATGTTCAGAGTGTTTCCATGCCCCAGGCTTGTCAACATCAAGTGGGAGCGTATGGCCATACATTATGAAAGCCTCGGCGGTGAGCCACAACAGGAAAAGATTCATAATGTCTAGCTTGTATCTATTCACTGTTGCAAATGAAATTTAATAAGTGTCAGCAGAATTCAGAGGGATTGACTCCAAAGGAATAAATCAATATCCTCACATAGAAACATATTGATTGAATTGTGGACTTCACCAACAAAGTAAACACCTCAACACTCTTCAACAATAGAATAAAGTATATAGTAAAAAAAATGTTCCAGCTGTGACAGAATTTCAAGACTGAAACAGATTGATGAAACATTATGACTTGATCGTAACCCATCAAAAAAAAAAAAACAACCAAAAAAAACCCCTCTGTATTCTGAGCAGTAAATGAGGATGGTGTTAACAGTGGCACTGCTCCCTCATCTCTGGATCATATGACTCTGGGTTTTAATTTCAAAGGCAGATTGTGTAAGGAACTAACACTAACATGATTAGATTAAACCGTAGTAACTGCATGTGCTGTCGGGATGTCTTGCTACTAAAACTGGAAAAGTGTTATTGATACCAAAGAAAACATTCTATAATTGGGACCTTTTCCCATACCACAGGGTCAAAAGTGATTAAAAATGTGACAATTTTCTTTGACAAAAACTGCTTCAAGCTAAATTTATTTCACTAGTTCTCATTAATTAAAATATTAAAAGCACCAGTTTAAAATTCAGCACAACTTTGTAATGGTCTAAACTGCTTTTGTTTAGTTTGATTTGACCTTTTTCAGCTTCTCTGGACACCTGGCTGCTATCAACAAACACTATGTGTCATTTCCATTAATTATTATTCACCGAGGTATCCTTCTTTATTTATTTTTTTTTTAGTTCCTTGCCAGACGCTTTATGTGTGCTGGTATGTTTACTTGTGCTTGCATCTAAGTTTAAGTCCAATCAGTCAAGTTACAGTTCTAATAAGAAATTTACATACACTTATGATTGATCAATGCAAATTTCATAATATGTTTGCCTTTTTATGATGCATGTGAAGCACTCTTCATACAGGGTGGAGTAATTATACAACATGCATTTTGAATGATGTTATAAAAAACAAGAATTGTGTATACAAGTTTTAATTTAATGAGGCTTTTTTCTAATCCTCTCAGGGACAAAATTAGACCTACAAAAACTGAGACAAGACAGAGACTGAGCTATTTAGCCAAAATGACAAGAAGGAAGATTGAAAAGTCAAGGTGAGGCTGTCGTACTAAAAAAACACAGTATCAGCTGTTAAGCATGGTGGTGGCAGCATCATACTGAGAATCTATCTCACTACCAGTAATACTTGTGCACTGCACAAAGTGGAGGGACTCAGAAAATTGTGGACTTCCTTAATTCTTCAGTTTCATCTCCTATTTATAGCTACATGAATAAAACTAGGACACAGCTGGGCATTCCATTAACACAATGTTTCTAAAAACATCTGAAAGGGTTTTGGAATGGGCAACACACATTAACATTAAGTTTCTGAAATAGTCCTGATTTTAACCCAATTCAAAATGCATGGATCATGCTTAAAAGTGGTGCCCTGGCAAAGACAAAAAAATTGGAAGTTCAACTTTCTAAATAACGTTTATACAAATATTAGAGATGGTATACTATATGTATAATTTTTACTGTGTGTGAATGTTGAAGACAATCCACAATAAATTCAAACTTGTGCATGCAGGTCTTGTTTTAAAAATCCCTGAAGATCCCTCAAGATTGCTTTCTCTGCAACTGCAGTTTTTTTCCCCCTGTCTTTTCTGCCTTTTGTTGCTGCGTTCTGTGTTTGGGTTTTTTCCAACCTAACCAAGGTCTTCAGACACACTGAAACTAATTTTTTTTTTTTTTTTACATTTTAAGTCCATGTATTCTTTAAATTTGATCCACGTGTTTCACAGAATACGACAGTTTGTTATTCATATTGGCAGAAGAGTCTGTTTATCATCTATTAGTAACACAGTTTGGAAGGAAGAACAATAAATAGGGCTGTGCAATAAATCAATAACAATATATATCACAATAGACACGTGATCAGTATCAATAGAAAATACGTCCAATAGAATGTTCAATAATTTCACTGAACTTCGATCTAGAACCACACAGCATTCTGAGGGATGTAGGCAGTGGAAAGACGTTAGCCACTCAACATTTCACGGCCAGCAAAGCAAGGTGGGTGGCAACAACTAACTCACTCTCTCACTCGTTGGTAAGCTTGCAACAACCTGTTAAGTAACTTGTGCAGCAGAAGTTTCAGGTTTGGCCTCCGTACCTAATAATTGCTTAAAAATAAAAAACAATGGCGTGGAGTGAAGGTAGAAAATGAGTACAATAACTCGAGAAGAAACTGTAGATAAAACAGGAAAGGTCACATTACCAGTTTGGCAGCATTTCAGATATTTAAAAGATAAAAAATAATCAATAAATATCAGTGTCAACTGATATGAAACCCTTATATCGTGATATGTTTTTCAGCCATATCGTCCAACTGTAAAAATAAATTTGTTGAGCTAAATGTTTACTTAAGTTGGCTGGTTAACATATTAAAGCTGCAATATGTAACTTTTATAAAAAATATTGTTCTACATATTTGTTTAAACTATTACTGTGTCGTAACAAAATGGTATGAGACAGATAATCTGTGAAAAAAAAAAAAAAAAAAAAAAAAAAAAAATCGAGCTCCTCCTCCTTAATCAGAGCCAGGAGGTGGGTCTTAGCGCTGTCAATCACCGTCTGATTGGTGATGCAGGATGAGCATTATGGCTTTCACCATGATGTTCTCCTTGGAATATTTATGAAATTATAGAAATTATAATAAAAATTGCTTTGGGTTTATTTCAAATGTAATGGACACAAAGACGAAAAAAGGGGAAAGGAAAGAGAAAAATGGAGGAAAGGTTTAAAGAGAAAAAAGCATAGAGATAAAACAAGTCAACACCCTTGAAGTCTGCCTCGGGACCTGCGGAAAGAGAATAAAAACCAAAACCGAGAATCCACAACAACAAACAACATATGCATATTTTATTATAACAGTTATGACCTTAATAGCAAGTACATAGTACAAGGTAACACAAGATGTATTTAGTGGCAATCACAGCCCGACTGAGAGTGTATCTAACAAACCCCTGAATCTAGATATTTATATTATATAAACTATGTTATATTAACTACAGGGAAATAATTGGGTATATCATTAGATATGGTGTGACTTGCTGGTTTGGTAAGCTGATGGCTAAGGCAAAGGCCCAAATGCACAATCAGGTAAAAATGGCAAATAACATAATAGTTACCCTGAAGTGCCCAGCATGGTCAGGCTGAAGTTGATGCGTGGTCACATGGTTGTGGGACTTTTGTTTTCACACCTACCCTTCACTGTTCACAACACCCACCTCGCCGAGCTCTAGTGAAACCCCTCCCAGTGCAGTATACGACATGGTGTTTTGTCATATATGTGGTTTACAACAGCACAGTAAACACAGTGATCATGGCAGAGAGGAACGAGTATTACAAGTTCACAAGTTCGGAGGAGGAGGAAATAATGATTGACGAGCTGCACCATCTCATTTTATTTTTCATGTTATCATATGCCAAAAAAATCCCCAAAAAGCAGAAGATATTGGTGGGATGTTCGCCTGCTGCATTGACCAGAACTGAGCAGGAGGAGTACAAACAGTACGTACTTCCTCATGACCTTGGACAATTGTTCCTCAAAACTACCCATCCTGCTCTCTGGCTGAACAAACGGCTTCTGGAAGTTGAGAAGTTGGGGCTGTTTTCCGTATAAATAAACTGACCAATCACATAATATTTTGAATGCAACTGCAACAGTGAGAACTCATTTTGGCATAGGGGCTCGACTATGCAGAGCCCTTTATCCCATCTATTTTACAAGAGCTGTTTGAAAAGGGCATTATTAATTAGCCTATCAACATTCAGTTGGACACATATATTGTAATAATTTTTTATTGAAGTCAGGGAGAATGTATAGGGTTCCTTGATGTAACACAATCATATTAAGCATGTGTTCATTCCTCTTTCAAATGACCAGTTGATAGAATGAACAGAAAGATAACCAGAAACAAATATAAATGCTAGAAAGTGTTTTAACATTTTCTGGTATGAACTTTTTACATATATTGTTTGATATAGATTTTTGCTTTGTTATATTTTTGTACTGTGTTACAACACCCAACTTGGACTCTAACAATACTCAGATATTCAAATAATTACATATGTCCCGTAAATACATTGAGTCACAGCTCCTTCTGTCATGTTTTGGTGTTGTTGGGGACCCAAATGCAGAAATGACGGAGAATGGTGAATAAATAATTTTAATAACAGAATTCAAGAGACAGGGACTGACTGGTGACAGCAGACTGAGGACAACAAAGGATATGACATGAGCCAATGAGTATATATACACTAGAGAGTCTGATTACTGAAAGCAACACAGGTGAATAAATGAACAGATGAGGAAAAGATGTGGGAGTGTATGAAACTGACGCACTGAGGGAAAGAACTGAGTAAACCAGGGAACACAGAAAAACAGAACACTAGAATAACTAGAAATGCGTCACAGGAAAATTACTAATAACAAACACTGAATAGACCAAAATTACAAAACAAAACTCTAAGCCCAATAGATCGGGACAGATCTTTAAGATGTGTTTGGATGTTTTAAGTTATTTATCTTTTAGACTCTCCTAATGTTGGATATGCTGTGTTACCCCAACTGTGCTTGAATAGTGTGGGGACGTTTCTATCTTTGTCGGGCTACTTTACATTGCTTTCATATTTGTAAAGGTTATGGTCAAGCCTGGAAACATGTCATCCCCACTGATGATGAACAACACAATGTGTTATTAATGAAAGTACTGTATAACAACAATAGAAAGAGTTAACTTTTTCCTGTTGTAAGTTACATTGTTTTGCCAGGTTTGGTGTCTGAACGAATTTCTTATTTTTCCCTCTTTTAGACTTAATGTCCTGCTAATTCCTCTTCAGAAACTTGGTTCTGGCCTGACTGCTTCCTGTGGGATTTTAAAGAAACAAGTATAAACTAAAGGTGACAGAAGCAGCGAGTGTGTTACCAGTGTTGAGACAACAGGAAACCTTGCAGTGTAATGAGGATGACAGAGCCAAGGTCATTTTGCTTCTGTTGTCATAAGTTGCAGCAACTCTTTTTTTATATCTCACAAAAAAACATGGACACACACAGATTCCAGCACAATCATGCTTTTTCCAATATATCTAAGAAATGAAAAGGGAGACAACAGAAAAGAAGAGGAAACCTGTCTAATTTCTAACTGTGTGTACTCATGGCTCTAAGCACATTTGCAAAATAAATATTTGTAATGTGAACATATGATAAAGACTGGGGTAATTAAAAATATCAAAACTATGTTTAGTTAGTTTTCTGTGATGGAAGAAGATCACTGATAAAAGCAGCCAGTGTTCATGTGTTCATCTGATACTGATAGCAGCAAAGTTTCTGTCTGTACAAAGTGATGCTACAAATTCACAAGCATATGTCAGCTCACATGGTTATTGGTATCCAAATGAATAGTAAATTTTAGTGGTTATCAATATTTCACCATTGATTTCTGGTTAACAAATGTTCTTACAGACCCAAAAGCCACTTCTCCCCTGTCTGTATAATAGTTAGGCTGTATATGTTTTGTGAGGTTGCTCTTTGTGATTTTTTTTTAACTTACAAAAGCTTTTAGAAATAGCAAAACAGTCTAAAGTGAGCAGGAGGGTGCTTGATTTTCCTCATTAAATGGATGTGTTCAGTTATACTCCCAGCTTGATTGATGCCCATAAATGATCAGTTTTTAATTAATCTAAGCATTTGGAAATTAGATTTTTATAAAAGATGATGGTAATAACAATAGCATGTCATTTTTCGTGCTATCATTGTTGCAGCATTGTGCTCAAGAAGGACACCCTTGGCCAATTACTTGTTTGAAACAATTTAATTATAAACACTTGGATTTACTTCAAGGGAAGGAAAATGGACTTGAATCCTAATTAATATATCCATGTGCACATAGCTTCACATTTTTGCTGAATATTGTCATGCCTACAGAAATATTCAAACTCATACTGCAACTAATTAATATATAATTGTCAGCTAGCATTTTGTTTTTGTATTAAGTCTCTCTCAACACTTGAAGAGACTGATCTATTTTAGTAACAATGTAAAAGATAAATGAAGTTTATGACATTTTTTTGTGCCGTTCTGCTGTTTATAAGTCTTACCTATTACCATTTTTCAGTTTGATAAATTGTGTTATTTAGCACTTCCACACTTTTACTGCTTCATTTGTTTGAAATTGTTTCAACTTCATTTTATATTTAAATCCTATGTAGTCTTGCTAAATATAGTATTAGTCAGCCTTTGGCAGAAGGATAATTTTTCTTTCATTTTTGGTTACAGTTTGGAAAAAATGGTTGGAACTTTGTCAAAATGGTTCTTCCAACAGTATAATGATACAAATACACATCAAAACTAGTCTGGGTCTGGAATGGATAAAGCAGGCTAACATTAAGCTATTGAAATGACATGGACTTCAACCCAATTGAAAATTTCTGGTATATGCTTTCTTGGGTCCATGTCAGGAAACCAACTTGCTAATTTAACCTTACTTAACCAATATAGCCATGAAGAGTGGACAGATACTCTGTCAGAATTATACTAGAAATCTCCTGATATTTAGAAAAGGTGTGGTCAAGGTGCAGCTGTCAGAAACACATTTAACCAAGAATTAGTGGTAGTAAATAAATGTATATGAGGCCTTGTGTATAATTTTGAACCTTGGTGTTACGAAAATCCATGTAAATTAAAACAAATACTTCAAATTCTAGTTTATAAATCAATGAAGATGAATTTCAGTCTGGAAAAAGAGCAAAGCAATGCATTTCAAAGGCCCAAGTTAATATTGTATTCATGCCCTCAATGAGTGTGCAAAACCTTCTTACCACCATTGTGGATATTGGCTGTGCAAACACAAGTTTTTTGTGTAAGTTGCTTGATTCACTTGAAATGATGAGTTTCTGTGCCTCAAAGACCTCTCAATAACCATTAGCCTCATTCTGCAGAAAGAATCTTTACAGTAAAATAGTCTCAGGTGGAACTCAATGCAAAGGCAATTTGGGAGCTCTACAAGTGAATTGATGAACCTGAGTTACCTTAACTTGGAGGGATGCCCACATCCAATGCAGAATTGACAGTGGTACACTGAAAGCCTTAGTGATGATAGAAGAACAGTGTGATTATCTTGATTGTTAATTTAGCAATGAAGAAGCCAGGATTTGTTTATTCTTGTCTCACTGGGTTTCCTGCCTCGCTGCTCTGATGAAACACAGCAGCTTGTTTCTCTGGGAGTGGATTAGAAGTCCCTGTCCTCTAAGCATCTGTTCAGTGCAGCAGGAGATGTTTTTACTTCCCCATCTACCGATAACTCATGCAAAAAACATATTTTCAAGTCAGAGAGAAATCTGAATGGGGACACAGTACCTGAAAAAAAAAACTGAGTCAGAATGTTTATCTAGAACAAAAAACATATACATGTATATATATATATATATATATATATATATATATATATATATATATATATATATATATATATATATATATATATATATTTTTTTTTTTTTTTTTTTTTATATTCTGACTGTCAGAAGATGGAACTAAAGAAGTAGACCAAGCAAACTTTTGAGTTTCTCTTCACCCTGTTTATAAATGTTCTGGGTCCCCATGAGAATAGTGGAGTGGTTTGGCAGGTTGATAAGTTCACTGCATAAAATATTTGAAAGATGGTGTTTAGCTTTAACTTTAGCCTTCCCCAAAGACCTTCAGTTTTAAGGGAAATACTTTCTGTTTTTGCTAGCTACTTTAAAGTGAGAAAAAAATTGATTATCATTTTAAAGGGAAAAAAAATGTTTCAAATTTCCTATTTGTCTTTTCCCAGAGGGAGGGTTCAGAGGTTTTTTCCAGTGTATTGTAAGTTACTGAATTATTTAAGTATGTGTTTATTACAAGCTACAGTCAGCACAAATTATTTATTTATCTTGAAAGAGAAAGGAAATGTTTCAATAAAATTAATATGTTTTCTCTTCTTAAAGACAAAGCATGTTCTGTGGAAAGGTCCACCAAAAAAACCTTGTTTGAAGAGGATTCATTGCTGTGAGGTCACACCCAACATCCTCAGGCCATAAGGGTGAGAGGCACAAGGGAAAATTCTGAAATAAAGTATTTTTTACCATCGGTCAAAATTTATTCTTAAAAAAAATAGATGTAATTTTAAAATTTGAATATGTCACTGTTATCTTACAGTATATTTAAAATTATTGTAAACTGACAATCTATCTAAATATATAGTTCCTTGCAAATTAATTCACACCCCTTGAACTTTTCCACATTCTGTCACTGCAAGCTTTAATGTATTTTGTAAGGATTTAATGTGACAGACCAATACAAAGTGGTGAATAACTATAACTGGAACAAAAACAATGTTTTCCTGTGAAGCACTTTGAATTGCTCTGTGTATGAAACTTGTCTGGTCTTGTCATGGTTTTCACATTTTTTACAAATTAACATCTAAAATGTTTGGAGGTTGGGGGTGGCATTTCATCCTTCCCAAGTCAGTACTTTGTAAAACTAACTTTCACTGCAGTTACAGTTGCAAGTCTTTGGGGGGTATGTCTTTACCAGACTGAAATTTTTGCTCACTCTTCTGTGAAAAATAATCTGTTCAAAATAATAAACGTTGTTTGATCTGAATTATCAAGTTTAGATTTAGATAACACAATATGCTTTGATTTAAACCATCCCGTTGTAGCTCTGTATGTTTAGGGTTGCTGTCCTGCTAGAAGTGAACCACTGCCCCAGTCTTAAGTTATTTGCAGCCACTAACAGATTTCCCTCCAGGATTGTTACATCCATCTTCCCACCAAATCTTACCAGCTTCCTAGCCTCTGCTGAAGCAAAGCATCTCCACAGCACAATGTAGCCACAGCCATGTTTCATGGTAGGAGTGTTAGTGTTCAGCCACATATCAGAAACTTTAAATTTGGTCTTATCAGATCTATTCCGTGTTTGCTTCATCCCCTTCATGGCTTGTGGAACTGCAAACAGGAATTCATATGAATTTTTTTTCAACAATGACTTTCTTCTGGACACCCTCCTATAAAACTCAGATTTGTGGAGTGCGCAAGTAACTGCTGGCCTGTCAATAGATCATCTGACCTGAGTTTTGCATCTCTGCGCCTCATCCAAAGTAACCATGGGCCTCTTGGCTTCTTGTCTGATTAATGCTCTACTAACTAATTAATTATTTAATTATTAATTAATCCTCTCCACAACTTTATTCTTGACCGATCTGGTGTGTTTCTTGATCTTTATGATTCTGTTAGTTCACTAATGTTCTCTAAAAACCCTCTGAGGGCTTCAGAGAAAAGACGTATTTAGACTGAGATCAAATCATATATGGGCTTTATTTACTAAAGACAAATCAATCCACATATTTTTATTGAGGGGCATCAGAGTAAAGAGGACCAAATACAAAAACAACACACTTATCAGAATGTTGTTTAAAAATAAAATCTCAAAAACATATATTTTTCCTTTCACTTCATGAAAGAATAAATATGTTTTATAGAAAATGTAGTCCTCATGTAGTTTATGCACTGCTTGGCATTGTTCTATCATATAACATGTGTCATCTGATTCATAAAATCACATGATAAAAGTATCCAAACAACGAATGTAATTCAATCAAAAACTCTGCAGTGCAAGAGAAACTAAACTCAAATCTGGATTATCTGAATCATATTTGGATTATGCAGGGTTTCCTCTCATAATTGTTTAAATCGTGGCGGCAGCAGCGGGGGGATTAATATTTGTTGCAAAATACAGAAGATCCTCTTCTGCACCATTAAATATAAAAATTATCCACCTGATTCTATCAATTGTATCTATCTATAGTATTTATTCTCAATTAAATAATTTTAATAAATAAAAATAATAGCTGTTGATGTGTGTGCACAAAAAAACAAAGAACAGCTCTTACTAACTGAGGTGCTGTGTACTCAAAAACTCTGTATCCCCCCCAACTCTAATTTACTCTGTAAATATAAATATTGCAGACAGATCGGCAGGAGCTGCTGTTATGCTGCATATATATATATATATATATATATATATATATATATATATATATATATATATATATATATATATATATATATATATTTATTTATTTATTTTTAAGTCATTCTGAAGGTGTGGCGGCTTTTATTTTTTGCCATGGCAATGTGCCGTGATCAATTACACATAGAGGAAACCCTGTTATGTTGTGACTGAAAGGTTAGAAATTAGCTCAGCTTGGTTTGCTCAGTTTATCCAAACTTTCTGCATCAGTTTGAGTTTCAAGAGAGTAAAATCCCTTGTTTACTTCTTTGCTTTTATTAAATATCCAATCTACATTGTTTTGCTTCACCCTTAACTTAGCTGACCACCAATCCTAATTAATTGCTCATGATTTATTTAGCTCTTTCTGGGCTGGGACAAGCGCCACAACCCACAAATGTTGCTGTCTGCCTGAAGAAATCACACTAATAGCCTATTAAATGCTGTTGTTTTCATGCTGGTTCTCACCCTTTTAAATTTTTTGGACACGCTCTTTGTTGAAGTCCGCTTTCAAAATGCCACGCACATAAACTTTAACATCACCAATTTTTGTGCAAAGTCTAAGTACAGGGATTTCAGACTGAATAAGCACAACCTAAAATCCTCCTTGGATTTGGCATATTGTTCTGCTGACATAAAAAGAGGAGCAATGCATTGTCCTTTTTCCCTCAGGAAAGTAGATAGCAGTGGACTACAGAACATAAACTAAGAAAACGGACCCCAAAATTACTAGTCATACAAAATTAATTTGTATGACTGTGCAATAGTTTAATCATTTTTTGTGTCAAAGGCAGTAGTGGCTGGTGGAAAAAAAAATCTTGGTGAGGCTGACCTAACCCTGTGCCAATAGATTTCTCTTCCTAGTTCAGCATACGGATTCAAATGAATGGTAGGAAAAGGACTGCAGTTCCAGAATAATATAACATTCTTCATACAGCAAAATAACATAAAAGGCTAAATTAGTTAAAAGTAAAAAGTATGTTCATTAACTTTCAAAAAAAAAAAAAAAGAATTAAATTATTAAATTAGTGTCAACAGATAACTTTGACTCAGACTTAAAACTATGAAAAACACCAAACTAATCTATGATTGTCTAGAGTTTAACTTTAACTTTAGAGTTTAACAAATTCTATTAAAAGTGAAGAGAATCAACTAATGATGCCAAGCAGCAAAGGTCTTCCTACCTAAAAGAAATAAAACACTAGTATAGGATGAAATAATCACGACTACTAACAATTAACCCCGGAATCCAAAAGACTTAACCACGTTATCCTGGAACCCCCTGGATTTAACTAACAATCAGGGGCTAAGGAACATCTAACAGATATGAATAAAAATAGATCTGAGTCAGCAAACAGGACTTCAGCTCCTTCTTGTGCAACATCACATTAAAAATGATCATCTCACCCAGCAAACATCTTGATGTCAACCAAATATTAACATTATAACAGCAGCAGAAACTCAAAGAAGGCAACCAGAGCATTATCATTATTAGCAATTTTAAAAAAAGAAATCTTAACATTTATCCAGAGTAGCATTAGCATCATCCAAACCACAGCAACATAAGCATACAAAAACACAGCAACATTAATAACTGATTATCAGCAAAGAACAAATGATAGCAGCTGATGAACAGAAAAAAATAAACAACGAAAAAGAGCAAAGCAATATGGCTGCTAAAGCTAATAAAACAAGCTGAGGAACAGCAGCTGCAGCTTACCAGCCATCTGTAAAATCCTCTGCATTGTCATACAAGGTGGAGAATTTGGTCTAAGCTTTCCCTCAACTGCCATCATCAGTTTTATCAACTTTGTCACCATAGCAACGCAAAATTTTCCGGCATTATCTATTCCAGGGGCAAGATTTGGAGTGCCCCAAAGACATTAAATTCAGCATTGCTGATTGGCCAAGTGTTTTTATTTTTCCTAGCAACCACCCACGATTGACTATTTAGCTCAATTTCTGGGGGCCTAGTCAGCAGTGCCTCAGAAGTAGAGGTATCCCATACTGCATATTTTGGTATCAATTCGATACCAAGTATATACAGGGCCAATATTGCTGATATCGATACCATTACTGATACTTGTAATTTAAGTATGATATCTCATCAGACTTCTGACCTTTAGCCGTTTTTGTGGTTTTTCTTTTGAATTATTTTGTTACAACCCAGTACAAAATTTAGATAAAATTTATAGGTGTCTACAAAACACTTTAATAACATATTTACATGATGAACAGAAACAGAAAAACAAAATAATTTTTTGTGCATTATTTTCTAAATAAACAAAAAATATATAATTTAAGAGGAGATCAAAGCAAAATCTTTTTTAAGGTAGAGTAGAGAAACTACAATACAAAAATAAAATAAAATTTCAATAGGGAATCTGAAACTAAAGTATTGATCTTACAATGCCAGTACTGATCTGATATTGATAGTGACTTGGTATTGATATTATTGATTTTTTTGGATCAATCCACCCACCTCTACTCAGAAGAGTTCTGACAGGAATCTGTCAGGGGAAAATCTGTCATGGTGTGTAGTGGTAGTTATGGTCCCAAATGCAGAGAGGCAGAGGCAGCGAGTAGTTTTTGAACATTTAATAAAAATGATGAACAAAAAACTTACAAAACCACAGGGAATCCAGGAAGCCAGAGCAGAACAAAAAACAGGAATCCGGGGAGCAAAAACAACAGAGTACGACAGGGAAGAAAACGGGTAAGTAACAGGAGGATCCAGCCGTGACTGGCTGACAAGGAGGAGTTTAAATACAAGTGAATTGATTACTGGTTAGAGAACAGGTGGTTGATTAGTAACGGCCGCAGCTATGAGAGGAGACCAGACAGGTAGAATGGCAGCAGGGGTTGAAGGAGAGTAAACAGGGAAGCAAGGAAAAGGAATCTAACAGTAACAGAGGTTAACTAGAGACAAGGAATAAATAAACTAGAATAGCTAGGGAAAGACTGAACTAATGTAAAACAAAAACAAGGCTGATCTAATCAAAATAAGAAACTAAGGAACACAGGATAACAACCATTAAACATAATTTAGAACAAAGTAGACAGAACAGAACATGGCTGAGTAAATGGTAAAACTGACTGAGAAGATAAAAGAGATGAACCAAATGAAACAACAGAACACTAAATCTAACAACTGACTAATCAGAAGGAATAAACTAGAATGGAGGAAAGAAAATAAATACAGAATGTAAAGGACCATTCAAATAACAAAATAACTGAACTAAGAGAGGGAAAATAAGAAATCAATATAAAGAAATGACAGTAGCAAAAGTCCAAAAGATACAGGATATGACAAAATCACTGCTGAATGAGAGTCAGTTGGTGGAAATGTTGTGTAAATAAATCATATTACATTTAGGCACACAGTAAGGAAAACAGGCTAATTATGGAGTAATAACTGTCAAAAAGATGTGCACATATATGACAGCAGAGTTTTGTGTACAAGAATTTTATTGATATACAAATATGAATGTTAGAATTATGCACACATATTTTTGACAGTTTAATTTTTCAATACATTTTGATTGCTAATACAATTTTTTTTTCATGTTTATAGATAATTTTTAGATTTTTTTTCCTCCCTTCCACATCAGGGAAGGGGTTTCCCCAGCGCCCCCTGTGGGCCAGCTACCACTGGTCAAAGGTGTGGCAAAAAAGAACACCTTAGAAGGTAAAATGAAAATCATGTTTTCTTGCTGCAGTTCACCACTTGGTTGGTAAAAACACACCCACACTCCTGATTGCCTGAGAGGCAATGGAAATTATAATTTATGAATCAACGCATGATTTAATTATGTGATCTTTACAACATGGACATTTTCAACCTCTGTGCTAAATAGGCTATGACACTGTAACATGTCGTGTTGCCATTGTTCAAACTACAGGGTGAATAAAAAACACCTCTATGATGCAGCTTGTGGAACCAGCATGAGCAGCACTACTTTTACCTAATCAGCCTCTGTATTCATTTCAGCTGAGTTAATTTAATCAGTTGTGCCAATGCACAAAATAACCTTACTACTTAAAGTCCCAAACAAGCAAACTGCCAAAAAAAAGTTGGTCACTTATTTACAATCAATTAATTAAGTGTGATAATTTAAAGGGCACCTTGCTGCTGCCTGCCCTCCTAATCTCAGTGGAAGCAGCCCAGGATGTACTAAATCTTTCACATTCAGCTTTAGGATTTTGGATCAGGTTTGTGAGATGAATACTGATACATTGTAATATGCCATATGTTTCTATCCATTTTAACATTGGCATTGGAAGTCACGGACTGTCGGGACTGCAGTCCCATGATACCCAGTGATTCATATACACACACACACTTACATATAGATATATTTACACATTTATATACACATAGAAGCTTATAAACATAGCAATTGTAATTCTGACCTTCTTAGTTGTCACATGCTTCCTAGAAAAAAAGATAGTGGTAGTCTTAAAGGTGCTTTTCAAGTAGCAATAAATTGCAAATATCTTGACCTGAATCCAAAATTTTATTCTTAATGTGCTTATGTGTGTTTATTTTTTTTCTGCATAAAAATTGACAACCTGATTGTTGAGAGCACAATCTGTTTCAGATAAGGTTTTTCTTCCTGTACTCCCAGTTTGGCAGTTTAAGCTAATTTAGTTACTTGGCTCCAGAATGCACTGTTTGATTCTGTGATTTTGACAAGATTATATATGTCTGATTTTATGTCATCTTTAGAACTGTATTTAACTCTTTGTAATCACTGAAACCAGATTCTAAGACACACTCAGAAAGAAAAGGAAAGAAAAACCATATCACTAGTGCTGGTCTGGAAATTCGACATAAACTGGATTCAGGTTTTAAAAAATACACACGCTTAGGACTTTGTTTCACCATATAATAATCAAATTTGGCATCCCTGTTTGTAGAGAATTTTTCATGAAATTAATTTTTCTCTGTATGAGAAATATTCATTAGTGTGAAACCACACAAGTATAAAAATGTATAAAAATGTATAAAAATACATTTTTATACAAATGTATAAAAATGAATAAATTGTGGGATGTTCCGGTCTAAAAGTCACACTTTTAAAGCAGAACTGAGATGATGGGAGCTGAGATACTCACAACTGTTCCTATTGTCCTCAGTGTAAATATTAATATGAGGCAACATTTTCACCACAATTTATGTTAATAATATTGTGTCAATTTGCATTGTTTACAGACACATGATGAATAACAGCAAATTTATGTTTTCTAAGATGGAAAAATATTCTGACAAATATGACAAATACAGTGAAAGATGAATGTTTCAGAATCTGAAGTCACACAATGTTTTTCTTTTTGTCTGTGAAAGTTATATGGTGAATTGCAAAACTATTAATACCCATTAAATATTTTCACATTTTGTCTTTTTACGAGTACAAACTTAAAGTGACTTAGGTAATCCTATAGTTATGTTGCTATCTGGGCTGGTGGAAGACATAATGACCACTTTTCCTAATTTGCTGTTATTTCAGCTTTTATTTCATTGGAGCTACACCTGGCATTCTGTTTAGCCATGACACCTTCCTGTATGGGGGCATTGGCTGAGCTACTTCTCTCAGTAAATTAATGTTCTTCTTCTTTCAGCGTGTAACCCGGTCTCTCTCCTAGACATAGTCACTGACAGAACTTTTGCTGCACCCAACTGTATGTGCTCTTTTTCACCGTAAGGATTTTAAAACTGGTTCAGAACTTATCTGCTAAGCAGTGTTTCTCTCCTAGGTGAAACCACAAAAGAAGCCACTACTGCCATTAACTTTTTACTTTTCTTTAACATAGAAAATACACCTAGATCAGTGCTTTTTTTTGTTTGTTTGTTTGTTTTTTGTGTGTATGCCCTGTCTTCTTAAACCCCCAGTTGGACGTGACAAACTGGCAGCTCAAACTGAGCCAGGTCCTGCTGGAGGTTTCTTCCTGTTAAAGGGGGAGTTATTCTTTCTGCTGACGCTATATGCATGCTCAGCATGAGGGATTGCTGCAAAGTCAATGACACAATGCAAGCAATTGTCCACGGTCGCTGCATGCTTGTCCAGGAGGAGTGAATGTTGCAAGTCAATAATTAGATGCAATGTGCTGTGTTTCCTTAGATAGAAAACCGTTAAACCAATTTGAATAATAAACTGAAGTTAACTACAAAATCTGATAAATAGGATCAACTTGGAATGTGCATGCTTGACTTGGAATCTGCATGATTGAATTGAACTGACTTATTTCTTTGAAAAGTGTCTTGAGATGATGTGTTTTGAATTGGCGCTATGAATAAACTGGAGTGAATAGAAGCGTCTCAAGTCTTTTGATGCTTCTAAATTATAATCTTCCAGAAATGCCCTGTATTTAGCGTCATTCATCTTCACATCAACTCTGACCAGCTTCCATGTCCCTACTGAAGAAATGCAGCCCACAGCATGATGCTGCTACCAGGCTGGGGATAGTATGTTAGTTTTCTACTCTGTTGTTGTGTTTTACTAATTAGATAAGATGGTAAATGATTACACCGAGTTTTACTTTAGGTTTATCAAATGAAAGGGACCTGAATACAGAGACATGCCACACCTTTAAGAATTTTACTTATGAGAAAATATGAAACGGTGTATCATTTTCTTTTCACTTTAGAATTATGCACTACTTTTTTTGTCTATCTCATATAACCCAAATAAAATACACTGAAATTTGCAGTTGTAATGTGAGATGTGAAAAGGTTCAAAGGATATGAATACTTTTGAAACTCACTGTGTCTATGATAAATATAAAATTCTTACTGATTTGTCAATGGATGGGATCAACAGGAATAAAGATGATTATATCTTCTTAAAGTCACACAACATGATCACTCAAACCGAGAATACGAATGCCTCCAGTTAAAAAAATAACGATGAAGGAAAAGTTCCCTCTATTAACCTGGAACGTGATCCAAAATCTTGCTGTGTAGGATTCCCCTCTGAGACAAGCCGGTGACACTTGAAAGCACCTTCAAAAGGTGGCACCCTACATTAATGGGAATCCTTCACATCGTGATAGCAGCCACATTAATCCACTGTTGATCTGCGGAGGTATCAAGCTGTTCAAAAATCAATAGCGCCCTGAAAGCTTGCCTTCTGGTCTCTGTATCCTTTACATCCCCGTGTTTTATAATTTGAATGACTACTGTAGACGTTCTGTATGTAGTAAAGGAAGAAAACATGAGTAAACGTGCATTTTTTTAAAGTCTAGCATGGTCACCTTTGGTGGGGGGAAAATCCAAGTACAGACGACAGAAATTAAGAAATTTTTAAAATCAGTACCTTTCAATGCATGAAAGTGCTTGTTTGAAAAGGAGGAAAGACCTTCAAGAACTGATTTTTAACCACTTCGTAAATCCTCCCACAGAGTTTTAGAGACTTCTTAACACACTTGGATATTAAGTGAGCCACTGTTTTTCGTCACGCTTGCATTTTTCCGCCCTTCTATTTACAGTTATATTCAATAAGTTAGAATACACGTCCCGATGAGTCTCGTTGGTCAGATTAAAAGTACCTTTTGAATATAATAACCTTTAAGCAGGTATTAAACATATTTTTCATCAAGCCCACACTTAAATCTATCTATCTATCTATCTATCTATCTATCTATCTATCTATCTATCTATCTATCTATCTATCTATCTATCTATCTATCTATCTATCTATCTATCTATCTATCTGTCTGTCTGTCTGTCTATCTATCTATCTATCTATCTATCTATCTATCTATCTATCTATCTATCTATCTATCTATCTAGTTTTTTTAGTGGTCTGATGTAATTCTAATTTTAAATGTCATGTCTTCATTAAGTGTAAGCGGAAAATCACCATAATTAACAGAAATAAAGGCTTTCAAACTTCCATCTGTGTATAGCTATAGTTATATAATGTGTTTGTTTCACTTATTGTTAAAGTTCCTAAAATAAATGGACTTTTCAATAATATTCGAATTTATTTAATGAATTGAATGGGTCAGTGTATGTCCGTCCAGTCCGTCCCCCCGCTGAGCTGAAATGGTTGAGGCTTGATTCCACTCCATATTTTGTGTCCCGCTCTGCTCTGCCGGTCCGTCTGATCCGAACACGCAGCGCTCTCCAGCACACAACATTTCCACTTCAGCTCAGCGTCCAGAGGGGATCTTTTCGCTGGACCAAGTTGAGCTACCCTCTTGGATTCATGTGGCACCAACACAGTCCTCTTCTCTGCGCCACATATTCTCGGCTGCGCTTCGACTTGCCGCTCTGCTCCGGGAAATGTGTCGGTAGACATTTATACTAGTTGAGCTTCAAACAACATATACATGAGCAGTAATTAAGTACCTGCGGATCTGCTGCAGGAGGAGGGAGTTTATTTTTGCGGCTGGGAACCTTTAATCACAAAAGGATCTTTACAGAAGTGAACAATGCTGAGACTAGAGACTATCATTTGCACTTTTTCTGTGCTGTCAGTCGCAGCAAGAGCAGATTTTAAGGTACGGAACTGCAGCGAGGTGAGGGAGGCTTGTCATGAGAGGGGCTTCGCCTTCGCACATGTTCCTCTCCAGGAGATCCCAGGTAAGTCTGCGCAACCCTACCAACAGTTCAAGATTGTTTTAAAGTAATTAATTCACATCCATCAGGATTAATGTGGGTCAGTTTTTTTTAAAAAGGGGCTGCATTTTGGACCCTTTGACGGGATATTATACAGATCACTCATACAGCATATCAACCACCTGTCAGTCAAAGTTCTCCCAGTACGGGATCTCCAAGACTGCCTAAAGGGCTTTAACTAACTAGATATTGATCAAGACCTGGAGAAGCCTTTATGCATCCCTAAGCTGGCACCAGTGAGGTAGCTATAGATCTGGCTGTTTTTTTGTTTTTTTCCATTAAAGTGTGAAGAAGTGCATGTTTATTTATTTTACGTTCTTGCCAAAAGTTGCTTACTTCCATGCTCTCCTCATGAATTCGCTGATAGTTTAAGATCTGACTGTGGGTCCAGCAGAGATCTCTGACTCTGTTAATAAACCAGGTGTAAGAAGTGGCCAACTGTGCTGCAGCCAGCTTATGTTCCGTAAAAATTCGATAAAACAATAAAGTACAGCTTTGTTACTATGGTTTCAAAATTTTTAGTGCAGTTATCCTAAATTAAAGGCTCTAATGACTTAAATCAACAAAATAACAAATACATAGATACAAATGTATAATGTTTGCCTTACTATTATTACTGTTAAATATTATTTTAGTTTTAAAAAATGTATTATGATTACTTTGTCCAAACTCATTATGTTTATCAGTATTGTCATGGTTTTCTTAAAATGTGTCAAACATATTATCACAGGCTGAAATTATTGCGCTAAGAATGGAGCCAGAAGAAATGGGGTATACAGGGTTAGTTGTCACATTACTTCAGGGCGCTGAAAACTTTACATTACATACATTTGATCTGACAGTCTTTCGACTCTGCAATGGTCACTTTGTGGAAGACACAACATTTTGTGGTCAAGGGTTATTTTGTAATGTTCACGGGTCAGAGTCATTTTTAAAAATGTTTTCGTATAATGAATTTAGAAATTAGCTACGTATCAAAAAGCTGTAGGTAATGGATTGTGGTAGCTGTCTTAAAATGTTTGTCAAGAACTTAGAGGGGGTTGGTTGTCTCATGCATGTACAAATGAGTTTAAATTAGTCATGGAATGCGAAATCAGTTGTGGTTTTAAGGTTTAAATTATTAAAGCAATGGTAATTTTCATATTTTCATCAAATTCACTGCTCAAACAGAATGATTTACACAAATGATCACTGGTTTAAAATAACTAATAACTAACTAACTAAACTACATACAAGGCTCTAATCAGGCCAGCTGATTCTAACTAAACTAAACTAAGTAAGAATAATAAATATTATATCTTTTATATATATATATATATATATATATATATATATATATATATATATATATATATATATATATATATATATATAATGTCTCGACAACTACTGCTACTACTAATACTACTACTACTAATAATTATTATTATTATGCATCAGTTAATCAGCTATAGATTGGAATCAGCCAATTTCATCTTGATCATCCCTTTTTTGGTCATAAACATAAAAAAATAAATAAATAAATAAAAAATCACAATTTGCAGTTTGTGTTTCCGCTATTCAATAAGTACATCAAAATAAAATCTAACACCATTTTCAGTCTATAAATACATCAACCAAACGCATGTACTTTGATGCCCTTTTTTTGGTTGAATAAAATTCAGATAAAACTTAATGACACATCCTTTGATGCATAAAACTAGATGATCCACTAGTTTTGTTTTTTTTTTTATTTTCAGGTGAATTTAAAATGACTCTCTATTAAGCTACAGGGCATTTTATTTTTGCAATCACTCATAATCATAATTGGTAGTTCAGACCTAAAATAAAGCAAAATGCTATTGGCAAGGAACTCTTACCATTGCATCTCTCTTTATTATTGTTGTTCTTATTGTTATCATTATAATTGTGCAGCCAAATATAAGGCTTGTTACTCAGAAAGCCAAAAAGAAGACATAACAAAGAGCGTACAACAATTCACACTCCTATATATATGTATTTGTTTGTCATTGCTGTGTTCTAATATTTTCCCACCTTGTGCTTTTTTAATTTATTATTATATTATTAACTATTGTTTGTTTAATTAGGACCAGATAAGTATATGATGTCCACATTGTCACAGAATTTAAATAATATAACTTTAAGTTTGAACTTTAAAACTATATTTACTGAAACACTCTAAACAAATCAAATAATTTTTAAATGAGTTCAAAAGGCTTTGTTTTCATACTGCCTGAGCCGGGTTGTCAAATGTCATTAGTATAATGTTCCATCATCAGTGATTCTTTCTATAAAGCAGGAAATCTGGCACCCGTTAAAGGCTGCATTTTTGATAACAGGCACACCTGTTCAGAGACTGGTTGAATAACTAACTGATTAAATCCTTTGGATATGTGTTGGTGCCATCACAGCTAATCTCCCAACTGAGTGATAATTTTCTCTTTTTCTTTCTTTAATGTCTGAATGATGGCATCCTGGATGAGCTAAAAGTTTAAAAGTGTTCCTGCAGAAACAACATGTAACTCAGCAAATATCATCCAGCAATAAACATCCCCTACAGGCTTGTACCTTATCATACAGCAATAAACATCCCCTACAGGCTTGTACCTTATTGCATCTCCCTTATTCTAACACTGTAGATTTGATATCAAATTATGACAACAGTAATAAGTAGTAAGAATTAGCTTCTTGATCTAAAAGTTAAACTTTCGGAAAATTTTATTTAAAACAATTGCAACAAGTGTAAGAAGGCAAACAAAACAGTTCCATTGTCATTCTATTAATTCATTTAATTTAGAATGATCTAATTTCTAGTAGATAATTGAAATATGTAGCAAATGCATTAGATTAATGATCAATTATGGAAGTAATTTAATGCATTAAGCTTGTGCATTGTGAAGAGTAGAGCAAGTATTTCTTCATTTAAAAAAATGATAGAGCAAGCTTTATTTGTGTCATCATTTTTGACTCTTCAAAAATCTGATCAGTTCATGCAAACAGACAAATAACCCACACTAATTTATTTCAGAGATGGTTCAGCTTGACTCAACCTGTGCTTCACTCTCTGCTTTGGAAATAATAGTCTCCTCATAGGAAGGTAAAGTTGTTGGTTACACAAGTATTCAGGCATGGAGAGGAAGCTTAAAGGAACTGAATCTGAATAAACTTTTTTATGTTTTGTAACAAGGTTGCAAACTGACAGGCTCCTACTGACTGCAAATCAGTCAAAATACAGTATAAACTTTGCAAAATATCCCACAGTTCTAGTGGAACCTAGATCATTAACCTGCAGCGCTGACAGTGCTGCATACTTTTATTTCTTAGGCCTGATGATTCGGTCTGTTTAGGTGTCTGTTGCAATGAATCTTTCTCATCCACAGTAGAAACAAGATTCCAGTGACCATTTTGGAGACTAAACCTTGCTATACACTCTTTAAATAGATGTAAGAGTTTGGCAGGAAAGGAAGGCCTCTTGGAAACGGAGCTCCAGATCTCTCCACAGAAGTAAAGGATATCCTCACTCTATCCCAATGAGCAATCTTGGGTCCATATATAATAGTGAGCTGGGTAACTATGTAAATAGTGTAATAACTATTAAGTTGGAGCTAATGAACTTTGGTGTAATCATGTAATCCTTTTGTTTGTGCCCTTGCTTTTTGATGGGCCATAGATGTGTATTTGGGGAGGTCAGGATGGAAAGGTAGCATGTTTGGGGCTTATTATATATCTCTCCTGTCATTTTAACCTTCGTTTACAGATTTTATAACCTCATCATTCACTCATACATTGATTCTATTTACAACTGGCAGTAACAGCTGCCCATACCAATCAGAGTGTGCCCAGACAGTGTTAAATGGAGGTGGGAACACACTCAAAATGTGTTATTTATTTATATATTATTATAATCGGGATTTGTTTGGTCGTCTGACCACTAGGGTTGGGCAATATGGCTGAAAAATGTATCATGATATCAGGGTTTCATAATAGTCGATATCGATAATCATTGTTTAATTTTTTTGTTTTAAATATCTGAAATACTGCCAAACTGGTGACGTGACCTTTCCTATTTTATCCAAAGCTTCCTGTGGATAAAACAGGAAACTGTTTTTTTGTTTTGTTTAATTTTCAAGCATTTATAAGTCATGGTGGTGAAACCTGAAACTGCTACTGCACAAGTTACTCAACAGATTGTTGCTAGGTAACCAAAGGGTGAGTGAGTTAGTTGATGTCACCCACCTTGCTTAGCTGGCCGTGAGAGGTTGAGCGGCCAAAGCCTTTCCTCTGCCTACATCCCCCAGAATGCTGTGCAGCTCTGGCTCAGAGTTCAGTGAAATTATTGAGCATTCTATCAGAGGTATTTTCTATTATTATTATTTCTGATCATGTGTCTATCACAATATATATTGTTATTGATTTATTGCCCAGCTGTACTGACCACAGTCAATCTTGTGCTGGGCTGAAGGAACACCCACGGACCTGATGTGACTCGGTTTCAAGCTGCAGAGGTATTACCTAGATATCTCAGTAAAAAAAAAGAGAACATTATGTCACTGCCATCAACGAATTTAAACCTAATAAACAGCCATTTGAAGGAATAGATTAAAGACTGTAAATTTTCAGTAAGAATTAATAATAATTGCTTGCTGGACCTCTTTTTAATATAACACATATTCCCTCACAGCTCCGTCACCCATCACTTTGCTTGGATTGTTTTTTGCCAGCTGATTCTGCTTAACTGGTATTATATGTATTTTTTGTTGTACAATGTCTTGAGTCAATCACCTAACACCTAACTGTTTGGAACAACTAACAGCTGGGGGTGGGCGGCCTTTTATTTTTTATTGTTAGAGTCTTTGTGCTGACACTGATCTCTGTGAAGTCACACATTACTTATTCACCTTCTCCCCTCTCATTTAGTGTCTCTTAAATGTATAAATAAACACCTCAAGAGTTTTGTTGTAAAAAAAAACCTTCCACAACATGGAATATAGGTCGTTTTCAAACCTGATTTATTATCTAAATAATAACGAAGCTCAAGTGATTTAATATACTTGTGATGTTACCGAAACACAGCAGACCTCATAGCTACCGTTCAACTGACAGTTCAGTGAATAACATGGATAGATGTCTATTTGTATGTAAACCAGGCAACTGAGATATGATTGCTGGGGGCAAATTTTAATGCCAGATGTGAACAGTTGTTGCTTGCCCTGTCTATTTATATCTGAATGAGACAGTATGCTTGTTATTAGCAGATCTGAACAGGTTGTTTGAGCTATTGATAACTTATTTAGGATGTTATGTGAAAATGAGGTTACAACAAAAGTGTGCCAGCTATTGTGTGTGGGTTGAGCTCAAAACTAATCTGCTCTAAATATCTACAAAATATCAGATAATGTATGCAATAAATACCAAGTGTTTACATACATTATATTAACAGACACAAGCTTTCTGTCTGACAGTAAATTAAACTTGGCAGTCATAAACCTTTATGTACGTGCTATAAAACCAGAGAAAAAGAAGGGGGCACATGGAAAGATGTCATTTTAAACTCCAGAAGTCCACCATTGTACATTAAAACCCATGTATAAAAATGATATACATGTGCCATTTGTGCATAATGTGAGCAGTCATGCAAAATAATAACTGCTAGCCCTAAAAGAGCAATAAAAGTCATTATGTAACAATTGTGGCAAGGCAATGCAGGAAGCCTTCAATGTGTTAAGGAGCTGTTTAAAGGGTAGCATGGGGGCATGTGTGTGGCAGACGGTGAACAGCTTAAGTGACAACATTACCTTGGAGTTCGTATTGCAGTACTTGTATGTTAGTTGGTCCTTGGGGGTCTCGGTGAAGACTGATTCTATAAGCCTCCTGCTAAGTGTTTCTGTCGGCCTTACAGCGGCCCTCACACTCTTTTAGCTCACCGATGATACGGGAAAAAATTCAGCTCTAATATTATGGGTCCTTCTCTACAAATGACTCATTTTATCTTCATGCTGTGTGTGCTTGTAGAGTGATTAATTTCCATGGTTTGATTCCTTGAAATCTCTTGTAATAGCTTTGAGCATCAGCTTTTAATATGAGCAGCGTTTCAATCCTGTTACTTTGTGAGACATGAGATTAGACTGAGACATTACACATCAAGTTATATAAGGTAGATTTTCTTTACCATCTTTTTAAATGCTATTCATTAGATATTTCTTTTTTTTACCATGTTGATTTTTGGCTAACGATAAATCATTATAAATTTAAGTGCTTGCCTCAGCCCTACTGCAAAAAAGATGCCTTTTTTGCAGGTTGAAGGTTTTGTATTCCTTGTATTAAGGCACTCCTGAACCAGTGGCGATATCAGAAGTATCTTACCTAGAAGGGGAAAAACTGGACTGTTCCTCAATTATCTAAAGTTCTCTTTTCATGTCACAGTCCTTTATTTCTGTTAAATATGATGATTTTCTGCTTATAACTATCGCAAAGACAACATTTAGGAGTAAAATATTGCATCCAACCAATAAGACCAAAATATTTTTAATACAGAAAAAGCATGTTTAAAACCTCCTGAAAGGTTTTTATTTTCAAAAAGTACTTTTAATCTGACAAATGACCATCATTGGCACACATTTTCTTGTTTATATACAGTAATGAATTCACGTGTATTTTGAAAAAGATACTGAAAAAAACTTTTTAATTACATTATAATGTATAGAAATGCATGTTTATATTTCTTGCTTATCACTGTATCAAAATTACAATAAAAATGATAAATAATGTAACTATAAAATTCTAATACGATATACAATTTGTAATAATGTAGTAAAAATGTTTGCTTTTCTGTTTTAAAATAATTAGAATATAATAATAGTAATAATAATAATACTTTACGTTTACTATACTATAACAATCTCATACCAGTCCATGCCAACTCCATAAAGGTTAAACTGGTGTCCGAAACATGTTTTTAGAGCTAAAAATGAAAATCTTACCATCTTTGGTTCGTTGTGTTTGATTAGGGGAACCAGGTCAGATGGCATGACAGCATGTAGACTGTGTTATGATCCAAAGTTTAAAGGCTGAGAAGGTAATTTGACAAGCCTGTGGCCGTTCCTTTGGTTGCTGACCATGGCTGAAAGCTGTCAGCAGCTACATCCTGATAAACTTGTGGATTGCAATAAAAGACCTTGGTGTTCACTCATCTTGAAATCTGAACCACACTCTTGTCAGTAGGTCATGCTCGAACTTTAAGTTTTTAATTTGGGTGTGACAAATTAACTTTCTTTCGCCTCATCAGTCTACTTTTTCACACCACTTGTTAAAGATCCAATCTGTGTTCGGTCTTGTTCATGCTGTCTCAGTTTTCTCCAAGAGGATTACCCAGTGTCTGAGACTAGATATGGAAAGTGAGTCACACAGCAGTCTGCTGGATTCAGTGGAGCTTCTATTCAGCTCTAACATTTGACGTCCATCTCTGTTTACTGCCAGTAAGTACAGAGAAGTAGGACAGAAATAACTGTGCTGATATTTTATGTGATCTTCTGCATACTAAAGGCAAACGACCTCTGCTCAGGAGTCTGATTTGTGCAGGTTTGCCCTGGTCAATGAAAAGAGCAATAATAGCAAAGACTTGCTGTGACCATGGTCAAGTTTGCCTCTCCAGCATGCTTCACAGCAGCAGTGATATATTGTGAAATTATTGTGACCTTTCTGTCAGTCACACGTGTGTGGAAATATATCTGGGGCTCCTTAAAGGGATCATGAGATTCAATAGGTCTGTGGCATGTTTATGTTTTTCCATTTCACTCAGCAAGTATCAAAATATTTGCAATGAAAGTGCAGACGATATGGCTTGTGGTTGAGTTTTTTTTGTTTGTATATGGCTGCACCAATGTTTGTGCCTCTGTTCAGCTATAAAATGTAATGTGAATCTGTCTCAGCATGGGGGGTACCATCAGGGGGACAAAAAAAAAATCCAAACAGTCATCAATTTTCCTGTGGCAGAGGGGATTTCTCAAGCACTGTCTCCATCCTTGTGTCATCAATCATTCTTATGAATGCCAAAGTGGCCTCATGATGGGCTCTTTTCAGCGACTGTTCTGTCTGAAAGCTGCGAGAAACATTCTGCCCTGCAATTTATACACACAGAACCCTGCAAATTTATTGGAACCCTTGGTAAAGGTGGGTAAAAATGTATCTTTTATTGTAATATAAACATTTAAAAACACAAAAATTTCCCACACCACAATTAGTGGGAGCCAATCAATTCCCATAAAAGGGATGTACAGCACTTTACAGCACTTTTTCACATGTTATATTACAGCTGCAAACTTTCATGTATTTAATTTGAATGGATGTGACAGGCTAACAGTAATTGTGAAGTGGAAGGAAAATGAAATGATACATGGTTATCCTGTGTCATGTCGGAAATATGCCACCTAATCCATGTAAGACACCCAAAAGTGTTTAGACATTTTTACGTTATGTTTTAACCTCTTTTTACAAATACATACCTGAGAAGTGTGGTATGCATTTGTATTAAGAACATCTGTGAACATCAATTTTCCAGTCTTGCCACAGATTCTAAAAAGCAGTAATGTCTGAACTTTGACTGAGCCATTCTAGTACACGGATAAGGTCTTACATAAACCGTTTGATTGTAGCTCTGCTTGTATATTTAGGGTTGTCCTAGTGGTTGTCCAGCAGTTTTTTTTTTTTTTTAAAGATTTGCTTTGTATTTAGCTGGATCCATCTTTCCTTCAACTCCAACATTGCTAGGGAAAAGCATCCCCACAGCATGCTGCCACCACCATGCTTCACGGAGGGATGATGTGTTCTGGGTAATTATTAGGGTTTGCCTTCAGGCCAAGAAGTTCAGTTTTAGTTACATCTGATCAGAACAACTTCTTTGACCGGTTTTATGTGTGGCAAGCTGCAAACAAGACTTATGGCTTTCTTTGAACAGTGTCCTTCTTATCACTCCTCCATAGAGGTCAGATTTGTAAAGTGTACAACTACTGTTAAATTCCGTAAACTGGAATATTATTAAAAAGTTCATTTGTTTCAGTAATTCAATTGACTACCTTAAACACATTATATAGATTAATTACAAACAGACTGACTTTTCCAAGCCTCTATTCGTGTTAATTATGTTCATTTTCTGCTTACAGCTAATGAAAATGTGACATTTAAGATTAGAATTTTACATCAGACCAACAAAATAAATTTTTAATAAAGAAATATGGCCTTAATTAAAAGTATGTCTTCCAAAGGTTGTTATTTTTGAATGGTACTTTTAATCTGATAAATGAAAGATTTTTCCACTTGAGCTGTGAATCTCTGTAGCTCCAACAGAGTTAAAATGGACCTCTATTCTGCTTCTCTGATTAGCGCTCACCTTGCCCAGCCTGTCTGTTTAAGTGGACAGTCATATCTCAGGAGGTTAGAGTTAGGTTTGAGAATAGCATCATATGGCTCTTTCATACAAGAGTTACGTACTTTATTAGTTTTACATCAAAAGGCACAAGAAACTTTCCCTTTAGTAGCTGGTGCGCTTTTAAAAATAAGAATAGAAATAAAAGTGCAAATAAAGGACACTGTTACTGAAGTTTCTACAGAGTTTGTGTGGTTTCTTCACATCGCTGTTGCACAGTTGTTGCCTTTATGTATAAATTGGTTTGGAAATAATACCGCATGCACAGCCATAAAAAAATAATGTTTGTCAGACTCATTTAAGCTAAATCCTCACTGGTATTTTGAGCTACTGCTTTCTGTCAGCAACTGCCCAATTAAATTTGAACCTGCAGTTACTAAGAAAGGGATTTTTTTTTTTTATTCCTCCCAAAAAGAGCAGATATTAACACATTTGCAACAGTTAGTAATCCTGCTTTTAACCACTGTTGCCCACTCAACACAGGGCTGCACGCTTCATGTTTAATGTGACAAAAATAGAAGCTCGCTTACAGTCTGTTATCTCCTTCAACCTTACTCAATTTATGCAAGGATTCCATGCTAAACAAGTCAAAAAATAAAATTCCAGTTAAATTACAAATAAAATAGAATTGAAAATAATGAAGCTTTATGCTATTTAGGTAAGAAATATACATACCCTCATCGTTGTCATATATGTAATATTTATTTTGGGCTTTTTGATGATTTGTTTTTAAACATTTAATCTTTTTTTTTTTTTTTTTTTTTTTTTGCAGAATGGAATGATTGTGCAACATCCAAGGGCTGCAATGTTTACAAACTAGAATTTTATACACAATTTAAATTTATTGTGGATTTTCTCTAATCCAAACACAGTCAAAATTATGCATACAGGCATAGTTGCAGAGAAGAGAAATACTTTTTTTTTTTTTTTAGATTTCTTTGGCACTAGCAGCCTTTATTGAACACTAAATTGACAGTAAATAGGGTGGAGAGAGAGGGGGAAGACATGTAGCAAATAGTCCGAGAGCAGGGAATCAAACCCAGGACAACCACATCGATGACTATGACTTCTACACATGGTGTGCACGCTCTACTAACTGAGCTATCCGTTGTCCCAGCTGCATGCTTTTTTGAAGCCATCAACACAGTTCTGGCTGGACATTTGACCACTTTATTGGTAGAGTTAATTCCTTTGAAATTAGAGGATTTTGTAACATCGACCAGGCTATTAATATTAATTCACAAGTTTTCAATACAGCAGTGATGAAGTCCATTCCACAAGGTCAGTATTAGCCTGCCTCCGTTCCAAACATTGTATTTGTTTGAAGCAATGTCCTGTTGCAATACACCAGGACCTGTTACAATACTATTTAAAGATCGTCCTACATTTTCCTCACCTTGACTCCTTCAAACATACCTCATTATTAGGCAAATAGTTTATTCTTTGTCTCGTTAGGGCTTTCTCCAGATGCCATTTGGAGCAAAGACTACCTTCTGGCCAGCACCCTCTCATCCCTGGCTGTCTGTAAACTTGCTATACTGTGAACAGTGACATTAGTGTTTGAGCAGTTTTCCGTTTTTGGCAGACTTAAGGTCCTGACCATTCAAACCAATTTCTTTTAATCTGAGGTCGACAGTTTGGGTCACATAGTTGAACCTTAATACGTCTGGGTATTCCAACAGGACAGTGATCCAGAGCACACTTCGAATCTTGTTTTGGAAGGCTAACTTTAGGATTCCTGAATGACCGTCCCTAAGCTCTGACCTTAGCACTAACACCTGCCAGTTTAAATGAACTCTGTTAATTCTATTAAGAAGAGTGGTCAAAAATACAGTCCAAATTCTACTAGGCCTTTTTTATGGCTACAAAAAGCATGTAGCTTCTCTGCAACCTTGCTTTAGGGCATCTATCCACATATTAATGGGGTATGTGTATGTATTTATTGTTATATTATGACACTGCATCGATTAGAAAATATTCACATTAATTTGAAACAAAAATTGCTGAACATATATGTTCATATGTAAATATTTATAATGATTGCACTCTGGAAAAAGAACAGTTCAAATGCATCATTGAAATCATATAATCTATTAAAACAAAGAAATGTATATTCTTTGCTGTCAAAGACACCCAGGTACTGGATGTAAGCTTCTCTAAAATGAGTAGAATAATTGTTCAGACATTTTTGGCTTCTCACTCTCCCCTGATGTGGGAATACTTTGATTCTTATTGTTTATTTATTCCTAAAAACTCTACAGAATTCCCAGTGGTTTTCTTCTTTTCAACCCGTTCACTGATCAGCACTTTCTGAAAACAATCCTCCTGATCATTGTCTGGTTTTTATTGACTTTAGAATCAATATTTGGCATATGGCTGCAAGTTGGTTTTCTGCCCCTCCCCAACTTCTCTTGTACTTCTTCAAACCTGGCCATCATGGAACAAAGCCCCCTTCAAATTCCTCGTTGTATCTATCTATCTTTAGCTACTTGCTGCCAGTTCTGTCTTGTTGAGAACGTCTGACTAGACGTGAGGTGAAACCAGAGTGGATTGGATGTTTCCTTCACATTGATTTTGAAGATGTTTTGGGGTGTTTTTCTTTCTTTCTTTTTCTTTTTCTTTTTTTTTTTTTTGCACCTTAATGCAGGATTTTTGCAGTCTCTTAAGATTTAATAGCTAATTCTTATAAACGTATCCATTAATCATGAGTTGAAGATAATAAATGTAGGTCTTTTAAACTACCAGCAGCTGCTACCTGTAATACACCAGTTTGCCATATTCCATTTTGCAAACTGATATGAAGAGTGGCTCCCCTTCTCACTTCTCATCCCTGTGGGGTGGGGGTGTCGGGGGTTCTTCTCGTTGTGCTCCCCACATAGATCAAATATCCACATTGAACTTCACAAGCATCCACTTGGGTTTTCATTACATAACTCATCAAAGGCCAGACATATTGCTACATATGCTAATTTTGTTGTGCTTGTCACTCCAAAAAGTGACGCACATGGCGTTGGGGAATTCTATACATTAATCATAATAGTAATTATATCAGGACACCTTTCACAAGGGCAAATAAAGCACATAAATATTTCATCACTATTACCCTCAAGGTCAAATGCACTGTATATGTTGGTTGTATATTTATGTTCCTGCCAATAGTAAATTGAGGTTTTAGCATATTTTGTACCTGCTATATTACCATATTTAGACCCTTTGGGTTCTTATTTTAATAGGCATTTTTAAAATGCCAGAATTTGATAAAAGTCATATTTCCATTTTCCAAAAGCAAATGTAACATCTTCTCAAAGTCAAAGTTTGACCTTTTAGTACCGTGAGACAAATATGTGGTATAAATTCTCATTAACTTACAAGCATAACATGTTTACTTATAACTGAGAAGCTAGTTAGGTAATATCCAAACTAATAATTAAGAACTAAAAATACTTAAATTGACTATTCTCTATGCAAACTTTTTATTTCTTAAATGAACTTAAGAGACAAACCCAGAAGTTTTTGTTAAAAATATAAACATATGACTAGATTTAGAAACAATTAAAATGCTTTTTTGCATTTTGTCACATTATAAACAAAAACTTAAGTGTTTTATTGACATTTCTTTATGATAAACAAAGACAAAGTGGAACATAATTGTAAAATACATGACTTTTTTCTAATTAAATCTGAAAAGTGTGGCGTGCATTTATATTCAAGCCCTTAATAAATATAATCTGGTATGACCAGTTACCTTCTGAGGTGAATTAATATCCCAAGCTTTGGAGAGAGTGTGGCACAAGTGCAAACCAACCAAGACATTGTCATCCACCTAAACTGACAGGCTGGGTAAGAGGAGCATTAATAAGGGAAGCAGCCAAGAGACTTAACAGTGGAGGAGCTTCACAGATCCATAGTTCAGACACCTGTTAGAGGCTTTAAGACTGGTGCAAACATTCAGCTTCCAGTAGCAAAATGACAACATAGACAGAGCTACAAGGGAATGGATTAGATCAAATAATATTCCTGTGTTAGAATGACCCTTTTCAAGTCAAGACCAAAATACATTTGAGAGTGTGTGGCAAGAATTAAAAATTGATGTTCAGAGACATCTCTATCCAATCTGACTGTGCTTGAGCTATTTTGCAATGAGGAATGGGCTGAAAATTTATTCTGTAGATGTGCAAAGGTGGTAGAGACATTCTAAAGTTTTAAAGCTGTAATTGCAGGAAAAGGTTGTTCTACAAAGCTCTGACACAAGACGGCTGAATGTAAATGCAGACTGCACCTTACAGGTTTTCATTTGTAAAAAGTGCGAAACCATGTATCATTTTTCTTCCATTTCACAACTAGTATTCTAGCACATAAAACCCAGATAAAAAGCATTGAACTTTGTGGTTGAAACGTGACAAAATAAAAAGAAATGTCCAAAGATGATGAACACTTTTGCATGGCCCAGTGTGTTGACTTGAAAAGCAATGTCTTAAAAATCCTCTTTAATATGTTGTCTGTGCACTCAGTATTTTTTGCATGCATTTTTCAAATCTGGTACTGACACATTTAAAATACCTCTGCATAAAAACACCCTGTTGTTCAGCACTGTGTTGATGCTGTTTTTACTACATTTTTATCCTTGTTGCAATGGCATGTTGGGGTGGATTATTATGATATATGTTCATAGAAAAAAAATAATGGTACATTTGCTAGGAGCATATAGCTGTTCCAAAAATCTTTATTCCTGTCCCTTTTTTCACTTCATGCTGAATCTCTGGAGAGTAAAAAAAATACTGTCATACCATTGTACTTTGCTGCTTTTATTGTAGACTTTTTCATATCAGTGAGACTCCCTTTCCTCTTGAATATGTCCTTATTCACCCAAGGACATCTACCCATTGAAATGTTCTCCTCCCACTTATATAAAACATGAACAGGATTTTCATTTTGAATTCTGACATGCCTCAAAATGTGATAAGAATATATGCATTTAATTTTGATTGAGGCAAGTGCTAATTTGAAGAAGGAACTTGGCTATTCAGTCAAGAAAACCCTCTTGAGACATTAATATTACTGAATGTGGGGAATAGATAGTGTTAATATACCATAAGACTATAGTCACAGACTTCACCACAGTTTTGTTCTATTGTTTGTGTTGGCGCAACAAAAATCCAAAATAAAAATATGTATTTACCAAATATTTTAGTATAGTTTGTCTTTGGCTTTGTAGATGTGAAAATATTGTAATGATGACTAATTAAGACTTGTAATGCTAAAGAACAATGCTAAATGGACAGAATTACTTCAAGCAGACAGTCAGCTGAGCTTTTTATTACTGTACTTACTTTATTTAACACAATATGATGTACGGCTGAAACAAAAATGTCAACATTTGATGTGCAACACCAGCATTATTGCTTTAGACTGAGTCACATTTTGTCATGTTCTGTACTCTTTGGATTTTTGTTTCTCTGTACTTATTTATTTTCCTGGTTAGGTCTCAGTTTGAGTATTTCAGTTTATTTTAGATTATGTTTATTGTCCTGCGTTTTAATTAGATCAGTCTTGTTTTGATTTGTACTTTAGTTGTCTTTTCTTTTCTTTTCTTTTCTTTTCTTGTTCCTGTTACTTCCCTGTGTCTAGTTATCCTCAGTTACTGTTAGATTCTTTTCTGTGCTCCCCTGTTACTCTCTCTCGCCCCCTGTTGCCACTCTCTCTCTCTCTCTCTCTCTGTCTCTCCTCAGTCTCCCTCACTCATTCCCCACACCTGCAAACGTTTAGTTAATCAGCCCCAGCCATTGTTCCAGCAGGCACTCCTCATAGTATTTAAGCTCCTTTCCTTTCTCCCGCTCCTTGCTGGTTCCTCCTGTTATGCTACCTGTTGTGCTACCCACCTTTTCTGGCTGGTAGTAACCTGTTTACGTTGCCAGAGTTCTTCCCTGTTGTGCTCATGATTTTGTTCCCTGGATTCCTGTTTTTGGTTTTGCTCTCGCTCCCTGCTTCCCCTGTGGCTTTTGTAAGTTTTTTTTTTTTTATTATTATTTTTTTTATTTATTTTTATTAAATATTCAAGAACTACTCTCTGACTCTCTGCATTTGGGTCCACAACTACAACCACAAACCCTGACAGATTTGCAGTCCCTTGGAAGGCAGAAATACAGGTACATATAAAAATTTTGACTATCATGAAAAAGTTCATTCTGTGTTTTGTCATTCATTTCAGAAAGTGAAAACTCTTATGTATATTCATTACACAAAAAGTGAAACATTTTAAGCCTTTATTTCTTGTAATTTTGATGGTCATAGCTCACAGATAATGAAAACCCAAAATTTAGTGTCCCAATTTGAATATAACAGTAAAACAGAATATTTTAAACAAAACAAAAAAATGCTTCTGAAAAGTAGGTTAATTTCTATGCAGTCAATACTTGGTTGGGACTCCTTTTGACAGCATCCCATAGATTCTCTAAGGGGTTCAATTCAGATGAGTTTGCACCAGCTTTTGGTACCTTTGACAGTGTGATCAGGTGCGAAGTCCTGCTGGAAAATGAAATCAGCATCTTCATAAAGCTTGTCAGCAAGAAGAAGCATGAAGTTCTCTTAAATATCCTGGTAGATGTCTGACTGTAGATTTCAGAAAATGCAGTGGACCAAAACAAGCAGATGACATGGCACCTCAAATCATCACTGATTGTAGAAACTTCACACTGAACTTCAAGCAGTCTGGATTCTGTGCCTCTCCACTCTTCCTTCAGACTCTGGGCGCTTGGTTTTCAAATGAAATGTAAAATTTACTTTCATCTGAAAAGAACACTTTGGGCTACTGAAGAACTGTCCAGTTCTTTTTCTCCTGTATTTCCTTTTTAACTCAGGCGAGATGCTTCTGACATTGTCTCTGGTTCAGGAGTCACTTGATGCAAGAGATGACGTTTGTCGGATTCGTCTGTGCGCTGTGGCATTTGATCCACTGATTCCCTACATTCAACTTTCTTTGAATATACTTGGATGCAGCACTCAATGAAAAACCAACTTCTTTAACAATGTTCTTTTGTGGCCTAATTTATTGATTAAGGTGTGACACCATAAGTTTCCCGTATTTAATTTTTCCACAATATTCAAATATAAAAACCCATTGAACTATGGGTTTTTGTTTGTTAATAGAAATAAAGGCCTAATATATTTCAATCTGTTTAATGAACTTGTATGTTGTATGAGTTTCACTTTCTGAAATAAGTAACAAAAATATTGATATTTTTCATGATATTCCAATTTTTTGAGATTTACCTGTAAAACAGACTGCATGAAGAACATGTAACTATGGAAAAAAAAAATGTAAAAAGAAACAGAACCCATGTTTCTGTTAATTATGAATTATGTATATTTTAATTGGTTCTTTTATAACATGTACGGTAGCTAGCATTTACCATGCAGATTTTTTTTTGTTTGTTTTTTTTGTAAAAAACACAAATTATTTTTTCCTCTGGAAAATGTTTACATTTTGCCTTTTAAATTGATGTACATAAATGTTAAATACTTGAATTAATAAAAAAAAAAAACAATGGTAAATTATATCAAAAGATAAATGCATTAATGTATCATCCATCTACCTACCAGTCCATCTTTATCTGCTGTTACAGATTTTAGCCACTCCAATTTCTGTTTGAGAACCAATATAAGGAGATAGAATAACAACATTAAGAGTAGTTTTTCTAGCTTTCCTGCCGTAAAAAAAAAAAAAAAAATTTAATTATTTATGTAAGAAGCAGAGGCAATGCCCCAGTACTGTGTGAGAAATCAGTTTGCTGTAAAAAAAAAAAAAAAAACTGTTTTACTATCTTAAAAACAAAGACAATTGATTTTGAGCTTGTCAATTTATATCCTATTAAAGACTAACACGGTTAGCATTATAAAAGCAATAGATCTTCTTGTGATTTTCAAAAGGCTGCCAACAGTTCACAACACATCCAGCATGTTTTATGACAGTTTGTCAAAAGGATAACACAGAGCAACTTTATTCCCTGCTGAAAGTCTTTCTCACTCTTTCCCCATCCTAAATGAAAGGTAGATATATCTGTTCATGGAGTAGATATATTTTAAATAGCTTCGTTCATCGCTGTATGTCCTCTGACTTGATTTTTAAACTTCTCCCTCATACTGAAACAGGCTATCTTTGATTGTTCTTCCCATAATAACTGCATCTATGCTAAGGAGTACTGTGGTCAGCACAGCCTCGTAGCTCTTAGTATGGTGCTGTTTTTGAGCTTCCAACCGGTTACCAGTCAGGTCCGATCAAGCTGAAAACCATCCAGTTGAGGTCACCAACTGATTTCATTGTGCATCTCTACCCTTAACTCCCTGAAAGTTAGACATCATTAACCCTTTTAACTACTGCTTACTCCTCCTTCTCTTGCCAATCCATAAATATAATTCTTTGACAGCCTGACAATTACACACTGCATTCAAACTGCAGCCTGAAAAACTTGCTATAACTCTCACCAGGTTGCCGTTTCTCACCTTTTTATTTTTTCAGGTATTGTTCAGATGAAAGACAAAGTTGTCTTTTTTTCCTTTTTAACAAATTTGGCTTGGAGGGCCATCTCATTCTCAAACACTTAATTAGTATTTCTATAATATGTCAGTTTGACTTTTTCCTGTAAAACGTCAATCAGTCTTCATTCTTGCTTTCTGCTGAATGAATGCTTCATCACATTTGCATCAATGCAACAAATTCATACTGTATCGCAATTGATCAAATTTCCATGAGAATGGAATTGCTTCAAATGCTATTCTTTAATGCGTAGGACTGGCCTGTCATTTAAAGTTATTCTTTTGTGTTGTTATTTCAGAGGAAATTATTTAATTTTAAATATGGTGTTCTTGTCGTCTTGATTATCCATCAGTTCATGGGAATGTACCAGTGAGCTCCAGAGAAAAGACGATGAAACTGACACACTGCATACATTCTGCATTCAAATTACTGCTGTGAATGCCTTGGATGTCGAACTGAATGTGGAATTAGTTAACATTAACATTCAGCTAATGGCCCGTGCTTCAGAATTACAGTACACTTTGTGTGCCTACTTTGAAATATGCTTGTTTCTTCTTTAGTTTTAAATGACTGGGACCTTTTAACTCTAAACTTAATTTGGATTTAGTACCATGGGGAAACAAGTGAGCTACAACTAGTCTGTTTAGGCTCAGATCTAACGAGCCCCATACTGTGTATAATTTCTACACGACATGATCATAATGCCAGAAACATGTTGCATATTCATTTATTTGTGCAGAATTCTTGCTTTTAAACCAAATTCATTAAATATTCTCTTCATGCATTTGAAAACTTCCTCACAGATAGTCTATTGATCCTAACCCCTACAGCCAAAGTAGGTGGATATTAATTTGCTTGTAACAGCTTATTTTCCCTTATTTATGTTTGTGCATTCAGTGTGTTTTAAATTCTGAGGTTTAAGTAACCATGGTCAAATGATTGCTGAATTAATTTCACATTTTGTAATCATATATTAATGAGAATAAGATTATCTGGCAATTGTGTGATCTAAAAGGAGAAGATTGCAGTAACAAAGTCAGAGTAAATGTCTTTTTATTCTGTTTATCTCTGTAGGTTTACTTGTTTTGTGATTAGGTTTCTTATTGTATGTCTGTAGTTGTGCATAACACAGTCGCTATTTTTGTTGACCTGTCTATTCAATTTGCATCTTATTTCACTCTGCGTACCTCATATTTCCTGCTCTCAAGTTTACTCTTGCAAAATTGCAGATGCGGTTCTTTTAAGATTTTTTTGCAGTCGTGGACCTTATTGAAACGTAAATTGACAGGAAATAGGGTGGAGAGAGAAGGAGAACACATGCAGCAAATGCCACGAAACAGGGAATCGAAGTCAGTACGACTGGGTTGGTGCACGTGCTCTACCAATTGAGCCACCCAGTGGTAGTTCACTGCTCAAGACACAACAAAAAGTACATTTTTAACCATTTGTTTGTGTCACTTTATATACACCAGTAGGGCAGAACATTTTAAGATTTCAGAAGGTGTTTAAAATTAGACAGTGACAAATAAAGTTCACAATGTAGCATATTTCTGTTGTTTAGAAGTGGATTGAAGGTTGACATTACACTTAAAGGGATAGTTAGGGGTTTTGATGTAAGATTCTTTCAAAAAGTTTTAGCCAGTTACATTCTTAACTACTTGTATGTTTTTAAGTCTATATTATTTTTCCTCAAAGCGAAAGGTAACAGGGATTCTCAGCTGGGCTCAGTTCACATTGGAAGTTGACATAGGAGGAGGTGCATCATCAAAGATTTTCCAATGTGAAATATGTACTGAAAACAGAATGTGTTTCCGATAAAAGCAACTTTTTGTAAAAAGGAAGTGGAGTGTATGGATTGTGCTACTGCCCAGAAACCATTTTATTCTCTCCTTGTTGCCTATGGCCACTTAAACTGTATTTTACAATGGCTGATTTCCAAAAAGTCTGCTCTCATTCACATATTTTAACAATTTAACTCAAAAGTAGTCCAAGAAGGAATCGCTTTGTGACCGTGGTCACCTTTAACCCTCTTATCAGATCAGCACAGATTGGATTTGCCAGCAGTTTTTTTTGTTTTGTTTTTGCTTACTAATCTCTTATTGATCAGTCATAAATCCACAGTAATGGTGAAAAACAGCCAAAAAGTGAGAGTTGAAGTCGTCGAAGACAAAATCACTCATTCTTCGAACATTTTTTGTTAATTCTACAACTATTTAAAAAAAAATCAAAATTGAGTCAGCCCAACATGATGTTCTTCTTTAAAAAGTCTTTTTTTTTTTTTTTTTTTTTTTTTTTTTTTTTTTTTTTTTTTTTTTTTTTTTAGCTAACAGAACCTTTTAGTCATTTAAATTAAATACATCTGTTCTTTCACCTGCTTACCAGCAGGATGGTTGTGGAAAAAAGTTAAAACTTGCTTATCTATGCATATGCATCTTTGCTCTATCTCCAACCAAAAATATAAAAAATCTGGCAGCACAAAAAACCTTTGTGTGTTAGCTCATTTTAAGGGTTGGAGCTCGAACCTTCAGTTAATATTAACTGAAGTTTCAAGCTTCAACCTTAAGTTAACATCCTTATGTATAAAGCAAAGCCAAAGGCAGCTCAGTCAAGCTTAAAGCAATGGGAGACACATACCTAAATTACTAATAATGGTCCTCATAAAGCTGAACTGTTTCCTTTGTGCGCACATACAGAGATACTTAACAGACACCCTTGAGTGGAAATCCTGTGGCTTTTCATTCATGAAATATCTAGAGGTTGGCCCTGAAAATTTTTTTCTTTCAGTTCCAAACAAAATGCTGTTAAATGATGTCAAAATGAGCAAACTTCTCTACATGTTTCTCATTGAAAAAAACAGCGTTGTTCAGTTTAGAGTTCCCAGAAGTGTGCTCCTGTCATAAACGTATTTGTGCGTCAAACGGCTTATACAGCATTGGCATGCCCAAATATTGTACTTTTCAGAAAGGAGTTGGTTTTTTACTGCACAAGGAAAATAGATGGCATTAAAAGGAAAGAACACTATGTGGAAACATTGAAGCAACATCTTAATGCATTAGCCAAGATATTATAACTGGTGCACAAGTTGTTCTTCCTATAACCTTGAAACATATCACAGAATTAGCTACCCAGAGTCCTCAGAAGAAAAAAACTCAAAGTTTTGCAGAGGTCATCATAAAGCTCTGATCTCAGTCCCACAGAAAGTTTGTAAGCAGAGCGGAAAAGATGTGTGTGAGCAAGGTGGCCTACTTAAACCAGTTCTGGCAGGAGGAGTGGGCCAAAATTCCAGTAAATTGTGAGTAGCTTAAGGATACCCAAAACAGTTTGCCTAAGTCATTCAATTCAAAAGGCTGTTCTACCAAATACTAAAAATAGGTATGCCAACTAAGGAATTTGTAGAAAGTTTAAACAAATTCTTTCAAAAATTATCTCTTTATTCTGGAATTTAGTAAATAGAAATTATCTTGTTAATCCTAACTGATTTGAAACAAAATATATTTAATTTAATCAGATGGTTTTGAAAAAAATCATAAAGTGAGCAAAAAATGGTTGTCTTTCTATACAGTGTAAATATGTGGTTTAAACTGAAACTAAAAAGCACAGTCCTGCTAAACGGCAACTTGGTCAGTTCCAGGTTACGTCAGTACTTAGTTTTGTAAGCAGTCAAGGAGTTAAAGTTGAACATTAGCAGAAAGGTCGCTTGGACTCATTCACTTAACCACCAGAGGCTTCCTATAAAGATGTAATGGGTATTACATCAACTGATAGAGGTCATTTATTGGACTGGTAACATTTGAAACAGACACTGAACCATATATTGGATTCAGAACTTAAATGTTAACCAAAGGCAACCAAATTCCCAGCTTTATATCCTTGCAAATTGGTATTGGAAAGAAGAGGAAAGCTGGACTGACACACCCAACATTGATCTCATAAGGGCTGAGAGTGGCTTCAACTGTGACTCCATAAAAGGCTTGTCAGGGAGGACCAAGGGACACAGCAGATGGTAGAGCACATATGCTGTGGGTCTCTGCGGCCAGGCACTCTGAGGAATACTTCAGAGAGGTGGCCTACCTTTGCTAGTTTATGCACAGGACACTTTGAATCAACCTGAGTCACAAGATTGTTTACACAGTACAACCCTGTCACAATGTCATGATATAGACATAAAGATCTCTTTAATTTTACATGTGGTGGACAGCAAAGAACTTTAAAAACAGACCCAGGTATGGAGATCTTGTGTTTGATAAAGCTTATGGGGGTAGCTTGTAGTATCTCAGGGGGTGTTCTGAAAATTTAACAGGCATTTTCCTCTAAAAATATACAAAAGATTACATACCCAGATAGCAAAATCCAGTTAAAACATTTAAATTATGTCAGGCAGACACATTTGATCTCCATTGATTTGCGAATCTGAAACCAAAACTAAAACTGTGATTATTTTTGATGCTCTCTATCTATCTAGAAACTACTTAGAAGCTAGGAATAAATTTTTTTTTTTTAGCTATCAACAAATATCGGTATTACTTACTTGAAACACTAAAAAATACAGTTGCGAAAGATTTTTAAATAAGGAATTTTCTCTTACCATAAAACGGTGAACACTAAGAGGCACCACATTAAAGAACTGTTGAAAGAAAGTGAACTGTCACATTAAAAGAAATCCCAAATATATAGTTGGGGAATTCACAGTGCAGTGCAAATTCCTTCTTTTTTTAGAACAGTTTTGCATCTGCTGTTTGATTTATTTTCTCCAGTTGATTCACAAAGCAATTTGCACTAAATACAAGCTGGAGCATATGTCCCGATCAAGTTCAGTAGATGGGAGGATTCTGCTCCTGCTTTTTGCATCAGGTCACAGTCATTCTCTCTCCTGCTACAAGCATAGCAAACACCACTGTGATTTAAGTGATCTAAGACAGAGGAAAAAAATAACTAAATTAAAAAAAAAAAAATTTTATTGAGCAGACAACTCCAGAACCTGACATGACGAAATCCTTAAAAGTTAAAAATGAACCTGATTATTACATTACTTATGTAGTCTATACAAATATACTGTTCAGATATGTAAATATAGGAAGATAAAAAAGAAACATGAAATTACATTCCTTTAATTTGACTTTATAAATAGGAAAATGCTTCTTAGTACTTGGACGTACCACAGTGACGTCCAAGTACTAAGACAAGCTCTAAGATCTCTTAGTAACCTCTGGGTGTTGAGCATCTTTAGTAGGGCCCTATGAAATCCATTTTATTGTTTTCCAAATTCCGTTTTCTTTTTCCCAAATTCCACTTTTTCCGTTTTTATTTTTCTGAATTCCATTTTTTCCATTTCGACCATGTTTATTAACCTCAAAATTATGCATTTTTGTTGTGAATGACAAATTGAACAAATCAATAGCGAGAGGTCAACATTTACTATTATTCTGTTTCACAAACGAAACAAACTGCTGTGTTTCAACAGAAGATGGGTTTTACAAGGTGTCAAAAGTATTTCCCTCGAATTTTTTTTAAAGAATTCAAACATTATGTGCAAAACTAAGAATCTTGTTAACATAAAAGAAAATCTCAAAATCTTCCTTTTTAAAAATGCTTTAGTTGAACTGTACACCAAAATATTTGTCACATAGAAAACCTGCAAAAAGTAAAAGGTTGTGCACACTTCTATAACAATTAGGACCTTTGTTCATTTTTAGTTCTTCCATCTGTCACAGACATAAAGCAAAGACAGTCAGTGATTTTGTGTGCTAACTTTCATGTTAGTGCAACTGCAGGCCCCCGATTTTTGGAATATCTGATTTGGGACACAGAGCAAGAAGCGCCTTCAGCTCTCGCTTTTACTGATTTATTTAAATGTTCCAGAGTTAGCAGATGTGAGTGGCTGCAGCTAGCTAGCTTCTTTTCCATGTTTCTGAGTAGTAGTCATATCCTTGCGCCTTCAGTCAACCGGATGCTGACAAAACAAACAGAAAAGTTTTCTCCTGTTTCACAAAACTCGCTGGCCCTGAAGCTTGTGGTATGCTTTGAGTTATTTATTTTTTGGGGAAAGATGTTTTTGTTTCAGAGAGTTTATTTCACCATGGCTGACCGATTTATTCTGTCTGTCTGAAGAGGAGAGCTGAGTAAAGGCCCGCCTGAGCAGGTAACAGGAGGTACAGGAGCTCCAGCGGCTAAAAACCACAGAAACGACGGTATATCCTTCCCTTCTCGCTGATATATGGAGCCCTTAAAGGGACATTAAAGGAAAAAATACAAAATAAACTTTTCTTATGTGCACCAGTGGCAGTATTTTTGTGCGCACCACATACTTCGTGTGCACTAAATATGTGGTGCGCACAAGATACTATCTCATATGCACAAGAAAGTTTATTTTACTTTTTCCTTCAATGTCCCTTTACTGGCTCCATAGATATAAGCTAATTCCATGAAATTCTGCATTTTATTGTGAATTCTGTGTTTATTAAGTTCCACATTTTCTGCGTCACAGAAATGATAGGGCCCTACATTTGGAACATTCCACTGTCATAGGTTTTGGATTCAGTATTTAAAAAAAGCGGTATGAGTTATACACAATGTTAACTGGTTATTTGATCAGATGAATTATTTGAAAAAATATCAGGAAGACCTAAGTACAAGAGAAGATCAATTTTACCTTCTGTGACAGCCATGTCTCATTTTTAGCTTACCTTGTAGCACAGCAGATTGCTATTGGTTTTTGTCACACAAAAGCAAATTTAAAACAGAAATGAAATAAAAAAAAGGCCCGTTTGTTGATATTCCAAGACCGGATGTGGTCATTTTGTAGTCACACAAGAGCCCCAATGGGGGGAAAAGATTCCGGCTGCAGGACCTTCTCCTTCCAGCATAGTCATTTAGCCAAATTAAAAGCTATTGGAAATATATAATCAATTATTTCTCCATAAATTTTTAACATAAAGAGGAAAATGAATTAAAATGAATAGAAATTGGTGGATCACATCAGTCCAGCATAATAACCCAGCATTGATTTGAAATCTTTTGGTTACATGATTTGGAAGCTGTTGAAGAATAGTCCATAATTTTTACATACATGTATTAATAATTAATAATAAATAGGAGATCAATGAAATTGTCATTAAAGCAGGCGTGTCTCGTTAGTCCAGAATAGTAACAAATTCAGCATTGTTTCTCATAGGACACCTAGAAGTTACTGATTTTTGGGGGTCTTTTTGACCAACTGGAATTTGTTGATGGCCCCTAAATGAACCACTGCGTTCTGGAGTGAGTATACTAAGTTTCTGTAACTGTAACAGCACCTGGCATGAAAAGCCATTGTTGCCTGTAGGGAATCATGGAGAGAATGTCTGTCAAATATCCAACTTAAAACTATCTTTATTGCGGGAGTAAAACCACTATGAGAGTAAAACCGGGCATTCAGAGAGAAGGAGGAGGATTATCCAGTCTAAATAGTTTGAGGGTGGAGTAGGACGTCCAACACCGACCACTATCCGAATAGGGCGGGATCAAATCTGTTCTTGGATTATGAACAAAGCAGGCCATATTTCTTTTGTGTTTTAAACTAATTTTATTTTTTGCCATCCAAAATAGAAAATGAAACTCAAATCATTTTTCATATTTTGCTCATTCCTCTTTGACACTGAAAAAGAAGACCACTTTGTATTTAAATTTTTGTATTTTAAAACAAAAATCAAATAGCTGCTTGTTTCTTGTTTTTTAATACCCATTTCTAAAAGGAAAATCAAATGACCAAAAAAATACACTGACCCTTCAAGCAATTTGCTTTGTATGAAGCTTACATAAATATACATAGAAATGTATATGTAGATTCATCCATCCATATCCATTTACCGTGCAGTGTCATGGTGTAGCTGGCCCCTATTTCTGTATATGTATTTCTGTATATCTGGTGAATGGCAGATACTTCAATCCAGCTAAATTCATTTAGTGTCATTTTAATCCTTAAGATCTTATAAGACAACCAGATCCAATTCAAAGCATTACTGAAAGAAAACCAATTTTTGTAGGAAAAATGTATATTAAGAAATCCTTTTTGGCTTCCCTTAGCATTAGCTGATTGACATCAGTTGCATTCTTAAAGATACAAATGTGACAGGATGTAATTACAGCGTTTTATGACAGTTTGCATAGGTTTAATGAATGCCTGAGAACATGAATTCCCTTGTTTCATTAAAACTAAAATAACAAATACATTTTTATAGCTTTGGTGCATTGTAGAATAAGTGGTAAAACATTAGTATGCATTAAATCTGCTGCTGCTTTGGTATTAATATGTTAATAGAAGTAGGATCTGCTTCTCAGTATGAATGTTAAACACATTGATCAGAGCAAATGGAAGCATTGCTCTGCTCTGTTAGTCATGGACAAATAGACAATGAATTTTGGGCCTTTTGTTTCAGCCTTACTGTCCTTTTGATATTGAATGACTTGCCAAAGGCCAGTTTTGAGATGAAACCATTAGTTGGAACTCCCCTCAGCTACTATACTTGGTTTTGCTAAGAAATATAGGCAATTTATCTGGGAAAACATTTTGTTTTGATAATGGTATTCAAAACCCCCTTCTAGCCTCCTTGGATCGTAATGTTTTGTTCATTTTTTCCTTTTTAAAGGAGAAGACATGAATTAAAGAAACACATACAAAGATTTAAAGCTATGTAATAACTTCATCATTGGGAGGATAATAAAATCTTACACTCTTATAATAAAAATATGAACTCAGACTAGTTTCTCTAGCTATGTGCAGGATAGTTGATAGAAATTAACTTTTTATGTAAGTCACATAAGGGTGTAAGCGGAGAATGATTAAATATTCTAAAATGGAGCAAGTGGAACTTTTTCTGGCTGATAATGTTTGTTAGGAGACCTATGGACATGCTACGACTAATCTCTAACTCTCGACCAAAAAAAAGCTATGCCAGAGAAATGGTCTATATTGTCTAAGTGCTTTCAAGAGATTTCGGTGTTTCATTCCAGGCATCTTCAGGTAAAATTGAGTGAGTTCTGCTAATAGTTTTCTTTCTTTTCTTTTTTTTTTTTTGAGAGTACATATAGCAGCCTCCATATTTCTTTGCTCAGATGTGTAGGAAGACTTAAAATAATTTCTGCTTTTTTTGCAATAATGTACTCTGACTTTGAAAAATTTTGAGTAGCTCTGCAAGAGTATTCTTTGGAATTTTTTGGGAGGTGCAGTGTCATTTCTAATCCAAACATGATGACATTCAAACAGTTATATCGTCTGACCATATTACACCCTCCCAGGATTTCAGTGACTCGTCAAAATGTTCTGCAGCATACATTAATAAACAAACATATGTTTTGTCTTCTTCAGTGGAGGCTATGGTGGCTAAATGCAATTCTTAATGTTTTCATGGATATAACTACCTGCTAATACCAGGTCTTTCAGAAGCTCACTGCGAGTTGTCTTTGGATCTTGACTTTTCTGTTTATTATTATCTACTCTGCATCCCCAGAACCAGAACCAAACATGGTGAAGCAGCTTTCAGTTTTTATGCACCACAAATCTACAACAAACTCCCAGGAAAATGCAAAACAGTTGACACACTAAGTTCCTTTAAATTAAGGTTAAAAACCCACCTGTTTTGAGCTACCTTTGATTAGTAGTAAGTTAAACACTGATCAGTATTTTTGGATTATATTTGCTTGATGATTTTACGATGTAAAGCACTTGGAACTGCTTTGCTACTGAAATGTGCTATACAAATAAACTTGACCTGACTTGTTTTATAAGAAGCACCTGGTTGTGGCTGTTTGTGATGAAAAGATCATCTTTTTTCTTCTGGGTTATGGTTCCAATCGTGCTCTCTTTTCGCTGCTTTTTTCTTTATGTATTAGTTACTTGTTTCAGTGTCATTCTGCTTTATTTTACATAATTTGTGTAGTTTATTTGTTTTCCTTTCTTTTGTATGTGTTGAATTACTTTGGCTGCTATCACTCAAGTAACTTCACAAAAAAATCAAAACTATCTCTTTAATTCAGTTTGTATTATGTAAATTTTTAGAGATGCCTCTATCTTTGGCACCTTTTGATTTTATTAAAATAAATGATTCCCAGTTAGATAAATGCTACAGCTATAAACAGTGGATTCATTTTAATGAAGTCATGTAATAGAAATTGATTTTATATTTACAATATCCAAGTGTGTTGCTGGCATGGGTGTCTCAGTAATTATGTGTGAAGGGTTCACGTCCACCTGTCCAAGGCATACCCTGCCTCTCGCCCAATGACCGCTGGGGATAGGCACCAGTCCCCCTCGCAACCCTCCAAGGATAAGCGTGATGGATAATGGATGGATGGATGGATGGGGACATGTCCCCATTTGGACCCCACCTCCACATTTACAATCAAATATTACTTCCCCCAGTCTTGTTTCTATTCGTTCGCAAAAGAATCCATTCCTTGATTGACAGGAGAATACTCATGCCACTAAAACTCCTCTCCAGGTTTTACTTGTTACCAACAACAATACACCACCCATCCTCTAATCATAAATGACAAAGTGAATCACTCTTGCAGTCCCACTGACAATGAAGGCTGAAGTTGATATTTTTTAAAATAGATTTTTCAAAATAAAATACTCCACAAACTGCAGTTAAAAATGAGAACTTTGACAGACCAGTCAAGTTGCCGCAAGCCACGCAGGAGAGAAAAGCTGCATGTGACTCTCAAGAGTCACGTGTTAGCCACTCCTGCCCTAGCCAAGCCCCACCCCCCTTTGCCCCCTCATTACAGATGCTTCCGATGCCCCAACTAAGCTTTGCACTATTTATTCAGATTAATTTGGTCTTATTGCACAAATATTTTTTCTCCTGATTGATGAATAATGCCTCTCTGTCTGGCAATCCAATGGAAAGGTCTGGCTTTGGCAATTTACAGAAGAATGGCACTTCCCTGACTGCACTGTGTCAAGTGTAAAGTTTGGTCCAGACCAAGAATTATGGTCTTGAGTTGTTTTTCAGGAATTGGTGGGTTCGGCCCCTTGAATTTTTAATACTTCAGCATACCAAGACATTTTGAACATCTTCATCCAGCCATATTTGTGGGTATAGTTTGGGGATATCCCTTTCGTGCCCTAACAGGACTGTGCACCAGTCCCCATAGCAAGGTCTATAATGACATGGATGAGTAAATTTGGTGTGGAAAAACTTGAATGTCCTCCACAAAGTTCTGACTTCAATCCAATAGAAGAATTTTGGGATGAATTAGATAAATGCACTTTCATAAGAATGATGTGAAATTAACATCAAGACACTTCTAAACTTGTAGATAGCATTCCCAAAGGAGTTGTAGTTGTTTTATTATTAATTAGATTGAATTGACTTTCTTTTTGTTTTGTAAAGTGCTGTGAGATAATTTTTGTTGTGAATTGAAGCTATATAAATTAACTAAACTGAAACTGAGTGGAAACATAGCTTCAAAGGGTGGGTTGACATCATAAACCCTATGGCTTAAGAATGGGATTTCACTCAAGTTCATAAGTTTGTAAATGAACACTTTTGACAAGACAGTGTGCCTCCATAGAAGATAGTAGCCCTTTAGCCTTTTTGAGATTCCTCTGACTTCATTTATAAATGCCTTTTATAAATACCTAACCTTGAATTTTGGTCACCCAGTCAAAACTTCCACACAAGACATGCTGTTGCTGGTGCAAAGTGGCCACCTTGCCATCCTGCCGCATTGGCAGAGGAAAAAAAGTGAGTTTTTCACCATTTAAATCAGTGAAGCTAAAGATGTTGGATTAGGAGATCTTGGCAGTGTCTTGGAAATCCAAGCATCTACTTACTCTACAAGGAATACACACAGTAACTCAACCATGCTAAGTTGTGTATATGTGTGTATAGTGATCTCTCCCAAGTCCACTTTAGATTTACTAAGATTATTATTGCCATGGATTTTGAAGTATGGTATGTAATTTGACAACTTGCTGTCAGTGCGCCTCACAAGTTGTCACAGTTGACATAATTTACACTAATATTTTAGAAATTAAAACCAACTCACAATGAAAGCTGTAAACAAATTACAATATATTTATTGGGGTGTGATGAATCAAATCTATTATACTTCAGATTGTGGACACATAGACTTATCCTTAAGTTGAATTTATTTCAACTTTGATACAAAGTGCACAGATGGCGTTCTTCACTTGCTGCTGCTTTTAACTCAGCACAAAGCAGATCCATATGTACAACAAGCGGATATAAGGAAATATTAAAGCTGAGTGCATTGCTCATTGTACCCTTTATAAAAGCTGTTTTGGGCTTTTGCAGTGTTGGAGCCAATTAACTGAATGACTTAAGCCGGTTTATGGGGCTGGAAGTAATAACTTGGGAAAATATTAGCATATTGGTACTTCTTGGATAAAGAAAATCACCTTTAAAACTATAGATGACATTAATGCAAGTATTTTTATTCAGTTAGCTTCTTGAACCCTACAGGCTGTTACCAATGTGTGCTTCAGTAGATGGATTATCTTTGAGGCTACGGTTCTGTTTTAACCTTGTCTGGAAGGTCAGGGCACTTTGCTGAGTGCTGAAGTCCCTTGAAAGCTTCTTCCCATATGTTGATGAATGACAGGCTTATTTTTAAGTAATGTCTTGCTCTGTTGAGACAGATGGAGCACACTGTTGTTGTGTCAAGGCAGATTTTTTTTTTTTTTTTTTTAACTCTTCCTGACATTCCCTTGAAAAGATAACACTCAACAGAAAAGGTGTACTGGTGAAATCTGTCCTTGCTCCATTTTGGCAACAAATCTGGTAAAAAGTTAAAGCAATATTTTAACTTTGCTTGATACGTGAACTTAACACACATATTCACCTGCTTTTTTAGCCTGTTGAACAGGCTGGATGTTACATGAGAGTCCCTAACTTTGAGTAAAACTATTCAGTAAAGATTAATAAAATGATTTAATTTCTTTTCAACAGAAAAGAAACAAATATTTCTGCTGCTGCTAAATGATACAACTCATTGATTATTATACTTAAAACAATATTATCTGTAACTTTTGTTAATTATATTGATTATAATGAGATACATAAGCAATAATATAGAATATCCTTTTTTTATTTATGGACAGAATTAGTCCATATTAATAAAATACAATGTATGTTTTTTCAGAATAAATATATCAAATGCTTATTGTGTAGAATATATCTTATCAATATGACTGGCAGTGCATAGCAACTGTTGGAGGTGGAGAATTGCGATGCTTCTCTATAAGAAGTCAGCATAACAGGGAACCTAGCTCTGGATTATGTAGAGGAATTGTGTAAAGAGAAATGATCAAATATCCCTCTCTCCATTTGCTCCAACCTTATGAAAAGTTTTAGGCAAAAACTAAATAGGTTACACTTGTGTGGGAATTTGATTCCTGGTGTTAAATTGATAAAACAGTAACAATAAGTCTACTTGTACATCATACATTACCTCTGAAACAGCCATTTAATGCAAACTACATTTTCCAGAATTAATTTTCAGAAAGAACAAACACAATGCTCTGAGTCAATTTAAATCTTATTGGAACTAAAAAATGAACACTTGAAAAAGGAAACATGGCTTTATTATTTTTCTGAGGTTCATGCTGTGTGAGTATGCACAATTATTAAGCAGAGCTCCATAACAAAAAAGAAACTGCCTAAAGGTTATTGAAAGCTACACTCTCCTTCATCTGTAGCAGTAGGTATTTGAGATGATTTTCTGTCCCTTCTTTAAGCTGAAATTGTCCAGCTAGTCTAACTGGGTCATCCTTAAGAACAGCTGTCTGTACTAATTTCCTTCTTCAACCTCACATGAGCCAGCAGTGAACCTCCACCGAACCCTATGTCTACCTCATCCAGTGTCACTGGAATTTCTTGTCTGATCTTGATGCTTTACCTTATGAATCATATAAAGTGTTTTTAGTGTTATATGTTACTTTGCATTGGCCTTATCTCTGAGTATCTGACACCTTGAATTTTTGGACCCTTCAGCTAGATTAGGGTGCATATGGAGGCATATCTCTCCTCATAAAATATTTCATTTATTTTTGTCTTTAGGGGATTATACTAGAAATAAAAAAAACTTTGAGAATCTTAATGTGTCTAAAGATAATCTTTAAAAGTAATTACATCCTGCAGGCTTAATCACTCTTTCAGTGTATTAAAAAAAATCTGTTATTTTGTTGAATTTTTTTTTTCACATAATTGATAATAGTAATTGATTCACACAGATTCAGAGATGTGTGTATTTCACGAGGGAATCGGTAGAGTTGCTGTAATAAAATGCAGTTTTTCAATGAGACCTAGATGCAATGAGTGTTGCATGTTCATATCAGTAAAACCTAATTCATTCTCAAAGTTACGCTTGTAAACAAACCATAGTAAAACTCTTCTTCTGCTGCCACTGATTCTGTGCAGCAGTGTTATTTTACCTTCTACTGTTTGAGAACAGAACTGCAGCATGTATGCCAAAAATGTATGCATTGAAAATGTTTTTAGAACCCTATCAGTTCATCTAAGTTTATTTCTCCCAGATTGCGTAGATCAACTACTATTCCTGGTGAAACAACATATATTTTGGTCTCTTTTTAAAAAATTTTTTTATCATAGCTAAGCTATTTAACTCTTGTAAATAGACGAGTATGTCTCACCCTCTAGCAGCACCTCCTCCCCACATCACCTCATTTCCCCCGTTTCTGTGTTTTGGGTTGTTCCTAAAGTTTGAGAATGTTTGTGGTTCTACCCACATGTAAAACCGTGCTGTTTGAGGAGCTGAAATATTTCCATACATGACCGCAGTGCTTCGGACTTATTGACCAGAGATCAGTGGAACGTGCTGCCACGTTCTGGCGCTATACTCTGTGCTTTATTTCGCATATGAAGGCAGCAAGTGGACGAATTAGTAGCTCCTACCCATAATGCCAGTTTAGTTACTTTCCACTGTGTTCATGTTAATGATAATTATTTTTCTGAGGATTGGATTCAGTGTGAAAAACAGCTCCAGATTATAAATAGTCGTTGTGGGAAGGCTTGATATTTACGTTTCCATCCGCGCTCCACTAGTCTTCTCAGATGACCAAGTAGCGGAAAGCCATTTATTTCATGAATATTATTTCGCACACAGCTGAAAAAAAATACAGTGAGTGATAAAACTAGCTGAGGAGCTTTGTGGACATAAAAAATTACCTGTGTATTATCAGTGTGTGTTGTTTGATGGACTCCACTACATGCACTAAAATTAGCTAACAGTGCATGAACATGACAAGATACACGATTATAAATCACATTATAGATTTGCACATTTTGTAACACTCTGTAGTTACTATGCATTTAAATCACCAACAATTAGAATATTTAAAATATAAACACTCAAGGCAAAGCTGCTACCCTGCACATTGTGGCATCCAGGGAAGATGTATGAACGAGGTGAATGCTAACTGGTTAACCAGCTAGCAGTCACAGATGGTTGGCACTATCTGTGACTCGCAAGTGAGCGGGAAAACTACCGAGCTGGAGCAGCAGGGGTGGGGTGGGAATTATAATGTCACCATTCAAGTCTAAATGGTTTGGAGACTTTTTACATGTTTAGAACAATCTATTTGCAACATTGATGAGTTTTGAAGAAAATGCACCTCTAAATAGCTGCCAAGGATTTCTCAGACATGCATGAATGAATTAAAGTAACACTCCAGGTATGTTTTTGATGATATTATAACATGATATAAAGCTCAAAAAAGCTAAAAAAAACAAAACAAAACAAAACAAAACAAAAAAAAACGTTGATTTTACATAATACTGCGCCTTTAAAGATTGTCTTGAGAGTGTCGAAATTGGTTTTACACTAGCTGTAAACATCAGTTGCCTTTTGTATTGACAAAGAAAGGATTTCATCCTGGAGAGACTCATACAAAGCTGCAATTAGAAAGTTTATTTGACATGAATGAATTAACATTTTGGGGCTCAGACCCCGGCAGAAGACGTTGGCGCTTGTGATTTGCAATAAACTCGGACGAGCATCTTAGGATGAGGATTAGAGGCGTCTTCCCCCGGGGCCAGGAAAACTGATGGTGGAGGCCGAAGAAAGGAAGGAAGCCTAAAGGAGCCAAGAAAATGATGGTGGAGAAGGACCAGAGGAGGGTTGATGCTTGGCTGGTGAACAGATGAAGCCATGGATGGAAGGCCTTATAAATGGGGACTTGCATAATGATTGGCTAAGATAAGGCGTAGTCTGAAGCTGATTGGCTGCGGCAGAAGAGCATGACGCAGCAATTTGATGATGTAGGTGAGGCTGGAGAAAGTCTTCCAGTTTGAATTTATGGCTAGGCTCCATAAACTGTAAAAATTGCGGTAAAAGAATCCATTTTCTTTTCTGTTAAACATTATGCTCACACATAACATCTTTATTCCCCCACACTGGCCTGAGTTATTTACTCCTGGGATATCTGTATTACCCGAAGCACGAGCTAAGCTATATCTTTGTCTTTTACTCTTGTTTCCTTTATATTAAGTTTTCTATTGTTTTATAATCCTGGGGAAAAAAATTGATCTGAACAGAGAGGTGTTTTTTGTGGGAATCCACAAAGATGACTCGTTTCCTGCATAGAAGATTTTTGTACCAAATGTGCTCACTCCTCCCTCTTTTCTGTTACCAGTAAGCGGCTACTCTTAAAAAAAAAAGTCTTTTTTAGTCAACAATCCATTATGTCTGCAGCAATACAGAGTCACAAGCCTAAAAATCGGACCATCACAGACTGAACGTCATCATTGCTTTATGGAAGTGCTTCCTTTTTTGTGGACCTGACTCAAAAGGCTCTTCTTTTATCAGAAAAGTATGTTTTAAAACTACTTTAAAAAGCTTTAAAAAAAAATAGGTTTCATATTTTCAGTATTTATAGGCTTCCTGTCTTTCATAGATTTTATGCTCTTGAACATATTTTTGAATGTTCACAATGTTGAAAATACATTTTACTGCTCATTGCTTAGCCCCCAGAAAAAGATAAAACAAAGCAGCATATTTTATATGCCTATCATAATGGCTATGAAGCAGAGAGATCAAACCTCAACAGGCATATACAGCTGGGTGCCACTTAGCTTCAAGTTTTCTGCTAAGATTCAGTTTTATTTTATAAAGTGTAATGTAGTCAGCTAAACTACCCTGCTTTAATTTTATGTAAATACCCATTGCAATCAAGTCTCACACCTTTTCTCATTGCACAGTTCCCACATTTACTAACACAAACATCCCCCTCACATTTCCATATTTTCAGTTTATAAATGAGGTTTTAAGAGATGTTCAGTTTTTTTTTTTGTTTTGGCTATGAATATGTTCATGAATACTGAAGATAAATTCTGCCTTGTCTGATACTGATTGCTAAAAATAGTGTGCCCTCAAGCATGTTTTTCTGTTTTAACTTTAGGCTCAACTTATGTCATAATATTCTATTAGAATTAGAGATTTCAGCAGTGAGAGGATCTCTCAACAGTCTGCTGTCACATGATTTGTGATATGATGAAATTAGAAGCACTTCTATGATGATGATCATGAGATGGAGCTGAAAAGAGTACATGCATCAGCTGATGTTGTTTAGCCGCACACTGTGGTCACCAGGCACATGCCATTTCTAAAGTCATCAAAAGAGCAACCGGCTACAGCTGTAAAATGAATTCTGTCACAGGCTGAGTTTGGATTATCTTTGTCTCTTTTTATTGGCTGCTGAAGAAAATGAAATTATAAGGGTCATAAAGTTTTCATTAGCTAGAGTACTTCCACAGTTACATCAATTATGTACTATGAGAGAATATTTTAAAAGAACATTTCATCTGTTTCACCAGTGGCTAAAGTTTGATAATAAACATCAACATTTCATTTCCTTTCATATCACTACATTATCTTAATTCACTCATTTCATTGCACAAATATCAGTTTATTACACAAAAAGAAAGATCAGACTTCATGCACAGTCTATGGATAAAAAGATCTCTCTTCTCTTGACCAGCTTGGAACTGTCTTGGACATCTGAAGAACCAGAAACGGCAACATTTGTTTTTCATTCAAACACACATTCCACTGCTTTTTATACTCCACCCATTAATATCCCAATAATTATTTAACGAAAGTAAAAGTAAAACTTTTTTAAATGCCAAATGGTTTGCGGAAAGCTATAGTCATTAGTTTGTTTTTGTATTTTTTTATTTTAGAAACATCTAGTTTTGTTTTTGTTTCATTTGTTTTTATATTTTCCTTTTGGGTCTTTTGCTTTTGATGTTTCAAAACCTGCCATCTTATTTTGATATGGCCTGTTTTAACAATGTATGCATTGTTTGGAGTATATGTATCTGAGGAATAACACAGACTCTAAAGACATAACAGGACTCAATGTTCTTGGAAATCTGGTTAATTTCCTCACATTTAGATCCTTTAATTTCAACACCATGACTGCTCATTCTTTTTGAATCAGAAAATATTTCTTTGAGTTCTAATTTGACTTACTTGTAAGATGGAGGGAAACGTATAGCAGACTTCTTTTCACTAGCTGCCAGTGCACAGTAACAGGTAGCTGAGTTGTAGTGTTGCCTTACTTTTTGCTCCAAAAACTTATTTTTTTGCACAATATTGATTAAAGTTTATAGAAAAATTAACTTCTTGATCACATTAAAACTCATGTTTGAATGAAAATATGCAGACTATGTTTTGCTTTTAAAAATAATTGTAAAATTTTGTCTATGTTGTATAGTGACATCTCAAGCATAGAATTTCTCCCTCAGATGAGAAAAATTGCCTTAATGATTATGCAATTTACATAGGCAACAGTCTGACCCTGATTATTGAGCGTATCTTATTAATTATGTACACTGAATTACAGCAGATTTAATTAAATTTACTCATGCTGTAAAGGCATCTGAAGGGCCATAAATAAAAGTCTTGTGGACCAGAGCCACTACTTTTCTCATTATAAAAAGTCTGAAATATTATTTTATTATTATTATTATTGTTCAGAGCTGTGCCTTCACTGCACAGTCCTTCAGTGCTTCTGCATGAGGGTGTAATATGTGAGGCTGCGAGCCATAAGGTCTTGAACTGACGTAACGGTGTCTGCCAAGGTAGTTATCCCTGACAGAGTTTTTGTTCCCTGCGTCGACACAACAGGGAACTTTCCCTTATAAGTGGGGGAGTTAAGCTATATTCATGTGCTCTTGTTTTGAAATGTGTGACACTTCCAGCGTAGCCATTGGCTTGACAGGGTTGTGTTGATTTGAGTGGGTTGTGAAGAGCTTAGTACTTAGATATTCCGCCTCTTTCAATGTCCCGGTATGTCAGTTCAAGCCCTTATAACTTGCATGTTACACCCTCATGCAGGTGCGCTGAAGTTTGCTGTCTCTAAACTTGCTTCACTCTGACCAGCTGCAAGCCACTCCACAGTGAAAACCCCGACCCCTCATTTGAATATAAATACATGAAATGAAAAAGACCCTGAAATAAAAAGAGGTAAAAATGTCCATGAAATATGTAAAAAAAAGTGTCACAGAATAAAACACCATTATGAAATGAATAAACAATGAAATAAATAAATAAATCTTGAAATAGATAAATAAATACATCTTGAAATAAATGTAAAAAAATAAAAAAATAAGGTAAAAATTTATTTTTTAATTACTCATTTTGTTTTATGAGAACATTTATTTATTTCATGGTATTTTTATTAATAATTTATTAATAACAGTATTTATTTATTTTTCAATGAAACTGCTCCCCATATCCGGTCACCTGAAGTCCTATCTTGTTCGACGGCGTCTCACTCCCATGTTGGGCTAGCATAGCTGCACAGCAATCTCATTATACTGTTTTAAGCAAGCCACACCTTGGTGAAGTCTGGCTGCGTTCCGTATCATAGTTTGTACAATAGTGACATAAATACACACACATACCCTGAACTAAAACTTTCTACAAGTTTAGACTTCTTTCTTTTTCTTTTTGTTTGCTTGCTCCAACTTTCCTTCTTCTCCTCTCCTCTCTCCACTTCTCACGCTTCTCCCTTCCCCTCAGCCAATCAGAGCTTAAAATAATAGATTGTAAATTTACACATCCAACCACTGAGAGACAAAATAGCAATTCTGGTTGTTTCATGTGTTGAGAACATTTTCTCTCAGTACTTTTCAAGCAAACTATATCAACAAACAAAATTAATAGCCCACTGCTAGACAGGTGACTACCTATAGACAGGACAGCACAAATCAAATATAAACATTAGAAAATTCATGCTTATGCCCTATCTATCCTGTCTACCCAGAAAAAGGTCAAAAAAGGCTTTCCTGGTTTTAATACATTTCATCAGGTTCAACACTTCATATAAAATGTACTTAAAATGCAAATGAGAATAAATACTGTAAACCACAATTATCAGCCTAGGACCTCCTCCTTTTTCATTCAAACTAACCCAACACACACCTACTTTGAAGTAAATCCCTGGAAACAGTAGCGTTAATCTGACAATATGTGTTTTTACTTGAACACTGTTACATGTTATCTTTTTTTTTTTTACGCAAATACCCGTTGCTACCATTTTTATTTATTTAGGGTGTGAATATATATTTAAAAAACGACTTGTTTTGTTTTCCTTTTGCAGGAGACGATCTCCGTGTTTGCACTCATGAACACACCTGTTGTACCCAAGAAATGGAGGACAAATTTGGTCAGCAAAGTAAGCTGGACTTCGAAAATCTTCTTGATGAAACAAGTCAAACATTGAGAAGCACGTTTGTCTCCAGGCATAAAAGATTTGACGGTAAGTCTTTCATTCCCTAATGGTTTTTCTCGTACATGGGTTTTGACATTTATTTTCTTTTGAAAATTATTTAAATACCCTGTCACCACACTGCTGTAGGCTGCAGAAAGCAAAAATCAAAGGATTTAAACTGCTAAACCTAATTGTAAAGAGTTGTCTGAAGTTTTTTTTTTTTTTTTCTGTTATTTCCCTTCAGAACAGTGGAGTTGTAAAAATCTCATTAATATGCTTTGGTTTGGAGAAACTAATGGTTGGATTAAACAAACACGGTTTCTTGTGCAGTGGATTGACAACTTGCATAGTAACAGAGACAAACTACATTATTAAGGCTGTTTGGAGTTTTGTGCGATATATGACTTTTGTTTTCATCTTTATTTCACTGTTCAAATCACCATCTGCTTACTTTGGTTTTTTTTTTTTTTTTTTTTTTTTTATGGGAGCATACTGAGTTTTAAATTAAAGCTCTTTATTTCAAATTTTTTACATCAGGTTTTTTTTTTTTTTTTTTATCTCTCACAAGAGGCATTTTAAGAGGAATATTATTTTTCCTGCAACCATTAGGCTGTGTGGGTAGCTGCAGCTTATCATAAAGGACAATGGTAAAGCATGGTGGGGGTGAAACTTGTCAGATGTAACCATCTGTCAGCTCTATGATTTCTTATTATTTTTCAAAATGACTGTTACAACAACCCTTTCATTTTAAGAAAACCCCTTGAAGTATTAAAGCTTTTTCATTTTCCATGAATTGATCAAACAAAAGGTAAACCTTTTCAAGTAAAAGAGCTCTTTATGTCTCTCTATGTTAATCTATCAATATTATCACATGAATGTACTAAAATGCACATCATGAAGTACATGGTTGTTAAATCTTTGTGTTTATTGCTGTGCAAGATTCCTATCAAACAATGGTAAACCATGTAAATCTTAGCTACTCTTTAAAAAGGGAAATACAAGAAAACACGCTATGTAAGTAGGGCATATCTATCTGTTAATCTTTGTTTGTTAAGAAATGGTTACAATTAAATTTCATCATCCCTAAACTTGTACATATGTACATTCAGAACAATATTGAAAAAGATGAATACATCTAGAATTGCAACAAAGAAGGCTGGATGATGACCATATTTATATTGACACCATGCACAGTGAGGATAACTATGCTTTTTTAAAAAAAATCAAAAGCTCACTGTTAAGAACTGTAGCAAAAATTTACATCTTGGTGCCAACCAATTGGGTTTTTGTTCTTCCATAACCAATGAAAATGTGTGGAATGTGCTACTCCACTAGCCTGGTAAAAACTAACCTCTTGTTCTACGCGTTGCATCATACGGAGGGTTTAGACGCTCAGCTATTGAGAAACGATTGCTCCCTGAAGGCATGGACTCTGTTGAGGTTTTAAATTTTACCAAATCGTTAACGTTTTCCCATGACATATGTAATATGCCAGTTTGACACATTGAAGCTGATCGGAAATTGCCTGCACTGTAAACAACCATCCTCCATTGTGAAGAGAGAAGTGCCGAGCTGAACGAGGCGGCTATTCATGTTAATTCAATATCTGAAAGCGTGGCCAACACTGACTAACCGGGTTCATTAACTTCCTCCATTGCTAAAACTGCAGGATGGCTACAATTCTAAAACAGTGCAGAAAATCAACATCATTTATAACTCTTCCTTCTGTTCGCTGATTGGCCCGGTTGAAATTCTACCGGAGGAATCTACTTCAATGGGAGAAATCCCAGACTGTGCTGTGAAGTGAGATTCAAATCGAGTAGTATTGCAAGGAAGGCAATGGCCAGGTTACTCCACTGGAACTTTACCTGGAATCCTGTGCTTTGGTCAGAGATAAAACCAAGTTTGAATTTGTTTCAGCAACAAATATTGTAGGCGGATCTATTGTTAAAAAAAAAAAGAAAGAAAGAAAGAAAGGCAGACATATGTATTCCTTGTTAAAGTGTATGGTATCATGAACTAGTCCTTTGCCAGAAAACTAAAAATAGGTAATTTGTCAAGAAAAGAATCCAAAACATAATACCAAATTAGTACAGAAGTAGCTCACACACAAGATCGTTTGTTTAATGCAATCTCATTTTTCAAAGAAAAATCATTTCAATTTAGTAGAGAAAAGGGCGAAATAGAGGACCCAGAATAATGAATGATCGAGAGATCATGTGCAGAGAAATTGTCAGATGTCTCTCTTTGTACCCTTGAACCTTGAAATGTTACAGGAGAAAAAGAAGAAGACGTATTGTCCTTTTGGTGCAAAGGATGAACAGCAGGGGTGACAATAATTGTGTCACCAGCAGTTTTGTTAAATTACAGTTATTGTTTAATCTTCAGGGTTTTCAACAATTAATAAATCTACTCAAATCAAGTTAAAAACACTGTGTTCTCTAGTGTTATTAAGGTATAATTAACACAGATTTCTTTAATTATCAAACTATAGTCAACCTCTGAAATAAAATGTAATTATCTGGGGTTGCTACAGTTGATTAGGATTTGCTGCAACAGTCTCTACAGCAGTGGGAATCAGTTGCTTTACAGAGAAATAAGACATTCAAAACATCAGATTATGAACTAATATGTAGATAAGAATTTTGTTTTAAAGATCTTACATTGTATAAGATGATATTTTCATGTATTTTAGCAAAAAAAACAGTTGGTTTTACAAGTACAGAAAAAACATCAAAAACATGAAATAATTCTGTAGTCTAGACTCCTACAGTTTGATACAAATTATTGAAATACAGATTATATTTTTATTTTTACCAGTATTCCACACTTTTCAAACATGTGATTCCCAAAAGGTTGCATAAATAAATGTTACTTTAATCATTCACTGAAAAAGAGTGCTGAAAACCACCTATTTTCCTGCAGAAGGAATGATGGGTAAAAGGGGTGGGGATTGGACGGAGGTGTTTCCAGCAACAGCACTTATATGTGTGACTCCAGGCTATTTTTCTTTCCCTTGAGATTTGTTGCCACTCTCCATATTTTAGTCACAGTAGTCAAAGAAGATGTCCTGTACAGGGTTTATTCCAGACTCTATGCTGACAACCTGCTGAGAATGTGTGAAATGTTGATCCTTGATGAATACTTAATCTCACTGTTGATACTGTATATAATCAGCCTAAAATGTGTTTTTGGAGTAATAGCTTTTCAGTATTATGCTAGTCTCTCTTTGTGCTCCATCACAATATTTTCTTGTGTTTTCCTTAATGCTGCTCCAGAGCTCAAAGTTCTAAACAAGACCACACTCTTAGGTTATTTAGATGCCCTTTGTAATCCATTTAGCACCTGGCTCTGGAGTGCCACCTACACTGAGTTAATGTACTGTCTGTGTGTATGTTCATTTCCTTGTGCAGACTTTGATGAGTCTACAGTTGTTCACAGTTGTTAAGCAGCCCACACATATTTCTGACTCGACAGCCATTTGTTATAATGAGAAAGCATGCATTTGAATTTTTTTTTTAAGGCCATCCACACATAGAAATGTATTCGAAGCCCAGTGTAGCTGTGTGAATGTTTGAACTATCCACTTGTCCACTCTCTGACCCCAGAAAAGCTATAGCTATATAAGGAGAATATCTAATACTTTTAAAACCCTTCTTTTTCAGCTAGGTTGTAGTTCATAATAGCTCTATACATTTTCCAACACAAAACTAAGGCATCACTTCATAACAAGATGGCCATCCAGGGCAAAAATGGTGATAGCAAAGTCTCTAGTTTTAGTTCGTAAAGGGGAGATTTATATGGTTATTTATCCAAAACTGAATAACACTTCAGCAGAAATGTGAGTGCAAGAACCTTGAGAGACAAAAAACAGCCACCTAATATGTAAGGCAGCTTTTCAGACAAGAAACAGCAGAGAGAGACAGAAGGCAGAAGGACTTGCAACATATGTCCTGAGGTCAGGAGTCAATCCCTGGATGGCTGCATCAAAGATTAATAGTTTGTATATGGGTAGCCCGCTCTACCACTACTATATGTGCCACCCCAAGCAGATTTTTGCTTTTCTGGCAGGGCTGTTACTTTCTAAAATTAGATCACTGTTACTGCTGTTTGCAGCAGGTATTGAAGCCTAGGCGTATATTCAAACTGGAAGACTCTTCCTAGCCTCACCTGCATCATCCAATTGAAGTGTCATGCGCCTCTGCTGCAGCTTATCGACTTTGGACCACGCCTCGCAGTAGCCAATCATCGTGCAAGTCACTGCCCTCCATCCACGGCTCCATCTGTTCCCCAGTTGAGCTACAACCGGCCTCCGTCCCTTCTCCACCCTTGTTCTCTCTCAGCTCCATCAGGCTTCCTTCCTTCCTTTGGCCTCCACTCCACCACTAGTGTCTTGGCCCTGGGGGCAAGACATCTCTAATCCTCATTCTAAGATGCTCATCCATGTTTATTGCAATTCACAGCACCTATGTCTTCTGCTGGGGTCTGAGAGCCAAAAAACCTTTTTCCATTCATGTCAATTTTCTAATTGCTGCTTTGTGTTTGTGTGAGTCTCTCCAGGTTGAAATAAACTAGTTACCAAAATTAAATAAAACCAACTACCAACTGATACCTGAAATTTTCAAATTAAGTAACTTAGCGGTTTAACTTAAATAAATACATAGTATGTGATAGATGTGTATTTAAGGAAAATAATAGCAATGTTTTTACATATTATTTCAGACTTTAAGATTTATAAAGTAAATCACTTTTTATGTGCCTTGACAGATGTTTCCTTCCATATTAGTGCATTTAATGTCTGCGCTTCTAAGTGCCACTGTGTGACTGGGTGGTAGGTTTGCCTCAGATGTTAACAGAAGGAAAAGGAGAAATAAAAGGACTATTGGCCTTGCACTCAGAGCAGGTCTTTTTAGACTGACCAATCAATTACCTAGTTTATGATTGGCATGTGGAACTTAAAGTGTGGCACAATAGCTTGTTTCAGGTACAGGAATGAAACCTCAAAAGGGCTGAAAACCAAGTTGCGTGTGTTATTCTCTGTGCTTTGAACTGTCACCTACAGAGTGATGGGCTCCGTCTCTGATTGGTTGGAGAACACTGAGCGTTCTACTGGTAATAACAGCTGTTTGCTCTAAAACATATAATTTATGTAGCTTATTCAGGGCTGACTTTAAAGATGGAGGTTCTGTCAATGCTGCTGTCTGAAATATCTGATTGGTTTCAGTTTGCCTTACAAAAGTATAATACCCCTTAAACATTTTCACATCATGTCAACCATAAATGTCAATACAGTTTTTCAGGGATTTTAAATGATCGATCAACACAAAGCAGTACACAGCTGTGAAGCTAAAAGTAAATTATACTTTGTAGAACCTCCTTTTGATGAGGTTGAAGACAAAGCTCCTCCTTTTACCTTCACAGTTATCTGTGCTTTTGTGTGTTTGTCTGTCACATAAAATGCATTTCAGTTTATAGTTATTAAAGGACGTGATAAGGTTAGCGGGGTAATAATAGCTTTGCAATGCACTGTATCTGACTATAAAACTTGATTTATTTGCTATGATGTTTTAGGCCTTAAATCTGTTATCACTTGATTTAATGTGTAAGACTTAATGCAGACACAGAGTCAGAATCACTTACAGATAAAAGTCATTTAGAAATAAAGTCAAAAACAAACCTGGTCATTCTTCTTATTTGTTTTTTTTACTTTGTAATTTTGTTGACTTTATAAATACTGTTTCCAAAAATACTTGTTCCCCACAAATTCATACAAATCTCTCTACCTTTATTATATAGCTCAAAAATTCAGCACAGGAATACTGTTTCAAGATTGTTGAAATAGACTGCAGATATCTTTGCCATCACAGAGACCATCCATCAATAGATTTCTGTTGAAGCACAGTCACAGAGAGCAAGAAAAGCTCTGTAAAACCTCTGCACAGTCTTGTGTACACAGTGAGAAGTCAGTGCCAAACTGAAATTTGTCAGTGAAATATTATGAGCACCCGGCACGCTGAGATTATTAAATACACTATTGCCCAATATTTCAGTATTGTCTTGCATCTTAATTTGGTTAAACATCTTAATTATTGATGTGTTAAGATTTATGAAAGCCTTACACAATTTTTTTTTTTTTTTTTTTTGTCGTTTGTTACATTTCCAAACACAATTGTTCCCATGAACGTTAATTAATTCAGTGCCAATGCATTGTTTCTCATGCTTTCAGATTCAGTCCAGACTATTCATAATGAGCAATAATTATTCACTCTAATCACTCCAAAACAGAGACAGCTTACATAAACGTCTTATGCCCATTAAGAACAAACTGCTTATATGTAGGGATTTTTAAATTTACATATGACTGCACTGATTTTATTTTGAATTCAGTGTTTTATTTTTGAGTGAATTTTTCTCAGAAGCTGCCATTATTCATTTAGCATATCCTCCGGCATCGCTGACTGATCCTATTAAGAAAAACTCATCAATTAGGCACAAATAATGTTTGAAACCATGCATATTTAATACCAGAGTTCATTCTAGTACTGATCTTTTTTTACATTGGATGTAAAACAAAAAGAGCCTGTGATGAAAGCTGCAAAAGTGTAGCAAAAGGTAAGCTAATTTTATCATCTCCCCAGAGAAACTATTGCAGTCACTTAAAACTTATAAAGCTTGATAAGATGTGGAAATGGACAATAATTAATTGTGACAACATAGCAACTTAATTTCAGACAACTTGTATGTGATAAAGCATAATCAGTTTACTGCTGAACAGATATAGGAGTGGCTGGAATCTTTACCTTCTAAGTTTCTTTATAATGACTAAAAATACATTCTCATTCATGATAGCACATTATTTTAGGAGCCATACATCCAGGAAAGGAAGACCCTTTTTTCACACTTTCTCTTCCTGTGTTCTTGATAAAACTAGTCCAGTGTGATATGTGGTATCATGGAGATTCATGTCATTTTTCTTCACCTGGATTGCTCAGAGATAATGACCATTTTAAATCCATTGCACTTTTGTCTGGACCATTATGATAATTGAGTATGATATGCATTTCTCATGTGGGGTTGAGATGTGATCTACCTCTGGTGAACTGCTTTAAGAGCATTTTCACTTTGAGAAAAAGGTGGTAGTTGTGCAAATTTATTAGTCTACTCAAGAGCCTGACTCAGATAAAATCCTGGCAGTTACATTGTTCAGAGAGTCAAAAGACCTTTTCATGATATGGTCACAAAAACGAGCTAATCTTACTGGTGTTCACAGGGCGCCAGTCAGTTGGCTAGGTACTACAAAGTAGTGTGAAGTGAGTAGTATTACAGAGAAATACTGACATGTAGCAGTTTGAATTAAATGTTTGAATGACATCTCCCCCTTATGGGGAATGAACTCAGTATCACAGTCTTCTTGTTGGCGGATCAAATCAGTGGCCATTTTTTTTTTTTTTTTTTTTTTTTTTTTTTTTTAACATGAGTGCATGAGTGATGTGGCTCTCTACCCATTCCATCAGGGAGTGGCACAAACAATTGAGCATAATAAATGTTTCTGTCAGTTGTGCCCCCAATGACTTTTCTATTGCTTATTTGCAAGTCAATCAGGAGTAGGCTGTAAGAAAAGATGGCCATACAGCTACCTAATGAAGCTGATGGAAAGGGCTTTTTCACTGTTATTTTTTTTTTTTTAACCTTAATTTGATCACCTTTAGTTCATAATCTAAAATACTTTAGACAGGTCAGAACTGGACTGTATTGTTCATCAGTGAACTATATATATATATATATATATATATATATATATATATATATATATATATATATATATATATATATATATATATATATATATATATATTACAGAGTATAGTATAAGTTTGGGTTTGGTGTCCAGGCTCAGAGCTCATTGTTCCATGTCCACGGAGTGAAGAGTATCTCCTCCCACTGAACATGTCTCACTCCATGCCAGGGAAAGTCTCTAATTATAGAGCCCATGGGTGGGTGCTGGGGTGGTGAAGGGGCTGGAAAGAAGCATAACGGTAGGGAGCAGCAAAAGGGAGACTTGGCATGCGGTATGATGCAGCACAATTTGTTAGGAAAGTTTGAAATGTTCTTTAGAGTCTGTTAAAGATCATGAGTGAAGCAACATCACAGATGACTACTTGAACTGGCTTGCAGACGTCGCCTCATTCATGAAACTTTTGTGAAAACATCAAAATGAACATTTTTGAGCCATGGTTGCTTGGCCTTACATAAGCTCATCGTTTTGGCCCTCTGACCACCCACCATGGGGACTTTAAAGGCGTGATGGTGGTGGACATCTTTCAATCCTCCAATACCAAACAAAATTACAGACACAGCCTGACTGTGTTTTGTGAAAGAGACTATAACCATATATGCTGTTTTTGTGCTTATTTTACTGGGTTGTCTTTTACTTTATCAAAATCATCTCATATCATTTCATCAATTCATAACATCTAGGAGCGACTTACCCAAAAGAGGACTAATCAATATTTTTATGACAACATTGGCTCAAAATGCTAAATGTGAAATAAGAAAGATGTAACCTGAAGTAAATAGTCCTGTTTTGCAGCCTACATGGGAATCAAACTGTCCAGTAATATTCAGTTTGTCATGAATCCATTACCATCAGCAGCAGCAAGTAGGAAAAAGAAATTTTGCTCTGCTCATATTATTTGTTACAAGATAAAGTTATGGTGAACAGAGAGCAACTAAATAAAAGTTGATATGTTTGTTTTTTCCCCGTGTTGGAGGAGATGGAAAAATAATAATCAATGAGATTTTTAACATAAGCATTTCCTGATCAGATCCAAACTAAGAAGATAATAAAACCACAGATTTTCACCACCCACCTAAACATTACTGCAGTCCAAATACAGCCCCCACATGGTAACATCACCCTGCAGCCCTTTTCCTACTTCACCTCCTAAGCCAGGTCTGACACACCTTTAATGAACTTTGTGGATGAATTTTAGAGGAAATGTTGCAGGATGATCTCATGCATCTGTGGCCAGAACTATAATTGTCATAATTCAGTGATCAATCAAATTAATATCTCTTTGAATAAATGTTACATTAACTTACCCTAAATAGCCAGGTTTTGTTTTCTGTCATTGCATATGAATTTGACATCTTTTGGTAATTTTGTCAAAAAATCAGGGGAGTAATAAGAACTTGCAGTAGCTTTAAATTGCCGTCTGTGAAATGAAGCGCTATCTAGTTACTGTCAGCATGTGATTTTGTCTGGTGAAATAAGTTTAAGCTATTATTATTTCCCTGGATATGAAAGTGAGTGATTTAAGCTGTATCTTTATCTATGTTTGAGCATTATATTTTAAAATGTGAAAGGAAGTATTTATTGGGTTAGCCTGTTGTTTTGAAACAATTGACTATTTAAATACTCTTTTTTGGATCAGTGTTGCCAACAGACTTTTTAACTACATGTTGTGAGTACTCCGATAGCTCTAGCAATTCTTTCACCAAAAGAAGCTTGGAACAAATCGAGCCATTTTCATGGTGTTTTGGGGCACTTAGGAGACTGAAGTGAAAGCACATATTCTTCTTAATCTTCTCAAGGAGAAGCAGTGGATCCCTGTCCCAAAGCAGTCACACATGGCATGTAGTGGTTCCGCCAAGGTGCAGTCAGAGCAGATGTTCACCACTTCGCATCTAGACTGCAAAAGAGTCACGTGTACATGAACCCACCATTGAGTGATGGCTGTAAATGTAAAATTTTCTTTGTCTAAAATATCTACCAGGGGTAAGAAAACTAAGCTAAAAGTCCAATATGAAAAAATACTTAAAATAAAACCTAGTTAACTCTACTTTGGTGTCTCTTTTACCAAGCCCTAAGAAAGAAGGAGGCTGAAGTTGCAACATTAAAAATAAATAAATAAATAAATAAAAAAAAAACTGCAACAGAAGAATGTTCATTTGTAGTTTTCAGCATATTTAGGGTGCTTTTTTGATCTCACAACTATTTCTCTCTTCAACAGAATCCATTACTGTTACATGCACACAATCAATTATGCAAAAAGGGAAGAATTGACAAGACTGGTCGACGTGGATAACAACACTTACATAAGCATGAAAAAAGACTCCAATGTTGTTAAGCCATTCATGTTGCAGAACTTTGTTGAAAATGAAAAGGTAATGAACAAGATATGAATGATTAGTAAGCGGGAAGTATAAATATTCTTATAAAAAAGAGTATTTATAAAGTATAAATATTCTTAACTTGTCGCATCCTTATAAGCCCAATATTGTGTATTGTCCTGTCTCATGAGATAGATATTTACACACTTACTGTAAATATTGAAGTAATGCATAAAAGAACCTTAGTTATCACAATGCTGAATTAATTTGGCAGTGGTTCGAGAAAAAAGGGATTTGCTTTTCTTTTTTTCATTCTGCCTAAAGTCTTTTTTAAGGAAGGAATGAAAGAATACTCTGATAAAATGTTTTATGATGCTGTCAGGTGGACAAAGAGCAGGGAACAAAGCCAGGCACAGAGAGGCATGGACAGCCAGGCAGAGTGTATCGGTGTTATAAAACATTAAGCTGCTCCCCATGAGATATTATAAAAACAGAGATTTTGTCATGGTGGTGTATTGTTTTGTTGTATGAATATGGAGAACAGCTGTATCTATTTGAGGAAGCTCTATTCAGATTTGGAGGGAGAGGGAAGGATCATAGTCAGGGGGAAAATATGAATCTTCAAATAAAGCAGCAGGCAGAGGAACTCGGCAAATGAAGCTGAAACTTTGGAAAAATGTTACATCGACAAAATAATTTTATCCCCTGCAGATTTTGTAAGTTTAATCAATCAAAATAAATGAAAATCCTCCATTTTATAATAGTTTCAAATAGAATGTCAATCAAATCTTAAAAAAAACCCATCATACATAACAGTTAACATTTCTTTTGCAAGATTTCATTTCTTAGAAGAGAATTACCATTTGATCCCACACAAAACATGACTTAGTACGTATTATTCTGGAACACAGATCCATAACCAATCTTCTGTGTTTGGGCTGAGAGAAAAAGCTTACTATCCAAGATTTTGCAGACTCCTAATGCAAATAACTCATCCTGTACTTACAGCAAAAAGCTGACCTACAGCATAATGTTCTTTGGAGATTTCGAGGGATTGTCTAACAGGGAGGAGGACTCGGGTAGAGCCAAAACATCATGGATGGATTGATGGATGGATAGATGGATAGATTCTTACTGGGGTTTTTTCTGGTTTTCCCTTCTACTGAGGTTTTGCAGAGCTGCTGAAGAGGAGCTACCATTGTAGGAAAGCACTGTTGTCAAGTGGGGTTACACAAATGTTTATATGTTTCCCAGGTATTAAAATAACACCCATGTGAAACCCAGGTTGCATGCAAAAGAAATGCACTGTAACAATAAAACCTTTGTTTGTTTACTTGTCTGTGGTTGAAATCTGCTTCCAAGTCCTTCCTGTTTTTTGGTAGCTGTATTAAATATTGGGTTTAAAATGTCAATACTATCATTTCATGCTGCAAGATAGCAGTTTTTCTTAAAAATATATATCTTTGGGTTTTATGTAACATCCTGAAATAATTGGAAAACTTATGTATATAGGAGAGCCCTTTACTAAAGGTATGTGGGGTTTAGAGGTGAGAAACGGACAAGACACTGTAAATTATAAACTTATTGCATTGTATACATACAAAAGAGCTCTTATTACTGTCATTGTGGACCTAAAGATCAACAAGCTTTCAGTCAAGCTTTGAATCTCTCCATGAAATATCAATACATATCCATTTCCAATGGTTACTGTGCCCCCTACACATAATGAAGATAAATTTACTCAATGAAAAAAAAAATCCCACAGTAGGAAATACAGATTTTATATGAAATCATGTGTTCCATAACTAACTTCTCCTGTTAGGACCTTGTACAGTCCCTTTTGCAACGACATAACTTACTTTATTTATATCACAGTTCAAAAGGTTGAAGCATATAGAGATATGGATCTTTGACCATTCTTTGCACAATCCCTCTAGATAATCCAGAGTCTGGTATCCTCTCTTTTATACTCTTTTCTTCAGCTCACCTCACAGCTTTTCTATAGGATTTAGCCGGGATCTGATATGGCTATGGAAGAAAGTGGATTTTGTTTCAAATGAACTATCTCTGTGTTGATTTGATCGCAGGTTTTCAATAGTTACCCTGCCTACTACCCAATGACAACCCATCTTCCATTTACAAATAAAGTCCACTACATTTTTGTTCAAAATGTACTGGTGTTTCAAGTAGTCCATGATGCAAAGCACTATAACAAAGCTCCCAGGGCCTTTTGCAAGAAAAACAAAGAGATCCTCCTAGTACTTAACAGTGGGCTTTAAGTACTCATCCAGTTATTCCTCCCATGTTTCACACCAAACCCTTGTGGAGTGTTTGGTGTTATATCAAGGGCTTAGGAATAAGTTTAACATTTTTGAGGGGGACACATGTCGTAAATCTGAAAGATCTGTAAATAGTTTGAGCAGAAATATGTCACAAATTAACTACACTGTAAAACATTCGTAAAATGTTTTTTTTTTTTTTTTTTTTTTTTTTTTTTTTTTTTTCACTTTTTTCTTTTATCAAATGTTTCTTAGAAAAATAGTGTTCTGCACACCAATGTAATGCAGGTATAATATACGTATGTATATATTTTATGATCTTAAGACGGGCAAACCCACCAAAAAAATGTCTTCTCACTTTTCCTCTTGAACAAAATGGCTTGAGTCTTTAATCAAGGAGAATGACTATGCCATTCCAGGGCTGTACACTTATCAGGTGGAAGCACAACTAGCAAGCTAAATATTTAGGTAGCACACACATATGCATGGTTTACTATATTTTAAGTCCTGCTGGTGTTTGAGCCTCATTGTGATGAAATGAGATAACAAAACATTTTGGCTAGTGTAGCTAATTTTTAGACAAAGTTAGCAGTTATATAATGGATGAGTGATCATCCCAGAATTAAGAAAACAGAACCAAAAGAAATTTGGTGTCTATCTATGAAAGTAAACTCACAGCAAGACATTATAAACAAGCCATATATTGTGGCAACATTCCTGACAGACCATTTTACCTAATTCAAAAGAGTTTCTGACTCCCGCTGTTGTCTCCTGCCTCCCAAACACTCCATGCTGTTCAGTGGGGGGCAGGGGGAGCGTAGTAACATGACACCGTGTTGTGCCTCCAAAATAAAAGCACGCGAGTTAAAGAATTCAAAATCAAATATCTTTCTCCACCACAGTGAAATTCTTGGGTGAGACAAATGTGTCTGTCTCTGATATTGGGGGACACCTCCCCCTCCCCCGGTTCCTACGCCTATGTCATACAGCCCAGTTTTCATTCTATCCAGCAAATTCCAGTTCTGAGTCCCAAAGTCCACCAGTGTGTGGCAAACTCCACGTTTACATATGTGATGGTAGGACAGGAAAGTTTGGGGGTTTTTTTCTGGCATGCCTCCCAAACAAATATTTGACATACAGATGGTGCCTAATAGTTGTTATGGTGATGAGCAGGCCAAAAATGCCACTTTTTGTGGCAGTGCTTTAACAGTGAGCTGTGGTGATGATTCTTACCTTCCTTGCTCTCCTACTTAAAAGGCAAGTATGAAATTCAAAATGGTTGAGTAACATTTATTTTATAGTGGTTGTCAGGGTGGTGATAATTATGGTACGAGGGATTTTTAAAAAAAAGAAAAAAAAAAACCCTTAAATGTTTACAATGGTTGACAACAATTGTGATGGGTGCTTTGTATTTTGTATCAATCAACATGATTGGAACATTTTTTTGCAAATATTTAATTTTCTTGTTATTTTACTGAATCTGCATTTCTGTATTTTTCTATGCATAAATGTGTACACAGGATAATTAGATATTACCCTCTTTTTTTATTTATTGTGGAATCTAGAATTCTTCCTGGAGCTTCTGGAGAACACGGAGCGGTCCCTGAATGAGATGTTTGTGAGGACCTACGGCAAGCCTTACATGCAGAACGCAGAGGTCTTTGAGAACCTGTTTGCCGAGCTCAAGCGCTACTACACAGGAGGGAACGTTAATCTGGAGGAAATGCTTAATGATTTTTGGTCACGGCTGTTGGAGCGCATGTTCACGCTGCTTAACTCCCAGTATGTCATCACTGAGGACTATCTGGAGTGTATCAGTAAGTACACGGACGAGCTCAAGCCATTTGGTGATGTGCCCAGGAAGCTCAAGGCTCAGGTTACCCGTGCATTCATCGCTGCACGCACATTCGTCCAGGGGCTCTCTGTAGGCCGGGAAGTGGCCCAGAGAGTGTCAAAGGTAAAGTTTCTTACCAGTTTAATTGAATTAAAATTTAACTTGATTATTAAAAAAAATGCAAATATGCTTTTTCTGTTACCTTAAACACACTCTAAATTTGATTTAGGCTTCTCAGTCAAGAGGAAGATATTTATTATCTGACCTCAAATGAAATTAAAACTATCCTAAACAAATTCTTATATGCTTCCTTCTCAATGAATTCCTGCACTCCTTCTGACTAATGTGTGCTCCTTAGGTAATCATCTTCAGGAAATGAGAGGCTCAAAGGAGCCCGTTCTGTCACTGTCTGGAAAACTGGTTTGAAGGGTGTGTGGATTTCTCAGGAGAGATGCCCCGACAATGAAAGTGAAGAGAAAAGCATTTCTGCTATCAAAGTTTATTGCTCTCTCACCTAATATTTGTTCACAAGGCATACACAAGCCATTAAGCATGATTTTGCAGTCGTTTTCAGTTTGATGCAATATAGTGTTGGTGCTGCAGCCTTGGGATTGGATCAGCTCTGATCACCTACGAAGTTAGATAAAAAGAAAAGCAAAAGGCTAAGCCTTGGATTTAGTCACATTCAGCAACAACAAAGCTGTTTCTAAAAGGCCTCTTAAGGATTGAAAGAAGTGATGATTTAATAGACTGCAAGCCATTCTGTTCACCCCCCCACCCCAATCAGTTTAATTCAATTATTAGCCATATGATAAATAATAACAGTCTCTCTACAGTTAAAGCAGAAGCCAATAGAAAAGTTGTAACCCTCAATTATCAGACATGGACAGAAAAGAAGAATCAGATACCCTGCTCTTCTCCGCAAATTCCAGGATTTATTTCAGGCTGTCCTCACCATATTGAACTCAGTGAACCTAAAAGATATTTTCTTTGCTTCACCTTCCCTCCCCTCTACAGTAACAGTGGTGAGGCTCATTTAGAAGCAGTCGCAGAGGATGTGTTGTTAGCACGTGTTTACTGGGTTACACCCTGTTCTTCTTCCAAGCCAGCATGTCCCAACTTCACCTCTTGACATTTCAGTGGGACCCTGAGATCCAGGTCAGGTGTCTGGGACTGCTTCCCTTTGATCCACAGCGTATAAACTCATCATGACAGATTGAGGGAAACCATAATGAAAAGAGACACCCTGCTGGAGGTGACTGTTTCACAGTGCTGCCAAGACGGGACGGTCATGCTTATTGCTGTAGAGATTTACAGTACACTGAATTAAAGAGGGTGATGTTGAACTTTTTTCTTTTTTGCTACAGAAGTGAGAAGAAATATAGCTGCAGCAACAGCTTCAACACAGTGCTTTGTTAAAGTATGCATACCCCTTTATCTTTTTCAAGTTACCTCGTTACAGCCGGAATTTCTACTACACTTTATTTAGATTCTGTGTTTTAGACCATCTGAAAGTATTGTATTATTGTGGAAGGTAAATTATATTTGGTTTGTACTTATTTTTACATATAAAAATCTGAAAAGTGTGGCCTGCATTTGCTCCCCCACCCCATGCCAAGATTTTGTAGAACCAACAACTGCATGTCTTTGAGAGCGTTTGTGAACATAAACTTTCAAGTCTTGCCACAGATTGTCAATTGGACTTTGGTCTGGACTTTTTCTAAGACATTCATAAACATGAAAATGCTTTGATCTAAACCATTCCGTTGTTGCTGTGGCTATATGTTTTGGATCGCTGTTCTGCTGGAAGGTGAACCCCTGTCTCATTGTCAAGGCTTTTGCAGCCTCAAAAAGGTTTTCTTCAGGCATTGCCCTGTGTTTAACTCCATCCAGCTTACCATCAACCCTGATCTTTGTTGCCCATTGAAGAAAAGCATACCCACTGCATGATGATGCCTCCTCCATGTTTTATCATCAGCGTGGTGTGTCTTGGTTGCTTCTTTGATAGGTACCTTTCTTGCCTGGCCTGTCAGCTTCAGTAAATGGTTTGGTAGGTTTGCAGTTGTGCCATACTTTTTCACTTTTGGAAGAAAACTGCACCGTGACATCAGTTTCACCCCTTTCCTGTCACCTGTGTTCCTTGGTCTTTCTGAAGTGGTTTGTTTGCTAATGTTTCCTAACAAACCTCTGAGGCCTTAAAATAATTTACACTCTGATTAAAATACTCACAAGTGGGTGCTATGTAATAAATTGGGAATTTATGAAAACAGTTACACAGGAGCATCAGAATAAAATGAGCAGAATATAAATTCACACCACACTTTTCAGATTTTTAATTTTAAAGAATTTTGAAACATGTTACTCAGTTTCTATCCATTTTACAACTGAATGTTACTTTGCGTTTGTGTGGTTTATCATGTGAAATCCCAATGAAATACGCTGAAGACAGCAGGATAAAATGTGAAAATATTCAACTGGTATGAATTCTTCTACAAGACTCTGTATGCAAAAAGTCTGAAACTGTTATAAACACTTAAAATAAGAATTTAATCATTCCAAATTATTATCATACAGATAATAACAAATAAAACCTTAAAGGTTAAATAATAATACAAGGTTTCCTTCTGTTTTTTCTTGTGCTTTTTAGAGCACTGGAGAAATTCATTTTACAAGTGCCATTTTTAATTTTACACCTGATTTAATGCTGTGCTTTCAAAATCAGGTTGAATTTATTAAAAAAAAAAAAAAAAAAAAAAAGTATATTAAAAAAACAACTATATTGAATAGTGTACACTACAATTCTGAGCAGGAACATAGCATCTCCGAACTGGACATGAAATAACCCTGATCCTTTAAAGAAAAAAAAAAAAAAAAAAAACAGTTCACAGCTGTCTTTTTTGAACATTATTTAAGTTGAACTGCAGTAACTATGTCAGCTTATAATTGGAGATATACCGATCAAAGCTTCGGGCGAGATTTCTGAGCTCTGAACTTTGTCAAGTTTTGCTCTGCCAAAGCTGATTTTTTTTGTTATTTTCGATTAACATTTAAAGTATCTTTTTACTTGCTGAATGGAACATTTTAAATTAATTATAAATATAGCAATAGTATGTTTATATTAAAAGAAAACAATGATTGTCTGAAATACAGCCCAAGGATACAAATCTGTCTCTCTGCATCACTGGGAATTCTGAAAAAAAAAAAAAAAAAAATATGCAGACATCCTCAAAGGGATCTATACAAAACAAATTAAACTGAAACAGTTGGAGCATTTCTTGGTTTCTATGGCTTATTATAACACCTAATCTTTTTCATAAAATTGCAAACCTCAAAGCATAAAACCAAACCATATCATAAGACCTTTAGTTTTCTTTTTTTGTTTGTGTGTTTTTTTTCCACAAGGTCCATTAAAAAGAAATAATAGCTGTGTCCAACTTGGCAAAATGATCTACTTTCAGATTTATTTGATTGTTTAATCAAACTCATAATAACTATACAGGGTTTTTACCCACATGCTTAAAGTTATTTCCTTATCTCTTGATATTTTTTGCACTTTTTAAAAAAGTTTTTAATTGAGTTTAAACTGGAAAATATTTAGATCCACAGAACAGCTGATTAGATACAATGAGTTTAGATTGAATTTAAAAAAAATGTTGGATGGACTCACACATTAAAGCTCATGGAATGGTGGGGACACTTGATGACCATAAAACAGAAGACTAAGGGTAAGACTAAGGGTAATAATATCATTATCACAGTGTCAACAATTATTGAAATTGGATGTTTTTCTTAAACTGTTTAGCCTCAGCTTTAACTAATGCAGTTTCAGAAAAGTTTTGTTCCTTGCTAAAAGGAGTAAATGACAAGCTCTCACCCTATCTGTCTATTTTAAGGGTAAATTTTATTGGTTTTAACATGTTTATTTTCAGTACTGCACAGTGGTGCAGTTGATAACACTGTTTCCTTTCAGAAAGAAGGCAAGGAGGTTCTGGTTTCAAGTCTTGGTCTGGAGTGTTTCTGCATGAAGTTTGCATGTTTCTCCATGCATGCATGAGTTCTCTGCGGGTACTCCGGCTTTCTCCCATTGTCCAAAAACATGAGTGTAATGTAACTGGTTAGTTTAAATTGCCCTTTGGTATGAGTGTGTACATGTATGCGTGTTCATTTTGTGTTACTCTGTATAGTCCTGTAATGGACTTGCAAGTCTCAACCAATGATACCTGGAGATAGGGACCAGCTCCCTCGTGACCCTGCAAGGATTGATAGTTTGAGACGGTGGATAGATAAATGTTTAAATTTAGCCTCTACTGATGATTCGTTAGCTCCCCACTAGCTTTATTGGAGTTTTAGATTCTTGTGCAGGGCCATTTAACCTGTTAATGATTAAGAATTCTTAGCAGCAAATGTTTTCGTGTTTCTTCTGCCCACGCTTCTCAAGAAGTCACACAGCTTTAGCATAAAAAACATAATCTTAAGAAAAAGCCTCTGTATCCTTATTAAAGTATTCACGAGGCACAGGAATTTGATCAAAACAAACTGAAATGAGTAAATTCCTGTAGAAGACAACAAAAAACAAATTAACGTCATTGCTTGTTTATGCATCTCTCCCTCAAGAAACATAAAAGACTCATAACATGCACCCCTTCCTTTTGAATTTTTAAAGGAACAACAGAAAAGTGGGAGCATAGAAGCTTGTAATCTTGAGAAACAAGTTTTCACACTGAGAAATGCTAAATAAAAAGCTGGTTGTTGCTTTATAGTCCAGACAAAATTGCTGCAAGCACACTGTAAATCATTTCAACAGCACTGCAAGCATTTGTCCCTTTGAGTAATAATATTAAAATATGGATCTTACTAATTCTAATTTTTGTATAACTTCAGCTTATACAATATTTGCCCTTTCATATATCTCTATGATGACATAGAGTTTGCAAAACAGTAATTTTACACACAGCTTAATGGTTTAGTAAATTTTAAGTTGAATTCCCTGATAATTTGCTTTGTAAATATTTGTGATCACTTTTACATTAAACAATTGTGTTACAGCTAGACTTCCACAACTAGATATTACTGTTTAATATGACAAGACAATGTTCACTCTAAAACTCCCCAAAATCTGCAGCTAAATCAAATTGGCTTATTTTTATATTAAACACTAAAACAGTCTAAAATGTTAATAACCTAACAACCTTTAACATTCTTAAACATTCTGTTGAAGCTAAGAGGCGTTTTCTTTTTCAGAAAACAACCTGATTAAGTGAACTACAAGCTTGATTAGAATCAGCTAATTGGAAACACTACTCACTCAGTGTGTTGTAAGTGTTTGCTTTCTTCTAGTCCTCGAAAAAGATAGGAAAATATGCATAAATCCAGACGTTGTTATGGTTATCAGTCTGCCAGAGAAAGGATTTCATAAACTTCAAGCAAAAGTGCTTAGTAAAAGGTTAAAGCACATACAGGTGCTTCTGCGTTATTTAGAATATAATTGAAAAGTTCATTTATTTTTCTAATTAAATTTGAAAGTGAGCTGTATTATATTAAAGATTAAAGCTAATGAATACCCATAATTCTTTTTCTCCAAAAATTAGAATACCACATAAGGCAAATAAAGAAAAGATTTTTATGGGGCATCATGTGATCATCATGTGTCCCTCGGGGAATCCTGTGGGTGGTACTCTGGGACTATGGGGTACCAAGCCCTTTGATACGAGTTGTTAGGTCCCCGTATGACCAGTGTCAGAGCTTGGTCCGCATTGGCGGCAGTAAGTCGGGCTCGTTCCTGGTGAGAGTTGGACTCCACCAAGGTTGACCTTTGTCACCGATTCTGTTCATAACTTTTATGGACAGAATTTCTAGGCGCAGCCAAGGTGTTGAGGGGATCCATTTTGGAGGCCTTCGGTGCCTTCTCTGGGTTGGGGGGAAGGAGGGAGAGAGCTGAGCCAAAAAAACGAAGCTCTCGATTTACTGGTTGAGCTACGTTCCCACCCTCATATATGGTCATGAGCTTTGTGTCGTGACCAAAAGTATGAGATCGCAGTTAAAAGCGCCCGAAATGGGTTTCCTCTGCAGGATGTCTGGACTCTCCCTTAGAGATAGGGTGAGAAGCTCAGTCATCCGGGAGCAACTCAGAGTAGAGAGGCTGCTTCTCCACATTGAGAGGAATCAGTTGAAGTGGTTCGGGCAACTGATTAGGATGGCTCCTGGATGCCTCCCTGGTGAGGTGTTTTGGGCACGTCCCACTGGGAGGAGACCCAGAGGAAGACCCAGGACATGCCGGAGGGACGATGTTTCTCGGCTGGCCAGGGAACGCTTTGGGATTCCCCCAGAGGAGCTGGCTCAAGTGGCTGGGGAGAAGGAAGTCTGGGTCCCCCTGCTCAGGCTGCTGCCCTCATGACCCGACCTCGGATAAGCAGAAGAAAAGGGATGCATGGATGGCTGGATGGATGGAAAATAGTGATAGAAAAAGGAAAACATGGATAACAGGAGCTTCACAAATTGTGAAGCAAAGCACCAGCCACAGTTTGGGAAAGATTCACAAACCATGGGCTGCAGCTGAAGTCATTGTGTCAAGAACCAACCACACACAGATGACATGGGGTACAACTGTCACAGTCTTTGTCTTGAGGCCACCTCTAAACCAGAGAAAATGCTAATCAGGTTAACAGAGTGGATATAACATGGCTAAGGAGAGAAAATGTAAAATAGTTAAGGTCTGAGCTGTCTGAAAAATCAGTACCAATCCTCTGAGATGGAGCTAACAACCGCCTAGGTTATGCCAAGTTGTTCAGAAATGGCATCAGATAACGAGCCACATCAACTCCGAGTCAGAGCCACTGAAATTAAATTACACAGGGTAAGTGTATACGTTTAGAAGACAGTGACCAGTTTCCCTGGTCAAGCCACTGTTATACTGAGATACAGTAAAGCCGAAAATATAATGCACTGCATTTACTGTAAAAATGTCGTACCAGGGTAGTTATCCACTTTAGGCGTCATGCAACAAAACAAAGTTTTATCTCTTGGAAACAAAAAAAATGGCTTAATGTATTGCTGTAAAACATTTTTGTAGCTAGATAGACCACATGAATAAATCATATTAAACATAAAATGTCGTAAAATAAAAACTAAATGAAGTTACACCCAAAATTATTTTTAACTATGGCAGATCTAGATTTCAAAGTTATTCAATCAGTTATTATTCAAGAAGTAGGTAGGAAATGAGACAGGTCCCATGTCTTCTCCTGATGCAGAGAAACAAATTCTGTTGTGGAAAACTATCTTGGGATGACACCGGCAATAGTGCATTTGTGACTGGTTCTAATACATTTTGAATTGAAACACTGAAAAAGAACAATGCATCTGTAAAATATATTCCATGGCAGCAAACAGATCATCAGTAGAGGTTGAGATAATATAGTTTAATGCTGCAAAAGAAAAACTTTCCTTCACCAAGTTTAAGACCGAAATAATTTTTATAAGAAAATGGCTTGAATGTGATGAAATGTTTAGTTTGAGGTGTTCATAAGATGTTTAGCCCTTAAAACATCTAAGTTAGATTTTCTTTAATATATCTTGAGATGCTTAAATTTCAGCTCATAGAAGCCCTTTAAACACCTTTTTAGTAGTTCTTCCTTAAATAAATAACTATGTTTACTAGATTGTTAATTAATAATTTACAGGTTAATATTACCTTCATTTGACAGCGATTTAAAAAAATGTCAACCTGTAAAACTGTCAATGGTGTAGTGCAGACGAAAATTTGAATGCACCTACCTTTTGTCCTAGTGCACCCAAGAAAAAAAGTTAGGTGCACCAGTGCAAAAAGTTAGTCTAGAGCCTTTCATATCTCAGATTAGTGAGCCATACAGTGATTGTGAAACATTGTGATCACGGTGAATGGAAGCAGCTGAAAGTCTTAATTTTCTACACATAATCCTTCTGTGTTTAGCTGTCAAACCTGCCATGGCACTCAAAGTCTTTAAGTTTGGCTTCAGTTAAATTCATCACAACAAATTCAATTCAAATTCAAAAATACTTTATTGGTCCCAAAGGGAAATCAAATGTTGATGTAACTCATTTAGTCAAGGAGTTATTATAGATGGTGATGGCTGTGGGACTTACTGAGTGAGTTTTTAACAACAGGCCCTTTGGTCCTGAACTATCATTTTGAGCTAATTCTACACATGAGGCTGTGTTGTCAACAAGCTGACACGTTCATTTCTATATATTCTCATGAGAAAGGTTGTTTTCTATGTATAACAAATGACAGTCTTGCTCTGCTTGTACATAAGCTTCATCATTATACACATTTGAGTTGTGGCTCCAAAGGTTCTTTGTGTCAAAAAATGGCTGTTTTAATTATTTGTCAGCTATTAAAACAACTGAAGGACAAATTGTAATTTATTTATATTTCATGCTTTTAAGATCTTCAGGGTTTTATGCCTCTAGAATATGAGGACGTTTGCTGTTTATGATTGTAATCAGCCTATGCCAACTTTAAGGACAGTTTTTGAACTCCTTGCAGGTAAACAGCACCCCAGCTTGTATTCGAGGGCTGACAAAAATGCTGTACTGTCCCTTTTGCCGTGGTATGCCAGGAGTAAAACCCTGCAAGAATTACTGCCTTAATGTGATGAAGGGCTGCCTGGCAAATCAAGCTGATCTGGATCCAGAGTGGAACCAGTACATCGGTAAGTCAAACACTGTCTTAGCAATTAACATTTGTACCTGCTGTTTTGTTCTTTTCCTTTGAGCCAGTTACATGTGTTAATGTACAAACTTGTGGGAGCATCGCTCTGTAATATGGCTGAATTCAATAAATGGATGCAGTTCATGTAGTGATAAAGCACTGATAGCGTGATATGTAATGTGAGCTTTCAAGTATGAGACACTTCTGCATCCAATTTTCACTTTGACAGCTACCACTGTTGCTTCTGTATTCAATGCTACATTTGGTTGATTGGAAATGTTTTTTTTCATGCACTTTGAGGGTAAAGTTTTATAGACATGACATAAATTCAATAAGAAAGAAAGCAACCACTATTTATTTCAATAGCACTAAAGTGAAGAAACCAGATATTTGAATGCATAAATTTTTTTTATATGTTTATTGCAACAACTACAACATGGCTTAAAGTAGGATAATATTTTATTTCAGTTGCATAATCATGTGATTAAAAAAATTGGCACCGCCTTTGGATCCCTCAGAATGAGTTGGAGAGTATTGCTAGGGTGAGACATTTTTAAGATTCCGTACTGGACCTGTTACCCCAGTGACCAGTCTCAGATAAGAGGAAGACAATGGATGAAAAAAAATATTTAGTTTCCTTAGCTATGATCTGTAAGGGACACTGTAGCTATGATCCCTTGAACCATTTAAAATTAATAGAAATTTTATTGAAATGTTTTGAATAGTTGAATACCTGTCTTTTTTTAAAAGTTTTTTTAGAATGTTTCCCTGTGGTAAAGGTAAATCTTACCAAAGGGGTCCATATTTCTTAGCTACTTTAACAGTTGGAAAAAGAACATGCCATTCAAGTAAGACACATGTTTGTTGATCTTCATAAGTTAGAAAACAGCTAAAATTTAATTTCTTACCTAAACATATCCATATCTCCATACAGAGCTCTAATTTAAAAAAATGTATAGGGGAGGATCTGTAATAGTATGAGCCTGTTTATTTTTAATGGCCCTGAGAACCTGTTTGGAGTACCAGGACATTTTAAATATTGTTTTTTAGTTGTAGCCATTTTTAGTTTTAAAATGGTTACATTCTTTAGCTGAGAACATAAAAGGTTTATCTCTGTCAAGTCTTAACTACATGGCACTATCACTGTATTAATGACCCTTAGTGTTAGTGCTAGCTGACTTCAGTGCACCTGGACTTGAGGATCTTGATAAGGTGGAAGGAATCATAAAAAATGACTTGAAGATATTGAAAGAAACCCTAAAGCAGTTAGCAGCAACACCAAAGTGTTGCTGACTGACTGGCACAAAGGTCTGACTTTAGTCCCATTAAAAATCTGTGGGGTGGACTGAAGATTGAGTATGCCTGAAAGCCGTCAAATCTAAAAAAGCCTGAGAGATTTGCACAAGAAGAATGGGCTGGGATTTCTAAGAACATGGGTCAGAGACTTGTTGAAAACTATAATCAGCTATTTGAAGCTGTTATCCACCAACAAAGATGCATCACTGCCACGTAGCATACGTCAGTTACCAGATTTGTAACCCATTATTAGTTTTCTTCACTAAATATTGGTATAGTTACTACCTATAATTCTAAAGAAACATATTTTGGGTTTTTTGTTGTTTTTTTTAATCTTATGAATATTGCAACTGGTATTGGGTTGTGTTGGCTTTTTACTTTAACATCACACCCATAAATTCATGTCTGTCTGTCAAACGAGATGTCAAAAAGGTGCTGTTTTTTCTGTCATTCTTCTAAACTTTTTCTGCCTGAAAAGATTTTATTCATGGGATTCTGCTCTCCTGCTGGGCTAAATGGTGACTGATTATAGGAAAGAACTGCACTGCAGGGAATGTCGAGTTAACTGGAGAGAACTTCAGAAGAAACTCGTCAGTTCAGGCACAGAGAATACAAATATATATGTAATATTTATATATTTCAAGAAGATTTGATAGAACATCAAATGATTTTGTCAAATGGCCTTGCCCTGTTGAGTTCTACAAAGAAAAATGTGACTGGGCTGTTGCAAGCTGGAGGATCACTGGCCAATTAAATTTCCACCCTCTTGTATTTGAATGTTAAGACTGCTTAGAAATTTTCATCGGTAGCTGAAATAATGCATATATTTGCTGTCCTTGAGTAGCAAAGAGAGTGATTTAAGAATTTGAATTTTCTGTTGGTACTACGACACTTTACAGTTGTGCCTAAAAAGGTGGTTAAGAGACCTGATTACAGCATATTTGATCAATTTGTATCTATTGATCCAGTCATGTCCTGTCGTGTTTAAAGCACTCTTCAAAGTTGGAAATGGTGTTTTAATCTGAAGCTAAACTAGCAACATTTAGCACACAAGAAATAAAAAATATATATTTAATAAATGTATATTTTTGTCTGATACCTTTTTACTGTATATGCCATAGCTGCTGAATTGTTGAATATTTCTATGAAGAACTGATGTGATTTTTTAGGACTTAGTTGATGTTTAATTTATTGCACTATAAAGAGCAGTAAATATAACAGCTCTGCTTCCCTTTGGTATGCTTCTGCCGAATCTCGGGTATTCCAGGCTGCTCTGAGAATTTTTTCAGTTTTCCATGAATTTAGTCAGTCTCACTTGCTTCCCTCCCCTCGTGTAATCCCTCACTGACTCATTGATGCCGAGATCAGCGCTCTGTTGGGACCTACCATCTGTTGCAGAATTCATTGTTCTTCTTGTGACTGGAATAGTTCATTTCTGGCTGCTTGTTTGGGGTCATTTTTATGTTACAGAATAAATTAGGCACAAATCAGGTCATGCTTCTTTTTGATGAAATAATACTGGAGTATTCAAAGCTCTTCCAGCTTTTAACTGTTCTATGCGTTGCATGAGAAACAGTAGGTATCCTCAGGTTGCATTTCACTAGTGAAGTGATATTTGATTACTGTGGGAGAAAAGCACAGTAACACAGCCCCCATATTTCAGTGTAGTGTTTAGCTCATTAAGTGTGCATTAGCAAATTAACACATCAGCCAGATTCATTGCAGCATTAGCAACACAGTGCAATCTTACATTCAACTACCTGATAGATGGGCTCACACACCTCTAAGCAGTTGTTTGTTGCTGTCCCCTGAGTGTGATTCAGTTTTTTTCTGCCTGTCTTGATACAAGTTTCAGGTCAGCACTGGTCCGTACTTTCTCATACCTTGGGACAGTATGGACCAGTGAGTCAGAACTACCTCTGAAAGGTGGGAGAACAGCAAAGACTTGGAGCTGATTCTCCTTGAGGTCTGTCGTTTTAGGTTAAGCTTTTTTTTCTTTTTTTTTTTCTTTTTATACAATAAAAACAGAGGTTTTAATAGAATTTTAATTAGGTTTGACCTATGCATCTATGCAGAAATGGCAAAATTACCAAAGACAATCATGAAAGCTTTTAGACTTCCTCTCCAAAGTTAAATTTCAAAATGTCAGGGAGATTTTTAATTGGTTAGCACAATAAAAAAACAAGGTTAACAAATAAAATGATACATTTTCCATTTTAAAAAGATTTAAATTTGTCTGTATCTTTTTTAAAAAGTTTCGTATCAGTGAAAATCTCACAAAAATAAACATATTGACCAGTATCACCTGCGTCTACCACTGTCGAATTATGTCCTGGGCCAGACTGAATCATTATGTGGGCTGTAAGCAGCCCGTGGGCTACATTTTTGAAAATGTGATTAAAGCACAAAGTCTGTGCAATAACACATACACTTAGTTAAACCTTTATTTCACCAGGCAAAACAGGTAAAACAATACACACAGGCACAGGGCTATTTAGTTAGATGTGGGTCTAAATGTTAAACAGGAAAAACCTTGCAGGGAGGCAACTTGTCTGACCTCAGAATGGATTCAGGAGCTTTAAAAATAAATGCTAGCTTTGTTTATTATCAGTAGAACCTGGGTGAGTATCTTCAGCATCTCACTTGAGACTACTTCAGCTTTTGTAAAATAAAAAAAAAAAAAAAAAAAAAAACTTCTAGAACTCAACTAAATATGGGATAATCAGATGTTTCATCTGCCATGTCGTTTTTGAAAAGGTAGAAAGAACCAGCTAATCACTTCTGCTGAACTTGGCCGATGAGTACAGCTCTCACATATGCACAGACACATATATACTGCTATGGACTACAGTGAGGGGACTCCACTCACATTGCACTGTTAGAACACTTGTAAAAAAATGTTAAGGAAATGAAAGTGACAGAATTGTAAAATTGACTAAATATATTAATGTTGACAGACTTTCATAGTCAGCTTCATTGTCGTAGACTAATTGCCATAGCCTTAGAAGTTTTGCTTGTTTTCCAACATCTTACACACCTCTTTGATGGCTCTGGAAGTGAGAACATTGGTTTTATTGTTGTTATTGTTGTATGCAGTGGGAAAAGAAGGTAATATCACAACATGGGAGACACAGTACAGATGTGACAGCAACTTATTGATCCTACTTTAAAAACAAATCCAGGGGTCCCAAGAGACATTCAGTGCAGTAGGCTGATTCATGTCCTTACCACAACCATCCAGCACATTTGTTTGTCGAGAAAAATATCTTGTTTAGGATATTACTGTGGTGTCAGATTTGGATTAAAAATTCTAATTTAGATTGTTTCACAGGTTTCACTGTGATTTAATGAAAAAAACTATTGCATTCTCCACAACATAACCCAGGCATCTAACAAATTCAGGTGTCATGATTACGGCTTTTGCCCTGTCTGACTTTTCACTGAAAGGTGATTGGAAAGTTGTTCTTTCCTACCAGACTCCCCTTTCCTGAACCAGTTACCATTGAGGTTTCTGTAAATGAGGCAGTAGGAAGTGCTGGTATTAGCATGCACATGTGTTGCGCACTACTTGCTCATGCCTACAGTGTTATCTGCTCAGCTTCCTCAATGCTAGTGTTAAATAGTAATTAGAAAAACTCAAAGGTTTCCACTACCTTCTTTTACTAACATGTTCCAGAGAAATTGTCTCTCTGACAACCAATTATTTGTGTTATAAAAGTTAGCTCAAATTGTATCATTTACTTGAAAGATATAGATCTACCACTCCAAGTAAAACAATGATGCCTTGATGTACAGTCTAACTAAGTCTGGCAGCAAAGGCTGAACCGAACGACACCTGAAACAAGACAAAGCAAATAAAATGAATAAGTTCTTTTTAATTAACCTTTCAACCTCTACTTTTGTTATATTTCAGTTCAATTCAATTCAGTTTATTCAATTCACAACAAACGTCGTCTCTAGGCACTTTACAAAAAGTCATTTCAATTCAGTCACACATGCATTCCAATTGATCCTATTTATGAAATAGTGCATTAGGCTTAGATAATTATTCAAATTAGTTCAAAAAGTTTTCTATCTAAGGAAACCCTGGAGATTGTATCGAGTCATTGACTTGCAGCATTCACTCCTCCTGGAGGAGCACATAGCAACAGTAGACAATAGTTTGCGTTGTGTTGTTGACTTTACAGCAATCCCTCATACCGAGCTTGCATGTAGCGACAATGGAGAGGAAAAACTCACAGTTGAATAATCGAGTTTTACTTCTTTTTATTTGTTTGTTTTTACACATTTAAATTTGTGAACAAGTCAGTGATTGAACTGAAAGTTATAGTCATGTGAAAAAGAAGAAATATATCTTTGGTCACAATACACTCACTGGTCCATTTATCAGTACATTTGTTTAGTTGCTTGCAAAACGTACTTAATCAGACAATCACATTGCAGCTGCTCATTGAATTTACAAGTCTAAATAAGATGAAAACAACTTGCTCAAGTTAAAATTGATGGAAAGAACTGATCTCTTGGGATTCCGATGCACAAAAAGAAAATATCCAGTGAGGTCAGATATCAGAGGATGGGCAGACCATACCATCTCTTAACTTACAACATGTAGAACCTTGAAGTAAATGATATACAGCTGCAAAAGACCACACTGGGTGCTGCTCCTATCAGCTAAGAACAAAAAACTGAGGCTGCAGTTCTCACAAACTCACTAAAACTGGGCAAAAACAGATTGGAAAAATGTTGACCTGGAGTGTTAATTTAAGTTATAACATTAAGATGTTACGGTCTAAATTGGGCATAAATATCATGAAATCATGTATCCATCCTACCTTGTATCAACAGTTTGAGCTGGTAATAGGAGCAGAAGTTATTTCTCTGGCCTACATTGGACCCCTTAGTACCAGTTAAGCATAACTTAAAGGGCTCTCCTTACCTATTACCTATTGTTGCTGATCATACCTATCTCTTATCACCACAGTGCACAAATCTTCGCATTGTTGCTTCCAGTAGGCTAATGCACTATGTCACAAAGCTTAAATCATTTTAAACTGGTATCCTGAACATGCCAGTGAATTTACTGTGCACCAGTGACTTCCACAGTCACCAGATCTTAACCTAATAGAGAAGCTTTTGTAGTTTGGTGGAACAGGATATTTGAATCATGAACAGGCACTGAAAAAACTCCAGTAACTGAGTGATGCTATCATGTTGACATAGACCAAAGTCTCTGAGGAATGTTTCTGACACCTTGTTGAATCTGTTCTACGAGGAATTGAGGTCGTTTTGAAGGCAAAAGGGGTCCAACCCAGTAACGACAAGATGTACTTTTCAGCCAGTAAAGTGGCTGAAAAGTACATAATGATTCACCACTGAGTCTGTGTTATTATAATATTCAGCATTTTTGCTTTGCCCCTAATGCATTAAAGCTCATGCATTAGTATACAATGCATTGTATACTGTTTTGTATACAAAAACGGTATACAATATACTGTGAAATAGATGAACACTTGTATCACAGAATTCATAGGAAACAGGTTTAAATATTCAACCTCAAACATTGGGTTGTGTTGCAACCAGCTTAGCATATTACTATCAATAGCTGCAAATGTTGTTTTATTCAAAAGCAGGTGCTTTTAGAAATGTTTACATTTATTCCAGTGAAAAGTAATAAAGAATTAATTTTAGAAACTGCTCCACTTCAGTTTGACACTTTAGCATCCCTGCCATTAATCCTTGAGCACTGTTCTTTCTGGCTTCATCAGAGATCTTGTCAATTGGATTATTGTTCCCTGGTGCAGATGAAATGTCAGTTCTATATGTCTTGGGTCTGGCATTTTATGCTCATTACAAGCTGAATGATTTTCAATTAACTTGAGGTCTAAGCACAAAAAAGCTTTGACTGGGCTCTAGGTGTTAAATTGTCAGGAAAGCTCTTACCTGTTTTCCAAAGACAGACATATTAGAGCTATTGGAAATGCCATTCAGCTGAGCTGCATGCTGATGAAATTCCTACTGTACAAATTATATTTTATACAGCAAACCTGTGAGGCTTAAAATTCCCAAAGGAACAGTCATGAGGTTTTTCAATAGCAGGTACAGTCCCGTATTAGTTTCTGTTCTGTTCACATATGGTAAAGCTTATACTATGTATCATCTCTACCGACCAGAGAAGACAAGATGTTGTTTGAAAGGTGAAAATTGATCCAGTCCCTGAGAGGAGCACACCCCACTCCACCCCCCCAAAAAAAAAAAAAAAAAAAGTTGCAGGAGATAACATCCCCTTGTTATAAAAATTCAAAAGTATGATAGAACCTGAACAAAAAAAATATGTCAGTTGACATTAAAGCAAATCTTTACCTCACCTCATCTGCAATAAGAGTGTAGCGCTGAAAGGGGCTGGCATGGCCAGAGGCATACTAAGACAGATGTGGTATAAGAGCATGAGTTTTCTTCAGAAATTTTTAAAAAATTAAAAATGCTTGAAAATGTATTCTACTTCTGGATTATAGGGGAAGGAAAATACAGTGTTCCAGGGTCTCATGTTGATATGTTTGAATTTGATGTTTGACTCTGTTTGTTGTTCAGACCCTTTTATATAAAAGCAGAAAACATCCTCAGACCAAATTTTCTTCTCTATTTTTATTGTGTGTTGTTCATCTTTTTACTATAAAATTTTTTGTGGTAAATACCCTTTATCATAATGAACATTTTAAACAGCAGTTTAACCCCCAAAATCATATTATAAATTCCCTAAAAATATCTATTATCAAATTCAAACACTACATATATGACAAACACAACATAGTGATTTTGCATTAATTTAGGTTAAGCATACAAGAGGTTATTCAGGTTACAGTCCAGTCATGATATCTGAATAAAAATCTGATGATACCAGTATTTTTAAATCAAAATGCTTTAGCTTAAACATTTTATGTTGTTTTTGGTCATATTGTTGCACAGTAAACCAAGCACACACTGTCAGTAATAATGCAGAGATTTTTGCCCTCAAGTTGCATTTATAATCATTTTTGTACTCACATAATGACCATCAAAATGATCTTTTCATTTTCACAGTCACATTTTAATCAACTACAGAGCTGCTAAATTTGTAATATAGACTGTTGACAGGAATGGAGTAGGTGTACAATAGAGTTCAGAACTATCAATGTTTTGGGCTTTTTTAGAGAAAAAATGTTAAATGTTGATAAAATAGTGTGAAAATCTGCTACAATCAATAACAAAAGGATTCAGCAATTTAATTTTAACACACTTGAATGGGAAAAATGTATTTAAAAATATAAAAAAATATTGAAAATTAAGTGGAAATTAAATATGACCTTCAAGACAATAAAATAAAAAAATCATTATAGGTATTACATCTATGAAACACTTCTTATCATTTTTTATGTTTCCACTGATATTTTTACATTTCAACTTTTTGGATGAGCTTCAAGTTGTTGTGGTTGGACCCACTTCCCATGACCGTCATAAAACTTAAGCTCCCTCCAAAGACTGTCAAGTTGTCAAGTTTATGTATTTATTTGTACAGTTAAGTTTATTTATATTGCACATTTCAGCAACAAGGCAGTTCAAAGTGCTTTACATCATAAAATCACAAATTATGAAACAAATAAATAAACATTGCATTTTAAAATATGCCATCATTAAAATCATCAAGCAAATATACATCAAAAATATTGATCAATGTTCCACTTACTGCTAATCAAAGGCAACTCTACACAGGTGGGTTTTTAGCCTTGATTTAAAGGAACTCAGTGTGTCGGTTGTTTTGCAGTTTTCTGGAAGTTTGTTCCAGCTTTGTGGTGCATAGAAAGTGGAAGCTGTTTCTCTATATTTGATTCTGGCTCTGGAGATGCAGAGTAGGCCAGAATCAGAAGACCTGAGTGGTCTGGAAGGTTTATACAATGACAACAAGTCTTTAATGTGTTTTGGTGCTAAGCCGTTCAGTGATTTATAAACTAGCAGAAGTATTTTAAAGACTATTCTCTGAGCTACAGGGAGCAAGTGTAAGGACTTTAGAACTGGAGTAATGTGCTCTGTCTTTCTGATTTTAGTGAGAATGCGAGCAGCAGGATTCTGGATTAGCTGCACCTGTCTGATTGATTTTTTTTTTTTTTTTAGGCAGATCTGTGAAGACACTGTTGCAGTACTCAGTGTGACTAAAGATAAACACATGGATGAGTTTCTCTAGATCTTGTTGGTATACCAGTCCTTTAATCCTGGAAATGTTCTTCAGGTGATGAAAGGCCAACTTTGCAATTGTCTTTATGTGTCTCTGAAGGTTCATTTCTGAGTCCATCACTACACCCAGATTTCAGGCCTGATCACTACTTTCTAGCTGTAATGTTATTTGTGGATTCTTTAAGTTCAGAGTCACCTGGTGACATCGCAGTGTAGAGCTATGTATCATCTGCAAAAATTGTAAAATTGCCAGGGGTATGAATAACTTTGGGCTTAACTGTATGTACATGGTGTTATTTAAGTGTGCAACAACTTCTCGGGTTGTAAGCTTGAACTCCCAGAGTAGCATCAGCCAAAATATGATTTGGAACATCCCAGGACCATGAAGACTAGATCAGTGGCCATAGCCCAATATCAGATACAAGAATGGTTCCTAACTCAAAACCATTGAGTAAATCTCAAAAGTAGTCATACCCTAACCAGATTCAGGTTTAAAGTAATTTTGCAATTTTACCATTATGTTTCTTCCGACGAGAACTAATTTTAACATTTTAGACAGGTCCTCCAGGAATCCTGACTTGACTCTGAGAGATAATCTGTGGAGGGAGCTAATAATTAGGGTAATAGCAAGGAGGCCTTCCAAACTCAAAGATTTGAAGCTAATCAGCAAAGACAATCATCAAAATATCAGTGGAAACATTAAAAAATCTGGTCAACAATTACGTGTAGTGTTTTATTGCTGTAATGCCACTAAAGGTTTTTCCATCCATCAGTTAGGGTAGAAATAATTTTTGCCACTTGCTGATAAAAACAAAGGACCTGTTTTTTTTTTTTTTAATTAATAAATAGTCTTTATACATTGTTTTATTTATCTTTTGAGATATGCCCATCTCATTATCAGAAACAAACTTCTTGGGTGAATTAAACATATATGCTCAAAAGTTCTAATAAATTAATCATGATATTGGTAATGCGCTATGATAACAAAGGCAAACCTAAACACAGCTTTAAATCATACTGTGATGTTCATTTTGTTACGGTATATTGTTCTGAATAAATCCAGCCTGAATAACTAATTAAATGCACTCTGCTGAGTAGCCAGTAACTAATCCATTTGTTCCCACAGGAGGACATAATCCTTGCTGACTTAACCTAAAACCTGCTTAGTGAATTAAATATTGAAAAAAAAGTTTCAAACTGTAGTGCTAGTTTTAAAAGTGCATTTGTAATTTATATGCAGTACCCTATTTATAATGAACATACATTGCAAAAAGCAGGCCATATGCAATTTGATGAAATTAAAAATTGGATTACATTCCTGTTAAATTAACTAATTATTATTATTATGAATAGCTGTCAGTCTGTTCGCTGTTCCTGAATGTAATCAGAATTCACATGTTTATGTATAGCCAAATTCTCTGGGATGTAAGGATCATCATCCAGTCCATGGATATCTTTTATAATCTTCACTTTGAAGATATATTCCTGTTTCTCTTTTATCAGTTCAACATCTGTGTTGTATTTCTTGAATAATTAAGCAAAACAGGCTGTTTTTACCCATTGTTTGTGTTATTTGTCACCCTGCCTTCTCCTGGATGGTCTTCTAACTTCCAGGTTGTTTGCATATCAATCACATAGACTTGTGAAAAATATTGTCTTCTGCAGTTTAGACTTTTTTTTATCATAATTTTTTTTCTGCTGACAAGTTTCTGATTCCTGTGATGAAACTTTTTTTTTCTCTGGCACGCTGAGAGTCCTTTGAAAGTCTGTGAAGTGAACTGGTTGACTCTGCCAGCCTTTAATATGCTTGTATATTTTTTTCTTTCTTGTTGTGCTGGTGTTTACAGGCTTTTATTATTCTCCTTGGAGAGGCATGTCACCACTGTAAGCAATCTGCATCAATGCTATCTGCTCATTTCTTCTTAATTAGCTGATTTGTTTCTCTTGGTAACCGAATCCAGCTGCAACCTGTTTATTTAATTTCAAGACAGCAAAACCTTTCCTTTCTGGAAACTAATCTTCATGAATAAGGTATTGACAAAACAGCATCACTTAGTTCTCTGTGACTGGTCAGTCAATGGTCGAAACTCAGACCACACAAATAGCTCCTGCTCCCAAGGACGCTGGAGTGTTTTGAATTTTATGCTATGAATTAAAAAAAGTTGATTTCCTTAAACCCTATGCTCTTCACCATAAGGATGTAGACCTATTTTACACCGACAGAGTAATGCTGGTTAAATGTGTCTTGACATTCTATCTCAATGGTTCAATGTAAATTATACTAGCTGGCTTGTGACCCAAATGAATATTATTACAGTTTTAAATGGATTTTTGCCAAGTAATTTAATGAAGAATGTAAAACTGTACAATTTAGTCTTCCATACCATATTTATAATAATTTAGTTATACAGATGACCTTATTTCAACATATTTCTTTAAGACAAGTTGCCAGGTAACCATTTGAAAACATGAAAATTCCTGATATCTGACCTCTGTTGCTAGATTTCAAGCTTGTTTATTAGCTCCTACTAACTATATATTGTTTGCTACAAAAAAGGCTCACTCCAAAATGTTGATGTTATTTCTCAACTGAAGAAACCTGTTGGTAAAATTTAAAGATTACTTTAAATCCAAACCTGCCAGAAGTAACAATAATTTTGAGCTTAACTATAACCTTAGAGTTGTTAAGGGTGTAAGTAATGTTTACATAACATCTCTATAACATCAGAACAAATCTTAACTAAAATCTTGGTGCATGTTACTTTATTTACAACTAGAGTTGGAACTGATCAATCAGCAAATTTTCCCTTCAGCTTTTGATTGCTGATCAGCAGGTCACACAAGGAAAAATCTGAGTTTTCCTTTATTTATTTACAACATAATTAAAAATACACACCTCATGCCATGGTTTACATGTGATCAGTCTGCCTTGATAAAGATTCAACTCACTACAGATTTACTTTCTGATTAATTCAGCTAATATTTATTTGACCGGTTGTGGGGAGGCACAGACAGTGTATAGGGCATTATTCATTCTCTGGATCATAAAAGATGGAAAAACAATACATACAACATGATGTGATGTCACAGCAAAAGTAGCTCACCCTGTTCTGACACTGGGGACAGATAATATGGATTTCAAGTTTTGCCACAATATTTTATGCTATATTAGAAATAATGATAAAAGAGATATTACATATTAAAAAATTAATTGCAGTCTTTTTTGCCAATAGCTTGAAGAGCCCCACAAACACAAATGGTGCTCTTACGAACATCAGTCCATTATCAAACAGAATATTTCAGTACCCCAGGTATATTACATAGTTTAGCTGTACCCCTAAACAGTACAGAATATTTACATTTGTATATATTTTCAAATACGTTGACATTTATTGATGCTTTCATGGAGCCAACAATTTAATAAACAGTAAAATAACAATCCTCAATGTACTTAGTTTTTACTTTTCTTATTATTACAAAAAAAAGACAATTCTTTTCCCACTATTTTTTTCCGAATAACAATAAATGGTACAACAGCAGCCCATCTTGACATGAAGGACTAGAACAGGGTCAACTCAACACTCTGTACCCAAATACACACTCGCCATACAAAACAAGGCAACTCAAAAGCTCCACACATAATTTTAAGACGTGACAGGACTCATTATTTCACAAGACACACTTTTTCTTTATGTTATTTACTCAAACAAAAATGACTGTAAATCAATTTGATTTAAGGAATTCACTTCTTTAGTGAAATGCCATCCACATATTAGGACATGTTTCTGAATTCACCTGCCTGTGAAATATATGGTTCTCTGATCATAGCTTTGATTACATAAGCTGATCTTCCATCAAACATATCACTTTTCCATGCTTTATTTTTGTAGAGCTCATCTAATACATGCTTGCTAATATAGAGTGCAAGGTTAGTCCAGAGACTTACATCTAAAGACAGTTTAAAATTCAGCTAAAACAAGCAAGATGACATCTTCTTCATGTGCTGAATATCAAACCAGTCTTATTTTTGAATTCACAAATAATATACCTGTGATGGACAAAGAAGTACATAAAAGACAGAGTAGATACATATGTACTGGAGAAGTGTAAAATTTATCCATGGTTTTTAATTGATTACATTTATATATATGGTGTCATTTTTGCACTATCTGTAGTGCAAAGACAAACATTAGACAAATGTTTTTGGTAATCATTCCTAATTCTTGTCTTTTTTTTTGTCGATCTGAATGACATTTTTAAGCTTAGCTGTAATGATTCAACATCTTCAATACTTCTGCAGAGAAAAACACATGTAAAAACATTCCTGTCAGCTGTCAGTAACTGATCCTCTACAAAATCTTGCACCCAATTACTGACATGATCTGCTCCCGAACAGCTCATTAGTGCACTATGCTGCCTCATTTGATTAGTATTGAAGCCCCATTTCTGATGCTGCTTTGGTTTTTGGCTTTACATTACAAGTCACACTCGTTGTCTAGTGTGCTGTGTTTCTCCCGTTCAAAGTTGTACGAGAACAAGAAAACAACAACAGTTAGTCTGCAATGTGTTTCACAGCATAATGTGTAATTGTGCCTGAATCAAAATTTTCAAAGCTACAGTAATGGAATGGTGATTTTTAAAAGGTTGTACTTATTCAGCTCAGTGCCATATCTTGATCAGGCATAATGCTGATATTGATTTATTTATCATCCGGGGAAAAAAAACAACTTTACCCCCGTGCTGTGTGTGTGTGGGGGTGGGGATCGTTTGCTTGCGCCTTGTAAACATCCGCTACAATGCTGGAGCACAACCCGTGTGCTCCGTCTATCTGCATGCATCTCTGCTCCACCCGCCCCGCCACGCACTTTGCCACTGTTCTGAGTCACCCACCAAGCAGCAGCTCAGGGAGGACATCAAATAAAAGAAAGGCTGTCTTATTCCATGCATCGCGCCAGTCAATTTAAAACCCGGACATTTTAATCAATCAAAGAAATTCCCCCGGATGCCCCGGAAACCACTTTAAAAGTGGACATGGAAGAGGATGTTGGTCACATTTACAGAAAAGTTCCAATGACTGGTCAAAATTGCAAGTCCGTGCAAAAATTGAGAATAATGAGTGAATTTGCATTAATAGTTGCAATCACAATGTTGCAACTTCCTGGAGGGACTGAAGGTTTTTTGGGTTAAGTTAACTTCCTTTACCCATGCAAATAGTTGCGTTTCTTCTGAATACTCTTCATGGCGATCAAGAATCAACTCAAAGTAGCACCATAAAACCTGAAGCTCAAAACTTTGTGAAAAACAACAGTTGTTACCAAACAGTCTCACAACCTGTGACTATAACTGTAGATATTTTTTGGATGACTACCCCATACAACATTATCTACATTGCTTTGTTTCTTCAAGAGCACTATAGATTGCTTGTTTGAAAAGAGTGTTACCTTTTGGCACAACAGCAGTATTTCTTTTTAAACAATACATTTTATAAGGCTATTCATAGGTTTCATTTACACTTGACTGTTCTGGTCCTTGACACGAGTAGCATTCCTCTTGCAGGGATGATACAACAAAATGCCTGTTGTCAGCCAGGAGTCCTGGGAAACCTTTGAATATGTATTTTTAAAAGAACAGTGCTGATATTTTAGTTTGAATCATGTTTTCCAACCACATCTATATCAAAAAAACTACTTATTCTTTTATACTGGTGTAATTTGTCTGGCCGGTTAGTTCACTGATATATGAGGTAGCACTTGTAACACGGAGTTTGAGAGCTATGCCTGGCACTGCTTAATTAGTTTTGCCAATCTCAGCTAACAGTGTCCTTTACACGTCTGAAACTTGTCTTTGACTTTTTAAAAAGCTTTGATATGCTGACTATAATTAACCCAGTTTTAGATTAAAAGTCTTTTTTGTGGTAATATAGCCGTATTATTAACCCAAAGCCCCTCAGTGGATTTGCATCATTACAAATCATACACTCAAAACCTGGATGTAAGGGAACTGACAGTAAAAGAGTATTTAAATGGTAAATGGACTGAATTTATATAGTGCCCTTCCACAGACCACTCAAAGAGCTTTGCTCTACAGCCACATTCACTCATTCACACTCTCAAACACACACACGTATGCACCAATACGCAGATCGGTAGGCAACCTTTTCTTTTCTTGGTATTTCAGTTTGTAGGAAGCATGTGAAAAAAAACTGTGCAGGCATCTGGAAAATCAGGATCTGGGATCCCGTATGTTGCAGCTAGAGGTAAACAGTTACAACTACAGCTTAGCAGGCAGAAGACAGATCATTTGAAGCTGACCTTGGGTTAGTGATGGTAAAATTATTGATAGTAGCAGTGGTAGTTGTAGTTCTAGTAGGAGTTTTTTGGGGGTGGTAGTTGTGTTACGACCCAGCTCATTGAGCCATAACAAAAGACAGGGAATAACATTCTCAAAAAATAGCTAAGCTCTTAACAGCAAAATAAAAATAAACAAAAACAAAAAAAAGATGCGTCAGCTAGCCCCATGGCAGCTGGTATAGCTGCAGCCAAAAGCAGGTGGAATAGGCAGGGACTGGTACAAAGGAAAGAGCTGGACAAGCACCAGGAACAGCTGCAACTAACCCACTTTTGAGCCGGGCAAGAGCTGCCATTGCATACCGGAGCACAGCTGCTTTTATAGCCAGGAGATGCTGGGCACTAGTGGTCTTGTGTACTGCAACTTCTGGTGTGCCTTGGAGAAAAAGGAAAACAAGTAATTAACAAAATTAGGGATGGAACCCTCCACTTAAAAGGGAAAAGACATCACAAGTTGTGATAGTAGGACTTATTTTCATAGTGGTAGTTGTAGTCATATTAGCAGTAGTTTTAGTAGTAGTTATTATAGTAGCACTAATAGTGCCAATATTAGTGGTTGCATTGGTATTCACAGCAGTAGATGTAGTCGAAGTAGTAATAGTAGAGTAGCAGTGGTAATAGTCATAGTTGTAGTTGCAGTAGCAGTACTAATTTCAGCAGTATTAGTAGTAGTCGTAGTAGCAGTAATTGTAACAGTCGTATTTGCCGTTGCTGAACTCTTTGCAGTAGTAGTGGTAGTAGCAGTAGTAATGATGGTGGTGATAATAGTGGTTGTGGTAGTAGCAGTAATTATTATAGTAGTAGTAGTACTATGCTAATGCTAGTACTATTTGTATTAGCATTATATGGTAATGTGTTTTAGCTCTCTGTGCACCCATGTCTATGCCTGAAGATTTATTTGTTTTTATTATTGTGACCTCGTAACAGCATGCATTTTTTTCCTTCCCTCTCTTGTTAGTCTGTCTCACAGCACTATTAGTTAGTCGAGTGAACTACAGATGAGCAATGCTTTGCTGAATCAAAATTACATTGGAGGCCATTTTTCATCCTGTTAAACTCATTGCAGCCAAAGAGCCATAAATGGGCCTCTTTACTTTCCTTATTTGTCCTTGTCTAGTGGAGGTTACCGCTGGCTGACATAGACTGAATTTAAGTGGACATCAATCTCGATAAAGAGGCAGAGCCCAGAGTAATATTACCTTTTCCATTTTTGCAGTCCTCTAGCAAGACAGAGCAAATAAAGTTGTTTCATATCATGAACTTAAATATTAAGATTTAAAGCTAACCCTTTTTCCTGTTGTAGTTTTATGTCATGTTACTTTTAGCCTCCATATTTCTATCCAGTAAGTCCAATTTGTAACAAAAAAAACTTCAGTTCAAAATAGGACAAAATGTGTCTAATTGCATGGGCTGTGTCGTGCTGATAACAAGATTTCCTCTGGCTGGCCAGTGGTCTATCTAAGCACTGCAAAACGATGCAGAGAAAATTTGTCTCAGCATGTCACCGGTGCCACAGTGGACTGGACTTCATGTACTCCTCATAAATGAGAGTCATTAATTCTCCAAGTAGGTAGTTTTTCAAATACAACACAGGAGTACATTTCCCACGGGAACAAGCCAATCCAATCATCTCTGATTCTTATTCTCTTGCTTTTCTCTTTCTCTGCCTCGTCTTTTCTTTCCGACATCTTTATCTGCTTTCCTTCAGCTGAGTATGAAGACAGAGTTTCATCTATCTTTTGAGTTACTGATAAGTCACCAGTGTTTGGAAAGATTGCCAGACCCTCTGAAACAACAGGGCTTTTTTCATGTTCTTCTACTGTAAAATACAGGTTGTAAAATATATGTATTTCTTAGTTTGCTTGTTTCAGTGGGTTATGATCAGCTAAAATAAAAAGTTAGATGTTACTAACAAATTCAGTTTAATATTGTAAAGTGAAGCGCTGAAATTACAATTAAGCGTCAAAAATATCATTTTTGCAAATGAAACATCTCTGCTAACTGGGCATAGGAGAAAAACCCAACAATGTCAATTCCCAGTTCTCCTCTCCTCTGCCACAAATATATTAGGTGTTTTTGTGATTTAGAACATGGTGAAAAATGTTTTCCTTTTTAAAGTTATTTTAATTATTAGATGTGAGGTGTAATGTCAAATTATACACTGTGCAAACTGATAATTGTATTAGAAACCAAAACACTTGTGCACAATTACATTCTGACTATTTCATTTAATAAAAGAAAAAGGGGTCTTGATTTGTATCAAGGAATGCTATACCTCTTCCTCCTACTCTACCTTGCCTCCCCTTGGTCCCTCGTCTTACCCTCACCACAGCAAGCGAGGCTGAGATTCCACAGCGCGTCTCATCCATCTTGCACAGTATGTAAAGACAGTAGCACAGGAGGCTGCTTTCGTTCTCTTTTTTTTTTCTAAAGCTGAAAAGTTGCCTGTTTTTGTGCAAACTGTGAAACAAAAATGGCTCTAATCTTTTAGAATGCAATGTAATTTGCTCTGGCTGTACTTTGCATGAATATGGGTGGACTTTCCACTAATTGTATAGTGCCTCATTTAAATGTAGTCTAATGGCATTTGAGTTTTTGCTCAGTTTGTGCACATTTAGAACCAACAAACAGCTTTGTGCATTTGTCCATGGGAGTATAACCTGATATTTACTTAGCAGAGCCGGACATCTTAACAGACATGCTGCTCATAGCTTTTGACTGATTGATTTTTTTTTTTTTTTTTTTTTTTTTTTTTTTTTTTTTTTTTTTTTTTTTTTTTAATTCAGTCAAAAAAAAGTACTTATTATCCATATGTCTTCATACTTCATCATAGTTTATATTTTCTAATTATAGTGTCAAAACATTATTACCTTTACAAGAGAATATTATGATTCCCCCCCCTTTGGTTTAGAATCACTCATATATTTTTTGCTTTCAAAATTTTGTTGCATCTTGGTACAGGTACCCATACCTACTGTAAATTGGTATTTGATATATTCTGGAATATATTTTATTTGATTATTTTTGTATTTCAGGTGTTACCTACTGTTCCTGACAATTGCTCCTGTCCAATTGAGCAGTTGTGCAAGACACACATTTAGCACTGACGTAATTGGCATTTTAAGATCTTTGCAAGTATCACAGACTGTTTGCAAATCAGTGTAAACAAACAGAAATGCTCTTCAAAGGCTCAGAATTCGACATAATTAGAAAAGAAATGGAGCCAGAGCTGAATATTTTTCAACCCTTTTCATCTGGCGTTACCATTACTGGAAACAGGAAAAGTTGAACAGGTCCTTCTGTTTCTTTCTGTTTTCATTGTTTGTTTGTTTGCTGGTTTGTTTTGTTTCCTGTATGATTTTGCTCCCTTATCTTGTTTTTTTTTTTTCTTTTTTGTTTTTTTTGTTTTTTTTTTTAGGGGGGGGGGTCCAATTAATGTGTATTAAGATCCTATCTTTTTGTGTATAGGGGTGGAGTGATTAAAGCAGCAAACTTTTAAAGCAACTAGCCTCCTTTTTTGGTTTATGTGCAGAATAAATAAACAGCCAAGGAAGTCATAGGCGTCATGTTAGAAGTCATTGTTTCCATACTGTCCAAATGACAGGATGACCTTGTTTAGTTACAAGGTAATTTTTAGTCATTATGACAGCACTGCTGGTGAGGTCCTGTCCTGGGAGGTCTGTGGACAGAGAAACATGTCTCTGCTTCCAGATCTGGAAATTGCTCAGTAGGGAGTTGGTGGTTTGGTGATGTCTTGTTCCCTAGGCATTCCTTTCAAACTAAGATCTGCCATTATAGAGAACATTTCACATCAATACTTGGAGCCTTTGAGCAACAGACTGCCTCTGAGTTTATATAAAAAACTAAATTAAAAGCACTTTAATAATGTTTATTAAAACTCACTCAACTAACCTTGTGCATATTCAAGCTAATTTGAAATCTACTCTATTCACATTTCTTCTGCATTATGAATGCAAAATGTTTTTCTAAAGCTGTTGTCTATGATGCATGAAAAATATAGACACAACAATGACAAAAATTGTGTGTTTTACAAGTCCTTCTGGCTTTTGTCCAGACAATTGAATAAACATCTATCCTTCCTGCAGCAGATGTGCTGGGCTTTCAGTTTTTTTATTAAATCAACAACTCATTAGCACTTTATGCTGTTTGTTTACTTGATCAAGTGGATCTGCATAAAAATTCAATTTGCATCAAAAAGCATTTATGATTTTAATGAGTGATGGGGAGGGGAACAGAAGAAGTAAGATTTTTGGCTTATTTGAAATAGCCTCCAGCTGTATGAACGTACAAACCTCAAACCTGTTCAAACAAACAAATCCTTACATTCTAGATTGTTTAACCAGATGACTGTTGTCTTGGAAGAATGGTAAATTGAACACCATTGCTGAAAAAAAGCGAAAAGAAGTTCTATATGCAATTTTGATTAAAAATGAACTATTTTGGCTTACAAGCAAAAAATTATATATGGTTGAAAATTCAGGCTGCACATCACCCTGAACACACCATCTCCACTATGAAACAGGGTGTTGGCAGCGTCGAGCAGGGACAAGGACAGGGACGCTGGTCAGTGTTGATGGAGAAAGTGTACAGAGTTAAATATAGGGAAATTTTGACAGCAAACCTGTTAGAAATGAAAAATGTTTTCAGCTTATCCAAAGAAGAGTTCGTGTTTGGTAGCTTGAACTAGCCTGGCCTTTGCCTTCCTACGCAATTTCCCGTGATTCTCATCTACAATTATATGTCTGAGATTTGTCCCATTGAGCTCGGTTTTTCAGGATGCATTTCATCCTGGCCAATCAGTGAACAGACAGAGGAATTGTGAATGATGACCTTGAGTTTCTGCACTGTATTAGAATTGCAGTCTGCCTATGATTGTAGTTTGGCAATGGCAGCACAGGAAGTGAACGATGCCATTCAGTCCATGTTGGCCATGCTTCCAAATACTGAGCACTCCACTGATTCTTAAATTTGTTCACAAAGCCTGCAGCTCTCATTAGCAGCCATCTCAATCAGCTCTGCGCTTCTCTCTTCGCAGTGGGGGATGGTTGTTTACAGAGCACGCAATTCTGGTAAGCTTCATAGCGTTGCTTCCTTCACAGTCACGCTGGTCCATTATATATGTCATGGCCAAATGCTAGCAATTGGGTAAAATCAGATCCAGTTGTTTAAAACTTTAAAACAGAGTCCACGCCTTCAGCAAGCAAAGCATAGAACAAGGGGCTGGTGTTTACCAGTCTAAGCTTGAAGCAAATGTGTGGTATTTTTGTTTATTAATAGCTAAAATGAGTACAATGATCGTTTTCCCCATCCATAAATAGTCCTATGCTAATGCTCCATAATGAACAAGCAGTTCATTCGTCTCTATGGAAGGAGCCTTTTTTTCAGTGTAAGTTAGTGGAGCCCAACACATCTGCAGCTTAAGAACCCACCAGAGGTTTGGGAAGACAATAAAAAAGAAAGCACATTAACCAATTTCATAACATTTGCACTGCTTGAAAAGCACTTTTCATATCAGGCAGCACAGATTCACATAAATAAATGCAACTAATTATGTAAGGGTTTGCAGAGAGGCAATTTCCATAACGGAGATGAGATGCAACATGATGGCATTGTCTTCGGGGACCCATGTGGAATCATTTCCTCGTCTTTTTCAAGATTTGTTGGGGGTTTTTTTTTGTCATGGTCGTGATAGTGGACTGTGCCACCTCTCAACAGCACTATCCAATACTTTTAATGAATCATTATTTGTGGGATATTGTGAGATAAAATTACGCAGAGAAGCACAGACGTAGAATCAATTAAATAAAGAGTGTGCTGTGCATTTGTATTCTGATCCTTTACTCTGAGACCCATAAATAAAATCCAGTGCATCCAGTTGCCTTTGGAAGTTCTTCATCTAGTCAATAAGAAACCATCCATTCAGGACAAATACAACTCTTCTGTGAAGGCCTCAGATGTTGGAGAGAATTAGATATCAAACAGCATCATGAAGACCAAGGAACATTATGGGAAGGTCAGGGAGGAGGTTCTGGAAAGTTTGGAAGCAGGATTAGGTTATAAAACAGCAATTTCCCCAACTTGAAACTTACCATAGAGCACCTACTGAGGCATTGGAGTCCACCTACACTAAAAGGATAGGCAAGGAGACTGTTAATAAGGAACTCTGAAGGGGCTAAGCTCATTCTGTCTGCTCAGCAAATATTATTCAGGCAATTCACAAATCTGTCTGAGAGAGTGACAAGCCACAAGAAAATCTGGTTTAAAGTTTAACATGAGTCAGGGACACGGCAACATTAGGAAGAAGGTGAGACCAAAATTAAACTGTTTGGTTTACATGCAGAGTGCTATGTGTTCTGGAAAGCTAACACTACACATCACCCTGAACGCACCATCCTCACTGTGAAACATGGTGGAGGTAGCATCATGCTGTAGGGATGCTTTTCTTCAACAAATACCGGAGAGCTCGTCAGAGGTGATGGAAAGATAGATGGAATGGCAATTCTGGAAGAAAACCTATTAGAGACTGCAAAAGACTTGAGATTGGGGCAGAGGTTTGCCTTCCAGTAGGACAACGACCCTGAGGATTCAGCTAGAGCCACACTAGGATGGTCTAGACTAAACCATGTCCATATGTTCAAATGGCCCTGTCAAAGTCCAGACCTTAATCAAATTGAGTCAGTGGCAAGACCTGAAAATGTATTTTCACAGATGCTTTAAATCCAATCTGGTTGAGCTTAAGCTACTTTGCACAGAAAAATGGGAAACAATATCAGTCTATCAATGTGTACTGGTAGATATACCTCAAAAGAGTAAATGGTGGATTTATAGGGACAAATACCCTCTACTTTTCATTGAAGAGGTTTGAATACTTTGCCAGCCACCGTCTCTGTTCTATCACGTCTATCCTTTTTATCCCATTCATTACCAACCGAATGTGTGTCGGTCCACAGCCTTTGTCTCATCCCTCTAACCTGTTTTTTTCCTCCACTGTGACAGATGCCATGCTGCTGGTGGCGCAGAAGCTCGAAGGGCCTTTCAACATTGAATCTGTCATGGATCCTATTGATGTCAAGATTTCAGAGGCCATCATGAATATGCAAGATAACAGTGCCCAGGTTTCTTTTAGGGTAAGTCAGTTATACTCCAGAGAACAGAAGCTGCACTGTAGACATTTTGATGAGGTCCGCTCATACTTTTTTAACAAGGAATTTACTCGTCATGCTGGACTGTGTCTAAGGTGTGTTCAACACATTCTAATTATGTCAGTTTAGGTTCTGAATTATATGTTTCACATTGGTCAGATAATCATAGTTCAGCTAACAGTATTTAATGTGCTTCCTGTGTTTTACTGCATTTCTCCTTGCCCACAAAACTGCAGTTAAGAAGGGAAAAAATGTAGGTGGTTGTGAGGAATATTTTTTCTGCCTACACTGATTTAGATGCCAGTTCCCATTCAGAGCTCAATGCTCTGTTGGCTCCCTCATTCAACAGATGCAGTTTTGTTGACGGTTTAACTATATCTGTGGTGTTTTCCCCAAAGCCTGTAAAACTGAGCCCTTCCAGCTTAAATAGCATTGACCACAGCTCTTAACTCTCTGACTTATCAGTGTGGTTACCTCAGCTTTGACACATAGCACCGTCACTCTGGTGTTGTGGGGTGAATGATTCAGGAGACTTTTTGAAACAAAATGCTGCATGTTTTCCTCTATTTTCAGCATCCACAGCCATTCAGACCACTGCCAGCTGTATGCCCATGTTTTTGTAATTGCAGGTTTTCCAAGGCTGTGGCCAGCCGAAACTTGCAGAAATCTCGAGGTCTGCCCGTGGTGCTTCGGATGCAGGTTCACACGCCGCTTCAGGCCATACAAACCAGAGGAGCCGCCCCACCACTGCAACTGGCACAAGCTTGGACAGGCTGGTAAGGACATGAGGTGAGCGCTGCCGTTTCAAGCAGGACAGCGTAAACATCATTTGTCTTCGTCTCGACACTGTTGATTAAAGCGGGTGATTTGCCATCGTGAGCCCCTGGAGCCGGAAATTAATTCTTTTTACTTGTCCTCCATTCAGACCCAATCTATCGATTTTTGTTGTAAGAACCAACAGCTTTACCCCAAGAGGGCAGCGAAGGGTGGGATGTGATCGTTGGCCCCTTCTTGGTTGTGTACTTTGCAACAGAAGGGAAAAGGATAAACGAGATGGATATATTTTGTGAGGCTGACCAAAACAATTCTTGCTCCAGAACATACTTCTATTTTGAGTTAGATTATCTTCATGTTTGTTCATCTCAAAGTTGTTACGGGGGTAATCCATCTAAAGTAACCTTGAAGTCTAAAATGTTGAGTCATGTTAAAGGTTAACAAGAGGGATGCTTGTCCAATTTAGCTCTGACAAAGCTCACATCATGTGGTTTATTTCCAGCAATGCTTTTAGAGTCAGTCCCTTTCAAAAGCAATGTAAAGGGACTGCTGGTGTCTGTAGACATCAACATTGCCGTTAAAAAAGTGTTTGCACCCCTTTTTTTCACTTTTTGTCATTTTACAAACCACAAATTTAAATGTATTTCATGAGAATTTTATGTGATAGACACAAAGCAGCAAATCTTCAAATCATGCTACACCTTCTGTTTTATATTTCAATACATTTTAACATATAATATGATTTGATCTAAACCTTTCCATTGTGGTTGTATGTTTAAGGTTGTTGGTCCTGCTGGAAGATGAATTTCCATCCCAGTCTCAAGTCTTTTCCACCTTCTAACTGGTTTTCTTTTAGGGTTCACCTGTATTTAGCTCCATTTATTTCCCATCAACTCTGACCACTTTCATATCCCTTTTGAAGAAAAGCATCCCAAACATGATGCTGGTACCCACCATGTTTCAGAATGAGGGTACTATGTTCAGCGTTATGTCCAGTATTATTTGAGATCTTGGAGTGCATTACCAGTATTCACTCCCACCACCTGAGCTCTTGATCTCTGGAAGCCCTTTCAGAGTTACCAAGTGCCTCTTTGCCATTTCTCTGAACAATGATCTCCTTCTGGGGCTTGCCAGTAGTTTATCGGACAGCAATGTCTTGGACAGTTTTTGATTGTGAGATTCTCTTTCCGTATTCAGATGGTGGATTGGAGAATGCTCTGTGAGATGGTTAAAAGCTTTGGATATTGTTTTATAACCCTAACCTGTCTTTAAATGCTCTGTGCACAGCTTGTCTGCTGTGTTCCTTAGTCTTCATGATGCAGTTTGTTCACTGATGTTCTCAAACAAACATCAGGCCTTCACAGAACAGCAGGATTTATGTTTAGATTATATTATTCGCAGATGAATCCAATAATGAGGGAGACTTCTGAAGGAAAACGGGTGCATTGCGTTAGATTTTATTTAGGGGTATCAGATTAAAAGGAGCTAAATACAAATGCATGCCACACTTTTCAGATTTTTCTTTGTAAGAAATTATGAAAACTGTTATCATTTTACTTCCACTTCACAATTATGCACTACTTTGGGGAGATGGTGGTGACGGTAGTAGGAGTTCATCCTGTTGGTGGGTTGCCGCTCCGTCCATCTCTGTCGTTGTGTCCTTGTAAGACACTTCACCCACCTTGCCTGTTGTTGGTGGTCAAAAGGACCGATGGTGCTAGTGTGTGGCAGCCTTGCTTCTGTTAGACTGCCCGAGGGTAGCTGTGGCTACAATCTTGTGGCTTGCCACCTTTAGAGTGAAGTGTATTTAAGTGTCCAGAGAAGCGCTATATCAGTGTGATGTCATTTCATTATTTTATGGTTGTCTGTCATAAAAAAAAAATCTCAATATAATACATTGAACTTTGTGGTTTTAATGACACAAAATTTAAAAAAAACAAACGAAGATATTAATGTTGTTAAATAAATTGCCTTTAGCGCTGGTAATCTTTGGAGGAAACCCAAACTATTGGTATGGTTTTTATATTCCAGCCTCAAAACAAACTAGTGCTTCATGTTCTTGATAATAACTTATTTATTGGATGCATATCTGGGGAAAGTAGTTGTTTTTAACAACAATTCTGGATTTTGAAGTAACATAGACACATTAAATACTTTGACTCAATGTTAATTATATGTTGTTCATTTTGATTGACTACCAAAGCATTTTTGATCTCTCTTGGGCAGCAGAAGCCTTTTTATAAAGCTGTTTGTGCCCATCAATTAATTCTTCCACCTACACCTACGTAATTAAATTAATAAGGACTTTCTGTTTTTCTGCCTTTTTTTTTTTGCTGCAAACCAGAGGATGGTTTGGAGGACAATGCAATTCAGTGTAAGATTCAATATTTTATATTTTCTCTTTTTTTTAATTTGCTCTGTTGTTTTGTGCTGCTGTTTTGTGGTTTAAGACTGGAAGGGAAAGTAACCTTTTTTATATAGCTCATTTGGAAAGCTTCAAACTATATCTTCAGTATTTCCAGTCAATAGTAAATATGATCTGTTGTCACAATCATTTTTTCATCTCACATTGGATTCACATATGGGACGTTTTGTATGATTGCTGGGAGTTATATTGAAATAACATTTCTTAGCTTTCAAAACCACAGACCTTGTTTAACACATCATCTGGACTGCAGTCATTTTAAAGGCCATTTTGGGCTCCTGTCATCCTTCACGTCAAATCAGCTCCTGGAGAAGCATATCAGGATATTACCCACTGCAGATTCAGTGTTAAGCACTAATTTCAAAAGAGTATAGTAAATCAGTTTTTAAATTAATCTATTTAAATCTAATTAAATCAGTCTACAAGAGCAACAATTTCCATTATTAACCAACCAGATCAACCCTGTTATGACCAAATTTCGCAATGAGGTGTATTTCCCCATAGTGGATTTAATGTTCATTAAAGGAAAATGGATATATATATATATATATATATATATATATATATATATATATATATATATATATATATATATATATATATATATATATATAAACATATATATATATATATATATATATATATATATATATATATATATATATATATAAACATATATATATATAAACATACAGAAATGACATAATTTACAAGTTAAACTATCTTTAGAGTTTTATATTAGCAAGGGACACAATTATGGCAAGTAGAAGAGCTTGCATAGAAAGTGTTGTTAAAAAAAGCTAGATTTATTAGCTAGACAACAGTGGTCTGTGAACCCTGTTGAAGAATGTTGATCCATACCTTAACACAGATTTTCAAAAAGCTACAACCATTTCTAAATCCAGCATGTTCCAGAAGACAGAGGGTGAAAGCTTCATCCAACCTTTTTTGTTTTTGTTGAAAGTCTTTCTGTCTACTCTCCATATCACAGCCTAAATATCACAACATATAGTTGAAAATAAAATGTCCACTATAAGTGTTTCTTGCATCTCTGTACAGTGAAAAGTAATCCACCCAGTTGAGACGAAGCAGGAGACTGTGAACTCCAACTAACTGATCTCCAGCAGACATAAACTTTTTGCAGTCGGAGTGCATCAAAAGCAACTCGCTAACTTCAAAGACATCACAGAATGTGATGTTCCAAAAAATCAACCTGATTTCATCATATTTGACCCACGCAACAGGTGTTTTTGAAAATGCCAGTATTCATGGCAAGATAGCAAAAAATTTGAGCACAGCTTTAGGATTTTGGAGTTTGAAACAACCAGGAGTGACCAAGCTACAAATTGGTTGATTCTGTATATCAGTTGCAACTTTGTAAATATGACTAAATATGCAAAAATGTTCCTGACAGATGGCCAACATTTTAAACACATTTTGACAACAACACATCCTAACCACCCACAGAATAAACTGCAATATCCAGTGTTTCTTCAAACCCTGTTATTTTTAGCATTAAGGGTATGAGTATGGAGGTTGGAATCAATGGGTATAGATTTAGTGTGATAGCCTAGAAAGAATAACAACACAATGAATCACAATTCACATATCTCATGATAGGCTAATAATTACCATCCAATTAACAATTAGAATAAGACAGTGCTGACTAAATGCAGATAATAAATACAGCATTAATTTCAGAGGAAAACATGCTCTTCTTCCGTTTCACCAGTGTGAAAAAGAATGATCAATTTTTAACTTTTCTTACCTTCTTCCTTAACATTGCAATGTCAATTCATCCACCGATTCTCAAAACCATGGCAACAGAAGGGAGCAGAGGTCTCAACCTTAACATTGCTAGCAACATCCTCCACACCGGTCCTTAGAGACTCTAAAGGACCATGCACTCTGAGAGAGTCTAGGGTCCAATCCTTAGTCCTTCACCCATCTGCTCATTGTACATCAGCTCTCTCATTCAGAAGAGGCTTCCTGCCTCTCTGCATTTAAAACTTCTTTCAAACAATTTCATTTTCAAGTTTTTGTGTCATTCATATTGGTTCACATTATTGACTTTGTTGTGCTTTCATTGAATAGCATATTACCTTTTGTGTTTTCTTGTGTTATAATGGTTGGCATTATTCTTTTACTGCAGAAGTTCATGATCAGATTTAAGCTAAAGAAGCTTATGTAAACCAGAGCATTTAAAGATTTACATTCTTTTAAATAAGAGAAGTTGTCAATTCTTATTCTGATATTTTGTATTTTTTTGTCATCATTTGTGACCCATTTTTTTTAAAATATTTGTTTTCATTTTCGATAATGTTGATACAGACTGACTAACAATGGTGTTCACATTTTATGAACGTTATTAAATCCCAGTTCTGTGAGAATAATCTTTGTTCCAGCGAAACAAAACTGTTCTTTCTTCTTGCCAGGAAAAAAATTCATAAACATATTTATATCATTTGTGCCATTACTTTTTAAGAACAGTTAATGGCTTTTTTGTGACAGGTATCATGTCTTTTCATATAGCCACTGGCACAGCTATTTTTTATTTTTATTTTTTTTTACATTTTTTTCAAACTCATGTGAGTTGCCTGCTGATGCTATTCTGCCTTTGCTGCACACAGTTTGGGTTCTCATTGCAATTCCTACAGTAAAGAGCTATGTATATGACAAAATTCATGCCAAATCTGGGCAGGATATAATTCTAAAAAGCTCATATGTAATCTGTTTTTAATCAATTAGGTCATCTCTTTAAATAACTGTATCTAATAAATGCATCCGTTTGAGTGTTATGCATTTGGTTTAAAACAAATCTGCTACCAGAACTCCCTATGCCTATTCCCAATGCTGACTACTGAATTACCGACATGGTGAATTCCCTGATTAGAAATTACATGCAGAATCACTTTGGTTTCAGTAATTCCATGTAATGTCTTTTTGCTTTAGTGTTTTTTTAGTGATCTATTAAATTCTTTTTAATGAATTCAGGATAACTTACACAATAGAAACACTTTAAAAAGTGGATCCTTATATCTAGAGGGGATATTTTAGTGTGTCAAACATTGCAATGATATTAGAGAGCATTTAGTAAAATGAGCTGCATTTGGCAGAATTTAGCAGTCAGACTCTAGAAATGCTGACATTGTGTTGGATTAGTTAACAATAGACTATGCTGGTTGCGGTCATTCAGATTAGCTAAAGATCAATAAAACATCTTGAGACCAAATGTAAACATGGCATGATAATGTATTAAATTGTATTGAAAAATATACTGGTCTTGTTTTGGAGCGGCAACCTGTCCACAGAGTAACCTCACAACTTTTTGACCCCTCTCTGACTTTAAAACATTTTCCATGATATAGTGATGGCAAAAATAAGTACACCCTCTATTAATTCTTAATTCCTTGCTTTTAAGAATAATGATCTGAGTCCATATTCTCAAAGATTCTCAGAGTCCTCTCATAGAGCTCCCATCTTAGCATAAAACGTCCTGCCAAGGACTCCTAGGCTAAGAATGATTCAGTTACTTGCTGAGAGCGACTCTGAGCGAAGAGTTGACAGAAATTCTCATCTTAATGAGGAGGTGAGGTTGACCCCATTGCTCGGTGTGACGCTCTCTTCTCGGGACTGTGATTGGTTGTTGTTGTTGTTGTTGTCTTCTTCTTCTACTTGTTTAATGGTGGTTGGTAAACAACTGAATGGAGTATTTCTGTCACCAACTGGTAAGGAGCATGGACCAAATGTCGCAAAAAAAAAACCCTCATATCCTATCCTATCATACAAACTACTCTGTCTTAGAAATCGAATAAGGCCTGGTAGCTTTTACTTCTTGAGTCTTTCTGAACAAATCGATAAAGTCTCATTTTGACTGTGATTGGATGAGACACAACACAAAATAAGACAAAGAAAAAAACAAGAAACAAATGCGCCCCCAGTAATAAATTGATAGAAATTAACCGATCATCAAATCTAGACTGGATTAAAAAGAGTATGTGATGATGATGAAACTATGCAAAATTAAATTAATTGCACACAGCATCATCATGTTTGATCACACCTTATTTACATTCTCATCATTGTTGTGACCTGTCACTGCTTCTCACCATGCTGGTCATTTTACTATGTTATCTATTTGATATTAATTACTAACTATTATTAATGTGGATGTCAGAAATTCACTGTGATTGCCTGCTTGTATAAACTTGTTTTTATCTGCTGAAATGATCAACATAAAATGGGGAAGTAAAGTATGCAAAAACCAAACGGGACAGAGTAGTAGTGCCTGCTGTTGGCACAGATCTATCCATTTTACAGAGAATATTTCTAATTTCTGTCAGTCTTTCCACCATCTTTCCTGCTTAAGACACTCTTGGCTCACTAAAAGTCGTCCTCACTACTCCTACCATTTTGTCACTTTAGGAGCTCTCCCTAAAGCCTAAGGTGCTTTGTGAAACATTTTTATCTTACCATAGTAAAAATGCCAAGAAAAATCGTAGAATTGCGATTTTCCCAAAATGACTAGGAGCTACTTTTAGCCTTTGAATTCTTTGAGAATATGGGCCCTGATGATTACCAGACTCCAAGACTATTTCAGTCTAATCTTAGTTACAAAACCACACACAACAGATTGCACTAAACCATTGTTTATAATACAAAGATAGAAAATACATAAAACCTTAGGATTTAAAGGGATGTACTTTGTTTTTTATCATGACCTTGAGATTTTAACAGAAGACATTTTTTTTTTTTTTTTTTTTTTTTTTAGTTTTAGAACATGACTGAAAGTAGGGCTTCAGGTAATTACAGATAGTCAGTAGCTGCAAATCCTTGTAATGTTGAAACATCTGAGTGAAAACAGTATGTTTACCCATGCCTAATTATAACATGGGTGCTTATTTCTTACTATGCTACAGGACACAAACTTTTCCCTCAGGAACCTTTGGTTTGAGCTCATTTCTTTATTTTCCACCCAATTATGAGGAAAAAGTTTAAAAACACAGATTGTAACCGATTGTGTTTGGAGGCCTGTTACACCTGAGAAATGCCAGAACACAGCAACGTTGGTTTTGCCGGCAGCTTTTCCTCACAATACACATCCTAACTGACACCATTGCCTGTTGTTTATTTTTCTTGCCTTCACAGTGTACAGCAGAAAAAGGTGTTAAAGGGAAAAGGTGTCAGTCTTTCTCTAACAGCTCTGTCGTGCCTTCATTAGCGTGACAGCATTATGTGTTTATGCTGCAGTACTCCCTGCAGATCTGAGGTCTTCCCACAAGAGCTCCTCTTTGTTGTCCCACTTTCTGTCCTCGTTTACATTCTGGTACAGGATAATTACCCATGACAGTGACACTGCTCAACCTTGTGGAACTTGACGATGGTTTAAAGTGTCCTTTGATAAGAACCTCTTGTCTGGATTTACTGCAAAGTTGGTGAGTCAAAAAACGAGCGAGGAAAGGCAGGAAGTGCCTGTACTCGTTTCTGCCATTGCTTATAGAGGAGCCTGGAGGAGTAGACCCACCTCCGGCTCAATGAGCCATGACTGTTTAATTGCCTGACATTCTGTCAGAGCACATACCCTCGAAGCTTGGGGAGAAATGGAGATTTTAAAGTCCAAAGAGGGGATAAAGGCTTGGTACGCTGTCAGGCTTAGAGGCACATTAAAGATAAGAAGTGGAGCCTTTAATTTGACTTTTGTAACAAGTTTTATGCTGTTGAATTACTGTAGTTTTGTAAAAGGTGTTTCTTTTGTCTCTCTTGTGCAAAACACTGTTTGCATTTTACTTGTATGTGTGATGCAATAGGAAAGTAATGAAAGCAAGACACTAAAAGCTGACAACAGAGAGACTGTTGAGAACAATATTTGTTAATTTAAACCATTGATGCATGACACTTGGCTCATAAACTGAGCTGGGCTCTATTTTTGCATCACTTTAAAAACAGTTTCCTTGAATAAAAATGTATATCTGTATGACTACATTCAGAAACTTCTGAAATTTCTGAAAACTTAAATTGCTTCAAAAATGTGTTTGCTACCTTACAGATTTCTTCTGTTTTTGCTTTCTTTCACTCTTGAATTTTAATATTAAACAAAGATAGCCAGAATAACTACAAAATGCAGTTTTTAAATAATGATTTTATTTATCAATGGAAAAAACTATCCAATGCAACCTGACTCTTTCAGTGTCAATGACAAATTTATTTATGTAGCCGAAGTTCCCTGAAGTGTTTCTCAATTTCACCAAACAAACAACAAAATAAATGTATAATATAGCATAAATCAAAATATAATAAAGGAAAGAAAAGCCATCAAAAGAAATTAAATTTACTTTGTGTTCCATGTTCTAATCATTTAATAACTAAGGAAAAGAGATGAGTTTTTAAAAGCCGTTTGAATGGTTGAGCTGCTTGCATATATTGAGGTGAGCTATTGTAGTATGTGGAAAAAATAATTGCCTCCTTGTTAATCAGTCATTTAGCTGATTAAATATGTTTTGTGGAAAGCTGAGTTCAATTTCACTTGTCACACCCACGCCTGATTAATGCTTGACCTTAAGAATCAAGAATTCCTTATAGAACCTGTCTGACAATATAAAGTAGACTAAATGATCTCAAAACACAACACATCATGCCCATGGTGTTAAGAAATTAAAGAATAGAAAAAAAGCCACATCATTTATATCTATTTGTCTGAAAAAGGTTATAAGAGCCTTTTAAGGCTTTTATGCTAAACATTTTCTATCTTGGGGTTTGGACAGTTCCTCTGCTCAGACAAATGTGTGATGAGCCTCAGGTAAAATAGGAACAAGTCGCCAGAGCACAAACAGAGAACCAAAAACAATTCTGAGAAAACAGTGATTTTCGTTTCTTTGCTAAATATATTAGTTGAAGTAATAAAGAAACCACCATGTGCTTTAAATAGCAGTTTCAAAGGTTTTTAAATGGTAAACTTTGTATTTGAATTCAGCTTGTTTACAGAGTAAATCTGAACCGTTTCGGGGTGTGGGGAAAACTCATAGCTGCTTAACATGCCATCTTTGAATGGCTATTCACACCACAATTGCTGTCAGGGTAAATACTATGAGAGAAGAAAAGAAAATTCTCCACACTGTTTAGCTGCAGACTTTTTCCAGAGCACAATGCACAGATGGATTCTTTAGCAGCAGAAAGAGAGCGGCAGGACATGAACATCTTGTAGCCAACAGTCAAACTACTTCGGAGATGACAACATCCACCAGAAAGATACTGGTGAAAATGACACAACGCTAGGACTACTTATATGATTGGAGGAAATTATGTCTGCAGGAATACTTTTCAGTTTCTGATGGTGTGAGTTCAGAACTTGTATTGTTTCTAGAACACTATTACGATACATAGCATGACACTGACATGCAGATCTGGGGCTGTGCTGGTGCAATAATGAGTGCAATATGACGGTGACCAAGTGGGTCTGAGCAGTGGTACGTGTTTTGTTGATTAACTGCGTCTAGTAGCTGTAGCACCTAAAATAAAATAATAATTTACGTCGGGCTGTCTTCAGGCTGAAAGAAAACATTGTCTGACTGATGTATTTATTATTATTATTTTCTGCTTATCTGGGTTTGGGTCGCTGGGTAGTGATGTGACGTTCATGAATGATCAGATTCTTTTGAGTGGCTCTTTACCTTGAACAATGGACTGGAGTCTCAGTGAGAGCTGTTCTTTGTTTTTTACAACTTTGCTTGCTTATAATGCTCTGCGCAAACATCAACAGCTTTTATGATTTTTGTTTAACAATGCATTTGTTTAATCAGCGAATAAATACAGTATGAGAAAAATACAGAGACCTGTTGAGGAAAGTTGTACCATGGAAGAGATATAAATCCTAAAGGATTCAGCTCTTATTCAACTTACTGTACTGATTGATAACTAGGATCAATTGGAATGTATGTATGATTGAATTGAAATTATTTTTTGTAAATTGTCTCGAGATGACATTTGTGAATTGGCTCTATATAAATAAACTGAATTAAACTGAATTGAACTTGAAGGGAGTTGTTTCTACCCGAGATGGCACAAACAGTTATTAATTTAGAAGGTCATTACTTTGTCAGATAGACAAAATAATGAAATCATCATTTGAAACTGTGTGTTGTTTTTACTCACATGATCTTTTTCTTTAAAAATTTAGGTGTGAGGAAAAAGAAAAAATGTTGAACAAGTCTGTAAGGGGCAGATGAGCTTTCACAGCATTTTATCCCCACATATCACTTCAGAGTGGTTCAGAAAGTTGTATTCAACATAACCCCCCAAAACACTGTGGTTACTCAGTATGCATACAGTTTTTTTTTTTTTCTCAGTCTGTACACATGAATTGGAAGATCTATAACTGTAAACAAATTTGATCTCGCTTCTTCCTGGACACATCTAAATGTTGATTCCCATCCACTTTCCGCTGTTTGTCTCACCCTTTTGCAGACTGCAAACAGTTTTGAAAGCAAACAATCAACACTCAGGCTGTCTGGCACCTAGTCACGCAATCCACTCCTTAGTACATTTCTAAACTTTCTGCAACAATTACCGTGTGCTGTTGAAAAGTGAAACACAAACACATTTAATATAAATTATTGAAGATTAGGAGGTGAGTGTTGGTAGCTTGTGCTGTGGTCTAAAACAGGTAACATTTTTAAGTGTATGAAGAGTAAAAAGACAGTCAGGAACATCATACAGTTGTCTTTAAGGTGGACAAATCATTTATTACCTTAGATAGTTGTTAATCAAATCGAACTTGAAATTTTTGCTTATCGGTTATTATATAAAACTATCTCTGCAGTTTAGTTTTTATCATAAAATTTGGCCAAAAGATTGAAATTATAACATTAAAAACAAGTTCTGTACAAGTTTTCCTTAGAAATAAAACAGAGGAGGACCACATGGGACAAACTACATATAGCACTAAGAAAGTATTCATATCTTTGAATTTTTCACACCTTGTAACATTACAACCACAAACTTCAATGTATTGTACTGGGATTTAATGTGATAAACCAATACAGCATATTGCATAATTGGGAATAAGAGGGAAATCAATACATGCTTTACTAGTTGTTTAGTAGATAAATCTAAAAAGCTGCAAGTCTTTTAGGGTATGCCTTTAACAACATTTTACATCTGGAGACTGCATTTTGTGCCAAGTTTGCTTTAGAATGGCTTTTAGAAAGTTTGCTCAGATTGAAAAGAGAATGTCTTTGAAGATCAATTTTCAGTTCTTGCAATAGATTCTCAATTAGATTTAGGTCTGGACTTTGGGCCATCCTAACACATGAATGTTCTTTGTTCTAAGCTATTCTATTGTATATGTGATTGTATTTTAGAGTTATTTTCCTGCTGGAAAGTGAATCCTGCTGCAGTGCCAAGTTTTCTCCCTGTGTTTCTCTGTATGTAGCTCCATTCATCTTCCAGTCAGCTCTTACCAGCTTATCTTTATGCACTAAGGACATCACCAAAGCATGATGCTGCCACCATCAGGTTTCACTGGTGTAGGATGGTGTGTTTAGGTTGATGTGCATTTTGTATTTTGGCCAAAAGGATCAGTTTTAGTCTCATCTGACCAGAGTACCTTCTCCTATATGTTTGCTGTGTCCTCTACTTGGCTGGAGACAAACTGCAAATCAAACTTCTCTGGCTTTCTTTTAGCAATGACTTTCTTGTTGTTTTTCTGCCATAAGGGCCTTATTTGTGGAGTGTTTGACTAATAGTTGTCTTGTCAGCAGATTCTCCCACCTGAGCTGGGGATTTCTGTAGTTCCCTCAGAGTTACCATGGGCCTTCTGGCTGCCATACCAGTTAATTTCCTCACTGACAAGCCACCATTTAAGTTGACAACCATGTCATCATAGGCTTGCAGTTGTGCCGTACTCTGACAATTTTTAGATGATGGACTGAACGGTGTTGTTTGAGATGTCCAAAATCTTGGGATATTGTTTTATAACCTAACCCTGCTCCACAGTGTCTGCTTTGTTCCTTGCTCTTCATGACGCTGTTTGTTCACTAATGTTCTCTAACAAAACTTTGAAGCCTTCACAGAGCAGCCTGGTTTATCGTAAGATTAAATTACACACAGATGGACTCTGTTTATTACTTAGACAACTTATGAAAGTAACTGTTTACACAGTATTTTATTCAGTGGTATCATCGACAACATACTTTTAAAATTTTTATTTGAATATAAAATTGTGTTTGTCTATTGCATATTTCAGTTAAAATATACTGAATTTTGTGGTTATATTGTGAGAAAATGTGAAAAGACTTTGGCAAGGCACTGTATTTTTTGCAGTGTGTATTAAATATCCAGTTGAAATAACAGTAAAGCACATTGTCGTTGAGTGAGGCTTTACAGAAAATAACCTAATGCAGTCCTTCTCACTGCAACAAATAAATCACTTTTCGTCTTCGCTTTTTGTGGCTTTCACTGTTCACTTGGCTTTCACTCGTCAGTCAAAAAAATAATGATGAAACTGTTGGACAGAACTGCATAAATGCAAAGAATTGATGGCCACCAGCTAGGAAGTTTTACACTTTGTTGTCAGGTTTCTCCGTGATAGCATTTTATTTTCCCATCTGTCTCAGCAACACAGTTTCTTACCTTGAAAATTTATGGGTCAATAAATAGCTGCTAAGTGTGACAGAGGGATTATTTGCCGGGTTTGTGACAGACTAGTGATCTGTTTGAGTTCTTTCTTTGCTTTTTAGCCAATAAATGTGTTATAGTCCCCTATGACTATGATTAGAATAGCATATAGAGTGTGAATAAGAGAAAAGAAGGTGCAAAAAGCAAAGTTTTTAGCTAGGTTAAGATATTTTGCTTTGTGTTGTTAAATGAAAGCTCCAATTCACTGCTTATTTTCATGCTTGGATAAAACATTTGTTTAAACAGTTAGGAAATAGGTAACTTGCAATAATATTATGACATCGAGAGGAATTGAGTGTTCCTGTTAGCATTTTTTCTTTTCCACATTTAAGTGAAGAACAATCAAAGAATGGTGTGTAATCAGTTGTCAGGGACATAAACAGAAAGGCAAAACCACATCCACTCCTCTCCAAAGTCCTGACCCTGGAATTAAACTTCTGCCATTCAGGAACATGTCAAGCCACTGAAACATTCTTGTTTGGGATACATGTTATAGAAATAAAGTGGGCCTATCCACAGCTCCATTTTCTCAGTTGTTGTATCTGCAGGCTTTTGTCCAGCAAGGCATGTAATTATGTAGATTCCACAGATTGTAGCCATAACTGATACTTTTTCTAAGACCGCACAAAAATAAATAGTCTGGTTGTGCACATGTGGCACAGTTCTTCAGAGCACCATTCGACTGTGAGCTTAAGTTGCCCGGGTTGATGCTAGCACTTAAGCATCGATCTTTGACTGAGCCTACAGAAATTCACATGTATTACTTGTGAAATTAACAGAAAAACAATGCACCAAATTACAGGAAAAAATGAGGCAAACATGAGTTGAAGAGGCTCCATTAGTGATGACATATTTAGGGTTGTAATGTTTTCTTTTCAAATTATATAGCTGCTATAGACACACCACTTATGTTTTAGTGTTGCTATTTATTTACTTGGAGCACATGAAGACATGAAAAAACTTTCTATAGCAGATGTTATTCTAAGGCAACACTTTCTCAGTAAAACAGATGAGTTTACTGGTGGTGGGATAAATCAAACTTCTATTTAAAAGCAAAAGCTTTTTAAAACAAAAATCTGTGGCGTTACACCACATGCAAATATTTTACGTTTCCCAGCGAACAAAAACCTAAACGCAATGGTCCAGTTCATGAGTGACGTGTTCTCATTTCGAAGCATTGACAATATTTCTTCAAAACATGCCACATGCAAAAGCATTATTTACTCATATGGTCTAACCGCGGCTCTGTGAATGCACATTTTCAGCTTTGTGTTAAGTCTGCTTGTTGTCAAGCAGTAAACCAAGAATCCTGGGTGGAGTTGCTGTGGGTTAAGGTTAAACGCTTTGGGGAAAGGTTCCTCAGATTTCCCATGACTTCTCAATAAAATGATTTAGGGTTTTTTTTCTCTCTTTCAGGAGTAACACCTGCTGAAGCTTTAGTGGAATCTTTATGTGGCACAATAAAGCTGGAAAATTACTGATTAAATATAAAAAGAGGTGGCATGTTTAGATGATTACTAACAGTCCTAAAGAAACTGGGAGCTTGTTGAGGATGTTCTTATATTGTTCCTGCCAGCTTATGATGCTGGAAATTAACATGTCCAGAACTCCACCCTGGCCCGCCACCCAACTCACAGTTAACCAAACTTTAACATCCTTCTCTGGAGGTACTGGGTCCATGTGGATGGTAGTGGTAGACTCCCTCTTTTGCAAACAGAGAGTCACTTCTGCTGAGAAGTTCCAGCATCTTATGTTGTACACAGGTGCTGCAAAAATGGAGCTCCCCTTGAATGAATTCTTGGAGGGTGCCCCAGGTTTCCTTTTCCAGGTTATATATCCTGTTTTTTTGTTGCCTCATTGCATCAATGCTTGAGAGAATTATACCTCATCTGAGTCCTCCTATAAGACCAGTTTGGGATCAGATTGTGGATGCTAAAGTGTTGAATGTGTAGGAAGGCATTGCTGGAGCTGTACTTAACTAAGCTAGCATATCTTTCAAAACCACTAAAATGAAAGACAGGGGTGTTACCTGTGCTTATTATGTCTTTCCTTTCTGTGCTGATGTTAATATCAACAGTACTGCTTTCTGGAGCACGAATGGTAATTTCAGCATTTTTGTTGAACATTATTAAATGTTGCTTGTTGTTTTGACATTTTTTTTTTCTCCAAATGGAGAAAAAAAAATTAAGAAACTATATCTGAATCAGTGTAATTGTTGCTTCAGTTATCACTTTAAATTATTCACACACAATATGAATATGCATTAAAAACAAGGCAATGGATCCAGCTAACACCCTGTTTAATCAGTGCGGATGTAGATAATTGTGTAGCACAAATTTTATTTAAGAAAAGGCCTGTTTAGAGGTGCTTTCCACAAAGTGTTTTTCTGTGCAGTTACTGCACACTTCATGTGACTTGTAATCAAAAATCACCTCATCCGCCAACACATGTAAGTTTCAGAGACAAGCACTCATACACACAAAAGCAAGAACAATTGTGGCTGCGAGTGTGCTTTACTGATTGCACAAGTGAAAAGTTAAACCATTTGAGTAGGAGAAGGGAGCTGTTTATGTAAATGGCTAGGAAGTTGAGCCCTTTTTCACTGCATACCCGTCACTTCTTACAATTAAATAACGTGTGACAAACATACAGAGAGACAAATCCCACAGCGACACAGCTCAATCAGAATGATGAGGTTTTCAATCATACTGTACTCAAAAGCTTTATGAGCTTGGTTGTGTAATGACAGAAATACATCACACATGCTGGATTTGTCAGAAAGCAGTGAAAGCTGAATAAGCAGGGCCTCAGTGTTTAACAGAGGGGAAAATAAAGTGAAATAAAAGAAAAATGACTAGATGTATTTATTTTATGTGGCAGTTTCCCTGCATTTTGAATGTATCATTTACCCTAAGAAAATCTCCTCACACTTCTAAATCTACATCTTTCACAATTTCTTAAGTGTTAGTAACAAAACTGTGACCTGAGTTTAGGATAATAAAGCTAAGAAATTTGTTTGTAAAAATGTTTAAAAGTCTGTCAAAAAAGGAACACATTTAAAATATAAGCAGACAAAGCTGAAAAGATTTATCATCATATGCAAGTTTAAATTCACAAAAATTAAATATAAACCAATTCATAATGTAGAGATATGCCCAAACTGGATGAAATAATAAATGAAAAAAGATACTCAGTCAATGTCTCCTGCTGATAGAAGGCATGTGTTATGAATTGTGTTGCAAAAGGATTAAGGTGGCAAAATATGTATTGGATAAACCCATCTTGCTCTGGGTGGCACATAGGGTGGTAATAACTTGTTGGTCATCCTGACCAAGCCAGCAGAGCAGCATAACTTGTACAGTTTTTGAGGATTGTGTGTGACAAAAATCTAATATCTCTCTTTCAAAGCTAATCATATGTTGGATGTAAATGGTATGTGGTTCAAAATGTATGAAGTTATGCATTCAGTCTCCTAAAGGTTACAAAGGCATAAATAGGAATAAGAGAAATATACATCATGTTCTAACTCATAAGCACTAATCCTTTTACATATTGTGCATAAGGTCAAGAAATGGTGTTTTCATGTTTCTAGGATCCATTTCCTCTTATTATGTAAGCTAATGAAAGTACATTTAAATAAGAGATAAACTGGTGGCTAAAAATTAAGACAAACCATAACAGAAAATCCGGACAAATAAATTGTATACTTCCTTACCCCACAAGTAGTTTCCTATACCATCACTTTGACATCTCCTGCAAAAACATTTTTCATCTGTATTCTAAATGTGTCAGCTATTCTGTTCCGTTTGGCTAACAGAGACAAAAAGAGATATATAGTTTGATAGCATTTTGTAATGGGCACTGTATCTTTCTGTAAAGGTACTGTAATTCAGTTTCTTATCTTTCATGTATGTTGCCGTCTTGTAAAATGTGTGTTAAGTGAAGCCAAGTATGAGGAAAATTAACCCAATTTTAGCATCAGTTATGCTATATGTCACTTTTGATGCATTCCCATTTCCTGTAGTATGCATGTATTGGATGAAAGGTATAAAATTCAGTTTTTATCTGCATTCCCTTCTGTGTTGTCACAGACTTTCATTTTCCATATTTAAGGATCAACTGACAAATCAGAGAATGAAAGTGCATATTGTAGCATGAGATTAAATTAATGTTATGTCATTGTGTATAAGCAGTCTTTAATCCATTGGGAAGATAAAGCAGGAGCATTATTTTTTTTAAAGCTGCAAATCTTTTTGCACCATTGAAATAGTGTCGAAAGACACACAGTAATATGTGACACACCACAATGAATGTAGGAACAAGTCGGCAGAACAGAAATGGAGAAAAAATATAAAAACCACCTATTTCTGAGAAAATAGTGATTTTCACTTTTTTGAAAAATATACTAGTTCAAATCATGAAGAAACAACCCCATGTTTTAAGTAGCAGTTCTGGAGGTTTTAAAATGGTAAATTTTGTGTTTGAATTCAAGTTTGTTTTCAGAGTAAATCTGAGCCATTGGGGGGGGACTCAAAGCAGATTAACATACCGACATTTATTGGCTAGTCACATTCTTTTGTTTTGGTTTCGGCCATTAATTCGCAGAAACACGCTCATTAGCATCTCCAACAGATCACTCAACCCACACCAGTAACAGGTGTTTAAAAAAAGATACTTCGGAGATGACAACATCCACCAGATACTGGTGAAAAGAAAACAATGCCTGGACTACTTATGTGATCAAAGGAATTCATGTCTGCAAGAATATATTTAAGTTTCTTGGGTTGAGTTTCAGAACATTTATTGCTTTAGAACACGATTACGATACTTGACGAGGCAGTGAGCAGTGGTGAGCAGCGGTGTGCACCGCGCTGACTAACTGAATCTAACAGCTATAACACCTAGAATAAAATATCTATTTATGCTGGGCTTTATTTGGACAATAAATATAACATTGTCTAACATGTTATATTTATTGTTTTCTTCTGCTTATTTGAGAGAATCGCAAGACATTCCTCGGCCCTCTGGGAAATCCTGCAGCATGTATTTAGGCATCGTTTAATTCCACAAGAGGTCAAGATTCACAGATTCCATAAGAAAGGCTAACAAGACAGAAGCTCACAGCCTTTTTGGAAAATAGAACAAAAGCTGAAAACCTCTAAAAATATATATTTCTAACTAGATAAACCACATCATACCTGCTGAGAGTGTTGATGCATTGTTCACGAGGGATTTGATTCTTTTGAACAGCTCTAAGGACATATCACTCTTACTAAATATTACAACATAGCTGTTTTATTATATATTATAAGCAGTGTGTACATTATATATTGTGTATATGTACCAGTTTCTACTTTCAGTGGTTTGCTCAGAGCAACAGCACTCAGAACAACACCATATAAAAATGCAACAGTGAAAGGCTTAGTCTAATAAGAACCCACACATTTTGGTCTTCTGGAGAAAACGGATATAGTCACAGATTATGCAGAGCAAATTTAAACTTACACAAATTAAAATTCATACAATAAATCTACTCTGTTGGTTAATTCAGACATTTTATATATTTCATAGTTTTTCAATTGTAACATTTGCCATTTTCTACAGTGCTAACGCAGGAGGTATTCCTAATGGGACAGTCCACCCTCGGAGTATCAAGAACAACGCTCGTTGACAACATCAGACATGCGTCGAAATATATGTTCCTAATAATTTCTATGAGTCAACCCACACCGGCTGCTGACACTCCAAGGCACAGCCCCCTAGGATCCCCTTTTAACCAGTAAACCCAATTAAAGGTTGGTGTCCACTAACATGTCTTTCTTCGGCACACTTCATTGCAACCCATCTAATTAGTGTTAAAGTTGCCAATTGATACACATTAATTGTCAGTGTGCACCCTGATGCTCCAGGTGTGCCTTCCCCTTCATTCCACTTGCCCACTAAACATGACTGAGCTTCGTAATTTACTAGATGAAGCTTAATCTTCTGATCCATCTGCACCCTCATGCTCTCTTGTTTAACTTTAATGTAAAACCAGTAAACTCATTTTGCTGTGGTGTGGTCTTCACTAGTAAAAGATATTCTGTTAAGCAGTATATGCGGAATGCATTACAACTACCACTGAATGTTAATCTAATGCAAATCCACAGTTTGACGACATGCAAAAAATATATAACCAACAAGTGAAAATGCTTCATTAAGTTCATGTGCTATCAATAGATCTATGATTATCCTTTCGTAAATGCATACACTGTGGGTTGTTTGACAAATAGAGGATTGCCTCGATTGCTTTTTTCCTAATTTATTTATGTATTTTTAATTTTATTACTAGGTTGCCATTATGTCTCTTGAAACCATCTTATCTCATTTTAGCTAACAATCAAATACCAAGGCAGCTGTTATCTGTAGAAGCACGAAGTGTAACGCCCAATCTTTCTCATGGACTAATGCCGGTGTCATGCACGCTCTGCTACATTTCACATGTGTCAATATATTAATGAGGTACACTGGCCCCATTATGCTCAAGGCTTCTTGCTTCTCCAGGGAAAATGGGCAGCATGGGGGGAAGGTGGGCTTGCCAATGATAGCTCAGTCTGTACTCCACAGAGTGCTGCTTTCCTTTAATCATCTATCTTTTTCAAACTTCTCCTGTTGTAGCCTTGGGCAAGCCTCACGCACAAAGTTGCCACTGTCTCATCAATATTCTGTCGTTTTCTTCTCACTGAGGGATCGTTGCCTGATACTTTTTGCGCTCTATGATAAAGCATATTGCCGAAACTGTGCAGCTATCATGGGACTGAGCAAATGGTTTGAGGTTGTAATATTTAAATGGGCCACTGAGTATAACCTGCAGCTCTGTTCGCTGGGAGTAGACACTTATTGCCCAAGCAACAATATAAAGCCATTTGTCCATAAATAAAGTAGATGTCGGATCATGCACAAGTCATGAAATATTTAGAGAGATCTAGTACTAAAAATAAATAAAAATAACCTTATTAAATATTATCTGACTAATAAAGCATTCCTTCTTTGTCCCTAATTTCCAAAATAATTGTTTTCTTTCATGAAGTTATAATATTAGATTAAATTAACCCAGAGAGCCATAATATATTGTTTTAAATTCATGCATCCTAGAGTGGCAACTATTTTCAGATCCAATAATTTTTATGTTTCTTTTCAGGGTACAAAGAGATTTGCCGTCACATTGAATTATTTGCACGATGAATTGTTTTACCCAAAACAAGCAATGGAATTATTTAAAGCAAAGTTGTGCCTCAAGGGTTTTATGAGAATTGAGTGCTTAAATTCAGTTCAATTGTTTCTGACTATGATATGGATTAAAATTCAATTTGACAGCCCCATCATGGAGAGCACACCTCCAAATTTAGTTAAACGTAGTGGTGCGGTTGTGCCAATATACCATGCAGCATTTATTTACAGGGGGAGTTTTTGCAATCTGTTCATGCAACTCTGATAAGTGATGCCTCAACAGTGTTAGTTCCACAGTGTTTGTTGGATATATCATTAGGATGGATTGCAATGCGTTTATTCTTTTGTGTGAAACCCAGGCTGGAAATGGGAAAAGATGGAAGATAAAAAGCCGGCTTCATATGACAACTGAACTATCTTTATGTTATGTATCTGTTCACAGAGAGCTATATCATTTAAGTCTGACAGCGTTGTCACCAGGGGACACATCAGAAAAAGACACAGCCTGGATTGATGCTTTGTTGAGGTGTTTGTGTATCAAAACCAAGTTGTCAAATTGTGTTCTAGCTGATTTTCAAAAAAAGAAGGAACAGTACTGGCCACATTTATTGGCACCCATGGAAAATATATGTAAAAACCCTTGATATATGTTAATCTTTTATTACAGTAGCATAGTCTACCACTGAAACATTTAAAAGATTAAAAGAATTAAAATTGTAATTCCAGTTCACTTATTCATTTAGGAAAGGTGAAGAAATAACAAAAAAAAATCACTGGTAGCATAAATATTTGTACCCCTTGCAATTGCACTGAAACTGATGTATGGATGATGGTAAAGGATTTAATCTCTTAAACTCTCTGTTAGAGAACAGCAGCAAATGGTAGCATCTTGGGAGTCACCAAATCTCCACAACAACCAGAATGCTAACTAGTTATTTGGAAGGCATATTGTTTTCCTGTCTACCATCGCAAATGTAAATGTGTGGAGTTTGCTCAACTTTACTGGGACATTACCTGGAACTGTGTGCTTGTGTCAGGTGAGCCTCAAACCCCTTTAAGATCATCCTTTTGTTCTGTGATCTACACTTTTTTATTACTTGCTTGCGATCAACTAAAAGGTCCCAACATAAAATGATGTGTTGAAGTCAGTCTACCTTGGGAGGTAGGCAAAAACTCACTTTGAACATTAAGGGAAGCAGCACTGGTCCACTTGTACAGTGGAGACATCATATCACCCTACAGTGTCTGTCTGATCAGAGGAATATCTTCATCAGAAGAATTTGAAACAGATAACATCCTGATGGTACACAATTATGTGGCTTGTTTATAGCACCTTTTGCATGAGGATCGTGACACAGAGCTTTCTGTGTATGCGGTTTCCCCAAGAGAAAATCCCATATGTCTTGTTTAGAATCTCATATGTTTTGAGCCCCTTTGTTTCTGCATTCCTGCCTGCATAACTTGAAGCACTCAAGGCCAGTGATCTCAGCAGATTAAGTTCTTTGATGCAAAAGGAATGTATAATGGGTTTCAGTGGTTATATGTTTACAGTGGAACTATAAACTGAAAGGGATATAACTATTGTTTTTCCGACAAGACACACTCCAGGTGGGCTTGGTGTAAAGAAATTAATATCTGGAAAATTAGCTTTTGGTGGAGGACGTGTGATGCTGTGTTTTTTCTTTTCCAAATCTTATTACTGTGTATGGCATCACATCTTTAAAAATCCCAGAAAATTTGAATTAGAAGTCTGGTGGAATTGGCATAAAAAAATAAAAAAAAATAAAAAAAAATAAATAAATAAATAAAAATGGGTTGTCATTGAGTCTTTTTTGCAGGTTAATGAGCCAAAAGATATGGCCAAATCAACACAGAAATTGCTACACAAAATGGATCTTTTTCAGTATCCGTCTAAATATTTGGGGTGATCTGAAGTGATGATAACATAAGAGAAATCACATGACTCTTGAGAGAGATCTTGAAAAAGTTCCTGCCTCTGTAAGCTACAACTTTATGAAATGCTATAGAAGGAAAATGGAGTGCTCTTCTGTTGGTAAAATGGTGTTCAACATAATGGGAACTGCAAGAGTATCAATAAATTGTGCTTCTGGTATTTAAGTTAAAAACAGTTGTTTTTTCCTATATATAAATATACACAAATTCAATTTTCACTGTGAGATTACGCTCCTACAATAACAGTTATGAATTTGTTTCAAGGTTTTCACATGTCTTTACCAGGGTTGGCAATAAATGTGTCCAGCACTAAAATCAGTGACAATCAACAGAAATAAGAAAGAAGTTGAATGAAACACGATAGCCAAGAGAAGGCTTCTAAAAATAGATTTATCATCAACACATGGCAATCATCCCCAGCAGCATATGAAACAATATTTTAGTTTGTCTGTGGCCTTCTCTAGTGTATTGTCTCCATCATGCACACTAAACAGCAAGGTGATGTCTTTCTTGTCTCATCTGTTGCAAAGTCACAAAGGGGAAACATAGGTGCTTTAGCATTCTGTTGATGGATATTGATTGAACAAGAACACCCCACATCTTTATGCACTCTGGTAGTTACCTCCTCTAAGCAGCACTGCCAGTCACATTTGAGGTGAATATTTCCAGACAAGGACAAAGTGGACGTGCCAAAGAGGTGACAACAGCTTTTCAAAACATTACAGCACACGCCATTTACACCATCGTGTGCTTTAGGCTGGTAAATGTTATTTCTACAGAGGCACTTTCCTTTATATGGTAAAAGCTTCGGAGCCAGATGGCAGGTCTTGGTTGAGAGGGTTTGAGTTAATGGGTTAATCTGAAGCGTTGTGGAAGACTTTGACATGTTCGACAAAGTTTTCTCCTGATAGTTGATGCTGCAGGTTGTCATTATCAGATTTTTGTTGTTTTTTCTCAACACAATAATCAAAAATGTGATGAAGAGGCAGAGTTATTCTTACTGTGGCCTTCCTCCTGGTGAGACACTCTTTGGTTTGTCCTCAGCGTGGTCACTGGTCTTGGACAGATGTGGTATGGCCAAGGTCTCGGTATGAGCCGAACCAACTCACTGACCTCAGTAATTGAGATGCAGGAAGAATGCTGCTTTCATGTCAAATGAAAAACTATTTTAACACAGACAGGAGGAGCAGTTGCCAGGGAAAATAGGTTGATCGAGGACTTGTCTGGCAATTGTGGTTTGAGTGGTAAGACCTGCTGTCGAGTCTGTGATTAGATTGAACTTGCACTAAATTAGCTCAGACTAGAAGCCAGGGGGATATGCTGACAACCCACAGATATGTGCATGAGCAAGGACTGACAGTTTAACAGGAGAGAGTTGTTCTTATAACATTTGAGAGAGAGAGAATGGGGCATTTACCAGCTGACAGAACAGGCATCAATCACTAATCCAGCATGGATCGCTGTGCGAGTTCAGTGTTTCAAAAATAAAAGTTTGATACTAATGTTTAAACCTATATTACATGATATACCAATGCAAAGTATCATATACAGTAATTGCAGAGTATAAGGAAAAAGATGCATTGTTTTCAGTTTTATGTTATGCTTTTGTATTCAGCTCACTTTATGCTGATACCACTAAGTAAAATCCAGTGTAACCACTTAATTAGTAGAGTCCACCTGTGTGACCATCAATAAACAAGTGCTGTCATGAAGACCAAGGAACACACAGGAAACACAGCGTTTCCTTTTATGGGTGTGTTTGTTCTTTGTTATTTTTCTTTATTTATTATCCATATTGTATTTTAATTGTCTTTTGATATCTGTGGTTTTATGATTTGTAATTGTTGGTGTGCTGCTGCCATTTCTGCCCAGGTCTCTCTTGAAAAAGAGATTTTTAATCTGAGTGAAATATACCTGATTAAACAAAGGTTACATACATACATACAGCGTTGGCAACATCACAACAATCATTTAAACAGGGACAGGGAAGCTAGTCAGAGTTAATGGCAAGATGAATGGAGTTAAACACAGGGTAGTCGTGTAAGAAAATCTGTTAGTGGCTGCAAAAACCATGAGACAGAGGCCACCACCTTTCACTGCAATTATAGCCGCAGGTCTTTTGGGTTGTGTTTTTACCAGTTTTCCAAATCTTGGGTATAATATTTCTGCCCATTTTTCTTTGTAAAAGGGCTCAATCTCAGTTAGATTGAATGGAAAACATCTGTTAACAGCAATTTTGAAGCATTTACACAAATACTGAATTGGTTTATGATCTTGCTTTTGACTGAGAAATTCTAACACATGAATTTGCTTTTATTGTAGCTCTGATTATATGTTTAGGCTTGTTGTTCTGCTGGAAGGGGAACTTCAAGTCTTCTGCACCTACCAACAGGTTTTCATCCAGGATTGCCCTGCATAGCTGCATCCATCTTTCCCATCAACTCTGACCAGCTTCCCCTTCCCTTTTGTAGAAAAGGATTCACAAAGTTTCATGCTGTCATCACAATGTTTCCTGTTAGTTCCCTGGTTTTCACAATGCTGCTTGTTCACTAATTTTCTCTAGCATACCTCTGAGACCTGACTTGTCAGCATTGGATTGTATGAAAGATGGACACAGCCTCCACACACTGAAATTCATCATCTGTCAATCTGCTCACTATATCTACTAAACACACAAACAAATTAAGTTATAAGTATTTCTAGAAATGTGTCAAGTGCCTGTAAATAGAAAGCCTTTAAGCCTCCTAACTCAGTTATCTCTGTGACTCATGCTGTTGTTTTTAGATATAATTACTCTCTGTAAACATTTTCCGCATGTGTATTCATTTAGGTTAGTTAATTACTTTTACTGAGAGTAAACACTCCTGTGCTTTTATACATAAACACATTTTTAAGTGGATTCTGTTGGTCATACAAGTAATTTTACAGGTGTGGTTGTGTTTGGACAACTGAGCACTAAATTGTGTGAGCTTTAGTGCAATGCAGGTCATTGCAGGTGCATCTTACTGTTGAGTGAATCCTATCTTGTGTTGTGCTTGTATGCAGTATGAAAAAGAATGTTATTTTGTTCAGTTATGCCCTTGTTTTCCAGGTGTGGATAAATATGGAAATATTACCATGTTTAAATTTGATTTCCTTTCTGATTGTTCTTTTTCTCATCGATAAAAAACAACAAAGAGAAGCACAAAGAAATGACCAACCAAAACAAGTTGATGCACATTTGATAATCTAATCATTTTTACAAAAGGTTACACTACTGCACCTGCACCCTTCATATAGGGCCCCCAGCATTTATTGCCATCCCTGGTAAACATGTATTAAAAGCCTTAAAATAAATCCATTTCTGTTGCACAAGCATAATTTCATAGTCAAAAAGGGAATGTTTAAGTGGTCATTTCTGACTTCCTGTTTTCTTGGGATATTATTAAGACATGACACAGAGGCTCTGTTAAACACTTTTCAAAATGGAAAAGAGAAGCAATCATGGCAGTCGAATAAAGCAGGTGTGAGATATTCATGTCATGAAATGGTAACAAGAAAATGGCTACTTACCTTAACCAGTCAGTGATTAAAAAAAAGCTTCATTTTATTTAGTTTAAGGGTTTTGTACATATTTACCAACAAATATGGAAGATACTGCAGCTCAATCAATGTGTATGAAAGTGAATAGAAGGAGGTCATAGAAATATGATTGGTGAGAAAAAACTCGGCAAAAAGTACAAAGCACACTGAGCCCACACTGCAGATCAGAGAGGAGGAAAATCCAAGGTTTTATTCTCAAATCACCCCTGAATTGGAGTTCTGCTCCAGGATCACGGGTCAGCTAGCCATGAAACCTTCACTTTTGCTTTGGACTAAAGTAAGAAAGAGAGCGAGGGAGGGAAAGAGAGTGAGGAAACAGGAAGGAAGGCACGCAGAGTCGAAGCTAGAAGGTAGACAGAAAGAGAAAAGCACAATGAAATTATTTATGGTTCACGGCAGGAGGCAAGAAAATGGGGCTTGTGAGAAAAAAACAGACCTGAGGAGGAAAGGAAATAGCGACACTATGTTTTAGAGCAGCTTTTATCCTCAAGCTATCATTGAGGATGAATACAGATGAATGTAATTTTTTTTAAGCTATTAGAATAATCACCTTTAAGGATACTTTTGTTTGTATCCTGGAATTTTGTCCTAATTATTGCATCCAGTGTGTAATTTATTTGTCCAAATCCCTGTAACTCTTATTAATTTATTCCATGAAGTTAATTTCTTTTCCAACCATCATTTCTGCATGACAATTATTTGTGCTATCAAAGGATGCAATGATTGACCTAAATGAGCGAGTTTTTATGTTGATCATCTGAATCATGCACAATAAATAGATTTTTAGTTAGTAAATAAAGAATTTGTCATTTGAAATATCAGCTCAATATCCCAATTTTTTTTTACATATAGTTTTTTAACATGTCCTATCTGACAATGTGGCCAAAATTAAAGTCAGAGGAAAGCCCAAGAAGCGTAAGCACCTAATATACCAGGTTTTCTACGTCTGTAATAAACATTTTCTTGTTCATCATAATTTTAAAGTCTGTTAATTATTGGAGAGCTAGAATTAGTTTACAGGGGGGAAATTGATATTTATAGTATAATAACAACTACACTTGCTGAGTTTGTTCACCATGTGTACAGATACAAGCTTGAATACAATAACAACAGCACGGCCAAAGGTTTTGTGTATAAATGTTATAAAATCATGAAAGGCTCTAAACAGGGAGTAAATGATCCTGAACAGAGATTCTTCATAATGAACCAGTGGAGCTGTAGAAAGCAGAGGGAACTAAATCTGACAAAACATACTTGGCAAAACTGACTGTCAGACCAGGAAATAGAAAACAAGGATATTGTCAAAAAACGGTACAGTACTGTTGAAACAATGTTTGGCCTGTTTAAGATTTCTTTTATTTTTGCTTGTTTTGCCTCAGTTGTATGTTTTAAGTCATCAAACAAATTCAAATATTATACAAAGTTTTGAAATGATTCTTTCATTATGAATAAGAAAAGCTTTCTAAACCAACCTGGCACTATTAATTGACCCCTAAATCTAGTAACTGGCTGTGCCCACCTTGGTGGCAGTAACTGTCTTCAGGCTCTTGGGACAACTGGAGTCTTTTAAATCACTGAAGGAAATTTTTCCTACTATTCTCTGGAGAATTGTTTTAACTCAGTGGAGGGTTTTCCGGCATGAATAGCCCATTTAAGATTATGCCACAGCATCTCAATCAGATCCAAATCTAGACTTTGTCTTGGCCACCCCAAACCCCTTTTTTTTTTTTTTTTTTATTGATTTTTATGTTTTGTATTGTCTTTTTTTTCTTTAACCATTTAGAGGTAAACATGGTGTTGTGTTTTTGATGTTTGTCCTACAGAACCCAACTATGCTTGAGCTTGAACTGCAGTGCCTCAAATGTTCATAGTTTGTCATACAGAAACTTTCACATTTACAGTCAACATAGATTCTCCAAACTACAGCCTGCAATAGTAAATAAAAAGGAATTATGCATGGACTTTGCAGCCAGTTACACAATCATAATTTTAGAAATTGGAACAAAAATAGGCATATATCAAATAATAGTAATTACTGTAACTAGTGATGTTCCTCCAGATGAGTCTTTTTTAATGTAAAATAAGTTTTGATGAATGTGGGAGAACTGCCTTTCTTATTAGTTTAGTGATGTTGTCACAGTCAGACCACAAAATCTGAAAGTCATCAGAAATATTCCAAAAAATATCAGTGATGTGAAACTCATCTTCATAATCTAATGTTTCCATCACTGTAAAAGAGAGCATATTTAAATTCTGAACCAAATTGATTGACATTAATGCAGTATATTTGTTCATTTACACATTTGTTAATTAGATTTGGCATTGAAAACACACCATTAAATGCTAATGCTTCATATCTGAAACATTTTCCACATATGTGAAAAAAACAAAGAAAAACATCTCCGCTCTTAATTTTTTTTTTTTTTTTTTTGGTTTTTTTTTTGAAAATCTACCTATAATTTTATATCCAACATTCACACACTGAGGCAGTGATAAGTGAACACTCTTTTCAGCCGTCTTGTAAATCCATATTGTCGAGCAGAGCCATTTTTGTGTCGTAGCAGCTATCACTTATGATAAGAGTCATTTGTTAGCATATCAGCAAAAACAAATACAGAATAATATCCTGGTCTGAAGGGAGAGGGGGAGGTGTTGTCTTCTGTGATCTTTGTTGTGATTTTAATGAGGATGTCAAAGCTGTCAGTGCTGTAATAGCTGATTGTAATAAGCCTCTCCCTCACATGCTAAGACAAATTATGCTGTTGTGATTCTAAAGATGTGTTTGATGCATTTGTGCAGCTTTGTTTCCCTCCACATACACCAGTTTAATGCAGTTGATCCAGGGTTAACTGAAGTCTGACGTCATTACCAAAAAGATTGCTGCTTTGACATGTTTTTTATTAGTTTATTTCCAGCTTCCTTCTTGCTGCTTCCCGCTCTTCATTTATTATAAACACATCGCCATCTAGTGTTTGTTTGAGTGTGTTACATCGCTAGGCACTCATTGCAGATACTACTTATTTAATCAACAATGAAGGGAAAGGCAGACCTTTCCCAGAGGCATGTTTATTTCAGTCCTCCACTTATATTTTTCAGTCATCAAACATTTGCAATACTCTAACCTAATCCTATATGTTTATATTAATCCTATTAGATTCCTTTGAAATGTAGCCTCTAAAACAGTTAGATTATTCCAGCTGATTGAAAGAATGCAGTTTATTCATTTTACATAATAAATCTACAATTAAACACATCTTTTTATGTCAGAACTTCAAATAAAACTCATCTCCCCCCTCTGTGCGTAAATAATTGGAAGAAGTAAATTGTTTATCTATTTTCTGCAACTGCGCCTAACAGATGTGCTAATCAAATATTTGCATTGCTAAAATGGGAGTCACTCCCAATTAAATTCACACTTTTCACCCACCTCGAAAGATGCCAGAGTGAAGCTGTGAATCTCTGTTATTTGTGAAACTAAACTTAATGTGTGAGGTTTAGTCAAACATTGCCAGTCAAAACTCTTGTATTGAGTGCAGCCCTGACCCCTCTGGGCAGTATCAGAGCCGCTGAAGTGCTTTGGCATCAGTGTGACAGGATTAACACATCAAAAGCAGAGTTGGGGCCTACAGCGGCGTCACACAGTCAGTGCAGCACCTTTCATGTTCTGCTCAGGTTCACCACAATTTCACGTAAGCCAACAGCAAGTCAGACGGAAAAAGATAATGGGGCCAACCTGCTGCTATCACGCTTTCCTTCAGCTGCAGTGAAATATGTCAAATTCTGTGTGTTTGATGAAAGATTTGAGTTCAACAAGCTTAAGTCAAGGAACGATATCTGACTTTGTCACATGGCTGGGATGCAAAGGGACCATTTAGGTCTGACATTCGAGCTGAAATTATTGCTGCAAGCCTGCATGGTCTTACTTTTTATTATGCAAATATTTAACAGTTAACAGAAGCAAAAGTTAAACTCAAGCAGTCTTAGAGGTTTCATGTCTTGGAGTTGAATCCCAGACATTTACCTGGGAAAGAGTTAGAAAAGCTTTTCATATCAAAAATTGAAGGTGAATGAATGAATAAAATCTTTATTTCAAATGAAAAAGCAACAAACTTAAATAATCATAAAACAAGCATAAAGTAAACATTTTTGAGAAAGAAATTATGTCAGTCAAACACCATAAAATGAGATAATAGAATATGAACAGCAATGAGAATGTATATAAAACTCAACTTTTTTCTGTTTGAAAATGGATTGGAGGAAGTGAATGGTTAATTCTTACCCCATTTAACTCATTACATACACCTTTACACTGTATATAAAAAAAACTCCATACATATTGATATACAGCATAAATGAAAATACACAACATATATATTTGTGTGTGTGTGTGTATGCATGTGTGAATTGATAGATTTGAATAATAATTGGCTACATAATTAACTTCATACATTGGAGTCCAGGGGCTGCTCCTGAGGACCTTCTATGACTCTGTTGTGGCATCAGCCATCTTTTATGGTGTGGTCTGCTGGGGACAGAAAGAGACTGAACAGGCTGATCCGGATTGCCAGCTCTGTTCTAGGATGCCCTCTGGACCCAATAAAGGTGTGTGAAAGGAGAATGGTGGCTAAGCTGTCATCCCTATTGGACAACATCACCCATCCCATGCAGGAGACTCTGACAGCACTAAGCAGCTCCTTCAGTGGCAGGCTACTCCATCCATGGTGTAGGAAGGACAGACTCAGAAGGTCTTTCCTTCCAACTGCTGTCAGACTCTACAACAAAGACCTTGCAGCTGATCACTCACACATGTAGACTAACAAACACATTCAATAGACTTGGTAGTTTTTTTTTCTATTGATGCACAATATTTCTTTTTGTGCAATTACATTTGCATATACATGTCTCTAGGTGTATGTCTGAGTGTATGTGCATATACGTACGTACGTATATATGCATATGTGTGTGTCCATGTATATGTTTTGTAAATGTATATTTATGTTTATATGTATGTATGTATGTGTATGTGTGTATGTTTATATATACACATTTGTATTTTTGCATATATGTTGATATTTTCATATTTATATATCTGTTTTTGCTGTAATGTTTTTCTCTACACTGTATTGTTTTTTGTATTTTAATTTCTGTTATTCTTGTTCTGTCCAGTTTCTGCCATGACAGCTTAAATTTCCCAATTGTGGAACTAATAAAGGATCATCTTATCTTATACATACCAGAGTAAAACAGTAAATAGGAATACCTACAGTTAAGACCAAAATTATTCTAATTCAGAATTATATACTGTTGTTAATTGTTTTAATTTTATCAATATATTTCTTATAACGGTAAGTAATAGAATTTTATAGTGGTCTAGCCACAGTCCTGCTATTATCTGTTTGGTGAGTGTTTTAACTGAGACTGTGATATTTTTCTTCACTGTACCTTGCAATCTGAAAGCTGTGGGTTCAATTCCAGCTTCCTCCTGGCAAATGTTTATGTTCCCCTGGGCAAGGCACTTAACCCCAAGTTGCTTACTGATCTTTGTATCAGTGTATAAATGTATGTGTGTTAGTGAGTACGACTGAGTGAATGAGGCTCGAGTGTAAAGTGCTTTGTGTGATCCATATGAGTAGAAAAGTGTTGTATAAATTCAGTCCATTTACCATTTCCATTTATACCATGAGAACAAATATTTATGGTTTTTTGTCTGGTTTCAGGTTGATCTCATGTCAGACATTACTTGGAATATGTCTGATATGTATGTATTAACAATAATAAATTATGTTTAAGAATAAAAGATCTTTGAAATATATAAAACTAAGCCCCAGGCATCTGTTTTAAAAGCTTTACTGAAGCACAGTTGTAATTTTTTTTTTTTTTTGCCTAACAGCCCCTGTCTTTGTTTAGGTTGTCGACATAAAAGAGAAACTGAAATTGTCCAAGAAGTTCTGGTCGAGTCTGCCCGAGGCAATGTGTTTTGAGGACAGAGTGACTGCTGGAAACGCCAGTGATGAGGATTGCTGGAATGGACACACCAAGGGCAGGTAAGGGGACTGCTGTCCTGGAGCTTAATGCAGGCTAACACAAAAGGTTACTTAGAAGTCCAAAGACTTCTAAGCGTGCCTGACGTTAAGTAGTCTGATCCTAGAATTAAAAGGCAAGCTGTTTCAATTTCAGTGCATTGTGGAGAGCTTGGCATATTTTCATTTTGAGTTGTTTAATTTAAAAAAGGATCTGTCCTTTTATTGTTATGGTGCTCCTTTAATGTATAAATGTATGGGTTTTATGATTTATACTGATTTTAGGGAATCAATTTCTCTTTGTTCTTTATTAGGCTGTACCAGCTTAGTTTTAACTCTTAATCTGATTTCTTTATGTGGAATACTTCAATGTATTTTATCATGTTAGTTTATCTCATTGAATGTGTTAGACCAACATGAAGTAGCTCAGTTATTAAGTTGAAAGAAAATGATAAAAAGTTTGGACAATATTTTACATATAAAAATCTGTGTGGCACATGTTTGTGCTAGGGTCTGCTGAGGCAATACCTTTTGTTCCAGTTATAGCTGCAACTCTTTTAGAGAATCTCAGTCACCTTTACACATCTGATTTTGTGCAGTTTTGGATGTTGTTGTTTGGAAAATAGCTCAAGTTCAGATAGATTGTAATGTTTACCATAATATCCATAATTACCTTGTATTTAAGTCTATGTATCTTCCTATCAACTCTGACCTGCTTCCATGTCCTTGATGAAGAAGAAAATTTCTCTGATACTCTTTCCTAAAGGTCAGATTTTTGGAGTGCCTGACCTACCGATTTTCTGATAGGTTTGCAATTTTTGGATGTTTGACAACTCAATTGCTTGCACATGATTTTATTTACGAGTGTCAAAGTAAACAAAACTGAATTCAAATGCATGCCACATAAATTTTCAATGTGTTTTTCCCCTTTTCCTTTAACATAACAATTATACACTGCTTTATGTTGGTCTGTCATATAAAATCCAAGAAAAAAAACTGTAAAAAAAATGTGTTGCTTATGACAAAATGTGAAAAGATTCAAGAGATATGCGTGTGCATATTTGCAAGGCTCCTAATCTAGCATGTGGCTCTCTATTTTGTTATCAACTGAATGAGTCAAGGAACAAACAAAAATGTTACCTTTTGAAATTTAGTGACATTTCAGAGGTATATATTAGCTTGAGTGATTGGAGCTTATGGGAAAACAAATGCTGTTGTGTCAGATGGTTTGTGGAATTCCGTCACATGGCGACCCACAACCTATTTATCCATCAGGAGAGCAGGCAGCTGACACACTTTTCCCAAGAGAAATACCTCACAAGTGTGTCAGTATATCAACTGATATTATGGGGTCAAATTCTTGTTTCACAAACATCGCTATAACCCTAAAGAGCCAATTTCCAACTGTTCTATGAAAATTAGACACATATTTCAATTATGGGTGGAATTAGTCTACCCTCCAAGCACTTGTTTGGTGCTGCATGTTTCCCTAAAGCATGTGACGATAATTGTTTCTGAATGATATCTTTCCATAACAAGTGCCTTTCTAAAAAATACATGTGGCAAATTTAATTTGTTTTGTTTTGTGTTTCCAATAAAGGTACTTTCCTGAAGTCCAAAAGGATGGCCTTACAAACCAGATGAATAACCCTGAGGTGGGTGTTGACATCACACGACCTGACACCTTCATCCGTCAGCAGATCATGGCTCTGAGGGTGATGACCAACAAGCTGAGAAACGCATACAATGGCAATGACATCTGCTTTCAAGACACAAGTAAGCTTTTAGCCATTTTTGGAATGCAGACAAATGGGTCAGAATGCTTTTTCTGTTTTGCTTTAGGCAGCTTTCACACAGTTTTATTATCTTTATTATTTGTTTGAACATCGAAAGACACTTTACATGGTTACACATGTAAAGACATTGCATGTATTTGTTAATCATGAAGTCCTCCCCCACATATGAAGTATGCATATTGTTACTGCTTTTCTGTTTCATGTGTTGCATTCTGTTGGAAGAAAGGTGTATAATGTAAAAAGTATTCTTCTCCATAAGAATTGAGAAACTTATTTTGCTGTTTGGTTGCAATCTCTTTACAAGTTTCTCTTTTTCCATACTTAATGTTCACTTAACCATCTTGGGATGAAAGTTAAATGTGTAAACACACTGTATGAGTTCCCCTATGTGGTAGCACTTCTGTAAATTTCATAGTAATGGCACATACTGGTAAAACCAGATATCTACATATAATGTCTGTACATACGTAGATATTTACATACACTGTATAGGAATACACATTTGTTCACTGTCTGAAATTAAATCAGACTAAACTTTTCCTCTTTTCTGTTAGTTTGGATGATTAAAATGTTTTTAAATGCCAATATGTGAGTTTTTTTGTATTATTACTTTATAAATGTATATTTGGTAGATATGCCTTTGACCTGCATGACTTGGGGCAAACAATTATATGTTTCCTTGCACTAACTTCTCACAATAGAGAGGCTTTTTGGTCAAAATAGGTAATGCAATTAATCTGCATTAAGTACAATTAACGCGTTAAACTTTTTAGATTAATTACATGCGTTCGTGCATTGACATTGACAGCCCTAATTTTTAGCCTTGATTTAAAAGAACTCAGCGATTCGGCTGTTTTGCAGTTTTATGGAAGTTTGTTTCAGATTTGTGGTGCATAGATATTGAAAGCTGCTTCTCCATGTTTGGTTCTGGGGATGCAGAGCAGACCAGAACCAGAAGACCTGAGTGGTCTGGAAGGTTGATACAGTGACAACATGTCTTTAATGCATTTTGGTGCTAAGCCATTTATAAACTAACAACAACAGCATTTTAAAGTCTATTCTCTGAGCTACAGAGAGCTGTGTAAAGCCTTTAAAACTTGGGTGAGGTACTCTATCTTCCTGGTTTTAGTGAGAACACGAGCAGCAGTATTCAGGATCAGCTAAAAATGTCTGATTTTTTTTTTTTCTTTTTTTCTAGACAGACCTGTGAAGACACTGTTGCATTAATCAATGTGACTAAAGATAAAGAGACCAAACATTACTGCAAGCATTATATTTTGGGAAAAAATGTGCTGGCAAGAAAAAAGATTCAATATGCAACATTTTTTTGTGGTTATTTTTCAAGACTTTAAGATGTAATCATTTGTTTTTATTTCAGTTGTCTTTGCCCTTTTCCTTTTGGTGGAATGTGTCTATATATGCTTGGCTTGCATTTTCTTTGAATTGGAGTTTAAATTTTTTTTTTTTTTTTTTTAATATCTTGAACAATTTTAACTAAGTGTATTTATACCACCATTTTTATAGATAAGAACGGGATAATATCAACCACAATAAAATGCAGGCAACATGTCTAAATGTACAGCAGGCTTTTCTATGTTTGAGTTGAGCTGCTTTTAAGAAGCAATATTAGAATATTTGTTGCAAGTAGAAGGAAGAAGTGCTATTGATTGGAAAAATCAAATCCTACCAGTTATTCTGTGAGTGGGTGGGACCATGAACCACCTTTGACCTGTGGATGTCAGAGTCTGAGCAGAACAGGAAGGTTTCAGTGGCTCTGAGAACTGGAGAGCTGAAAGTTAGAGCAAAACCTTTAAAAAGGAATAATAAAACTAACTAGCAACCAGTACATGGAAGTAAAGCCTAGAGCAATGAAGCTCAATCTGAAGTCCATTTTAAACTCATTTTTCAAAAACATGTAAAAGGACTATTGCAATAGACAGTTGTGCACAATAATTGAGTCAAAACAAAAAAAAAAAAAACCAAATAATTATCTTCAGTTAAGCCTTTAACACCAGCAGTCTGACCTTAAACATATCCCACAAATGATAAAAGCAATGAATGAGTTGTTCGGAATGATTCACAGGGGACATTGAGGTGTCAGATATAATACCAGATTTTGTAGACTGAAATGAACTGATGAGCCTGTAATGCTTAGATTTTTCTATATAGAAGTATTGAGTTTATGTTTTGAAGATCACTGATTTCTGTTTTGTCTGTCTTTAGTTGGAGAAAATGGTCATTTAACCATTGTTTGATTTCTGTTAGGCAGTCAGTTAAAGCAAACAACTTATAAAACCCGGAGGCCTAAAAGAACACTTCAGCTGGACGTCATCAGTATAAAGATTATATTGGACATTTTTATTTTTACTAATATTGTAAAGTGAAGTAAGTATGTAAACTGAAAAAGAAAATAGAGCTCAGAACAGTACCTTGAAGAACTCCACAGGACCCACCTCCCATTTCCAATCTGACCATGTTCATATAAACCCTAAAGGATCTGTCAGAAAGAATTTCAATCATTGTTAGACACAATATGTTTTCCAGTGAAGTATGTTCCTATATTTGTAAGGACACTGATCATTATTTACTAAAACTATGAAATCTACTGTTTACTGCCCTGAAAATGTTAAGGAAGGCTGGCAAAGGAGTAAAGGGGTTTCTGTGCAAATATTTACAAAAAAATGTTTTAAGAAACAGTTATTGACAATTTGATCACCTATAAAAAAATATACATTACATATTCTCACAAATTGAAAGATCAACTTTGATTCTGAATGTACTCTTATGTTTTTTTTTTTTTTTTTTTTTTTTTTTTTTTGCTCTGCTCTTGTAATTCAGGCGATGAAGGCAGCGGCTCAGGCAGTGGAAGCGGCTGCACAGAGGGTTGCACAACAGACATGTACAGTGCTGCCACCGAAACCCCAGTGGTGAGAGCTGACCGGAGTGGACCTGTGGAGGACTCTGCCCCGCTCCATGCACCTTCCATAGCCCTGCCAACCATGCTGTCTCTCTTAGCTCTAGCTCTGCACCGACAATGGAGATAATGATGGAGCAACAAGCTAGATATGGACTGCAGGGTTTTTTTTTTTTCCCCTTTTCCTCTCCTCTCGGGCAGTTTTTGTATTCAAGCACATTGGAGCTACAGTCAAGCAAAGAGCATTCAGCCTACCAGCCTTGGGAAAGAGAGTAATCATCCACATCATGATTTTCCACTTTTCCAAAGATCATGCAGTGCCATCCTTAGACTTTATTTCATGACATAATTTCAGTTTTTAAAACTGATGCGGATCCAACAAACTCTGCTTCAGAGATTTTTAAAAAATCTTTACATTTCTATAACATACTGACAAATATAAACATAGGTTTCCATTTGGAAAAATATAGTATGCACTTTGAATTTTTTTATTGCAATTTGTTTTGTCTGAAGAAATGTAAAAAGAGATGTGGTTAAATTATGCACCTTAAAGAGGTACAATAAGCTTAATAAATGTTTGATAATATATTTTAAAGAAGTGGTGATCATCTAAGTGCAAGATGATTCAGGAATCATGCCCGCTTTGGTTAGAATTTGATTAAATATGATATTATACCAATTATTAATTTGTGAAAAAAGAACAATTCATTTGAATGTCTTTTTTTGTAACTGCAAATGCAGAGTTGTGGTTCTTATCTTTGTTACAATTTCAATCATTTTTGGCTGTAAATGCACATATCATTGCTTTATCCAGAATCTGCACAGACTTTTAGATACAATATCTGTTCAGCAGTGGCCTTGTGCTAAAACTGACTTAAAGGGTTAGGATTAACATTTTATATACATTGCCTTGCACCAACTCCATAATCTGCAAAATATTCTCTTATAATGCCAATTTCTTAGCTTAGCTTCAGCAGTGGACAGCCTAGGATAATTTCTTAAGAGGGTGTTTTTTCTTTTATCTGCTGAGAAGGTGCCACTAATTTATGGTTAAATGGCACTATGATTAAACAGCTCTGTTAACATTATGTTAAAGATGTTGTCACTTAATATAGTTTAAAATATTTACTCCAAGCTTAGAGAGGGCTAAATACTATCATATTTGGAATTTCATCAATAATTGACCAGACTGGAAGTGGTTACAGTGACTAATTACTAATCTTCTGTTATCACCATAAGGGGCTTTTTTATTTTTTATTTTTTTAAGTGGGGTTCTGTTGAGAGGTTATGACTCATCAGTATCTTACCTTTACAACTCTCTTCATATCTTAACATTAATTAAACAAAAATTGTCAAAGACTTTTAAATTAACCGCACATATGCATGAGATGATTATTCACTTAGAGCTCTATAGCTATTTATTATGAAGACTTCTGCCGTCTGTGGTCCATAACAATGACCTTTCTACATTAAACAAACTGTGAAACAGAACAGTTTTAGTGTTTATCCATACACATCACTGTTATGCAAGTTCACCTTTCACAAGAACTTGTTCTACTATGAGTTCATATAGGTTAAAACTGTATTCATGTTCATAGTTTACTGCCTTAAAGGGGGCAGTATTATATAAAATCGACTTTTTTGAGCTTTACATCATGTTATAATGTTATTCCCTCATCAAAAACATACATAGGGTGTTGTTTTGATTCTTTCATGCATGCTTCAGAATCCTTTAATCTCCTGTGGCAACCATTCGGGATGCATAAACGCTTGCTCTCACTGAGTGCTGCCTTTTCCACGCAGCTCCTCCTTGGAGCTGCAGTCTCCAAACTGAGCTTCCACCTCACAGAGCACCCCTCCCCCATGACTCCCCCACTCAGTTCCTCCAGACTAGCACCAGCAACAGTTACCAAACACCTGGTGGAACTGTGCATTTGCTCAGCTTATCATACAAACCACTTCTCAGTGCAAGTGCTCCTCTGAACATTGTTAAAGGCTTAATAGAGAAGCACTGTTGTGATGACATGCTGAAAGCAGAGTGTCGGAAAAAGGAGGAGCTTCTTAAAGAGACAGAGGCCCAATTTCAAGGCATTAAATTCCTAAGTCAAATATCTTTTAAGTCATGTTTGATATATACAGCATTTTCTTAACAACTGAAGGAACCATATAGTTACTTGATTGTGCTGTAAGATGGCACTATGTGCCTGGAAAATACATAATACTGTCCCTTTAATATTCTGATTAATAGTCATACCACATAAACAAGTACACAATCATTTTTAATCAAAGTTTCAGTTTATAATTTCAGACACTAACTTGCATGTTATGTTATTCCATAGTCTTTGCATTTGCCAGCTCGTTCTCTTAGCTCACATAAAATGTATTTTAGTTTGACCAAGCTACCAATTAATCTGCCCTTATTCACAAATTTCCCTGCTTTAATTGTAAAAGATCAACATATGTGAAATTCTGACTGAAAAGTGGAAAATCTTGATTCTGCTTTAGTATGTAAGCTGGCAAAATCTTCAGTCAAGCAAATTATCCTTGCTGTTATTTTGGCTATACTTACCTGGTAGAAGTAACAGAATGCATTTAGGTACAGCTTCAATCCTCTGCTCATCTCTTATACATCAAATGCCTTAACATGGACTCTACCAGCTCACCAGGTTTAGACCCAATATTAATAGAATCTGGGTACAGAAACAACTCAACATAATCAACCCCTTCTATCCTTTCAAAGGGAAATATCATAACTCTCACTGCATAAAACAGCTAAAGTTTGTCCTAAAACAGACTCCTGGTAAATATCACAAGAGAACAGTTCATGCTCCTGATGTGAGAAACAACTTTGTTCCATTCAGTTGTTCAAAAAAGTTAATGTCACTCATGTAAACGCTAATTTGAACAAAGTCAGATACAGATAACACTGAAACAAAAATATTTAAGCATTTAAAAATACTGTTGATTTTTAGTTTGCTTTACTTTATCATCAGATAGTTACTACATACAGAGATGCTTAATAAAGTGCTTTTTCAGAATGTGTTGTATATAAAAAGGTCATTTCAGTGGACCATGGCCCAATTCAGTCTTTATTGTAAAACAAAAAAAACATTAGACACCTATCTAACATAGCCATTTATGCCAATTTAAACTGTTTAATGGTTATTAAAAAGACATTTACATTACACATTATTACACTTTTTTAAATAAATTGGAGTTGATAAATGTGATAGAAAATAGTATTTACTTTTGTCTTGGCACTGCTGTTAGGAGGTCAGATGTAATCTTTTTAACAAAATGAGGACACCAAGAGAGCTAGTTACTGCAGGGTAAGTCACTGATTGCTCTTAATCTAACAGAAAAAAATCTGAAAAATCCCTTTTAACACCAGTGTTTCCAAAGACAACTAAATTAGGAGATTCCTATTGGCAGTTGCAAATTAAATGTGGCCTACCAACATATTCAGTTTGAATTGTAATGAAATTAGATGAAAATAAAAATGTTCATGTTTAGTGTTGCTCTACAAGAGCAAACCTATATTCTAGTGCTGCTGTAAGCTCTATAAATTTAAATTAACTGGCTGTATCATGTTTTAGTACTGCATCTTCAGAATACTTTACACATATTTACCAAATATCTTCAGATGTTTCACACATACAGGAACTGCATTTAGAAAAACGTTAAAACATGTTACTTCTGTGTATATTGAGGAACTGTTCTAATATTTAAATGAACAAAGAGAAGTAATCTCAGGCAGTATTTAAAAATGTCAACTTCAAATCACAAAATTGAAAAGAATATACAATCACATATTACCATACTTGTAGGATGTGTGGGAGTTATTAAGAGAGGCAAGCAGCAAACAGCACACACTGGTGACAGGGAATGCTAAGAAAGAGTCAGTGAATTTATCTGGAAAGCTTGAATGGTTATGTCTGCAGCACAGACAGGCTTGAAGCCGACCACAGTCACCTGTGAAATGAGAATCTGTGGGGACTGGACAGGGCTGAATGCTTCAGTGAAGCTCCTCAGTAGAGCGTACTTACAGAGAATGTGAGAGACCTTGGCACTGCTGAGGGGCGCGGACAAAACCAGTCTGGATGTACGCTCCCTGTTCCCTGAGAGCTCGTCAGGTTCATATCCAGCAGGCCAACTAGCGTACACATCAACAGAATTAGCCTATGTCACGCCCTTCACAATGTATCAAGAAAAATTTGTTAAGTTTTTTAAATATTGTTTAAAATACTCATTTACATCCACAGTGCAAGAACAACACAGAGAAAATACACAATGTGTTTCACTGAAAAATGATTCTTTATTCTGACTTTTCATCTCACAGGATGCCCTTTTTATGTTTTTTAATCATTGAACTTTTAATATTTTTGCAATAAAAGGTTAAAAACAACAGCTAGCATACATCAATCCTTTACAAGTCACATTTATTTTTTTTGTTTTACCTTGGAGGTTAAGAGTTTGTTAAGCAAAGATGCCTTAATGTATTTCAACTATACAGTTAAGATCATTGCATTTCTGTTTTATTACTATTGGGAATAAATTCTAAACATTTTTTAAATATATATTTTTCATTGTTATAACTTTGTTAAAGGTAAAAAAAAACAAATAGGATTGAAAATAGGATCAAGATTTTACCATTATACAGTGCCTTGCAAAACTGTGCATGTCACTTAAACTTTTTCACTTGTCACATAATAACAAACTGCAACATATTTTTTGAGATTTCATAAAACAGACCCACAAAAAGAATAATTAAGAATACAAAAATGTGAAATGGAAGGAAGCTGATACATTTATTTATTTATTTTTACAAATGAAAATCTGAACAGTGCATCAGAGCTCCTTTAATCTGTTACCCCTAAATAAAATCCGGTGCAGTCAGTTCCCTGAAAAGTTCTTTTACAGATAATTACTGAACAAACTACATCAGCAAGACCAGGGAACATAATAGAAAGGTCAGAGTTGTAGGGACAATCAAAGCAGGTTATTAAATAATCTCCCAAGCTTTTAACATACCTGAAGCACTTTTAAATTAATCATATGAAAATGAATGGATTGGCACAACTATAAACCTATCAAAGCATGACCATCCGCCTAAACTGGGAAAGGAGAGCATTTCCTGAGAAGTCACTAGTGGGCCCATGGTTAACTCTAGAGGAGCTGCAAGGATCATCAGCACAACTGGGAGAATCTGTTGATGTAACAACTATTAGTTATCCACTACACAAATCTGACTTTTTTTTTATTGAGTGGCAAGAAGAAAGCTACTGTTGAAAGAAAGCCATATGGTATCGGTTTAACTTTAGCCATAAACCATGTAGGACAGTGTTTTAAAGGTCTACTGTCTGGATTGTATTACCTCCTCTGCATGCCATAAAGGGCTGGAGAAGTTTGCTAATTACCCATTCATTTAAGTCAGGAGTGTGGCAGCAGGAAAACACCCTATACATGCACGATAGTGGGCTCTGAGAACCTGGGTTAAGAAATGCTGATGTGGTTTTAACCAACAGATTAAAACCACAAAAGAAAAACTTTTTAAAAATTTGGTTGTAAAACGATAAAATATTCAAGGCATGTGAACACTTTTGCAAAGCACTATACATGATTCTGATAAATCTTCTATGGTTAGACTTAATATCTAAAAGCAAGTTTTTCATTCAGCTGTAGGATCAGTAATTTTCTAACATCACAGACTGACAGCTCCATTGCTCTGAGGTAAGATTGCCCACTGAGGTGCATTTTGGAACAACAGGTGAAAGCTAGGCCTCCTCTGTGTACTTCCTGTTTGTGAAATCTGCCCTTATCAGCGGTTCAAAGCCTCTGTTTCTCCGCTGACGCAGGTAGAGCACAAAGATAAGAAGAAGCACCAGTAGGCTGACAAAGACACCTCCCAACGTGGAACCCAGTACAAACACAGCTCCCTCATCTGCATCTGTGGAAAGAAAGGAGAAATACTCTGAAAATCCAAAGGTTTATTTATATCTCCAGCTAGGTTAGTATGTGATGGCTCATGCTCTAATGTAAAATTTAAAAAGGCCATTATCTACCGCTAAACCAATCAACTTGCCTAACCCTATAATACTGCAAGTCCCACTCACTGACTTCAATGTAAAACAGGAATATCATATTTTTTTAGAAATCATTATACATGCTTTTAACATATAATGAATTTAGACTTTAATTAATCATTTCCATATATTCTAATTTAATTATTTAAGCATTTATAAAATGAAAGACTGATTAAAAGACTTAAATAATTGTAGTATTCAAATATTTCAATAATTATTTGTCTGTTAGTTTCTTTGTTTCTTTATGTTATGTATTTTCAGTTTTTTATAAACAATCATATATATACATTTTTTCACAGTGACTTATTGTCTGAATTTAGTCACTTTTAGGCCTAGAGTACTGCACACATTTACCTCTTACAAATAAAATATAACCCTAAGCTTTTTTGAAGTTGTTAGCTCAGTATTCACTCACCATCGAGGGAAATGGCATAAGAGTATCCCAGTTGATCCGATGTGATATAGATCTCCTCATTAGTGATTGGAGGGAAAAAAGGGACCATGTTGTAGTCCCTGTTGTGACCAATAGGGGCCATCTCATCTGGATAGGTGGCGTTGGATGAAACAAACCTGCGCATCCATTCATCAAAAATGGCATCAGTAAAAGAATGGAGCACCTTTAAATTTAAAATGACAAAAAGAACATGGTTATTTGGCTTGAATCTTCTTTTATACTCAGACTTTATTCTGTGCAGCTGAAGTCTTACCAGAAAGATGGGATCATTTGCTGCAGAGTGAGACAAAGAGCTGGTTCCATTGAGCATAGCATGAACAAGATTGTGAAGGTTGTCGACCGTATTGTCCAGTTCTCCATCTGGCTTTTCATACCCTTCAAGTGCGTTTCTGTTCATTTTAAGAACACTAATCAATGGCCTGTGACTGCTTTTATTTTCTGTGGCTTAAAACCATACAGACACATTCATAACACAAACTGTTGAGTTTTACCTGAAGCTAAAGGAGGAGTTGGTGAAATATGGAGGGCTGTCAAACTCTCTGATTCCTAAACAGCTTCTGACGTCACTCATGGTAGGCAGAGACATGTTGGTTCTCCCTACCATCCCTCTCTGAATAAAACCCTCGTTTGTTCCATTGCATAGAGTCACCAGACGATTGTAATCATCCAAACTAGAAGGAGAAAAAAAAAAAAAAAATATGTCTTTTTAAAGAAAGAACTAGACGGACATTTAATTTAACTGCCGTTTTAAGAGCAACAGTGCCTTGGAAAGGTATTTATTCATTCTGATCTTTCTTCCATTTTACCACATGACATCTTCAAACTTTAATGTATTTTATTTGTGATTGACCAACATGAAGGTCAGATGAGCCTAAAACTGATATTTTTGATCTACATGCAAAAAGCTGTGTGATGGGAAACCTGAAAGTAGAACCATAACAGTGACACTTTGTAGTGCCAACAATATGCTGTGGAGATACTTTTCTCAACAGGGAGAAAGAATTTGTCCAGAGATAGCAGGAAGATGGCAAAGCTAAATATAGGGAAATTCTGGAAGAAATCATGTTAGAAGTTGCAAATACTTAAGACTGGGGTTGATGTTCACTTTATGGTCAGACAGTGACCCTAAAATTACTCACAGAACTAGAATATCCATGTGTTAGAAAAGTCCAATCAAAGTCCAAACCTAAATTCAGTTCAATCTCTTTTCCCCTTCAAGAAAGTCGTAGAACACTCCAATATTTGTCTTGATAAAAGCTCCAGACATTGCATGTTCAGCTTTTGAATAAAACGCATTGAACTTGGTGGTTGTAGCATGACAAAATGTTAGGAGCTATGCAAGGCACGGTATTTTTCTATCTTTTGTTGTGCTGACCTGTTGCACACCACCCCCCATCTGGAGAATCTGGACTGGTTGCTGATGAGGAAAGGGTTATCTGGGTTCCTGCCTCCAAGCAGAGAATCTGTACACACATCACACTCACTCTGTCCTGTAGCAAAGTTCCAGTAAGGAATCGCAAAGTTCTCATTACCAGTCAGTCTCTGCAGAAGAAGACAATAATAAAATATTTTTTTTATTTACATAAAATTCAAGTTGTACTTTTGCTTGACTGACACAGAGACATGCAACATTACCTGAAGCTCTCTTTCCAAGCTCAGAAGGTGGTACCTGTGCCAGGTAATGAATGCTGGACCTTTGTGCGAGAAATCTATGGCTTTGAAGGGGCGACCAGGACCTGCAGGACAATTATTATATTATAAAAAATCAAAACTAACCTGAGTTCAAGCTTATATATTGGACAATCAGGTCAAATAGACACCCAGTTGTATATAATCTAATTCAGCCTTAGCTATTTCAAATCAGTCAAGTTCAAATCTAATTCTAATATTATACGATCGTTGATCAATCTGCAAATTTGGAACAGTTAGAAAAAATAAGCACGGATAATGAATTTAAACAGGGCTTTCCTATAGCTGCTAAAATTAACTCTTGGTTTTAATAAGTGCACACTCCAGAAAATGAGTATATCATAAGTATTAATCTTCATGAGTCTGTTCAAGATTTGTTTGGATTCATTAGAAGGAAGAGGTTTGCAAACTAAGTCAATTTTCACATACTAAATATACTCTTCTGGTGGAGAAAATTATACTAGTATCTAATAATGATTATTATTAAAGTAATAGCAGTGTTTTTGTTGTATTTACATCTCTATTTTATACAATACAGGAAACATGTTACAATCTGTACTAGCTGTCATTTTGTATTTAAATACAAAATTAAATAATTTTAGTAGAAGTAGTCTTGTGCTCCTGTATACATCAATAGTCATACTTTGCGGCAACACTCTGATCACATATACATATGCAAATATGTCTCTTTCTCATTACAACAAACTGTAATTCAGTCACCTCATGCAATAAAACATACAATGATAAAAACAATGCATACATATAAATGTTGATTTACCTAAAAGAGTGTCTCTGACTGAGTAGTAATGTTGCCAGACGAAGAAGTCATAGATGGAAATGTTGGCAAACTGAGGCTCAGTCCCGTTTGGTCCCAGCAAGCCCAACCAGTGCTGTGTGGCAATCATGTAATCTGGATGGATGGTGTTCTTAGCCAGATCTAGAACATCCAGGAACTCCTTGAGTTCCTCACTGGTAAGGGAGTGGATGTTCTTTCTCACCACAGGAGTTTTTCTCTGGTCACAGTTTGAACCCGTCCAACCAAACTTACACTGACCACAGTTATAGCCAGCAAAATTACCTGCAGCACAGAAAGCCAAGTGTGAAATACCTGTCAGTTAAGTTGTTCATGATGGCTTACACAGATTTCTTTCACTCACCATTGCATCGGCAAGTCTGATTGAAGAACTTGGTGGGCCACCTCTCTCTGTCATCAACGTTTCTGAGTCTGTACGGTCCCCCCCAGGGTTTGGAATCGACTCGTACAGCGCTGCAGCTCCCTCTCCCTGACAGAGAGCCACAGATGTTGGCAGGATCTGAGCCCAGAGAAGGGCAGCACTGCTTGGACCGGATACCTTCTACTGTGCAGCAAGTTTGAGGAAACTGAGCTTCTGCAGGGTTAACATAGAGCAGCAAAGATACAGTGCCGAGAACCAGCATGATCCTCATTTTCCACCTAATTGTTTCTTCCAGTGAGTAGTGAAAAATCAGTTTGCAGATCAACTGGTCGCTGTAAGGCAGTCGATTTGATCGCCCCCCCAAGGAGTGTGGAATCTCTCTCAGCCACGGTCTGCTGCTGTGTATCTTCAAATTAGATGCAGTGATAAAGTAAACATCTGTGGAAATAGCACTCAAAACCAAATCATGTTGTGCTGTAGCTGGTTGCATGCAGATTAAGAAAGCCTCTAATGTGCATTCTTGCTTTTGTAGCAAGAATTTGGCTGAGGGGGATTAAGACATTGGTCTTGTGATGATCACCTGACAGCCAGGCTGTGAGTTGAAGCAAGATCTGGAAGCATACCAAGAAAATGTCTGAAGGGGCTATTATGTTGTACAACTATACCTTGTAGCAGCAGAAGACAATGTGATGTTTGGTAGTTCTTTGTGGTCGAGTCATTCACGATCACCAAGAACAACATCAAAACAAAATCAGCTTTCAGATCAGTGTACCCTTTGAGGAGTTCTGAAAACAAACTTACATTTCAACCAGAAATGTTTTATATTTTTTTTAACTCATTGCGCTCACTTGTTCTTAGCTCTTTGTTTTTAACCTTTTTAAAAGTGGCAGTTGAAAACTTGACATCCTAATGGTTTACTCATTGTTTCCCAGACTTATACAGTGCTATAAAACTAATAAAAGCTTCTAGCTTCATAAGGGTCAGATGCAATCACTAAAACAAACTCAAGTCAATACAAAACATTGCTTAACTGTTGTTTATCACACCTGAGTTTATCGTCTCTAGCCACACACAGGCCTGTTTACTGCCACTCCTGTACTCAATCAAGACATCACTCAAACAGAACCTGCCTGACAAAGTGAAGTACACTGAAAGATCCACCGAAAGCTAAATATCATGCCGAGATCTAAGGAAATTCAGGAATAAATGAGCAAAAAAAAAAAAAAAATTGAGATCTGTCATTCTGGAAAGGGTTACAAAGATATTTCTAAAGCTTTGGGACTCCAGTGAACCACAGCGAGAGCCGTTATCCACAAATGGCGAAAACAAGGAACAGTGGTAAACCTTCCCAGGAGCGGCCGGCTGACCAAAATTACCCCAAGAGCTCAGCGACAACTCATCCAAGAGGTCACAAAAGACCCCACAACAACATCCAAAGAACAGCAGGCCTCACATGGCTCAGTTAAGGTCAGAGGTCATGTCTCTACCATAAGAATCTCAAACACTTGATTGCAGTTGTTGCTGCTAAGGATGGCCCAACTAGTTATTAGGTTTTTGGGGCAATCATGTTTTCACACAGAGCCATGTAGGTTTGGATTTCTCCCTTAATAATTAACACCTTCATTTAAAAACTGGATTTTTTTTTTTTTTACTTGTATTGTCTTTGATCAGTGGCAGCTGGTAAAAAAAAAAACTCTTGGTGGGGCTGATGTGCCGATAGAGTTCCCTTCCTAGTCCAGTATAAGGATTCAAATGAACGGCTGGAAAATGACTACAATTCCACAATAACATAATATGCTTCATACAGCAAAATAACATGAAGGGTTAAATTAGTTAAAAGTAAAAGACCTGTTCAGTAACTTGCAAAATATACAGTATTTAATCATTAAATCAGTGTCAACAGCTAACACTGAATCAGATTTAAAACTGTGAAAAACATCAAACTAATGTATGATTGTCTAGAAGTTCAACTCTGAACAAATAACAAACTAAATTCTATTAAAACTGAAGAGAATCAACTAATGACACTAGACAGCAAAGTCCTTCCTACCAGAAATAACTAAAACATACTAGTATTGGATAAAATAATCATAGCTATTAACCTAAAATGCACCCCCTATGGATCAGCCGCCTGTCTATCTGTCCTTGATCTTTATGATGCTTTTTGTCCTCTGATGTTTTCTAACAGACCTCTGAGGCCTTCATATGCCTGTATTTTAAGGTCCACCGTCATGACCTGAAAATAAGTCCTCAAAATCACCCCAACTACCACAGAACAAGAGGGACCCAAACTCATTCAACAAAAAACCCTTGATTCTTCAACATCATACCTTTAACGACCAGGTTGCATTTTGCTACATCAGAATATCCTGATAGATTTTCTTATTTGTTAACTAAAATCCTAAATAGATGCATAATTCTTCATTCAGTTACAGTGCATTTGGAAAGTATTCACTTATGTAAATGTGATTTCTTGGTTTCCATTTTTAATCAATTTTAAAACACAAAAAAAAATCCACATTTTCATGATGGGATGTTTGTGCGTAGAATTTTGAGGAAACAGATTAATTTAATACAAATTGGAATAAGTTTGTAACATAACAAAATGTGAGGAAAAAAATTGAAACACTGTGAAAATGTCTATTTTTCCTAGCGAAATATCATCTAATCAGAGGAGATTGTGGAAGAAAAAAAGCAACTTAAAGGGAACAATGAGATACTGTTACTGTATTACACAAAGCGTGTGATAATTCCCTTGAAGGAAAGAGGTTGTGGGGGTCTAAATTTCTATAATAACAAACAACTATCTGTTGAGTAAAAAGTAAACAATTTTTTACCTAAATTTTGGAAATGTGTATATGAATAGTAGGAGAAATACAAAAAATATATAATATCCACACATTTGACAAATAAGCTGTGTGTATAAAATTTACAAAGAAAGAGCTTATATTCATCACATTGCAGAAAAAAATGTTTTCATTTTTATGTTCTTTTTTTTGGAAATTAACTGATATGATGGTGGAGTCATGTGGAATCTTTGTTATTTGCTGATAATATCTGTGTGCTACTACCCTTAAGGCAAAAATGTGGTTCATTCAGACTTTTTATCAAAGCTTTTGATAAAAAGTCTGAATGAATGAAAGTTTGGACCATATTGCTGGTGCATTCCAGGAAGAAACAAGTCATTGGATTTGTATGAGTACCATTAAGGTCAGTCATTTGACTCTTATGAAAAAATATATATCTATGTTATTTATTTATTCGGTTTTTTATTTATCTAAGTCTTTATTTATTTATTCTGGTTTTAGATTTATTTTATTTACTTTTAGATTCATTTATCTTTTTTATTCATTTATTTGTACTTTTTTTTTCTTCCTATTTACAAAATTTTATATATTCATGTGCCCTTTAAGAGGTCATACTATCGATTTCATATTTGTCAAACTAATTTATTCATAAAAAAGGCTTAAATTGTGATTTAGACATGGCACCAGTAGAAACTGCATGTGTGGTTGGTTGGTCAGGCAGACAAAATGTCACACAAGGTTGCATGTTTATTCATGTTGAAACATCTTGTTAAGAAAAGGTTCTGCAGTGTTAGGTATATAGGAGAATATAAGAATGGACAATTAAGAGGCCTTGTAAGAGAAGTTACAAACTTCTGAATAAAGAATCATAAAGCAAATAAATAAAAAATAAAACAGGTTCTCTAAGATATGAATTAAAAAAAAAAAATTCCTACATAACTGGATGATTAATAAGTGTATAAAGTTTCCTCGTAGCCTTATGATATTTTATGAATTGGACAGCACTTTCATCAGTTGTGGTACATAGTGTTACAACTCCAGTGTGTGTGGCATTAGACAATGTAGCCTGCATGAAAAAGAGAGTAACCAGTAATGTTAATGACCAAACTAAATAATCAAGTTCTATCATATATATTATATCTTTATATATTATATAAAGATCTGATTGTTCCACAGGTTCATAACAGAGCACTGAGACTGCAGGTTTACTGGTGGTTCCTACAGTTTTTAAACATAGAATTAGAAGCAGAGCTTTTAGTTATCAAGCTCCTCTCCTGCAGGGCCAGCTCCCAGTTTCAGTCCATGAACCAGACACCCTGCTCACTTTTTAGACTGAGTTTAAAACTTTTTTTTTCTTTTTAAAAGCTAATAGTTAAAGTGGCTTATGTTATCCTGAGGTACTTATGCAGTTATGCTGCCATAGGCTTAGGCTGCTGGAGGACATACTAACCACTTTTCCTGACTCAGCTACATTCTCCTACTACTCTCCAGTTATGAATTATTCTACAATTACTGCTGCCATTAACTTTATGCTTTCTCTAGCTTTAATATAAATAATAATAATAATAATAATAATAATAATAATAATAATAATAATATTCAATATTATTATTTTTTTTAGTATTATCATTCTTAAAGAGTTAATCTCTTACAATAAAAAACAGACCAAGCAGTGAGACCAAAATTAATATGATTATTTAATATTTTACTGATCATCCATATAGTGTTTATAATACATCATTTTACTGAAAATCTAAACATCTGTGCAGTTTCTGGTGTTTTAAGATTCTTCAAAAAAAGGTTTGAAACCTAAATTTTACCTCTACTGGTAAATGATGCGCTTTGTGAAATCCTGCTGTCCTTCAGGTATAACACACCAAGCACAATTCATAAATCTTATTTGTTTTTATGATTAACTTTAATTCAACCTGGAGACCTGGACAGACTCACAGAGAGAGAGAGAGAGAGCAGCAATTACAAAATTTTATGTGACAGGGGAGTAAAGTATTATGGTGCTCAGACCCCAGCAGAAGACATGTATGCTGAGAATCGCCACCAGCTTGAATGGACAGCTAAGGGCAAGGATTAGGGTCTTCTTCTGCCCAGGGCCCAGACACTGGTGGTGGAGTGGAGACCAGAAAGGAGGGGAGCCTGAAGAAGCCTGGAAGGATGAGGGTGGAGACAGGGTTGAGGTGGGTTGAAGCACAGCTGGGAAGCAGCTTTATCCATGGATGACAAACCTTATAAAGAGATTCTTGAGCAATGATTAGCTGAGGTGGAGCAAGGACCTGGAGCTGGTTGGCTGTGGCGGAGATGTTTAACGTGATGACTGGATGATGCAATTAAGGCTGGAAAGAGTCTCTCAGCTTTGAATTTATGCCTAGGCTTGATTAATTTACCACCCCATTCTTATGACTGCCTTATAACATTGTTTGACCTAACCACTCAATGTACTCAAAAAAATTTTTTTTCTTTTTTGAGAATATACTGAAATATAGTTTTCATGCATATTTACTAGAGCTCCCAAACAATTTCATAGGGTGCTTTTATCAATATTTGCAAGTGAAAAAAGTATTTAAGACTGAATTAAATATTGTACAAATTTTATTGACTTTCAGTATTTGTTGTCAGAAATGACTCACAGAAACCAGGTTTCTGTGGTTCTATGGTTTCTAACAAAAGAGACTTAAAACACTCTGACTCCACAGGAACTAATGTGAACAGATGAGCTGACAACAGGCAGCTCACTGGAAAATTCAAGATCAAGGAAGGAGTATAGGACAGAAAGTCTGTACTTTCACCGGTAAAATTTAAGATGCAATTTACAGTCATGTAAAACAATTATGACGCGATTAACAACGCTGCCCTTTCAAAGATGTCCATAAGAGCAGAAAGCAAGATGTTAAAATAATGCTCCAAAAAGCCATCATGTGACTTACAACAGGATCTTGCCATTGGTGATATAAAAGTTCATGCCTGGATACTCAGAAAGAGACTGCAAAAGTTTAACTTCCATGGGGCGTGTCCAAGAAAAACACAAAGGCTGGACTGAAGTTTCGGAAGAGAAAGAAGACCAGAAGTTCTGCGTTTATCTTATTTGGACATCTGAGTTTAAAATGTAATTATTTGGACACAAATGGAGGACAGAGGCTTAAGCTCAATTAACCACTTTCTTATCCAAAAATCAGATTTGACATCAATTTGTGAACAGTTCTCTATATAGAACTGAATATTTAATAGGCTGTTATGGGTCATCCAACTGAAACTGGGCTCCAATAATGTTAAAACACTTCAGACTGAAATGTGACCCTTAAGAATCAACACAAGCATTGCAGCTGTGTTGCATTTCCTCAACAAAATTATCAATGCCTCACAGAAGTTTCAGTCATTTCAACCATTTACTGAAAACAGCTCCTTCAAGCACTAACTGATTTCTCCTGGAATCCGTTATTCCCACTGAAACACAGGATGGTGCCAGAGAGCCATCAGGAAATAATAAGTGCACATAATGGCACACAGGACATGGCTGTGAGAGTTAGACATGTTGCTGCTAAGAGCTTTACAAACACATATAATAAAAAGATCTTGAGCAGGATTTCCTCCAATGTGCTCCTCTGAAAAATATAGAGAAGGAAAAAAACATGGAGAATGTCTTTGCATATTGAATAATAGATTAAATCCTGTTTAATCCATTGTAACTGGCCCTTTCACATTGAGCTTTAGTTATTCATCTCCCTCTGGTTCATCACTGGTTCATGGATAATAGCTCTAAATGAGTACTTATTGAATACTGAATCCATCCTTTATTGAATCCATTTAATCTTTCAAAGAAAACTGCAGATGGGGTAGAATCATTCAGACAGAGAAATGTTTCAATTTTCTTTGACAACAGGTGAGTGTTGCACTTAACACTTAAACCACTCTAGACATGTTTTATAGAAGCAACATGTCTTGGCTTGGTATTTCAGGCCTTTCACATTTTTATTGAGGGCACTTCAGTTACATTTCCTGAGAACAGTGCTCTGTGTCCAAATTGAAGGTGCTAATTTCAATGCTTTGGCTGGTTGTTTCATTAACGATATGGAACTTGAAGAGCTATTCAACAAGTGCTGCTGGGCTTTTGCAGATTTCTTATACATATTCATATTAGTCTTTTAAATCAGCCCAGAGCAAATGTTACCCAGTGCAACAGAATACAGAATGTAAATCTTGTTGGTGTTTAGTCATGTCCTCTACTGAGGACTTTAAAATGTATTAAGTTATTTTGAAACAGACCAGATGTAAAAATAAACAACACTGAATGTAAATCTTACTTAAGTTTTTACAATGGGACATTCATGAGATTATGTAAAAACAAAATATGTCATAATACAGTCATCAGAATTATTTCCTTTAAAGGGATGGTATTATGTATTTTTCAGGGACATAGTGCCATTTTATAGCACAATCAAGTAGCTATGTTACCTTTAGTTGTTGCTGTAAAAATGCTCTATATATCAAACACAACTTAAAAGAAATTTGACTTTGCAATTTGACACCTTGAAATTGGCCTATGTCTTTTTAAAATGCTCTTGCTCTTTCCAACAACCCCCTTCAGCATTATCACAGCAATGCCTTTCTATTATCCCATTACAACTGTTTTTAGGTGTGTTGGACTGAGAAGTAGTTTGTATGATAAGCTCAGCAGATATGCAGTTCCACCAGGTGTCTGCTAATTGCTGCTGTTAGTCTGGTGGAGCTGAGTGATGGGTGGGGGAGGTGCGGAGGTGGGGTCCTCTGCGAGGTGGAAGCTCAAAGCGCATTACACTACATTCAGTCATTCACCCATTTACACGCTGGATTTTGACTGGGCTATTCTAACACATCAATATTGTGTGATCTAAATTATTCCATTGTTGCTCTGGCTAAATGTTTAGATTTGTTGTCCTGTTGGAAGGTAAAGTTCTGCCTCAGTTTTGAATCTTTTACAGCCTCCAACAGTTTTTCTTCCTTGTATCTATTCATCATCCCATTAACTCTGACCACCTTCTACTTTCAGGGTAAAGAAAACCATCCCCTTAGCAAACTTCTGCCATCACCATGTTTGACTGTGGGGATTATGTATCTATCTTGATTTTCTGCTTACATTTTTTGCCACACAGAGCATTTTGCATGTAGGCCATAATTTTCACATTGGCCTCATCTGACCAGGACACTTTCTTTTGCATGTTTGCTATGTGCCATGTATTGTTTGTCTCTAACGGTACTCAGAACCTCTTATGGTTTTCTTTCAAAAATGGCTTTCTTTTTGATAGTCTTCCATAAGATCAGATTTATAGAGTGCCCAACTAATAGTTGTCCTACTGACAGATTTTCCCACCTGAACTGGTGATTTCTACAGTTCCTCCAAAGTCACCATGGGTCACTTTGCTGCTTCTTTGATAAACGCTATCCTTGCTCAGTCTTTCAGTTTTGGAGGACAGCAAGGTCTACATAAATTTGCATAATTTTTCCATTCTCTGAGTATGTTTTGAACAGTCCTCAATGATATGTTCAAAGCTTATTGATTTATAGTCTCACCCTGCTTTAAACTTTTGCACAACCTTATCCCCAACCTGTCTGATATGCTCCTTGAATTTCAAGATGCTGTTGTTCACTGATGTTCTACAAACAACTCTCTAAGTCTGTGGTTGTAATATAACAGAATGTGGGAAAGTTCAAGATGTGTGAATACTTCTGCAAGGCACCATACCTTTCTGCTGCATAAAATGAACAGATCCTGAATACTCCATACTACTTACTGAGATAACAGGTAGAAACAACAGTGTAATCATTTGTTTGTGCTGTCGAGTTTTGACAAAACAAATCAAGAATTTTGTGAATTCAGGTCATGGTCAAAATAATGACACGATCTGTAGCAGAAACAAAATTGTTTTCTAAATTGTTCATTTGTAAACATACAGTTAATTCTATGTTCATTCTTATTTTCTCTTATTTATATATAAATCTAAAAATTAGATTTTTGAGAACAGATTTTTATAACAATATGACAGTTCAGTAATTAATAAAACTTCATGGTGTTTCTAATAATAAATACATAAACTATTAGTAGGTACATGGGTCATCTGCTTATAGCTTCACTAAGAAATAATTTAAGATCACATTAAGGTGTTGGGAAAAATGCATTTCTCATATGTTTGTATTTCTTCTTTATAATAAGCAAAAATATGCATGTACATGACAAAAAGATGGGTGCCTGCAGTACCGATTCACAATAGAAGGGGGGCAGTGTTGCTGTGTTTGTCTGCTTTTGCCTTACTGGTATGACTGGCTTTAACAGTTTGCATTTCCTCCACCAAATATGCCATGAAATAGTCTAGGATTGGACATCTTTGTACTTTAACTGTCACCATTTCAAATCTCAACCATGCCAGTGAGTGAGTGACAGCATATATACAGTAGGCTAGGTGCTATGCAGCCATGTGAAATGAGCTGCCTGTATAGAGTTTTAATCCTCTTTAAGACTCCTATCCATCTCAAAATTAATATCTGGGGGCCACATATCCATCTGCACTAGTTTTGTGCTTGTATGAACCCACTTCAGAATTATTCACTGTAAAATAAGATTAATAGTTATGCTGCAAAATATGCTTTAAGTCAATTATTTGGAAGATCCCTGTGATATTCTCATTACACTGTGAAGCCAATTGGAGGACAAGCAGCATGAAGGAGAGTGTTGCAGAATAATTGCCATTGAAGGTCAACATGCGTTCAAATTGATGGAGATGCTATCCGTTTTCATCAGAGCATATGGGAAACCTATAATGCTCATTACATGCGTTAAAATGGTTCTGTCCTAATTACAAATCAGTCTCTTGTACTATTAGAGATGGAAATTAAAAAATACAAAACAGACCCCTGGGCATCATTCACTTAGAATATATTAGAGATTTTCTTTTAATAACAGTGTTGGCATTTAAAAAAATTAATATTCTCAACTTGCAAAACTTTGCCAGATATTATATGCTAAAGGCAAAAGAGTCACGTTTTACTTATTTAGAGAAAAATCTTTGCTTCTTTCTAATTATGTATGACTTAAACAGAACATTGTGATACATTTTTGTTCGGCAAGGCTTCAGAAACACAACAAAATGATGCTGTTTATTTTTCTGTGCCCCAATCAGAACTCTGGCTAGACCCCTTCAGTGATTCTTTCTTCAGTGATTCCCGCCCACCGCTCTGGCAGCTTACCGATTTACATTTGAGCATAATGCAAGCATTAGAGGAGGCACAAGGCAGCCCTGATAAGTTACAAAGTGCTGCAGGGGTAAACCTCGTAAGAGAGGGTTTGGAGTTATTTACAGCATTCAAATCCTTAAGAAAAAAAAATTCCCTGTCTGGAGAATAAGATTGTTTTTTTTTTTTTTTTTTTTTTTTTTTTTTTTTCAGCTGATGCTTTGCACACAAAGCAAACAACAGTGACACATGGAGGGTGTTTTAGCCATAAATGACCAGATGACATTAATTCTAATTGCCTGATCTCATCCCAATGCTTGGGACCAGTTTGTGTGATGATCTTCTGGACACAAGGGTCTCTGTCAAGGCAGCAAAACAGAGACACTAAGGCTTGCTTAAGCATGAAGGAACACAGAAAAAAAATATTTCTTTAAATGCAATTTAATTTTCAATGAGGCACTACTTACAGTACTTGTTGTCTGGCATTCTCTATTCAGAGATATGTTTTGATTGTGCAGCTCTCATAATGAGAGTGCTTAGAAATTGCAAAGGCAATACAAAGAAGGTTAAAGGCAATGGAATTCTTTCTTATCAGAAATGCTTTCTGTACAGTTGTTCCATTTGAAATGCATTTAATTGCAAATAGAAAAGAGGAGAGAGAAAGCCAACAAAGCGAGAGGCTAAAGCATTTTTCTTGTCTTCTTTGAGTGCGCATATTCAAATCCGAGCGGGCAGACAATGAGGGAAAGGAATCGTGCTCTGAATAGCCTCTCTCTCTCTCTTTCTCTCTCTGCTTCCTTTTCATTCCCAGGCCAATCCACAGCCTTCGTCTTCTCTCTGTTGTCAGGGGCGGGATTTTTCATTCACAGCTCCAACTTTCTTTGCCACCACAGAACAACACAGCAGCTGCACACAGGTAGTTGCACTTTATCAGATTTGCACATGTATCCTCTATGACAGTTTTTACACCATAAAAGGAGTCCTTGTTGTTCTTTTGCTTCTCATCACTTCTCTTAGGCCCTTTCCTCTGAAGGTTAGGCCAAGTCTTGACCTGGGAACCTTTTTTCCACTTGTCCTACTAAAGTGCTTGAAGTCTGTGCCTTTTCATGAGGCAAGCAAGCAAAGAATACCCTCCAAAAAGATATGCTGACAGTCTTATGGGCACAGGAGAAGTTGAAGCAAGAAAGTGCACCCTTCAAACTTTCCAGTGCAGCGCAAGGAATTCTATTTTTTTCCCTCAACAAAGATTTATACATATTTATACAAGCCCAAGTACTGATAGGAGGTTGGTAGAAGAAAATCTTGGAAATGCAGAGGTAAACTATATGTAAATGCCATAAAGTAATAGACTTGTAGTGCAAATCACACCATTTTATCTTTAATTTTGCTTTCGTGCCCTCCCCACTCCCTTTCCCACCCTCCCCCCCATCCTCTTTCCTCTGGCTTAAAGGTGCATCAGAGATATGCATTTAAGCATATTCAGAACACGGGGCGTGAAATTAAATGTGTGGCAGAGTGAGAAAAATATACAGACGCTTGGAGATGCCTTAAAAATAGTCATTTATGCAGATGGAGAGGAGTGAAATCATTTGCAATGGGATGACCCTCTCTCCGAGCATTTCTCCCCTGTCACTGTTCTTCCCCCCTAATCTTGCGCTGTATCTTCATTTTTCATTGAACTCGCCAGTTTGCTGCTAAGCAGCCTTGTAGATAAGGCAAAGTGCTAAAAGGAGACGACAGAAGGAGCTCAGTGGGCCCGTTTCTATTGCACTTTCACCCAAGGCAATGGGCAGAATTTAACGGATTCCTTCCAACATATGTTTTTGCCAGATAAGTAAACAGTGTGTGTCGGAAATGAAAAAAAAAAGCATTTGCAATTTAATGACATTACAGCTCCCAGCTTAGCCCGCCGTGCTGCGAGGCGAGGAGCAGAGAAAGGGGAGAGCGGAAGAATGGAACCGGGTGTCATCAATGTTTTTTTTTTCCTTCTTCTTTTTCCTCGCAAGAAGCAGCACTGAATTCTTCTTATTCTTTTCCAACCCCTTCCCTACTCCATCCCTTTCCTGCTATTTTGTTCTTCTGCCCATAGTTTCTGCGCCATTGTTGCAATGAAATTATCTATTATTTTATTCAAAAAGTTGCTGTTTCACCCCTCTGCAGCATCTGATTCACTGAGGTAAAACCACGTCTGCCCTGGCCATGGGTGCTCTCTCATCAACCACCTCCCATCCCCTCCTCACAATTCCCTTATCCTCCTTTTGTCTGGCTTCATCAAAGTGCAATAGATGTTTGGCACAATAAAGAAGAACAACCCTCCATGTTGTCACCATATTCACACCTACAGAGAGAACTGGTGATGACTTGAAAAGAGAATAACCTCAGAGGCTATATTTCAGTGGCAGTAACCGATCCATCCATCCCCTGTAAAGCTCCCTGCTGCCTGACAGACAGCTGCCTTATTATAGAAGGCTAATTGTGCAGCAAAGCAGATTATGAGAGTGGTAGGATGTAGTCCTTGACCATGTGCTAATGTGATGACAACTTTGGGGATGCTCTAAGCAAAAGGCGTCGCACGCCAGGGCACTTTTGGCACCGGCTATAATCTGCCTTTGGTATTAACTCAGCAAACCGGCTTGTTTGAGTATGGATCAATCGTGCACTCATTATATATATATATATATATATATATATATATATATATATATATATATATATATATATATATATATATTTATTATTTTTTTTTTTATTATTTATTTTTTTTTTTTACAAGAAAGAAAGCTTTATATTTGAAGCGCTTTCCTGGTGTTGATCTCTCATTAACCATGCTATGTAAATGCACTGGCAATCCCAGTGTAAAGGATACGTCACCCCCGGGGCCTGAGCTCGCAGAAGCATGTTAAGGAAAGAAGGGGCAGGAAATTTGGGTCAGTCGCCTTCGCCAAAAACTTGAATTTCAGGTTTTGCTTAAAGCGCCTTGCTCAGCTTTTCTCCTCTAATGTGTTTTTTGTTTGGTGATGTTATGTTTTAAATGTCAGCCCTGGAGCTGTCCAACAATTTAGCACACACAATAAACCCTGTTTTACTAATGCTTCCAAGTCTTCATGTTACCTCTGTAATTGCTGCCGGCTGCAACATTACACACACTCTATTCATTTGGGGTCTTTTATCATCCAAGACTGCATTGATTGTACAGAAAAAAAAGGTTAGATAGGGTCAAGATAAGCTGCCCTATTACACCCTTTGAACCTTTTTACATTTTGTCACATAATATACTTTAAACCTCAATGTATTTCATGAAGATTTTATGTGATAGATTAACATCAGGTGGTTCATACATTTGGTTTTCTAAATTCTTTACAAATAAAAATCTGAACTGTACTGCAATTACAGCTGTAGATCTTTTGAAGTGTTCTTCAGATTTTGCCCATACTTCTTTGCAGAATACCTCAACCTTAATCAGGATTGGATGCAAGAAAACGAAAAAAGTCTTTTCTCAGATTCTCTGTTGGATTTAAGTCTGAACTTTTGCTGGGCCATTTTTACACATAAATATAGTTTGATCTAATCCATTCTGTTGTATCTTTGGCTGTATGTTTAGGGTCATTCTTCAAGCTAGAAACCTTCATTGAAGTCTCAAGTCTTTTGCAGCCTCCAACAGTTTTCTATCAGGACAACTCTAAATTTTGCTCTAGCCATCCTCCCATTAACTCTGACCAGCCTCCCTGCCTGTGCTGAAGAAAAACATCCAAATAGCCTGAGGCTGCCACCACCACGTTTCACCATGGGAATGGTGTTTTTATTGTCATGCAGTATTAGTTTTCTACCACACAAACCATTTTCCATGGGTGATGTTAGAGTTTGGTCTCATCTGACCCCATCGCTTTTGGTGGCTCTGCTTTTTCCTTTTTCCCTAGTTCTGTGGACCTTAACTGGCTATGTGAGCACCGGCACACCAGTGGTTAATCAAGTTTATTAAGTACTGTTTTTGGAAGATTCTGGAATATGCTCTTTTGATGCCTGATGGTCAACTATGAGTGGAAATTTAACTCTCCTTGTGCTATATTACATGCTCTAACAACTCCCATCTCATCTCTCTGTGTTTCAGAGATACCTGTCTGGGCCTCACCTCATGTTTCCACTGAATAAATCATTTAATGATTCCTACAAAACAAAAATCCAACAGCACCCACCTGGATTAAGACCTTTCCTCCACCACCTGGAGCACCACCACAAGTAAGATTACCACAACTCACCTGTCAGCCCAACCCCCCACAACACCTATCTGCTTAACTGAATCACATGCTTATCTCCTAGATTCATTCTCAGCTCTGCTGAGAACCAGAGCTGTAGACTTCCTCAGGACCTTAGTCCCCTTCCCAAGAAACCCTCCACACCTGTCAAATAAGAACCAGTCAGAAATGCCTCTTGCATACTTGCCTGTATGGAACTGATTTAATCCCTGCCACCTTCTTCCCCTAGACTGCACCCCAGAGCTTTGATACTTCAATGACATTTTCTTTGTACATTAATGGTTCAATTATGGCCTGTAGCAAACTGTAAATATGACATTTGATGGGTTTCTTCTTTTCACTCTGCCCTAAAGGCCAGATAGTTATCCTCTATACAGATTTTCCCATTTAAGATGTGGATCTGCAGCTCCTCCAGAGTTACTGTGGGCATCCTCTGGGGTGATGGTGGTAGAAGTTCATCCTGTAACTGGTGGGTTCCTGGTTAGAATCCTTGCTCTGTCTGTCTCAGTCATTGTGACATCTGGTAAGACACTTCACCAGCCTTGCCTGCTGGTGGTGGTCAGCGAGCCTGGTGATGCTAGTGCATGGCAGCCTTACTTCTGTCAGACTGTCCCGAGGCAGCTGTGGCTACAACGTAGCTCCCCACCATTAGTGTGTGAATGTGTGGATGAATGGGTGAATGACTGAATGTAGTGTGAAGGGCTTTGGGGTCCTCTGGACTAGATAAAGTAACGTAAAAGTACAGACCTTTTATCATTTAACATCCTGGCTGCATCTCCAATTAATCTTTTCTATGCCTAGCTCATTAGTTTAGGTGGATGACTATGTCTTGGCAGGTCTGTGGTTGTACTCTTTCCACCTTCAGATGATAAGTAAATCTGAGCTCTGTGAAATTACTGAAAGCTTGGGATGTTATCTTATTGTTCCTTGGTCTTTAACATGTTGTTTGCTTACTAATGGTTTTTAATAAACCTTTGATAGCTTCGTAAAACCGTTGTATCTATACTGAGATTAAATTACTCAAAGGTGAACTCAGTTCACTAGTTATATGCCTTCTCAAGTCAGTTTATGGAGCTGGATTTTCTCACGGGGTATCAGATTAAAGGGGGCTGAATATAAATGTACAATGTACTTTACACACATTTATTTATTAGACATTTTGGAAATGATGTATATTTTTCTTTCTGCTTCATGATTATGTGTAGTATTAGTCTATCACATAAAGTTCCATCAAAATACATTGTTTGTGGTTGTAATGTGACAAAATATGAAAAGGTTTGAGGGGTATGAATACACAGGAACAGTATAAACACACGATTCATTGTCCTGAGTGGAGATATGGTATTGTCAACTACATGCAGCCAAACTGACTTATCTATCTGAACAGAAAGGACCTGACACATGACACTGGATATTTAACTGAATTAGCAGTCAAGATGCATTGTGGATCAAATTAAGGAGGGGTGATATTTCAACTTGTTTACTCATTTTTATCGCACACAGACATCCAACAATCCGCGGCACTCAGACATCTGTTTCCCTGACAAGAAGATCATGCGGCACGTGGCACCAGAAGTGGAGCCTCTCTGCAACATTTGGCTCTGCTGCATGGCTGGCACGGTGAATGACGCAACAGGAAAACCAACCTGACAGCAGCAAGCATCAGCTCTGCATTTCTTTTGCGCCCTACATACATAAATCTCTTATTATTATTGCCGCGCGTTAGCTCTGTATATTTTTACACCTGTCTCTGCCAATATCAAAGAGCAGAGGTTGGCTTTAAAGACACTCAAGTTCATTTGTGTCTGCTGTATGAGTTTATATGTGGAGGAGAGAAAAAAAAACAGTGCAACAGCAAGGTTTGATTCCAATCTGAAAAGGACTGTCAAAGAGTACTGTTCTACTTGACCCATTTTATTTTATTTTTTTTGCAAACAACTCCAGTGTACTTGAATAAGCAAGCCGAAAGTTCTCACTTTTCAGCAGATGTGTCATATGTGTCAGACAGTTATTTATTTATTACTTTAAATTGAGGATGCTGAATTAAACCCCATCTGTGGGGGGAGGGGGCTGCAGCTGAAAAGAAAAGGACAGAAACAGAGATGTTTCTCTGTCTGCAGGTACTTCAGCAGCTCCCAGCCTTGTATCGTCTTTCTTATAGCAGCACGACGAGAGTGAAGGCCAGACTTTTGATTGCTTTTCCTTTTTCACATCCTTTCATGGATCTCCTTTCTTTCGGCACACAAGCAAACAAAGCAGCTATAAATGTCACGTTCAAAAGCCATTGCCCTCAGTGCAACCCTTTTTTTTTCATGGTAACAAAGAACATGAAAAATGTCCACAACACAGTTTGCCCCGACTCAGACAGTGATGGTGTGGCTAAAAAGTGCAGGACAGATGAGGTAGCCCTGCATGTGATGTGTAGCAGAACCATTTATAATAGATTTGTTCTGAGGCCCTCCTTCGCATCACTTCCCAATTAGAGGATGAAGTCATGCTCCTTCATCAGTATAACTAATGGCACATTTCACGAGCTGGGCATGTTTTGAGATTAAAGGCATGTTTTCTGCTCAATGTGATAAGGTGCCCACACAACATTACCGCTATGCTGTCATCAAGGTGCATGCACTTGCTTGCTTTATATTTTCATTAGGCAGGCATCTGTATGGTTTTTCCAGCGTGTCTGCAAAGCTGTGAGTGGGGGAAAAAAACCTGACAAGTATGGATCAATATTCATACAGAGCCCTCTACACTTACTGGCACATCAAGAAAAGATGCGTAAAAAAACCTTAAAATAAATGTATCTGTTATTGCAGAAGGACAATGTCATACTGACAACTGTAGAAGAATCCAACTTTTATTTATGGTTTTTTTGACTTACACTCAATGTCTAGGAACTGCTAATTAGTAGTCCATGATTTGTAGTGTAGATGCAGTATCAGTGTGTCAACAAAGGCCGTTTTCCTCTGGCCATTCTTCAAAATGGGAAAGACAAGTGAACATGCCATTCAAGTACATACAAGTTTAAAGGTCAGGAATAAGCCATGAGAAAATAGACAAAAAAAGACAAAACAGTTTCTTTGCTGAACTTTGGGAATTTTGGCAAACCTGATTGGTGTGGTTTTGCCATGCAGGGAATGCCTTTATGTCCTTTCCAAAATTCTCAGAAGACAATAGAGTTTGATGTTTTATGTCCACTTTTCAACCACATTTAGACATCAACAGGTGTTTTTATGTTGACACAGTGGCAGTGTTGGTTTCTTATTTGTCTACAGAACTAGTGTATTAGTGTTTTTTAAGGAATCTGGACTGCATTTAATCATCTGTAGTTCAAAATCTAAATGCAATTGTTTTACACTGAATGGAGATTCTTGAGAATTAAAAAGTATCTTCAGATTTATGAACACTTTATTCTATTTCTGTACAAAAAGGAAAATTTTTAGCATGTTTTTGAGGGGTTTTTTTGTTTTGTTTTGGGTTTTTTTTTTTGCAAACCAGGACCACCTTGGATTAAGACAAATGTATAAAGAACCCTCTTTATGTATGCACCAATCTTATGAAATGCTATAAGACTAACTGAACTAACTGTGCAAAGTATAAGCAACAGAAGTGCTTGTGAAGTCTGGTTTCATCAAACAAAAATATAAATCTCAATTTCAGATATATTCACACTGAGTTAATGTGCCCAAATTAAAGGTTGAATTTTTCTATTATTTTCCAGCATTAGATACTACTGCAAATAAGATGTTTATTTTATATATATATATATATATATATATATATATATATATATATATATATATATATATATATATATATATATATATATAATTATTATTGCTTATTATAGAGGGTGTAATAAACACCTCTATAATAACTCTTACTAAATTAAACTACAAAAAAATATCGTATTTTGACAACTGGGCAATGAGACAAAACAGTTTAGGAGCAAATTAAGACAAGTTAAAAGCCAAATGACGAGGAAAGCCAGTTTACATCTACTAAATGTATTATTCAGTATCCAACAATTTCTGTATGCAAAGATTAGTTCTGGTGCCACATATCATTCGGAAATGATCTATTTTGTTGCTGTTAATTACAACAAGTCTGTGGAATTTGACTGCTGCACCACAATATCACTAAAGTGTAAGGATCCTAAATCAAGCTTTGCACACCATAATCCTGTTAAAATGTAATAAATAATCCCTGTGCATTAATGTTGGCAATATTTCATTTTAATAAGTTCGAGTAGAACTGAGAGAGAGAGAGAGAGAGAGAGAGAGAGAGAGAGAGAGAGAGAGAGAGAGAGAGAGAGAGAGAGAAAGACAGAGAGTGTGAAGAGGGGAGGTGGTGGTGGTGGGTGGGGGGCTTGATGGCTTTACAGCTCATTCACCCAAGTGTGGTTGTGAGTGTGCAGCAGAAATCATTCCTTCTCATTAAAGGAGCAATCTTTGAGCCCCGCAGATCTTTGTTGTAATAACTGGGGAAAATAATCTCTTTCATTGATAGGCACATGTAGCTGAGAGTATGCCAAGTGACAGGTACTTATCTTTTTTCGCCTGTGTCCTGTGTTAAAGAAAGATATAATTCTTTGCAACTCTTCCTTGGGGGCATCAGCTCTTCAGCGTCATTATTTCTACGTACCACAGATGTATTTTTTCTCTTGAAAACCTGAGAATTAATACGAGAGCCAGCAATCTCAGCCAGCGGTCATTTGGAAATGGAACAAAAAATGTCATGTCAGTTTAAGGAACACTTGTTAAGGCTGCTCACTGACATTATTCCTATTTATTGATGGATACAGAAAATAATCTCACGCCTCGTCTTTCGGGTTATCAACTTCATGATTTGAGTGACTATTTAGCATCTATGAGATGTTTTTAAGAAACTCTAATCTTGTCAAAAAAAAAAGGTGACTTGTGTCCTATTAAAACAGGTATTCTCAATTTGGTTATTTTTTTAAATGAGTTTGTTTAAAGCTTTTTAAAAATAACTTTCATTCTTCTAAAACCAAATACAGTTCCAAACTTGTAGTGAGATATTTCAGACAGCAGTGGGAGCTTTAGAGTCAGAAAAGAAGTCTGGTTTCTCACTTTGAATATCATACCCTCTTTTCATTCACCACTGATACAACAAACATTCACATCATTTCTGGTTTTGTACACCCTAAAATTGTTTCTGCTCATATACAGGCAGATGTTTGTTTGTTTTTTTTTAAAGTTTTAGTGGTTTAATTTTCAAAAAATAAAAAAAATGTTATATATATATATATATATATATATATATATATATATATATATATATATATATATATATATATATATATATATATATATATATATATATATATATATACATAAGGAACATTGGAGCAAACGAAAAAAAAGATCTATAGTAAATAAATCAATAATATATATAAATATATATACATACAGTTTGGACATATCTCCTTGTTCAATTGCCGTTCTTTAGTTTTTCAGTTTTTATTCTCAACATTGTAGATTGTTACTCCAAATTCAAGGGATACATATCGAATTATGTGGTAGACAGAGATCTGTAAAACCAGGATATGTACAAATATGTATGTTTAAGAACCTTCACTCATTTTTACCTATTTATATACATTATTGCTGTGCAAGATTACCCAACAAGACAATGATCAAACATAAAGCAACCAAACATTACCATCTGGAAATACCTTGACTTCCTCTCAACCATATTGTACATCTGTGGATTGTGCTCTAAAACCGAGTCTGCCAGGAATCTACATAAACTCCATCATTTTTGACCAGAAGAGAGGTCAAATTGCCAGTATTATGCCAGAATATTGTTGATGGCTACAAAAGTGTGTAGTTTATCTGAAAATCTCTCTGCAAGAAACATTTAATTAAATCTTGGGGTGCATGTATTTTATATATTTAAGCTTGTATGTCTAATTTTGACCATGTGTAGAGCACATGCAGAAGAATTTAAATTCTAATTTTAAGATATAATTGATTTTTTTGTAATTCATTTAAGTTGTCTTTGTGTTCTGAATAACTCCAAAAATGTGTCAATAAAGGCCCAAAATTAATATGACATTCATGCTCATTATGACTGCATGAAAACTTTTCCAAACGCTGCAGTAAAGTATTAAAGAAGGATTTTCTCAGGTTCAGTCAGGGTATAAAAATCTCTTACTGATATAAAAGGTACCTTTCAGATCTAAATTAAAGTTAAAGTAAAATATTGTTGCTATAGCAATTTACTTCTAAAGTGTAAAGCCAGATGTTCTGTTAGACACTGTGTCAGTACACCCGTCTCACCTGCAGAACTCACCTCAGCAGCCCCTCCTCTCCATCCACCTTCTTGCCCCCCAACCTAATTCAAGCGTTTCCTCTCGGAACTCCAGCACGGGTGCATCGACTTATTGCATTATGTACTATTAAACAAACTTGGACTCTCTTTAAAGCGGAGTCAGACTTCAGAGAGCTGTGTGGCATGTTTATGGGGTGGACTGTTCAGTACACAGAGATTTCTCATTTCTCCCGGTGACCTTGGGCACAGCGACATGTACGGTTGTGAGGCTTTGATTTGCCATGTTGAGGTGTTGCGGAAAAGGTGCAATGCAAGATAATTTTGGCATTTTTCCCCCTCCTGGGAGCATAGAGAAAGTAAGAAATACAGCGGTTCATACTCTGGAGATTACAGGTAATATGACACACAGCCTTCATAAACATTCTTGACCCAACCTGATGATGGAGATATTGCTTCAGGAGAGACTTTTCACACTTTGATTTGCCTAAAATGAGATGGAGGAGTCAGTGATCAGACTCTTTGAGGTTCCTTGCAGAGAGGCCAGGGCTTGCTGTATATGTCTCCCAGCGTTTAACACACACTTACACACACATGCAATGACAGCCAGGTGAGCAAGGAGCAGACTTCTGCAAACAAACTGAGAAAACATCCTCAAACAAGATGATATTGATGTATTATTCATGTCTGAAAAAAAATACTGAAATGATCCATCTCAGGCCATTGAAACCAGGTGATAATCCGTCAGCTTCCAGTGGTTGGCCCTCTGGCGATTAGGGATGAGCAAACTATTGTGCATTCCTCTGAGGTCAACATGGTTGAACTGGTGATACATATGTATGTTAATTTGCCTAATCTCACTTCTACAAATGTCTTACAGGCACATAAAGGGTTTAACACTGAGATATAATGATATCAGGGCATCAGGCAGGCGGCTTATGAAAACATGAGGCAGCCGTCGCTTTAAATTGGATACAGAAACCTCCATAGTGACTGTCAGTACATGTAAAGCATAGAGTTTACAGTAAATATTTTAAAAATATTTGAACCAAAAAAAATTTATCACTGTTTAGAATCTCATCTATGATGGATGTTTAACAGTTTGATAATTCAGTTGTAAGGGATATAAAACTCATTCTGAATGCCCATAATCAGATAGAGGTTAGAAAAACCTGCAATATATTAAAAGTGTGACAACCATAGTCAATTGTTCTTTGTCATATCATTGCAAACATTTACAACCTTTTAAGGCCCTATAGAACAATCTACAAGAGAAATGGACGCATTTACAATGGACTGTTGAAACTGTTTCTTAAATTCTAACTTGAAGACATAACTCTGTTTTTTGTTATTCATTGAAGTTGTTTTTGTGTCATGAAAAACACTTAAAATGTGTGATTAAAGGCCCAAAATTTCTTTTTCTTTCCAAATGTGAAATTTTGTAGATTTTATAATATTTATTAAACTGAATAACATAAATAAATACATAAAGTCTAAAATCCTTTTAAAATAGTGTAGTTTAGAAGGAGATATTTAAATTTAATATACAGGATCTCAATTAGTGAAATAAAGGATTTCTATCATTAAACACAATCCTATAATCCTACTGCCACTGGAGAATCTCTTGTTACATTTAATTTAACCTGAATAACTATGACTGGCTTGATTTATTCAGATGTCTATGACAACACAGCTACTTCTTCTCATCTTCTATTCAGCCACATTAAAACATGTTTTTATTTTGTGTTAATGAAGAACAATCTGGAGCAAAATATAAGAAAATCAAATTCAAAGTAAAGATCCCAAAGTATGCCCTTATTCAAAGGGTGTAAAGGTAATATGATTTATTAGAATAATTTATTACCAAGACAATCAAAAAACAACCCTGTTGTTTGCGTGGATCAGATTTTATTTATCTTAAAAATGTCCCTCCAAATCTGTTTTTTATTTAAAGTTTTCTCAAACTTTTCAATAGCTGTATCTCCACCTTTCCCATTCGGTTCCCATCTAACCTCCCTCCCCGAAAAAAAGGAAAAAGAAAAGAAAAAACATAGCCTATCTATTCAAAAGGCATTTAGTCCATTTCTTTCTTGGCCAGTAAACCCATTCATCAATTGTTCTGGCTTGTAGATTGCATTCTAATGCTAATCTAGCGTGTTAAATATCTTTTTGTCCCCCTTTCACCGTTTTGTCATTCAGTTTATCCAGTTTTGGCCACCCATTTTATTTATTTATGCGCCTGCCTCCATTCATGCGCTCATGTATTTTTTATTATGTTGTTTCACTGTCATGCAGTGTCAACTCACTCCATTCAACGTGGGCTACTTGAAGGGCTCGGAGGGACAAAGCGTGTACACATTGCACCGCTATTCACTCCGGCCAGCTGGATCGGGTGAAAAAGAAAAAAAAAAAACCTTGTGAAAAGAAATCCTCCACAATGGACACAGAAGAAGTGGACAATGCTAACAGTTTTCCAAATACCACTGATTGCTTTCATCACAATGAAGGAAAGCAGCCGCTTTTGCTGAGCTCCACTTCAACAAACAACACTCTCACAAAAACCTCCCAACCCATGTTTTGTTCCCAGACAAAACCTCCTCGACCATCTAAACGCTCCCAGAGCCGTAGGAAAAAAAGGGAACTTCTTTCAGCTTTCTTCCCCTCTTTTCCTTAAGAAAAATAAAATAAAAAGAGAAGAAAGTGAAAGAAATGCATGGAAGTTGTAATTCAACTTTTTTATACTATAAAATGGAATTTTGGAGGATATTAAATTTTAGCAATTAAAATCATTTTGGCTTTAACCTTACACGTTTTTCAACAGCGGTTACTAAACCTTCCAGCAACATTAACTCCTTTATTTTGGTAACAAATCCCATTTAAACATTTCAATTATAATTTAACTTAAAAACTTGATTCAGTCAAATGTTTTCCTGATTTGGTGTCCAATGGCTAATATTAATTCGGGCTGTGTATAAAGTGAATTCATCAACTTAGACAAAATTAAGAACATAAAAGAATCGTAAAAGTTTTGGTAGAGGAAACACATTACTGGATCAAGAACGTGGGTTTGAAAAAGTTTTGAAAGTTTAGTGAAGGTGCTAATGCTAAAGTCAAACTTGCTACCAAGCTGAACCTGCTGAATTTTGCAAGTGAACAGCACATCTTAGCTGTGATTGTCAGGGAGAAGATTTGCATGTCAACATGTTGGGATAGACTCAAAAAGTTTGTTTTCAGTCCAAGCTAGTTTAGCGACAGTGCTAATCTGAAACATGAACTTGCTATCAAACTGAGGTTCTTAACTCTGATGGAGTCATTGCCAGTTAATAACAAATCTTAGCTGTGTTTATGAGGGCAAAGGTTAATATCCCTATTTTTCAGGACATATTTAAAAAGTTTGCACTCAGTTTAACTATTTTAGTATAGTGCTAATGCTAAACTTGCTGACAATATGAGTTTTTTTAACTCTGAGGTAATCATTGCTAATCAAGCTTAGCTATGATTTTTTTTGGAAAAAAAAATACATGCCACAGAAGGACAGAATTTTGTGTGTATTTCACTGACATTTTATGCATTAATAAATAAGTTGTTCTTTTTTTAATTCACTGTAACATATGAGGATATGCTCAAATATACTAACATTGTCTGGAAATTAACAAATTTACTTGAGTGGGTACATTTTTGAAAATTGTCTGTAACAGATTTATTTTTGGCATCTTCTAGGAGTTAAAGCAATCCAAATAAAGGTATGCAAATTATTACAGCAACTTTATTTGTGAAATTCCAACATATTGTTTTTATCAGTATAGAGGGGTTTTGATCAGAACATTTCTAAAGATGTCTAGAAAGTCCATTCATATTACTAACATTTTTTTAGAAACACTATTTCTGAAAAAGTCTGAAATTGTCCAAGAGAGTTCAAAAAAATAAAAAAGATCAAATACACAACTAGACATTTTTCTTGTTTTTCAGGCCTTAAAATGAATGAAAGCCTGCACAGCGCGCCATTCTGGGGGCCAAGGAGGAGGAAGTTCCGTGGAGAGAAGGGATCGAGGTGTCACAATGGAGAGCAAAGCGCTGAAAAGGTTTAATTAACCGTGTCGGAGATAATTATCCCTGGACTGTCCAAATTAGTTTTGCATAATCGCTCTGATCCTTATGAATTAATCTCTCGGTGTAATCTAGGCGAGGCGGCTTGCTTCATTTTAGTGCTTTACATGTTGCTGAGAGGTTCGGACAGCCCGCACCTGCTTTACACACACACTCTCACACACACTCTCTTGGGTGCACCCTTTTATTTAAATTAAACCTATTTTGTTTTTCTTCTTACACTCAGGTTATTTTAGATCGTCAATGAGAAGCTTGTTTCCCACCACTTTCCCCTGCTTTTTTGTCTCTGCATGGGAAAAGAAAGCTTAGAGCAGTGCACAGTCTTATCTTCCGATTAAAATTGTGATAAATAAGGTTTTGGCTCTTGATAACAATGGGCTGATTTAGATTTTCCCCTCGTCCACCCCCCACTCTGTAATGCCATTCAAAGCATGGACAAAAGCGGCCTTTGGAGGATACCTTACACTTCACCTGGACTGGACTGAGGAGGCAGGAGCAAGAGGAGGTAGAAAAAAAAGAAACGATATCAATCTTGTTCATCTCATCAAGAACTATACAGCCGGCGATTCCCTTCCATTTAATCCGAATAGGTTTTATTGTAGTCCTTTTGCTCAACAATAGTTTGATGTACATAACGGGATGTTAAAGGAAAACACAAAACATACAAATTCCATATGAGTTAGTTAAAAAGGGTCTTCTTTTTTCTTGCTGCACATGACACAAGAAGTGGGAATGGTGAAAATTATAATAAACCTCTAACTCCTTCCAAATTTTCTTTTTTTCACTATTTAAAGAAACAGAAAGCTTCAAAATAAATTACATCTTGTAAGATTCATGTGCAAATGTCTTCTCCTTTTTTAAAATTGTCTGGCTCACCATAGATTCCACTAAAACAATAAATATTACAGACATCTATAAAACGGTTTAAAAAAAAACTCAAAATATATACACAGTGTTTCTAGTGAAATATCTCAAACACTAAAGCCTATAACGGCAAATAAACTAAAGGTCATTTTGGATCTGTACACATTTACATTTACAGTGTTGTGGCTGTCCTCCTCAGTGATCCTTGAATTATAAACCCCCCATCTGAAAGTAAACAGTTGTGGTCCTGATGAGAGAAGCAGGAGGCAGGATGGGGGTTGGGGGGGGGGGGTCATTGGCCATGATTCCAACAGGTCAGTCCTGCAGGTGAAAAAGATGCTCAACAGCTCAAATCTGTGCTCCTTGTTCAGTGGTCTTCCTGGCTGAGCAATAATAGATTAGAGAGTTCTCTAAATAAGCATTACCTTAGATAAAGGCATTAATCAATGTACATACACATGTGATATCTGAGAGGACGAGCACTTCATCACATGTACAAGTTTTTGCATGCATAATAAAAAATCTTGCATGAACAGATCAGTCATATCTCTGAAGCGGGCCTATCATAATGCCGCAGCATATGCAGGATAAGGTTCAAGCTGAGGCTTCCCCATCCCGGGCAGCAAGATGTAGGCTAAGGGAGGCTGGAGCCCAGCCGAGGGCCAGCCCGTACAGTTACACGGGATCATGTAGCCCGGGTTACCCGGGGACGGGTGCGAGTGAGTGTGGGTGTGTGTCCCACCGCCCACGCCGCCAGTTCCGGTAAACGCCGCCGCGCCTCCCGGCGGGTAGCCTAAAGGAGAGGCGTAAGGAAAGGAAGGTGGGGAAAGCTCGGTCATCTTGGATCCCAGGTCAAAAAACGAGTACGGGTTCGTTGACATGGATGGGTTGAAGAAGACCCTCGCAGCCGCGGCCGCCGCAGCCGCAGCCGCCTTGTCCGGGTTCCCGATGACAGACTCGGAGAGCGCTCCGGCTGAAAGTCCGCTAACTTTGAGTGCGTCGTGCTCCCCGAGATTATAGGGCACTGGGAAGGAAAATTTATCTTTTTTCATCAAAGTCTTGGGCTTCCGCCTCGGTCTGTACTTATAGTCGGGATGCTCCTTCATGTGCATCGCCCTGAGTCGCTTGGCTTCGTCGATGAACGGCCTCTTCTCGGACTCCGTGAGAAGTTTCCACTCCGCTCCCAGCCGCTTGCTGATCTCGGAGTTGTGCATCTTCGGGTTCTCCTGAGCCATTTTCCTGCGCTGGGCTCTGGACCAAACCATGAAAGCGTTCATCGGGCGTTTGACGTGATCCATTGGTTTAGACATGCTGCCACAAACTCTCTCTAAAAAATATATAAAACAAAGTTTAGTAACTCATCAAGTTGGCAGAAAAACGCAAGATCCTGAAGCTTCATAATAATGATATTCTTTCAAACCGGTATGATTACTTACTCTAGACTTTAGTTCTTCATCCCACCCGTGGATTATCCTGTGAAATCTTCAAGTTTCTGCGTCCTTATGAATGCTCAAATCTTTCCACCGTCATAATGCCATCCAGAAGTGATGCACCTTTAGTGAAAAATGACAATAATAAAAAAAATAATAATAAGGAGAGAGTGTCTTGTTCTCCCCTTGTCGCCAGAGACTGTCAGCCTAAACGCGCAGCAGCAGCGTTATACACAAGTGGATGACAGCTCCCGCTTGCCCCATGTGAAATACCGGATTGTGTGTGGCAGGTAGTGAAAGTGGCGCTCACGCATGCGCACTACCACTCAACCCTTGATTTTTTTTTTTTTCTTTTAATTTCCACTGTGACTTTTTGAACATATCTCATCTTTGAGATATTTATCCATTTTCTAGCTGTATGTGGAGGTTGTTTTCTTAGACGGCGATTATTTATGAGCAACTATGGCTTCATTCTAAGAACTTTTTTCTAATAGCTTCACTTTTAAGTGCTATAATTTTTTATAAGATCTTTTCCTTTATTAAAAAAAAAACACAAGTGTAGCCTAATTCATTCATTTGTATTTATTTCTAAGAAAATTCTGTCCACTTTGCTCACTTCTCATCCTCAAGGTGTCTTCCCCTCCTCGTGGGTGGCGCTCACTCTAAGAAGAAAGGTAAAGAATGGCTCTTTCGTTTTTTGATATTGTCACTTTTATTTTATTTTTCGCTTAATAAATAAGCAAAAATATTGAGGGGGTCTGGAGTGTTTCTAATCGTGCTCGGTTAAAATTAATTACTTTCTTGAAACCCCCCACATCCCATTTCGACGTTCACTTCAAAGAACCTTCCCAAGGGCAGCGAGTCGACAACTGGAAATTAGGTTGTCCAATATTCAACTAAGCAATTACAGCTATCAGCGGGACCTGTTGCGTAAACTGTAGGTTTTAAGTGGCTTGCGCTGGCACTTTCTCCTGTTGTACATAATTATATGTGCCAAAAAAGTATAGAAGCGACATTGAGGAATATTATAAATGACAAATTAAGCTCCAGGTTGAGCGCTTAAATTAGGATATAAAATTCAATTCACTTCAGTTGTCCTTTTTAACGGTCTACTCTAATCAGCTTGCACATTATTATTATTATTATTTTTTTCTTCACATTTTTTAAATTGAGTGAGGACTCCAAGAAATCTGTTAATAAGGATTAAGAGGGGATTTGTTGCAGCGCACCTTTGTCTCAAGAGGAAACCTGACAAGGTGAAGCTGATCTTTGCTAAATTAACAAAAAGGGGCCAGATGAAAGATAGACCTGCTCCCCTCAAAACCGACCCGAGCATCTCTCAACACTGCGCCTCTCTGCCCCCCAATCCTGTTTTTGTCGGGGTTGTCATTTAGCCCCCCGATAACATTCCTGCAGAGAAGCGGCCCACTCCCTCGGCAGGAGCATGCAGCCTCTCATCACACAAGCGTGCAAACACAATTGCATGCGCAGTCTCTTTGCGGTGGTGAAAGTTGTTATCAGAGTAGAAGGGTGTGCACACTTGTACGCCTTCAGGAGGACTTTCTTTCTTCTTTCCTTTTATTTTTAATAAACTCCACTTCGGGTTTCCATTTTAAGTCAGTTTTATTTAATATTTAAGACTATTAAAAATCCCCATTCCCTAATTTTGATCATAAATAATCCCCTTATTTCAGATGTATAGAAGTGTGGGCCCAGTTCAACATGTCTTAATGTGACATCCAGTGTATTTTCTTTTCTTCAGAATGTTCAGATTTATTTATTTACTGGGGCCTGTCGTGGCAAATTAGGCATATGGTTGCTTTCCAGTGTTAGAGACAGATTTAATCTTCTAAGAGGTTTAATGGACTATTCCCCCAGTTAACATTTTACATCAATGTTCAGATTTGCTTTATCTACAGTTCTACAACTCCACACATAGTATTATCTGCTGAATTTCAACACCAGCACAGCCTATTCTGTTTAATGAGGTTCTGATTAGGTTATCACTTGAACCCAACAACAGTGCGAAAGAAAGGTGGATATGTTAGAGCTGTGATTGAAAATCAGGGCTATTTCACAAGATACTGATTTCTGAATGCTTTCCAAGTTAAAAAAATATATACATTGTGATGTTTAAAAATAAATATATTTTAGTTGCATTTCTATGAGATTGGAAAGTGGCATCTTTTTAATAACTTTGACCATTTTTCACTTCCTGCAAATAAATGCCCAAAATCACAATATTATTATTATTATTTTTTTTTTTTTTTTTTTTTAGGAATTTGGGAGGCATGTTTCCTGTTGGTTACAAAATATAATAAGATTTTTGTTTTACTCAAACACATACCTATAAATAGCAAATAAAGAGAAACTAATAATTTTGCAAGATTTTTCCAGATATGTAATTTACAAATCATCAGAAGGTGCTAAACATTCATTTATTACATTTTCTGGATTAACTGAAATCTGATTAAAAGAGAAATAAACATTCAAGTCTGCCCCCCTTTCTTTTTACACACACGGCTCCTAGAAATAGCACTTAAATAATTCAACATGAGTTAGTGAGAGTGGCAGAATTACCTGCTGATAAAGCTTGGGTCCAGCCTCTGAGACGGCAGCCAGCACTCCCTTCCTCACAGCGAAGCAGTGATAAGGCTAAAAAAGGGGGAAAAATATCATGCAAATAGAAAGCAGACAGCAGCAACAACAAGCCCATGGGGACTTTTTTTTTCCCCTTCCTTGGACAGATCGCACACAGTTCACACTAAAGTGCTAAAGCCATCACTTTGTTAAAGGAGTCCCCTGGAGGTGCGAGAGTCTCCATGATAGCACCCAACACTTTATTCAACTCAACATTTCAAAGTGTTGGAGAAGGCACAGTAAATTATAAAGAAAGTTGATGAGGAGTCCTCGGATAATCCAAGTCTGTGCAGTAAATGCACTACAGAATATTGTGGGATGTTTACTTACCTCCTCATCCTTCACAAGCTCTTATTCTCCCACAGCAGGAGGAGGGAGAGGAATCAGGTCTGGGAATAAATTGATTTCAAGGGAACACGAGTTGACCCCTGCTATCAGATGGCTTTTCTTTGACTATGAAGGAAGAAGAGAGGGTAAACAACAATATCTGGTGTTTGGCACTTCAAACCCCCACAAAGTAAGGGGAGTATTTACTACCACATGAAAGTTTGCTCATTATCAGGGAGGTTTTGAAAGAAGAGGAAGAGGGAGGGGTCCTGATTGTGTACCTGATGTGGGCTTTTCTTTCTGCTTGCCTGATCACAGCTCTGCCTCCATCTTCCCCTTGTCCTCCACAGCTGCGGCTGTGGCTGCGGCTGCTCCGGTGCAGGCCAAGCAGAGAGGGGAACTGCAAAAAAAAAAGGTGGTCAGCCTTCCTCTGTTTGATGATCCGCATGCTTGTAAAGACCAGCCCTGCACTAAAGGCTGATTATTAGATTTAAGATTTAGTCAGATAAGAACAAATCTGGACCAAAATTGCTCAAAAATTTAGCCAGAATTTATGTAGAAGGATAAATAGAAATATGACTTTGGAAAATATTACTATGTTTTATAATTTAAAAAAACCTAAGTATTTTAAATACATTTTCCAGTTAAACATTAAAGTTGCTATTCGGGCTTTACTGTAAAATCAACCAAATTCATTTTACATGGAGTTTATAACATGCACAACAAATTTTCAATTTATTTTATCTTTGTAAACTGTTAATAAATAATAATAAAATCTACCAGTTGAAAAACACCCTCCACCCATGCATGGGTTGGGACCCTTATGTGATGTCATCACATAAGGGTCCCAACCCATGCATGGGTGGAGGGTGTTTTTCAACTGGTAGATTTTATTATTATTATATTATATTATATTATATTATTAGTGCCTTATGTGATGACATCACATAAGGCCTCTTGTGATATCACCGACCCAAATATAAACAAACCATTATTAACAGCTTTTTAAGGCCTTTCCATCTGTAAATCCATACTTCATTACCGAACTGTGTTTTTATTTACAGAGTACATTTGTTGGTGAAATGAAAAAATAGACCACTGGATAGTATCTTTAACTGCATGATGTGGAACATACCAAAAAGCCACTTTGTCACCATCATGCACCATTACCCTCAGTCTTATCTCTCCTTTGATAAACTGCTAATGACAAACAGTTTAAGGTTGTAAAATGGTCCAATTGATTACAGTTTAAAGATGAATGCATTTGAATTAGATGGCATTTGGCTAATGAGATGTCTTTAAGGCTGCTACAATACACAGAAAATGTGCTTAAGTGGAAGGCAACATTATGATGGGATTGCTTAGAGAGACAATGGCGACTTCAGCATCACTTCAAATGAGTCACACTGAATGTCTCAAATAAAAAAGTATAATTAATGTGAATAAAGTTTTTTTGTGGTCTAAATATGTGACCTATTTTGAAGGTTGTGTTCTGAAAATACATTCAATACGTGCCAAATGAGTTGTGCAGCTCTTTAATCATTCTAATTATACAGTCTTTATTGCTCCTTAGGGCAGAATTGTGTGTCTTTGTCTCAGTGGGAATTATTTTGGTGAAGAACCAAAATATTTACTCAACCACAACCTAAATATTACGCATATCAAGAGGAATTGAGATATAATCCCCTCATAGAGCACAGTATTAACTTAATCACATTAGTAGAAATACTATTGATAGTGGTCATGATCCCTTGGTGAGAGGAGCTGCAATTCACAATAAAACACGCAACCGTGCAGATACAACACAGAGTGGTGTGTATCAAACATTGGGGACTCATACAGGCAAATAGGCCTGAGGGCTGTGTAGGTGTGTATGTGTGTTTGTGAATGATGGTGAGAGAAGAGGAGTGATTGTCAGCTGAGTCTTCGAGGACCTGAACTGACAGATACAACAAACTTTGAAAGCACATTACCCAGGGAAAATGGCAACATAGAAGCACGACGAGTCCGCCGGGGCTGATAAGACCTTCATCTTTAAACCGTCGCTTGTCAAAGTATTATACGTAATCTCACAGTGCAGAATATCTCCGCACCCCGAGGGGCACACAAAATAGCGGCGGCAATCAAATGGCTTCCTGTATCATTAAAGAAAAAAATAACAGTAACGGCCTTTCCTAGCCTTTGAGAAGTCAGATTTTTGAACTGTGATCACTGCCACCGCCCACAGGGCATACAGCGGGGAGAATAAGAACTGAACATATCGTTTATCTCAGTAAATATATTTCTAATGGACCCATTCACAAATAATTCATACCAGACGTCAGTAGCAATCTTTCAAGACAGCTCTCATATGTAGAAACTAGTTGCATGCGTTACTCAGGTGTGCTACTGACCCATTCTTCCATATAAACTGTCTTAAAGGTTCTTTTAGCACTCTGATCTTCAGGTCTTTCCACAGAGTTGTAACTGAATTCAAGCTGGGTGACTGGCTGGGCCATTTTAGTATCTTTTTTTTCTAAAACAAACTGACAGTTTTTTTGGCTGTGTTTGGGGTCATTGTCTTTACCAATCTTCGGATTATTATCAAAATGCTAGAGTCCATTTTTCCATTCATCTTTTCTTCAGATGCATTAGGTCTTTCAGAACCAACATACTGAAAAAACAGCTCAACATATGTTGTTTCCACCTCTAAACGTCACAGTTGGTATGGCGATAAAGTTTTCTGTTGAAGTTCTCTGTTAGTGGCTCTTGGGTCTTGGTCAACAACTCTATCATGCTGTCACGTTTATGGTGAAATATTAGTCATATTCCATTCCTGGAATATAGCTATGGTTTTCACTGGAACATTCATGGGGTTAGAAATATGTCTTCAACAAATGCCGTCAGGATGTTTTGCAACAGTAAGATTACAAAGGTCTTGAGTGGGTGCTCTTTGCTTTTACCCATCACAATAACCTTCCTGGGTGACACCTTGACAATGAGAAAACATTTTATTTTCAGGTATTTTCTTGGATTTCTATGACTTTTTACAGCTTCCTCATTTGTTTAGCACTTATTCTCTTATTCATTTCACTTTATTAAAACTAACTTCAAACTTTCTTTCATGTCTTACTTCGTACCATTGAGTTGCATTTCTAATCTTGAACAATTTCAGTGCAATGACAATAAAGGCTTTCAACTGTCAACTTGATTTACAGACTTATTTATTTTGAAGTGATTGACTTTGGTTGTAACTGATATCTCTGTGAATTTCATGTTAAAAGCCCCATTAGATATACATCTAGTGAGGAAAAACATTGATGTGTTCAGTACTTATTTTCTCCGCTGTATGTTTCTGTTTACCTGCAGGCTGCGAGATGACTTTTCTCATGACGGACAATTTTGAACAATTTAGGAGATACATTATCACCGGGCTTTCTTTTCCTCATTATTTTCTCCCTTATCCCTGCTGCATCACTGCAAAGCCCCAAATGGAGAGTTGTAATTACCCAGACTGCCACCTGATAGCAGGCCTCTTTCTATCAGCTTTATCACTGCAGGTCCTGCTAACTCATCACAGAGACAGAGGGGAAAGAAAAGGGGCCTGCTTGTGGCACAGATAACTCATCTCTAAGATACATTTATAGTTTCAGTTGGGATCAGAGAAAACTGATGCACCAAGGCAATTTTTTATCCACCCTTTCCTTCAACCTCACAAAGACTGCTCTCTCTCAGTCCTCTCCTAGTCTCTCGCTCTTTATGTGAAAGCTGAATTGAGGCTGTTCCTGCAAACAAAACGTGATCCAATCTCCTTGAACTCGTGGCAATGCAGCAACACATGCTTTTTTGGTCTTTCATAGAGGTGCTGTCGTCCTTCAATTCAATTCAATTCAGTTTCAGAGGAATAAGAAAAAAAAACTCCAAAAGGTGACTTGTTCATCTTTAACATTGCACAGCACCTCAAAGGCACTTACATTAAATGGTTTCCAGCTTATTAACCACGTTTGACCCTTGTTTAAGTTTTCCTCCTGTTCTGAATGAGAAATGAAGAATTAATATACAGATTTTTCATCTCGACTGAATAAATCAGTAGAAACAACGCTGAAAAGTTGGGTTCAAGGGTCAACATTTATTCAGTTTATTATTTTTTCAGGCACACAAGTCTGTAAAAGTGAAAGGATGAATAAAGCATTCACTAGCCTGCCGTACAAGAGAAAAACCTTTTGAGATACCTCATATTGCTGTGTTGCACAAAACATTGTCTATTGTGCTTTAGACCTCGAATTCTGTGACTTATAAAAAAATAAATATAATTACACCAAAGAGTGATAGAATGATTTTATCAAGTTTGAACCAAAAAACTTTGTCCTTGATGAGGACCATTTATGAGTAAACATTTCTTTAAGTTTGGTGTAAATGTCTCTGAATTTAGTACACATTAAGAGCTAAAATTATATTTGTGAAAAGTCTCTTGTGCATTATTTCAATCTTCATGAATTAGATTGTTTATATAACTAGCTTGTTAATTACCTGGCAGCATTTGGCTGGAAATGTATTCCAATAATTGATATTAACTCTTATTTTATAATAAAAGTTTAGAATTACCTGCCAATTCAAAGTGCAAGTATGAGTTAGTATGGTGCAGGCTCTATCACTTGTGACAATGAAAGCGGCCTTTTGAGTGTCCACTCATCAGTAAGTCAATAGAAACAGCTCGAGCCACTGTGACCTCCATCAAATGGGAAGATTGTGAGGACACATTGGAACCTCTATGGTTCCCATGGCCTGAGCGCTTTCTGACAGAAGGCACTCTAACGTGGCTTGAAAGGAGAAATCAATCTTATTTGAGGAGATTAAGTGACCAGGATAATAACCATGACATTGAGAGTGAGAAGAGAGAGAGAGAGAGAAAAAAAAAACTCCCACTTTTCACAGAAGTGAAATAACGAAGCTTCTGCACAGTGTTCATAGTTGTGACTGAATGTCATGTCTCTCTAGGTGAGCATTTTATGGAAGTGTTGTCTTACACACGGTTCATTCAAATCTTTTCATGTCAAAATTCAAGATGTTCTCAGATTGGAACTTTCTGACATCTTTAAAATATAAAAACATAAATGTAATGAGCTTCATAATAAATGAACTTATGGCACACATTTCTATAACACTCAGACATTAAATACAGAATCTAAAAAAACTACATACTTGACAGACAGATGGACAGACAGAATGTTGAGAGATAGGGACAGGGTTTTTTCATGTTTTTCCATACTTACTGAGACCTGAAAAACACCTAAATCAACTTCCATCATTTTCCAGGCTACATAGGACCAATGTTTGAAATGAAACACGATCATTCCAAGAACTGGGGTTCATACAGACATATACCAAAAGGAAAAGTGTCTGACATTTATACCTTTACCCTTTTTTTGCATCTGAACATATGTGAATGTGTGTGCACATGTTTCTCCTAAGCACTGGCTTGAATGACAGCATGATCAATGGGAGGGCAAGTGTCCTGTCAGCACCTTGTGTTTGGGTGAAGAGAGGGGGGTCTGCCACAGGCTGTCTCAGGTGATCTCATTATTTGATGGACACAGCAGAGGAGAGCCTGCATTCATACTCTAGCCTCTCATCTTGGTCGTCTAATCAGGCCATTATTCATGCAGAGGAGCACTTATAGGGATTATTGATCACATTTTGACACTATTCTCTCCACGATCAGTGACATACTCCTTCTACAGTACACACAGTAAAGATGACAACATCATTAGATTCCTCTGCAGAGTGATAACACTTATCAGCATTCCAAAAAAAAAAAAAACAAACAAAAAAAAAAAAAAAAACAGGCAGCCTGGGTTAATGTGTTAAGATTTTTGGCTAATGATTTTAAATAATCTGTTTATTTCTAGTGTTTATCTAAACAGCCTGTGAGAGGAGGGGGGTAGCAGCAAAGCAAGGAACATGGCTTTTCAAAATCAAAGACTTCAAAGCAGCTAATCATCTGCGTGAAGATTAATGAATTACTCTTCCGATTGCTCTTCTTACTTTTTCACTCATCCATTTTTTTCATGTCGTGTTAAAGGAAATATCCATGCAGAGCAACATTCTGACTAGACAGCTAAACCAAAGGGCAGGACCCTGCAAGAGTCAGATTGTCATCCAATGGGATGTTTGCTGGAAGATGATGTGACACGCCTAAAGAGCAAATCTCCACCAAGCAGCCCCCGAGGGCTGTTTGCATTTAGCAGCACAAGCCAAAAGTATCCCCTCTGTTTAGATTAAGCCTCGCCAAGAGGGTCAAGTAAAATCAATATGGTAATCCATAAACTGTCCTGTGTGATAATTACTAAGAGGAGAAACAGTAATTACACAGGACATTAATTTACTTCTTAGATTTTGTGCCACAGGAGAGTTTCACTTAGCCTCGATTCATCTGGAGGTGAACAATTCACAGAGGAAGCGTCCCTTTTTTTCAGTTCTTATAAGGAACAGTAGGTGCATGCAAGCTTTCAGACAGAGGCCTTTTGGATATGCCAAAAGATTGTTTGAAGGTTTTCAGACCCCTGTGTAGGACACTCCAGGGTTCTTACATTGGTCATTGAAGAGCAAAGTTTCACAAAATGCACAGTTTTGTTCCACTTTGACAATGTGTCTCACAACATTAACATAATAACAATATAAGAAAATCTATATGGACTGTCGGGGGATAAAATCTCTGTGTCCTCAGCTAAAGATGCATGGAGCGCCACACAAATGGCACAATGCTCTAATGGGGCAACAACCTGTATACATTTTGATCTTTTTCTTCCCATCCACTTTGAGCCATGGCACAAACACTGCACAGGCATTCTTTTCTAAAATCCCAGGTTGCAGCTGGTCCGCCACTCACCGTGCACTGCCAAGTGCAAGAAATGGGTTTCTTTTTATCTAGATGGAGCAAATCTGGGCTAATGTGTCTGGTGGTGAGTGTCCCAGGGAGCCCCCGCTCTCCCATTCTTTAGCCATTCTTTCCACTTTTCTCCCCTCCTGCAAGTGGGATAATTGCAGTTTAATTGGGTGACAAGAAATGAAAACTGTGTCCACATTATCTAGGATTATCTCTTTTTTCCCCTAGCCTGCCATCAATTCAATGAAGCCCATTTATCAGAACTGGCAAGCTGATGCTTGGTCAGCTTTGAGCACCAGTTAGCAAAATGAAGAGCAATGGCCCAAGACAGATAGAGAGAGGGAGTCTGACAGCGGAGAAAAATGCTCTTGATATCTTATCATAACCATACATTTATCTTCAAGATGCATATCCTTTTAGCCATATAAGTAAAAAATACAAGCAGGATGGATGGATGGATGGATGGATGGATGGATGGAGAAGCTAATGCTTGGTCAGCCTTGATCACCAGTTAACACACTCAATAAAAGGGGCCCAGGACAAATAGAGGAGGGGGTGTGACAGCCAAGAAAAAAAATGCTCTTCATATCTTATCATAACCATACATTTATCTTCAAGATGCATATCGTTTCAGCTACGTAAATCAATATACTTATTGCAAAGAATGATTTCTTTTTTAAAAAAAAAAAAAAAAGAAGAAGAAGAAGACTGCCAGTTTCAGTTTCCTGACTGAAATTCATCAGCAGCTTTGAATGCAAGAGTTTAATCATCCAGAAACATTTCACAAAGCCTAACACCTCGTGTCACTTTAGCAACCTGGACAAAAAGCACTAATGAATACCAATAAGTCTCCACATTGTGAAGAGGATGTGCTTCATAGCCAGCTCCACTCAATTCATCAGCATTCTTAAATTCTGCACAGCAAGGTTATAAACATTGAGTCATAGTCAGGCTAGCCGTAGCTCACCTTCCTCTTTGTTTGAGCTGTACTCAACCTTAAAAGCCTCTTTCAGGATGCATGAATGCACTTCATTTTCTCTCTGAGAACTTTGCTCTGATAGCTGGAAAAAAGGGAAGGTTGTTTGGAGAAGGAAGGAGAGACAATAAAAGAAAAATGAAAGCTTTCAGATTCCATTATGAGCATTGCCATCTATTCTTTTCAACTGTTTATACAGTACATTTTCCTTACAATAATCCCCCCTTAGTATGCTTGCCAGTCACTCAAGCAAAATTCTAAATGGGTCTTGCATCAGGGTTATGGTAATGTTGTAAATACCAAAAAGATGATGGAGAGGTATTCTAAAGTGCAAAAAACAGTAGATCAGAAAACTACATCATTAATACTTTGCTTTCCTCCACAAAGCAGAGGATGAAAAAAAACAAGACTTTGCAGATGCACTACAGTGCATACTGTGGGTACCCATTCAGGCACAGGTGCATTGTGTAAACATTTAAGACGGTCTGATCATTTGGTGGAAAAAGCAGGCTTTGTGCAGCATTAAAGCAGAAAAATCTTCTGCACAATAACCAAGGTGGAGTGGCTCCCACTCTGAAAGCCACAGGGTCCTTCTCTCGATAGAATATGTTTGAAGGTTGCAAGATATATTGTCTGCTCTCAGAAGCATGTGCAAGCCTACTTGCATGCATATGCAAACATAATACACTGAAAACGGGGAAAAAATGTTAAAAAATGTTAAAAAGGACTTAAAATAATCCAAGTCTGGTTTGTTATTTGGGGTTATATGTATACATCGTCTTGCACACATATTCATCCCCCCTTGAACTTTTTCACATTTTGTCATGTTACAAACGTCAGTGTTTTATATATACACACACACACACACACAGATCCTTGCCTACACACGGTTCATTGTTTACGGATTTCTCTGTGGAATGTAACTCCAAATTATTTGTGTAAATTCACAAATTTCTGCACAGAGCATATCTAAAATATTCAAAAGCAAACACAGCTTAGGAAGCTGAAATACCTAGACACAATATTACTTGACACACTACTTGCTGGAATTTCCAAAGAAACCAGTCCAGGAGCGCCATTTATCTTCCTTGGTGCTGGTTGGCCCCAGTTTTATTGTATTTACTGTTTACTTATTTACACAGAGACAATGTACAACATTTCATTAACCTTTTAAAAGGAGAGACGAGTGGTACCAGGTTATCGCAAAAAAATGCTAATTTCCACCTGCAGTCCCTGGACAGGTTAATGTAATCAAATATACCATGTAATGAAATATAAGATAATCTCCAAGAGTGGCGACAAGGAAGATCATATATGTTACCTTCTGATGTAGTGCCAAAACAGTTCCCACTAGCATTAGTTCCACTGTGCCAAGACAGTTCCCTAGTATTAATGTATATTAAGGTATATTTTGAGTGTGAACTTGATCATATACATACACACACACTGTACATACATATATATATATATATATATATATATATATATATATATATATATATATATATATATATATATTTACAGAAGGTACAGGGAAGCAGGCCAGAACTGATGGTACAGGGAAGCAGGCCAGAACTGATGGAAAGAAAGATGGATCTAAAGTGTTCCAATATATTGTACTTACTCAGTTAAGTCTAAAATTATTCATCCCTCAGGCAGATTTATGTTTAATTTGACCAACATGTTTCTTCTGACTGGAAGTAATTCTTGTGCCTGAGTTGTGACTTGAATCTGATACAGAATCTGTGGAAGGAGCAAAATATTAGAATGATGGCCTTAAAGACTTGGAGATCATCAACAAAGATAAATTGTCAAAATACCAGTGGAAACCTGCAAAAAGCTGGTCAGCAATAATAAGAAGGGTTTAATTACTGTAATGCCAATTAAGATTTTACAATTGATTATTGAGAAGAATATAATAATTTTTTGACTTGCCATTTTTAACAAAAAGTAAACAAAAACAGAAAAATTATCTTTTTTTTCAGGATTGCTACTCCTTTTACATTGTTTTATTTTCTTGTCAGTCCCCTGTTCTATCAGAAACAAATTTTGAGCTATAATGTGAATGTGAATGTGAATGGCCACCTCATTCATTCAGACTGTTAATCATTTCTACATGAGGCAGAGGCAGCAATAGAAAACCGCTTAAGGAGAATTGCTTCAGCCTGGTCAGTGCAGGCAGCAGTTTGTCTAATCAGAGTGCAAATAAGGTTTGATCACTGTCCAGTGTAATCTGGTCCACAAGCAGCATTTCTAGTAGTAAATCAAGCGTCAGGGAGGGGGGCTGCAGGTGCTGCCTCACAGACAGGCCTCCCCCTGGGGCCCTGTGCTGGGGAATAAACAGCAAATAAATGGCAGTGCTGGGAGAGTGATGAGCTGATTAACTCACTGCGGGGCAGTTTCTCATTATCCCCTTAACCCAGACGGAGACCTAACCAATCTTACACCCTGTCTCACTTACAGCAGGGCTCAGTCCTGTGCCGATCAGGCCTCTGACATTGTCTGTGTTACACTTTCAGCGAGATAGTCTCTATGTGGATGATATATTAAAAAAAGGAATTGAGCATGTGTGTCTCTGTCTGTGTGGTTCATCTCTGGGGAGACTCCTAATGTGTCAACTCCATGGCTCATTTCTTTCAATTACACTGCCTGGACTTAGAGAGCCCACCAGCAGTCCACTGACAGCTCCATATGGGTCCCATCACTGCTTATCACTGACCAGTTGTGGATAATTCATTTACCCTCCATTGAATGTCATGTGTTACCATCAACAAAAGCAGTTACATATCACACCATTCACAGATGGTTAATTTGGAGCAGGTTATCGTGACGTCCATTTTAGATGCAAAATTGTTCATTTAAAAAAAAAACTAAGTTTAAGACAAAAAATTATAGTATCAAACTCAATATTAAGAAGCAAATTTTTCAGAGGTATAGGCACGCTTGAGAAAAAAATGAATTTCTTTTCCCTAAAATGTTGATTTTTTTTTTTTTGTCACATGAATATAAAACATCATCAGACATCCTTCAAAATGAGCTGCATCGTTCCTCCTATTGTGTCTCCCCTTGCAGGTTTCAAAGAAAATTAATTAACATGATACAGAAATGGGTAGAATGCAAATGCTGAAGCCCTCACTTTATGCCTGGGTATCCCTTTGTTCCCCTTTATTGTACCAAATTATTTAATTGGGTCTCTCCAATTGTGCACAAACACAGGAAGGAACGCAGGCCATTGTTTGTCTCCCGTACGCGCAACAATACGGCATCAAATTCAATTCCCATCAAATCAGTGGGGCTGCTGTGGAGCTTGCAGCGGCCCTGGAGATTAATGAAGATCTGAATCAAGGCAAAGCACTGGTCTGAGATGGGAGATTTCTCCTAAATAAAAGACCCCTTCACCAAGAACAAAAGAGGCCCTGAAAAGCAACGGGATGTTCTGAGTAGATGAAATAATTCAAAACAAAGACATGAGTTTGGGGTGGGGAGGGAGAAAGCTTCAGAGAAAAAAGAAAGGCATTTATTTTACTTCATCTGAGCAACATATTTGTGTTGTTTAGAATGAACAAAGCACAAAATCTATTTTCTTCATTTTTGTATATTTAATAATTAAAGTTTTGCATTTTATGTAAATTACATAAAACAGCATAAATAGTTCACATAAACCATACTTCAACTTTAAATATCATTTAGACCTTATTAATTATTATTAGAAAAACATGGCTTATAAACAGAGAAAACATCAAGTTTTACCTTGATCGCCTAATTCTTTAAAATAAAAGGGAGAAAACAACAAATTGAAAATGATGATTACAAGATAATGCTCGGCTTTTCCTCTCTGTTTGTTCTGACAGTTGCCTGAGAAGAAGCACACTTCATCTGTACAGTATTCAGAGAGCATCAAAAGATTTTTTTTTAGATTTTTTTTTTCCTCTCTACACTCGCTTCGCATGAACCGCAGCAGCAACTGGATAAGTTCGTTTCAACAGGTGGGATCTTTCAGCTGAGCCTGATACAACATTTGTTTGGTTTCTGCCTCATAAATTTTGGCCAGTTGGACTCTCAAGAGTGGCTTGATAGCCACAGGTGAGAACCGTTATTGACTATATATATATATATATATATATATATATATATATATATATATATATATATATATATATAGAGAGAGAGAGAGAGAGAGAGAGATACAAATATATACACCTGATTTTATTCCGTTAATGACATTTATTCCAGGTAACAAAGAGGAGAAGCCACAACAGCTACGACGAGACAAAAGTTGTAGATTTACTTGCATACTTGCAGGAGCCTTTTTCAGCTACAAGGATCATTTTCTGTGCGGTTTTAATTTCCCTTGTCAGGGCAAAATCATAAATTAATTGATTAAATACAGTGATGCATGGATTTTCAGTACTTCTGGAGGCAAAGAGGGTAAATAAATCCTTCAAAGGTATTTTTCAGGTATTTACTACAATAATGTTGGAATGTTTTATAGAGTTTAGGTACAACAATCACTCCCCTGTGCTTGTGTACCATTAACAGATTTTGAGGCCCCATCCACTGGAATGTTTTTTTTGTTTTGTTTTTGACAGAAATGTGTTGTCAGTTTCAAAGACACCCATGTCCACACGGGACTATTTCTAGAAATGTTTTTAACCACATGGACGTACTGAGAATGGCCTGAAACTCGATTTTTACTCCCCCAGACCTGTAAGTGGCGCTAAACATGGAGTATGGCACATGCATATAAAGCCTCCACATGACTGGTAAACACAACAAGAAAATGGCGAACAACAGAGTGTGACTGGTGTCTCGAGCTCCTCCTCCATGTCACGTCAGATTATAAAACTAATAAACTACAACGCGAACATGTAATTCGCTGTTGTTGCATGTATGACGCGTATGAAGTGTTTGGGGTTATGGGTCAGGGTAGTTGTTGGGCTATTATTTCAGTGTTTTCAGTAAAGAGCTATTTTCATCGTTCATCTGAATTCGCAAGGGTAAAATTTTCACTATGGGACCCTTTTAACAAAAATGTTTAGTGTCCCCTAAAACACAGTTTCCATGAGCAGGTCACAAACGGTTAAAAACTTTTTAGAAAACAAGCTTTCCGTATGGAAGGGGTCCAGGTTTGAAAGAAAGAAGGTACCTTGCTGTGTGCTTAATTGCAATTTGGGTGACAAAGGCTTTGATTATAAAACATCTATCAATTCAACAAACCTTCTCTGACTTTGGAGTTATTTTAATTCTGTTTTTTTAAAAGTAACTACCTTGAAATAACCACACGTTATGGTGTAAAACACACTCTTACTTTTCCTCTAACCTGGTTTAAAAGTTAGAGAACCCTGAAGTCAGTGTGGGCAAAATTCATTTAAAGGTCATTTAAACCCATAGCATTTGGAGAGACTTTACATAAGTTATAAAGTACAAATGCTGTGACAAAGTCACCGGTTAATCATCATCGGCAAGATGTCACTTAACACTCCTGCAGTAGAAGGGGCGACCCTCTTAAAGTCAGCGTATGTAATTTCCATCAATGGTTTGCGATTGGCCATGGTAAGGTAGAAAGTTAAAAAGTAAATTAAGCTTTGAGGTAAAATATTCCAGGTCGAGGTCACATAGTCAAAGCATGAAAGGGTAGAATCAGGGAGGAAATTTTATTATTAAAAAAAGTACATGGTTTTTGGCAATTGCCACCTGCACGCTGCACTCCACTCTTTCACATTCACCACATGTGCGTGTACCAGCCTGCCATATTTACTTCATTTCCCTCGTTTCATAGATGCTGCTCGCTGGAGCAGAACGTTCCAGCTGCCACCTCAACATCTCATTATTTTTCTGAAAATATCAAGCTTGTATCTTCTTGATAAATAATTCGCAGTAGTATAATGTATCGGACTAAAACATATTTTCAGGGAGGGCACCGGGGTTAAAGTGCCAATCTCACCTTTTTAATTTTTTTCCACCCCGAAGACAGAGATTTCCATATATAGAGTGACCATGGTTTGTGTTCGACATGAGCAATCGGGATGGAGCAACACAGCGACACATATTGCTGTCAGAGATTGGAAATGAGGCCCACTAACCTGTAGGCAGCCTCCCCACACCAATCAGCTTTTACACATTCCCCCAATGCATTTCGGTGGCTTTGAAAAAAAAAAAAAAAAAAAGAATTGTGACTGTGAAGTTTTTATCGGAGTAGTTGACAAACATTACTCTTTAATGCAGTTTTGTAGAAATGCATTCTTATCCCTCTTGGAAGGCATTTATCTGCTTGAAACCTGCAAAATGGTTGCCACAGGGAAGGATTCCCTTTAATAGACTACAATAGGCTCAGTATGGGACACATTCTGATTTCAGTGATAGATAGTGGGGGCCCCAGCCATATATTCATGGGAAATTGTTTATCTTCAAGCGAAAGGCAGGCGACTGAAAGGCCATTTTTACAATAGCATTTCAACTTTCATCTGGAATGATTCCTTTCAAATCGGATAAATTGTTCTGTAGAATTTCAGACAGGTGCTTTTCATAAAAAAGCATCCCTCTGAAAAAGAAGATGTCACAAAACATGAATGCAAAACAAGCTGTGAGAAGAAAATGCCTGTAGGTAGGTGTGGGTGTGTTTTAGAAGCTTTTTTAGATTGAAGCTGAAAACTAGTTAGTGTAAATAAAGTACTATAAAACAACATGTATTGCAAATAAACTGATTTCTATTTGTACATGATTTTGCTTTTTTCATGAGATTCTTGTAATACTCATTTAATTTAGTCTTAACCTGGCAATAACAATAACTGAAGGCAGCAGCAAAACTGTAAGAGCAAGATCTCAGGGTACAGAAGTAGGGGGGGGGGTCTCTAAACGGCCCTCTCAGGAAGCAGGGGCAATTAATCAATAGACTGTTCCTCTCCAGTAGGGGCCAAATGTAAACAAATTGAAAAGAACAGAGAACAAAAAGCGATTGGAGATTGAAACCGACACTCTCAACAGGGGGGTGCCATATTGTAAATGGACTGCCTTCTTTGTAGCTGTTTCACCCCTGCTGCCCAGATTTAAGTGGATGTCTGCATTATGATCATGACAAATAAAACAAGTCCAAAGAATCTTTCAGAATTTTTTATAATTTCCTTTTTCCAAGTATATTTTTTAAACAAAAATCTGAAATGCAACGAGATGCATTCGGTGTAATTTGTCAGAGCATTCCTTTCCAAAAAAGACCCATCCCAGCGAAGCCACGGTGGCATAGATTCCGCAACATAACATCGCTCTAGGGCACCAGCACAAAAACTGTACACATGTCAGAGCTGCATGCCACAAGTTAAATTAATGAATCTTTAAAGGGTTTAGATTTTTTTTAATGAGAGAATCTGTTGTAGCTTTTTATCAAGGCTCTTCATATTTCACTGAGGTGGAATGGTGCACCACATTTGCGAGGCAGAACTAATGCTATATAAATCTTCAGTATTAAGCAAGCCCTGGGGACATAGTCTAAATGAAGATTTTACACCAATTTAAACCTGCCTGCAATTTGATTCCCGCCTTAAGTGCATTTGTTTAACAGGTGCGGGAGATGGGAGCACCTTCCCATCCAAAGTGTCGCTATGTCTCCTTTATTAATTTATGGTTTGCAAGTGGTGGGCGTGGGGGCGGGGTTTAAAAAGAAAGGGGAGTTGACAAACACTAATCAAAGGTTCAGAGTGGGCTGATTCTGCCACAGATTCAGTGTACTTTTGCTTTATTTGCAAACTAATGATTTTAAACCTCCACAATCTGTTTGAGGTCAGCTTCTGCGTATTTTGGATATGCTTGGCTATTAGCATCACTGAAAGCTTCAGATGTGTCAAGCCTGCACACCCTCTAGTGATAGTCACCTAGTTTAATTTCCCTGCAGGCCTCAGAGGGGGATGAATTCAACCAAAATCACAAGCTGTTTTGTTGGCGGTCCTTTGTGGCCTATAATGAATCTAATGAATATAAAGAGAGGAAAAGTGAAGGAAGGGGGTTTGGGGGTGAAGGCGAATGCATTTCAACCATGCTGTGTTGCTTTTACTCGACGATTTGTGACCCTCAACAAAGGGACAATAGGGAGTGTTTTTGTACCCTTAATTTGCTTTTGTGTTTCAGCTTCATCTCTTTCAGCACTGAGCATTGAAAGTCACCAGTTTAAGAATAACTGCTGACTCCATGGTCTGTCAGACAAAAGGGGGAGGCTTTAAGATGGATCCCTAACTATCAGTCTGCCACAGGGGCAGAAAGGGAAAGGGGTTCAACAGGCAACCACAAGCAAGTGGATGGTAGAATTACCCATGCCTGAAATATATTTGTTCACTTCTATACCTTAAAAGTGTACACAGAAGTGTTGGATATGGAGTAAAATTAGTCTCGGAAATGTGCATGATACAACTAACAACTGAAGAAAAGCTTCTTCCTTTAGGATGCAATCCCTTTTGAACTTCTATAGTGCTCTGCACTTTTGACTCAAAATCATAACACATCATTTTAAAGATTAACTTATTTATTTAAAGTTGCAGTAGGTAACTGTTATAAAAACATGTTTTTTTCCCCATATTTGTTAAAACTGGCACTATGTCCTGAAAATATAATATAAGGTAGATAATCTTCTGCTTTCTTCCCGTGGTCCTACTGGCATCTGCAGAAATACACTCCTTTCCCAGTCAGAAACAACCAGTTAGAGTCAGAAGGAGTGTCTTAGTGCTGTCAGTCACACTTGTGTGCACACTGGTCACACCCTCCCCCTTGCTCTCTGCTGTACTACAGCTCCTCACCCATAGCAGAGCCTGCTGTGAATGTGTAGGCTAGTAAGCATGGCCACCAATGACGGCAGGGGAGAGTGTGAAATGTGTATTGCAATCCTCATACATAACCAAGCAACTGAAGCACAATGAAAATGCTTACATCTTCTGGTGAAAACATATTAATATTTTACTCATTATAATTTTACATCTTACAGAAATAACAGTGTTCCTGTCATTTCCTGTCTACACAAATTGGTGAACAATTTGCCAGAAATTACTTTATGAGGGCTCCAGGTCAGTTTGCCCCTACTCCACTTTGAAAGATTAATACCCAGGTGCTGCCATTTTGTACTTTTCTTCTGTTGTACACCCATTTAATTAAACCAAAACATATCAGTTGAGTTTTCTTTGTAGTAATTCTAGAGATAAATAGTAAAATGACTATCTTTGAAAATCTGATGTGTTATTTAATCATATACTATGTTCTGAGAAGTTTAAATGGCACCCTATTTCTACTTAATTTAGTTTTAATTTCTACTTACACCTGGTGACTGATTAATTTCAGATTATGACTTCTATTCAAACCAAAATAGCTCTGTGCAACCTTCTACTGGAAGATAATATTTATTAGAGTAAAATAAACACATTGTCCTGCAACATACTATGGCTAGGTTATAGAAAATTATTTATCGTTTTCAAAGTGGGCATGAAATGTCTCTGTGGTGGGTTCAAAGCGATACTTTAGTCAGTGGCAAATGGTCAGAAGAAATCAGGTATGTAATGACAAAAACGAGAAACCTACAAAATGGTGAAAGGGTGAAATGAACTGGATCAGTTTTGTGGATGTAATACATTTTCAATGCATTTCTTTACTGACTGAATTGATAAATCAATATATACAATTTGTACTATGTTGATGTACAGTAACATCTACCTTGATTTAGTGGAAACTGGAATGTTGTGGATTACAAGCAGTGACTGATTAAACTAAGCTCGAGATACAGTCAGATTCAAAATGTCTTAAGGCGGGATCATTATGAAAAATTGACTTTTTTGAGCTTCATATCGTGTTATAATGTTATTCCCTCATGAAGCACATACCCAGAGCGTTGCTTTGACTCATTCATGCATGTCTGAGAAATCCTTGAATCTCCAACAGCAGCCATTCATAGGTGCCTTAACGCCTGCTCCCCTGCGCCTCCCCATGCAGCTCTTCCAGAGTAGGAGTGGAGCAGCAATTAGTAAGCACCTGGTGGAATTGAATGTCTGCTGAGCTATCACACAAACTGTAATGCTCCTAAGAATGGTTGTAAACGGCATCAATGGACAGCATGGAGAAATACTGTTGTGATGACTTCTGAACGGGAAGTGCCAGAAAGGGCAGGAGGTTCTTAAAGAAACAGAGGCCAATTTCAAGGCGGCTATGATGCAAAATCATCAAACATATATAAAAACTCACCAAACTTCACCCAAAATTGTCCCCCAACTAAAATTTTTGTATTTTAATGGAATCAAAAGTGGGCGTAGCCAAACGACTCTATAGCGCCCCCTAACGTGAGATGGACTAACTGGTAATTGCTAGAGAGCTGAAACTTGGTACATAGGTAGATCCCCCTAAAACAAGAAAAAAAGGTCCTTTGGAGGTATGCCCTAAATCCAGCAGAAAGTTGGCTATTTTGGGTCAAAGGGTCAATTTTGGCCGTTTTTGAATTTTCATACATGTCAAACTTTAACAAAGTCCTCCTAGGGATCTTGAGCTATTGGCTTCAAACTTGGTCAGTATGCAGTTAAGGGGTGTGGGAGTAACTCAAAATCTTGAGTTTTTAAGCATGTTAAAGGGGCGGGGCCAGGCCTCAAAGTTGCCCTATTTGCCATGAATTTCAAACTGCTATAACTTTCACATAGAAGGTCAATTGGCACCAAACTTCTTATGAGTCATCCATGCTGGATGCCCAACGATCCTATGTGGTCATATGCTGATGTCATCAAAGTCCTGCCCCATCAGAATGGGAAGTCACTTTTTTTTTTTGGAAAGCTCCATCTCTGACCCCCTTGACCTAATCAACATGATCTTGGGTCAGAAGTCAGATAACAAGTTGGTCTCACTTGCTTTAAAGCACCAAGCATTTTTGGTGGAGGGCATGGCTGTGGCGGCATGGCGAAGTGAGACGTCACACTGTTGCCATACGTTTGGCTCTAAATTCTATATATTTCTGCCGAGCTGCACTAAACTCACTATGATTGATCCTAATCCTCCCCCCAACAGAAATGCAGTCGCTGGACTTGTACTGAACTGTACCAAAGGCGATTTGGGAGATTCTCCAATTGCTCCGCCTAGTGGACGTGTGTGGGTACGGCATGAGAGTGTTGACAACAGCTTCGGGGTGGCGGTGCCGGAGCTCCCGCGTTCGCAAGGCCAGAGCGGTGCTGAGCTGGGAGGGCTGCCCGATGCTGCTTGCAGCTTTAATTATTTATTAATATTACTCTCAAAAGTAACTTTTAATCTGACAAAAGAGTCTAATTGGAACACATATTCTAATTTACTGAATGTGACTGTAGATACAAGGTGTTAAGCTAAACACTAAAATTTAAATTATAATTTATAAAAGAAATGCATACTGTGATATGATTTGTTTTATTTGAAATAGACCAGCAAGACATCCTATTGTTGAAACGGTTGTTAAAATAATGTACTGTAATCTAATGTAATAATCATGTCTACAAGATTCATTTACTATAACACTGATACACAGATTTTAGCAGAAATGTAGAATAACCACCTGCTTAATTTAGTAGCAGTTTTCAAGTGTCTGTTGTGCTGAATATTATCCTTTTCTGCAGTTCTGGTCTGTATAGTGCTAAGAAAAAGGAGAGAATATCATCTGCTTAATTATTTGGGCTTTCTGCTCAAGTAGCTAGCCTCCAATCAGTTGCTGGTTATAACTTGCCAACTGCAGCTTCAAAAGACTGCTACCTTTATTCCAATGATAGGTGGTGTTCCTTTAGTTTTCATGCCATGACTATCCATGTCTTTCTTGAGAAGAGGTTGATAATGGTAGAGGTCAAGTAGAGCTGTGATACTGCTGTTCAACAGTTTTGTGATTACCGCTACCCCACAGGTGGCGGTATTGTTTTATGGTCCTGAAGATTATTAGTTATTCTGATCAAGATTTAAAAAGAGGAAAATTGGTGAATGCTTTTTTTTTTTTTTTTTTTTTTTTTTTTTTTTTTTTTTTTTTAAACGCTAATTAGAACATGACACACAGGTAAGATCATGTTGTACTGTACTGAACATATGTGCACATAAACTTCTAAGTACTGCAACGTGCAGATGTTAAAAAATAGAAAAGTTCTGTGTCACTGGTCCATGCCGGTATGCTCCCTAGTCTCTGTAATGATTTCTATTCATAAACATGCAGTGTGCTATCCTCCACCTGGCAGCTGCCTCTGTGCATATGAGATTACTATTATGCATCTTCCAATCCCAAGGATAAACATCTCCCCACTTTTGAAGTTTGCAGCCATGAGGCATATTTTAGTGCCATATGACTTAAGCATCCCTTCAGGTATCACTTGCAATCTCTTCTCATTCTATATACATTGTTCAACTTTAATGGGTATCTAATTTGTGTTATCAGCTTACAGGGCAGTAAGTAATAATTTGCATGGCTGCCCTAAGCGAATATGCTTCCATAAGCATTCAGTAGTATAGACACAAGAATGGATTAACCTCCATATTGGCTATGCCCTGATGGTCAGTGTTGTTTTTTCTGTAGTTTGGCATTTAATTGTTATATTTTGGATTTACTGCAACAGAGAAGCTGTGTCAGATGAATATGTCTATATGACTATGGTGAAGATGCTACAGAGCTGTATAAACACACAATTTGGATTTTAATGTGATGTACTTCTGGCTTTTGGTAGTGACATAAAGCCTGGGTGCCTTGTCTTTGTTCAGAGAGTTTAGTCAGTATTTTTCCCCTGACAAAAACTTTCCAAAGCAGTGATAATAGGCCTGCGCAGTGTGAAGGACAGCATTACTTTTGCAGCCAAAGCGAAAAAAGCAGATATTTTCAGTGAATTATCTGACAGTCATCAAGAGGCTGAAAAAAACCTCAAAAAATCCAGCTGAATTTCAAGAGCTGTCCCACACCTTGTGAGGTGTTTGCTACAGCCCCTTAAAAAAGTATTCATGCCCCTTGAACTTTGCTACACAAACCTCAACAGATTTTATGAAGAGTTTATGTGATAAGCAAACACAAAATAGCATATAATTGTGAAGTTGAAGGAAAATAAGTAATTTTGAAAAATTTGAAAAATGAACATCTAAAAAGTGTATCTTCAGCCCCCTTTACTCTTATATCTCTATTCAAAAATTCTCTACAACCAATGGCCTTTGCAGGTTAACTGTTCTGTGAAGGCCTCAGAGGAATACACCACAATGCACACCAGAGACAAAATTTTGGAGACTTTTAAGGGCCAATTATAAAACAATTTCCCAAGCTTTGAACAACACTGGGAGCCCTGTTCAACACATCTAGTAAGTGAAAGGGTATATGACAAAGTAGATGGTAGAACTGCAGAAGTACCAAAACATGGCTGTCTACTTTAACTGACAAGCCGGACAGGGAGAGCATTAATAAGAGAAGAAGCCAAACCCCTCATTAGTAGCATTGAAGGCACTGCAGATATATGGCAATATTAAAGATTTTGTTGATAAAAGCTACAAGAAGTCCCAATTGCAGCTTACAAGTCACATAGGCGACACAAACAATGTTGAAGAGGTTGCTCCTTTCAGATGAGATCAAAATGGCCTAAACAGAGAACGTTTGGCTTTCGCTTCATGGCACTCTGGACATGAACATACTGTCAGCCATTTGAAACATGGTTGTGGCAGCATTATGCTGTAGGGATGCTTTTTTTCTCCAGGAGGCACAGGAAAGTAAAGTTGAAAGGAAGATGAATGGAGCTTTATAGAATGCAATTCTGGAAGAAAACCTTTTAGCGGCTGAAAAATACTTTGGAGTGAGCTGAATGTTCACCTTAAAGCTGCAGTAGGTACCTTTTCTAATGTTTTTTTTTTTTTTTTCCATTTTTGCTAAAACTGTCACTATGTCCTGACAGCATAATATGAGACAGATAATCTGTGATAAAAAGAGCTTCTCTCCCTCCTCTCAATGGTCCTACTCCAATCTGCAAAAATGCGCCTCTCCCAGTCAGAAGCAACCAATCAGAGACAGGAGGAAGGTCTTAGTGCTGTCAGTCACACACATACAAGCTCAAGATTGCTGGTTTGCTGCAGCTGTGCTAATAGCAGAGAAACAACCCAACATGGCAGGAAAACTGTTAATCCGCTGCCATCGGTGGCCAAGCTAACTAGCCTGTGGATTCAGCAGAGAGCATGGGGAGGGTGTGAGCAATATGTACACAAATGTGATTGACAGTGCTAAGACCTTCCTCCTGGCTCTGATTGGTCGTTTCTGACTGGGAATGGTGTATTTATGAAGATGGCAGTAGGACCTCAGGGAGAAGATAGAGGAGCTCAAATTTTTCACAGATTATCTGTCTCATAGCATACTGTCAGGACATGGTGACAGTTTTAACAAATATGCAAAAAACATATTTTTATGTTTTTATAGTTACCTACTGTAGCTTTAAAGCAGTACAGTGACATCTCAAATAATAGAATGATTTAGAAACAAGCATATCCATGTGTTAAAATGACCCTTTCAAAGTCAAGACCTAATCCAACTGAGAATCTGTCAAGACTTGAAAAATGCTGTTTACAAATACTGTCTATTTTGTCTCTAAATATACAAAACTGGTAGACCTACCTCAAAAGACTTACAGCTGTAGTTGCAAAATTGCAATAGGTGGCTCTACACAGTACCTGCATTTGGGGGTTGAATACAAATGCACACCACACTTTTCAGAATTTTTTATGTAAAAAAAAAAAAAAAATAGAATCTTTTAACTTAACTTTCAACAATTAAGCACTACTTCGAGTTAGTCTATCACATAAAATCCTGGTATTGCCACATGAAGAAGTGTAAAAAAAAGTTTAAGGGGTCTGAACACTTTTACACAGCACCAAAGCTCCTGATTTAAATTTCACACGGCAGCTGCCCTCCAACACATGGTGAACCCACGTATGGATGCTGGTGAGACTACAGCAGCTCGATCCATAGCTGCAGGTCAATCATGTGGAGCGTGTGTTCACGGTGGCAGTTCAGGGTAAACACGGATACATCAAGCAGAAGTGTCTTGATATTCTACTGGCTTGCATCAGGCATGTGTGCTATGCTTATTAGCTTAGTAGACAGTTAATTGCCATGGTGGGTGGTTGGAGTGCTAGAAGCCTCATCTTGGGAGTATGTCATATTTGTTTAATCGGACATGCAGATGTAAATAACGTGTGACAGACTGTGACCAAGACAGCCGGAACATAAATACTGTTAAGTTCAGAAATGTTCTTGGCTCAGAAAACATTCCTGCATAAAGACTATAAAGACAACCCACTGTTTATCTATTTATTTCTTATATTCAGCAATTTCACTTCACGGGCCAAATTTGACAAAAGAAACGAGGGAACAAAAAAAAATCCTTCTGAAATAGTAGTGTGCCAGATTTTGCTTTGTTGTGCGTTCTGTGTACTACAGCCCTACACTAGTTGGTAATTGTTGGCCCGATTTCTTTATCTGCCACTAAGAATTCATGTAAAACAACAACAAAAAGGGAAAAAAAAAGTGTAAAACATGAGCTCAACATGAATAGGGGGAACACTCAGGTTTCACAACCTAATTTGCATTCCTAGAAGGATTTGTCATTTGCAAAACACATTGAAAATCTGACAAACTGGGGGGGTGCACAGCCTCTTTAAAACTGTGCAATTCAAACTAGCGTATAGTTCGAAAAGCTTACTCATAGATTGATGAACGGTGTAAAGATTTCACATCACAAGGAGTTCTGATTAAAGCTGTACACCACAGAGCAGCTGATACTTTTTTTGTATCAGCTCTGCAATCTGCCTCACCTGGGTGAAATTGTTGTTAATGCAGAAATAATATCAATGCAAACGATATTAATAACCATGATGGGAGAAGCTGGAGTAATGTCAGTTAATCAATGGGAACAAATCATGTGCACCTTGCTATGATCATCAGGGGGAGTGTGAATATTAATGTTTCAGTCTGAATCAATGCCAGGGTTGCATACATTGCCACCAGTGTTTACTCATGGTTAAGACATTTCTTTCTTTTATGTTTTCGTGGAATCCTTGAGAGAAATCGATGAAACACTAAATAGAGATAAGATACGAGCCATTACAGCAATTCAAAAACACCAACAAAACATTAGTGATTGTGTTATTGTAAACTGTAAAGATGGGGTGTTCAAATTTCAATTAACTTGGGTTTATATATGCTGATATTAATTAAGAGGGCTTGCAGAAGGACAACAAAAGAGATGGGTTTATTGTCTCTGAATATTCTCATGAAAGCTACATCTGTATGTAGCACAACCTGGCTGCCTAATTAACTAGCAAGGGAGGAAAGACATTGCACTAGAAACCTTTTGATTTGTGGGCGGTAATAGCACCGGGCTTAAAAATAACTGATTCTTTATTTCATTATTTGATAAGGAGGCCTTTAATGAAAATATCAGCCCAGGAGCAAAGCAAGTCAACATCACTACTTAAGTGTATAAAATGCTTCGAGCAGTTAGTGAGAATGAATTACCTCATGACTACAGTTCATTAAATAAAATGTGAAACACACCTGGTGGGCTAATGGAGGACAAATGCAGAAGAAGTGGCAGTGGGAGCGTAAGGGGACACAGCAATCAAAAACAAAGCTGCACCTAGTCTCCCTTTGACAGGTTAATAAAATGCCTGCTGCTTTAGCGTTCTCACCATGCTTCTCCCTCTGTCTGGACTCGGCGGTGTGACAGCGCTGTATCGGTGTCACCCAGAGCAATCATAACATTCCTCTCCTCCAGGTCTGAAGCTGGCTTTAAATTCCCTTGGAAGCAGAATGCTCGAGGGGGTCAAACAGACAAAATTTCTGAACGATAATGGGCCAAATATCAGTTACGTCTCTCAGTTGTAATCACTGGCTCGGCATTAAAAGCATCCTTTCTTTCTGTTCTGCATATTTCAGCCGTGAATGCTCTTGAAATGGGTATAATGTAATCTGTGCCGCAGATATCTTCTGCTTTTGTGCATCTGTTTGGAAGGTGAATGGCTGGGCCTATCGGTTACTCTCTCGAGGTGATGTATACACTCTCTGGAACAAAGGTACAAACAGATGAAGGATATACTATGCTGGCTATTTCTACTCTCTCAATTTTCATGACTATTTGGCTATTGGAAAAATTATTTAGCTTCTGCCAGTTTTATTTTTTTTTACTGTCAAGAATGAGAAGGACAAACTGAAGTTTGCAGTGCCTTGCAAACACACCTTTTCACATTTTGTCACAATCACCAACTTCAGTGTATTTTACTGGAACTTTATGACAGACTAACAGTAAGTACTGCATAACTGTGTTTAGCTGAATAAGGATCAGGCATGCTTTTTAAATTATATACCTAAAAATCTGAGTTCTGATACCCTTAAATAAAATCCAGTGCCACCAAATGCATAGATGTGGCCTAATTAGAAAGTGAAGAGAAAAAATAGAGTCCACTTGTGTGTAATTTAATATTGGTATGAATACAGCTTGTCTCTGCTGGCCTTAGTGGTTTGTTATAAATAAAGGGTTCAGTTATACAACAATATTCCAGGTTCTGAAAATCTCACAGAGCACTCTTCAATTTATTGTTCAAAAATAGAATGAATATAGCACAACCACGAATGTTGACACCAACATTTTTTTGGCTTTTGTGTGACAAAAAATTTAAACTGCACATCGTCTTAACAAAATCCCAATCGTGAAGCATAGTAGTAGCAGCATCATGTTGTGAGGATGCATTTCCTCAAAGCTGTTCCAATTTGATGAAAAGATGGATCAGTTTAAATACAGGGCACTCCTGTAAAACAAAAACTAAGTCAAACCTACCAAAACATGAACATCCATCTAAGCTAACATCTTGAGCAAAAAGTCTATTTATCTAAAAAGTAGGCGAGATGCCCATTGTAACTGTGGAGGTGCTGTGGAGATTCACAATTTAGGATGGACAATCAGGAACACACACAAATTGAGACCAAAATGGAACCTTTTGGGTGTGATAGAAAAGTTACAATGCACATCACCCTAAAACCACAACCTCCACTGTGAAATATGATGGTGACACCATCATGCTGTGGGGATGCTTTTGTCAGCAGAGAAAAAGAAGCTGATCAGAGTTTTTAGGAACATGGATGAAGCTAAAGATGGGGGAATCCTGAAAGAAACCCCATTAGAGGCTTAAAAAGACTTGAGAAAGTGATAGAGGTTAATCTTCTTGCAGGACAACAACTGTGAACATACAGCCAAAGAGACAATGAGGGGTTTATATCAAAGAAAAATTAGTAAAATTTCAGCCAGACATAACCCAAATAAACTGCAGCTGTAACTGCAGACAAAAGGAGGCTCTACAAATATTATATAGGGGAGGTTGAATTAAAATTCACACCACACTTTTCAGATTTTCATTTGTAAAAAGAAAGAAAAAACAAAACTATCAATCTTTCTTTTTCTCTTCATGTTTCTTTACTGCTTTGTGTTGGTCTGTCACATAAAAACCCAAAGAAAATATGCTCAGTGCAATATTCTGTGCAAAACATAAACTTTCTGTAATTCATCTGAATTAGAAAAAGTTATGCCTCAAACATATACACTGTAACAGATTCCCTATTATTAAAAGTGATGGGACATAAAATTTCTATCACATACAGGATGAATTTGACATTATCTTCAAGATATAAAAGTTTTTATGATATGAGTCAGATTATCCACCCGGCTGTCTATCTGCATTACTATTTCATTTTTCACACTGATGGTTTAGAGAATAAAGACACAGGGTTTAAATACAATCCCCCAACCGAACAGATGATCCTTACCAGATGTGCAACAGATAATGTCAGCCTAATCTTTGAAAGCAAACAGTGGGATTGCTATGTATTTATTGAAGAAGAGGAAACAAATCAGCTTTGAGGTTCAAAGTAACTTCAAAACTTTCCTAATTGCAGTCTTACCCATTTTTAAAGGGAAGAAGCAATATTTAGTTTTTCAAAAGATTCCAAAAAATGTGTTTCTTTGCACAAAAAATGCATAAAGAGACACAACTCCTGATGTGTGTCATATAAAGCAGAGGAAGAGGTCATTTGAACAATTACACAGGGACATAAACTGGCTGGTTATAATGCTCTGCTCCACTTTATCAGGCATCTCTAGTATTGTCCATAGGGAGTTAACTTTTAGACTGTTTACTGGTTAAAAAGGCCAGGCAAGCATCTAAGGCCACATAAGCAAGATAATGTATCCCAGGCTGCAAAAGCAGGCAAATCACTGTGCATTAAGACTGGGCACACAATAGACAACAATGCCTTGCATAAACACTATTTAGAACTATTCACACAGCATTGAAGAGATGGGCGTCGACTCGCCATTGCTGCAAAGCCGGCGCATTGTGCAGAGGTGAAAAGAAGTCTAATGAACAGGAAGCCTTATTTGAGAGAGCTGACAGTAACCATACAACAGCCGCATTGTGCGCTTGCCACCAACCCTGTGGGTCTCTACATTAGGAGAAATGATGAGAAAGTAACCCGAAAAGACACAGTGGGTCCTTGGACCCACGTAAATGCAACCAGACAATAATGGGGGGGGGGACACAAGCTGTCCCCACCTTTACCCAGAGCTGCACGTTTACATGCACAGAACATCAACCGCTCTCATGGCTGAGGATAAAAGCCCCCCTGGCCAGATGGAACTTTGAAGTACATTTTGGGTTAGTTTGCCACCAAAGAGTGCAATTTTAGTGGAGAAGCTGCTAAAATATATGTCATACATTTTAAATTAAATGAAACTCTGCAGGGGCAAAGTTGGAAACTCTAAAGTTTGCTGCACAGGGATCCTCTTCTCACACATACACATTCACATTATACTCCCTGCCACAAGCTTCATCAATCTTCAACAAAAGGATGACATCACCAATGAGCATAGTCTTTTATAGCTTTAAGCAATAAGCCTTATTTACTGATGAGATAAGCCCACTGCTATTGTCTCCCAAGCACTTTGCTTCTTTCTCTCACAGCTGAAGAATCAAACAGCACTTTTGGAAGCTGGCAGAGCATGTCCGGGACTTAAAGGCTAAAGCATGCAAAGATATTTCCTATTTGGTGGCCTTTCAAAGGACCACATTAGCCAGTGTAGTTCAAAGCACTGGGCACAGGTAAAATTGCACAAGTGGGGGAAAAAAGGCTGTTTTTTATTACTTATTTACTACAGTTTTCCTGTGTGTCAGTATGGTGGGTCTGGTTACCTCACGGTCAAGTCAAACTAGATGTTTTGTATACTTATGATATTTAGTATACTGAGACTACCTAGCATGCTTAAGTATACAATATCTTTTTACTGTAAAATTACCTCTTGTTTATGTCGAAAAGTTAAATGTAATAATGTTTCGTACTAGACTATCTTAAGCGAAATAGTCTACACTGGGACCTTGCTTCAATTTGTAGCTGCCAGATGGATGATATAAAGTAATTTTCTATATTCTCCTCACTTATGTGACTCTAATAAATAATATATGCCTGCAGGAGGTCCCTTACAGTTATTTTGGTTTAATCAAGGGTCACAATCTCTCAAAGTTCATAATTCAGCAGACAAGTTGAGAATCTGAAACAAAAAAATTAAAATAAAGTGCAATACAATGTTTTCAGAAAATAAATACCAATTATACTATGAGATTTGACTATTTGTAATAACTCCTTAGATTGTGAAATACCTAACTACAAAAACTAATCTGATATGCAATGATTTAAGTACACAAATACAAAATCATTTGTTTATGACTTAAATTCGACACATAGGTATGAAATGGGAGTACAAATTGGCAGACAGGCAAACTCACCCATCTGTTTTGCTGTCAAATGAGCCCGGTTACAAAGGTTTTTATGATAAATGAAGCAAAGTGCATGATGAGCAGCAAACGAGACAACACCTAGATGTTAGTGATAAGCCAACTATAAAGAGCAAGCCACTGTAAGTTCTTTTTAAGCTTCTGAAAGCTTTCCATGAAGTTAGACACGTTTGCTTGCTATGCTTTACCCTACATGAAGGTTGATGGAAACATTTATGTTTGACTGATTAACACTGTTCCTGTTTATGTTAATGTGCAGACTTGCACTTTTAGTTGTGCAGATAATGGAAAAACCTAAATCAGTTTTCTGGATTTGAGTTGAATTTAAACCAGGCAAACTATTAAGCAAGACATACAGTTAATAAATACAAGTCAATTGTATGTCAGTCTCTATGATTATATTCAAAGTAAAAGCTGTAATAGACACAGCTTCTTTTTCCTTTGTAGTGTCACTTATTAGTTACTGAACAAGACCTATTTTTCTTGATTTACAGTTCAGTCTCGACATATTTGATATTCTTAACACTCAGGCTTTTTTTGTATAAACATACAAATAATACATGTTTAATGTTCTTTTGTTTTGTCGTATTGGTGGACCATTATAATTTTCACACTTTAAAATTCAAATCTATGTAAACATTTTATTTTGTGGTTTGCAATGAATTTAAATGTTTGTTGTAAGAAAAATAAGCTACAATGAAGCAAATCTGCTTTTTGTGGAGGAAAATTCAATAAATTAATTAGTTGACAGATTTGTTGGTGGTAAGAGCCCTTAAATCATTGAGTGGTATGCAAAATGCTATCCACACTCTGCAGTTTCAAACTGACCACAGCCTGGATGATTTACAAAATATAATCATCCTCTACACATGTGGCCTGTAATTATTGTTTGTAGCAGTGTTACTCAGAGTCCATAAAGCCTAGCCAGGTTGGCCGCTAAACTGCTGAGGCACCGTGATACAGTGTGCCTAGTTAGACCTCACGTGTGCATTTGTTTATGCTTCTGTGGAGACATCACTGGCTTGAAGTCAAATAAAAAGTTGGAAATCAGCACAAAGTTGTTCTTGTTTTCCCTACTTTTCCAAAGTCTGTCAAGAAAAACTCAGTCTAACTAGGTTGTTGCAATGATATAGAAAATATAGTGCCAACATCTTCCGAATTGAGAGCCTATTTTTAACAAGATAGAAGGCATTTTCTAACACACTACAACCTGTGTCAGGGTATATATCTTAAAATGTGCCATTTGTTGTTTGTTTTCCTTAGTTCCACACAGAGTCACGTTGGGTGTTGGGAACTTGTCAGATATTCAGTTTGTAGTAAGAGTCTCAAGGGAGTCGCTCCAGTCCCCCCCTCACCTACACACACACGCACCATGTCACCAGCTAGGAACAAAGCCGCCATAGTCAATTCTCCTAATTTCACTGCAGCCTGTCGAAATCCCGTTTTCCTTTTCTCCTTCTCTTCAACGAGCACTTTATGCCGGGATCAGTCAGGTCTGAGTCGCCAACAAAAACCTGAGGCTCTCGCTTCGTCGTCTTTCAGCACCGGGTTTGACACTCCTCAGCTCCCTGCCATTCACACGTCTTCGACGTGCAATTTGTTTCCATTTGTCAAACAGCAAGTATCCATCACAAAAGAAAGGGAAAATGCTGGCACAACAGAAAGTTTCTGACAAAGATTGTCTCCTAAACTCAACGTGGCCCTCAGACTACCTACCTATTGGCAGTTTACACCATCTTCAGGTTATGATAGATATTTGTTACATTATTCCTTATTTAACTGACAATGCATGTTTCTTTAACAGAATACATCAGGTATCACTCTCAAATCAGCACCAACAGATCATTTCTGTCTTAAAAGTGAGGAGGCTACAATTGGACTTCATCATTTTTATTCACTGCTTTCACATTGTGCTGACTCTTTATTTTCTGCTTTATTTCTTCGGGATTAAACCTCATTGTGTGAATAACAAGGTTTCTCACGCATTTTATTTATTAAGGCTTTATCAGCAGTATGTTGACAGCTTTGCTATTTGCAACATGTATTCAAATATGTGTTAAAATGGGGCTATTATTGGTGGACGTAGGAAGGTATCTGCTAAATAATACTTATTGTGCAAAACTTTGTCACTGCCGTTCTCTCGCTGAGGGAAAGCAGAGAGGATATATGCCTACTCTGATGTTAGATAGTGCCAGGGGTATTTCTATAGCGTTTTTGCTGAAGTCCCCAATGGGTTTTGAGATGCTGTCAGTGCTGCATCAGGTGCATTAGTACCTCAGAGAGGGACGATGCTCCAGCTGCCGAGCGCCCTCGCGTTCTCCCCCCCGGCCCTGGCCGCCAGCCTGACACCCGACACAAAGTAATCACAGATCACAGCATTTAATCACTGAAACAAGCACTCCAGAGGACCCCACTGTCAATATCCCACTCTCTCATTATCTGTTTGGATTGCACATCCACACTGTCAGATACACAGAGTGGAAAATTAAGATTAAAAATATGGTAATTTCATTTCAGGCAGCAGGCTCCTCTCACTGCCCCATTGTGCTATTGATTACCTCTGAATTCAATTTTTCTTTTCAATGTAAACTTTAATCTATTCGTGAGCCAACAATCCTGCTCCCAAGGGGCCATTTGAGAGTAAGTAACCATTTAATATGACTCTGGCAGAAGATTCATTGGCTTTAATGAATTGTGTAAATCACTCAGCTCTAAAGGAGCTGATGTCCTGCAGTTCACGACCCAAATTTCAGGCTGGTTAAATACATCCTTCTAAACCGGGCTTAAGTGTTTACTGACAAGAATCTCTTAATGTGTAATCACCGTCTGTGTGAAGCCAAATTAAACAGCTCCATTTCTAATGGAGCTGGTAATGAAAATGGTATAATAACAGAGTGGATAACAACAACACTTTCCTAATAAAAAAATCACTTGACTCACTCAGTAATCACCAGGTAGTTTTCTTTCACCACTTACCAATTTGTAGCATCATGTTCAAGACCCGCTGTAACCACTGACCTGACTGAGGCAAACACACCATTCAGACAAGGAAGCATCTGAGGGAGGAAATGTTTGTGAGTCAGTATGATCACAAGCTGAATGAACAAACATTTAAAGGGATATTATTTATCATATGAGCTTTGAATTTCCTTTTCTATAACTTAGGTGTAAACATTTCCATTCGTCAGGGTTTCTACTATTTTTTCATGTAAGAATTTCTTATTTTGTTCTGCCTCAGTTTTCCCAGAGTTCTCAATCCTTTACGCTCACATTAAGGAAAGGGAGGAAGGAAGGCAACACAGAAGGAAAGTAAAGGAGGACACAAGAGGATGGAAGGAAAGAAGAAATAAGAAAAGCAATGAAAAAGGAAAGAAAGTAAGAAAGGATACAATGGAGAAATAAAGGACACAACAAAGGAAAAAAGGAAAAAAAACTCAGAAAAAGAAAGACAGAAAGAAAGTGGGGCTTAAAAGAAAGGGTAAGAAGAAAGGACATGGAGATAGGACAAAAGGAAGGAAGAACAATAGGAAGGAAGGAATAAAAGGACAAAAGGGAGAAATGAAGGGCATAAGGCAAAAGAAAAGGAAGGGAGGTCACAAATATTGAAAGAAAAAAAGGACGGAAGGAAGGATATAAAATTTAACAGTGGGATAGGGAATGGAATTTGAATAATAAACTCAACCTGACTGCATTGTTGATAACTAAGGTGAACTGGGACATATGTATGATTGGATTGAAATTACTTTTTTTGTAAAGTGCCTTGACATGACGTGCTGTTAACTGGCGCTATATAAATAAACTGAACTGAATTGAATCTGAAACTATACAGATATTTTTTTCCATACTGTTTTCTTTTTTCGTACTTGATACTCTTAACTCAGTGGCGTCCAAAGTCAGTCCTCAAGGGTTGTTATCCTGCATGTTTTAGTTCCTTCCCCGGTTCAACACATCTGAATCAAATGATGGTTCATCAGCAGACCTCTGCAGAACTTTGACATGCCGAGGAGGTAGCTGGACCATTTGAATCAGCTGTGTTGGAGGAGAGACACATCTAAAACTGTCAAGACACCAGCCCTTGAGGACTGGAGCTGGATACCCATAACCTAAATAAAATATACATAGAAACATCACAAATTCCACATAAACAGACATTTTACTATTAATACATTTTCCAAATTTCACTTTATTAAATGTTTAAACTTAAAGGCCAGAGCAAGAGGACAGTCTGGTGCTACGCAGTCTTTTTTAGAGAAACATTATCGTTGAGAAGGAGAAAAGGGAAGAAATTATTTGTTATATGTTTGTACAAACATTTAGAGCAGTAAAAGTTATGAGGGATCTTTACAAGAATAACATCTGTGGTGAGAACTTGGTAAAGCAACACTTGGAGTTCAACAGAGGGGCCTCAGCAGCAACAAGAAGGGTAACCAAATTACAGAAAATTACTTCATTTATTGTTAAACTGTCAGGGAGCATGTAGGATTTGGAAATGATGACAGCCTTGTAGAAGATTATTGACAGAATGTTGGGACACTTACAGTGTAGTCATATATAGGGAGACAGGAGTTACAGTTGGCGATGCTAACTGTGCTAATTTAAGTTGATAAAAACAATTAATGTCCCCATCATATATTCTCCAAAGAACATTAAAACAGTAAACTGATATTTTACTGAGTCATTTGTTGAGACGTCTTTACAATCTCTGATGTAAAAACACGAAGTAACATCTCATTTCACAAATAATTGTCAGTCATGCCAGAAAAGCGTCTTAAAAGTACACCACTACCATTGTGCTGCTGATTGTAGTAATTTCACCAACATTTTATAACTAAGAGAGAGAAGTTTTTTAAACTAGCATTATGTTCCGAAGTTCACTGTGTCCATTCCCTTCCTCTCGTAGTTCAAATTTAGCAATTCTGCAGCAGACTGTGAAAATAGGCATGATCATTCTGATGCTCATTACAGTTATCCATCTTGCAAATATAAATGCAACTAATAATATGAGCTCAATATACAGTAGTATAACTTTGTTGTTTATTTATGGTTTTATGGTTTTGTTTAGCCTATATAACAACATGACCAAAAACAACATTGAATGTTTACGAAAGTAATGTCCTGGAGTCAAAGACATCAATATTGAAATATATTTAAATTTAGATATTGGTATTGAATCAAAATCCCAAGAAACGTGTAATATGAAATAAACATGTAATAAAAGCTCTACATTTTTAAAGCAGCAGCAGCTCATTTAAGAAAGTGTAACAAAAGTAGGTTTACATCACATTGTAGCTAAGTCTTCAGAGGCGTTAAAAGTCTGCTTTATGTTAGTTGGCTCTGGTTCAGTTCACCCCATTTTGTACACTAATTGTGTGCTCGCTCATGGTCATTTCAAGGCATCCTACTTTTGTACCTTTCTACTTAATCATTCTGTAACAGATTATTTCTTTAGGCTGTTACGTATTTTTGTGAAATTATAAAGGAAAAATCATAAAATGCACAAATCGTCCATATATTTTTTTCTTTTTATTAGGGGTGTAACGCTACACAAAAATCACGGTTCAATGTGTTTTCAGTACACTTCAGTAATGAGAAATTATTTTGCAAAGTAGAGTTATTTTCTACTTCAGTCAGCTGTAAAGAAATATATAAATATGCATTTACATCTCTTATATATCTCTCTATATTTACATCTCTTTACATCTCTTTTATATCTCTTATATATATATATATATATATATATATATATATATATATATATATATATATATATATATATATATATATATATATAAAATTCTGAAGTTAAAATTTTATTATGTTTTAAACTTTTTAAAAAATGGAATGTTAAGAACTGACTGGTGATTTGGTTAGACCTTTTTTTCATTTAATAAAATAGTGTAAGCAGGCATAGTCAATGCCTGGATAGATTATACAACAGTATAGCCACTTGAAAATATAAAACTCAATTGAAAACATCACTTGGACATCAGCAGCTTTTTCTTCAGTATCTGTCATGTTTACATTTGGCTTGGCGTAATTTCAGGGGGAAAATTAAGTTCAGTGTAGAGCGAGTTACTGTACCCACCTTATCGCTATTGAAAAAATGCTGACATGAAGATTGGGTTTGGCCTTTTTTTTCCTCCATTATCACTGTAGCTAAATAAGAAACCTTATTGTTCCAAAATAGTAGAGACAGCTGTGTGTCCTCCCTGTCTAGTTTTATTTTGTGTAGCTTTTTAAAGTTTATTGATAACCCACAGCACTGTGCGCTTAGTTCTGGACATAGACATTCTGCATGCATTCAGGAAGGCATGTAATCAACACTATTCTGCTTCAGTATACTATACAGAAAGTTTTCCATATGAATTTGAGTACCATTACACCCCTACTAATTATATACAGTTGAAAACAGAAGTTTAAACACCGAATAAAGAATAAAGACACATATTTTTTCAGTCTGACGTTAAATCAGACCAAACTTCTCTTGTTTTGTGTTAGTTACAATTACCAAAATTATTTTTATTTGCTAAATGCCAGAAGTGAGAACATTTTTTAAGAGATTTTTTTTGTAACTTTTTTTTAAGTCAGAAGTTTAATTGTCTTTTAATCTGTATGACTTACATCAAACGTTTTGGGTTTCCTTTCACAAACTTCTCACTATAGATTGCTGGAGTTCTGGATCATTCCTCCTGACAGAACTGGTGTACCTCAGTCAGGTTTGTAGGCTGCCTCACTCACACACACCTTTCCAGATCTACCCACAACTTCTCCACAGGATTGAAATCAGGGCTTTGTGATGGGCATAGCAAAACATTGACTATGTTGTCCTTAAGGCACTTTATAACCACTTTGGGGATATGCTTAGTGTTATTGTCCATTTGGAAGACCAATTTGCACCCAAGCTTTAACTTCCTGTCTGATATATTTAGATGTTGCTTCAGTCATTCTAAATAATGTTCTTTCCTCATGATGTCATCTATTTTAGAAGTGCACCAGTTCCTCCTGCTGCAAAACAGCCCCTTAAAATGATGCCACCAAAAAATGATTGCTGCCACCACCATACTTCACATTTAGCATGGTATTCCAAGGCTTACAAGTGTCTCCCTTTTCCCTCCAAATGTAACAATGTTTATTATGCCAATCAGATCAGAGGATATGTCGCCAAATTGTCTCTGTGTGCATTTGCAAACTGTAATCTAGCTTTTTTATATTTCTTTTGGCTTTTTTATCTTTCTTTTTGGTTCATGGGTTCATGTCAGTACAGGACACATTACCAGCGTTAGCAGCATCTTCACAAGTTTTTTGGCTTTTGTTCTGGGGTCAATTTGCAGATTTCAGACCAAACCACGTTCATCTGTGGGACACAGAACCAGTCTCTTTCCTGAGCGGCATGATGGTTGGACATTCTCATCATGTCTATACTTACAAATAATTGTTTAAACAGATGAACACAGCACCTTCAAGCATCTGGAAATTGTCCCCAAGGATGAACCAGAATGGTACAGCTCCACCATTCTCTTCCTGATATCTTGGCTGATTTCTTTTGACTTTCCGAACAAGAAACCAGTGTGTTCAAGGTGTGGCTTTAAAATACATCCACAGGTGAGCTTCTAATTAACTCAAATGGGTCAGTTTACCTATCAAAGGTTTCCAAAGCCATGATATCATCATGTGCGCTTTCCCTCATTGTTTAAAGAGATAGTAATCATTCTGTAAGAAATAATTTTTGGTCATTCTAACTGACCTAAAACAAGAGAAGTTTGGTCTGATTTAACTTCAGAGAGTGAGAAAAAAAATATGCATGTGTCTTTTTATTCAGCTTATGTAAACTTCTCTTTTCAACTGTATTTTCTAAAAATGTTATATTAAACCCTATTTCCATTTATTGTGATTCTGATCCCTGCTAGGGCCAATTGATATATGGAAATTCAAAATATTATAATTCCTGATAAAACAAAAATAACTAGATTAGGGTCATTAGAATAACAATTACAGTTCTTCACAGTAGATCTAGAGTAGTTAAAATAAAATTGCTTTAAATCACAGGTTGTCAAAGTGGGGATGAAATGTCCACATTGCTGGTACGAATTGATGTTCATTGATGGTCAGTACCAAAAGGAGCCTTTCCTTCTTTTCATATCAGAAAAAGTCAGATACAACATGACTAAAATTACAAAAATACAAAATGCAGAACAGGGAAAATGACCAAAACCCAGTTTGGTCACAGTCATTACAGCCAAATGTTGCAGTTTGCATACAAGAGCTGAGGTAGACATAAAACCACTAGTGTCAAAGTGCAGGAAAACTGTTCAATTAAAACAATGCAATTACTAACAACAAATAGTCAGATGAAGGCACAATAATTAATCCAAACACTGCTGGCTCCTGCACGGGTTTTCTTGTCTTTCCAAATAATAAAGTCTAAGAGAATAATTTCTTCTTTTACAGAATAATATAATTTATTCCACTGAAATAAACACATTCAATATCTGCCTTCTTTTTATTAAATGTGCAAAGTAGAAGAAGATACCCAGGGGGAGAGAACATACATTCATAAACATAGCAGCAGGTAATCAATAAATAGTCACTCAGTTATAAGCGGTCAATAAGAGGCACGGCCTGCTTCACAAAACTTCTCTGTTCCAGACCAAAAGTCTTTGCCAATCAATGCAGCGCACACTAAACCTATAATGCCTTTTGGGAGTCTGAAGACATTTGTGTGCACTTCAAGGAATCCAACCATATCTGGGGAGAGATTTGGTCTCTGTTGTTCAGCACGAAAAGGACCACAGAAACTCTCCAAACCATCAAAGGGATGTCTCAAAGATGACACCGATGTCCTTGGCGTGGCACGTGTCGCTCTCCCCCCTTCTGTTCGCGTGAACCTGAAAGCGGATCAGGGAGGCAGTGTCACATCACAGAATTCCAAGCACACTTTCCAAATCTGAGCTAAGATCAGTTAAGGTGTGATTTAAGATGGGATCCAGTCAGAGCACGGTGAAGGGATTTATCATCCGCTGAAGCAAGCAAAAGTGGCTTATTCAGAAATTCATAGGAGGAAAATTTTGGAGATAATCATGGGAATTATTTGTGGAGGTAATTTTGTCAACTTCTTGGCTTAAAACTATCAGGATTGAATAAAGTGACTGTGAAAGCTTTGAAATAGTAAAAGTATTGATTCTCCCTGAGTAAATTTATATATTTTTATCTAAAATGTCTCTGTAAATGAAAAGCAAAGTGGAACCAAAGTGAAATCCCTTGTTTGTGAGCACAAACATGGCCAGTAAAGCACTTCTCAACTCAATGAGTTAACCAAGCCAAGAAAGACGGTGATCAAATTTTTTTTTAACCAAGACAGATCTGGAAATCTGTGGCATACATTCATATTCAGTCCACTTTACTCTGAAAACCCCTAAACAAAATCGAGTGGAACTACTCTTTCAAGGCCTCAGAAGTTTGTTGGGGAACCCTGGTAAACAAATAGGATCAAGAAGGTCGAGAACTATACCAGAGAGGTCATGGATAAAGTTGTGAAGAAGCTTCAAGCAGAGTTAATTTATGAAACAATATTTCAAGCTTTAAGCATTTCTCTGTGCTCTGTTAAATCCCCCTTTTAACAATGGAAAGAGTATGGCACAGTTGCAAACCTATCAAGACATGACAATCCTAAATTGTCAGGCCAGGAAAGGAGCATTAATCAGAGAAGAAGCTAAAAGGTACATGGTAGCTCTGTATAAACTACAGATCCACTATTCAGGTAGGAGAATCTTTTGAATGGAAAGCTATAGGTTGTGAACTCCACAAATGTGGCCTTTATGTGAGAGTGGCAAGAAAAAAAAACATTGTTGAACATCATAAGACCTTTGCAGTTTGTCACAAGACATGTAAGGTCTGATCAGATGAGGTCACATGTGTAACAGAAAACTTACTAAACAGCACATATCAACCTGAAAACACCATTGCATTTCCACAGCATGGTGCACAACATGCTGTAGGAATGCTTTTCTTCAGCAGGAATGGAGAATCTGACTGGAGCTAAAGACATGGCAAATCTGCAAACCTTAGAGACTGCACAAGACTTGAGATTGGGGTGGAGTTTCAACTTCCAGCAGCACAATGACACTAAACATACAGCCAGAGTTGTAACAGAGTGGTTTGGACATTGAGATAGTGGACTCTTAAGCATCTGGGTGTTCACCTGAACAATAAACTAGACTGGACTCACAACACCGATGCTCTTTACAGTAAGGGTCAGAGCAGGAGCGTCCTTCCTCCCAGTAGCTGTCAGACTGTATAACCATCACTGCTCCCAACAAACTCAATAGGTATTTACATCAATGCTGGTATTTGCACTGTTATTTGCACAGTTTTACTAATTTTAAATAACATTTCTGCTGGCATTTGCACATCTCTGTTGTTTGCATTTTCACTTATTGTAAACAGCCTAATGTTTTTAATTCACAAATACACATCCACATTTGTATATTTTTTAAAAATTGTTGTACTGAGTTGGACATTCCTTTGGATCAGAGTATGCCATTTTTAACTGCAGAGTACTACTGTACAGTATGCTATTCTTAATTCTGGTTTTATACATTTTGTATTTTTATCTTTGTGTGAATCTACATGCTTCATTTGCTTGTCACTTTATTGCTGTTGCCCCAGAATTTCCCCACTGTGGGACAATAAAGGATACTTCTATTCTATTCTAGATCAAATAATATCTCTGTGTTTGATTGATCTGGATTTGGTCTAGTCAAATCCAGATTTAAATCCAACTGATAATCTGCTGCAAGATTTGAAAGTTGAAGCTTTGTATTCAATCTGACTGCGCCTGGGTTATTTTTCAAAGAAGGACGAGCAAAGAAGAATAGCTGTTATTGACTCAGTGGAGCTGGATACAAATGCATTCCACAGTTCTCAGATTTCTCTTTGTAAATAATGTTGAAAATCATATATAATGTTCCTTTCATCTCTCATTAATGTGCTATGTTGTGTTGGTTTATGAGATGACAATCCATTTAAATACACAGATGTTTGTGGTGGAACATGACAATGTGAAAATGTTCAAGGGATGTGAATACTTATGCAGGAAGCTGCCTTTAAGAATTTCAGAAAATAACAGTTTTTTTTTTTCTCTCAAAGCTTGAGATGTACTGTCTGCTCCTGGATTTGCTTTCAACATGAACAAAGAAGGCAGTAGTTGATATCAGATTATTGAATGTATTTAAACCTTGACTGACAACTATAGAAACCTGACACACAACATGTAGACCATCTTAGTATTTAATAAGTGGTCCTAGACAGTTTTGGATACTGACGTAATCTGATCTGGGGAGAGCAGCCCACAATGGAGAAAAGAAGAAACGTAAGGGTTTGAACAATGTCCCCACCAATCCGCCAGTGTGCAGGGTAAGACGATACCAAATAATGCCACAGTGTGCTGCGTCTTTGAAATCAGTATTTTACTCATTTCACTTCTCTGGCTAAGAAGATACAGCACCGCTGATAAATTTGTGCGCGGGACAGAGAGAAAATGAAATGATGCCCACTTTTTTTCCTTATTTCACAAAGACCTGTTTGAAGTTGCTATATGGTATCTGTGGTCCCAGACAGATGCACATAAAATGGAATTGAACAATGAATAGCCAGCCCTTATCTGTTCAGTGTCTGAAGGGGAAATACATCACAAATGAATTTCACAGGGAAAGAAAAAATATATATATGGAGTTTCTTTATTACAGTAATCCCCATAGAAAGTTTATCCTGGATCACGATGAAGTTAAACCCAATATTCCCAAACGGATACAGTGTGAAGAAAGCTGCTTTTCTAGACTCATCACTTAAAATGATCTCAAAATTATATTATGAGAAAAGAGATAATATGGAAAGTTTCTTCGATAATATCAGTGGATCTGAATCTACAAAGAGACAATTTCTCTCTTAAAATTAATGTTATGGTGTTGCAAGGCTGCAAGTAGACACTTTAAATTAAAATGGTAATCAAGTTTCTTTGCTTTGTCAGGGTTATGGACATCTTTTGTTGCAGCTCGTAATATTTTGGAGTCTGAAGAGATTAGTGTGTGATGGCTGGTCTCTTATTTAGTGAGAGACCTGCACTGGGACAGAGGTGGATACCTGTTTGGCCGTTTGTAGCAGTGACGCAGCATCAGCTTTGCCTGTTTGTTGGACCATCTGGTAGAAGAGCCCATCCTGGTTCTGGAGCAGGATGTATGGCTCGTCATACTCCTGGATCCTGCCAGCATCCAGAACCTGCAATCACGCATACAGCAGAATAATAGGTGTGTGGTCCAACACCTGTATACTTTACTTGAAGGAAAACTGACATTTCAGCTGTTTCACTGGCTGAGTGGAGCATGCAGACGGTGCAAACTTGAATGGGGGAAACAGTGGTTCGGAGTGCAAAAGGAACCATCCATTTCGTGTGACTCAGGCGGCTTGCAAACAGCGGCGCCTGTTTCTGCTTGATACGGCCTCTCACAATGAGAGGAACCTGTTAGCAGAGCGAAAGCCTGCTGCGCTGACTCTGACAGACAGGAGATCAGAGATTTATCCATGTATTTACCCAGGCATTTGCAGAGGCCTAGAGGTGGTCCTCAGTCAAATCCAACAATCACACCCTCAAGGCACTCGAGAAAATTACCATCATTTCTGTGTCATGGCATGCTATGTAAACCACACAAAGAATAGTGCCAGTTCAAGCAGTTTAGAAAAGACTACAATTATAGCACAAACTAATTTAAACAAGCCCGATTCCCTTACAGCACTAATGAGCAGTTTGTCAACTGTGTCGGTGAGAAAGGGAGACTTCTGCAGCTGCTGTCATTATCAATTGTTTACGAGCAGAACACTGGAACACGGAGTTTGTATCTTGAAAATTGTTTTTAATTTCGGAAAGTCAACTCACACAGGTCACGGTTTAGTTCCCCCTCAGCACACGGGGGCATTTAACACAAGCGTAGGTGTGAAACAGTTCATGACACTTGAATTTCCTGAGAAACCCTCTCAGTGGTCAAACAGCCATCAGGTCGCGCTTCATCCTCCATAGAGGATTAACAAACACTGCCACAAATGCCACTAATTGGCACCTCTGCAGGCAGTAGCAAAAGAGAGCCAAAGATCAAGTGGCACAAGTGTGGATTTAATAAAAGCGAAAGCTGTGAGGGAGGAATCAACCCAGCTGTTATAAAATACGTGAATTTAATGGGTATGTTGGGAGGTGTAGCAGCAATGATACAGAAAAGAAGTGTCTGCATGGTCTGGGCCTCAGGTGTACTGACCAATAAAACAAAAAGTGGTCATATGAAGGACATGTATTGAAGACTTTACATCCCAACATAAAGTCTAAACACAGGAGGAATTGCATTTATTAAAGAAAGAAAGGCAGTAAGGAGGTACAGTGTCTTGCAAAGGTATTCCTACTCCTTGAATATCTTTCCACACTTTAGTGCAAAATAACTACAAGCTTCAGTTATGGAATTACATGTAATAGACAGCATTGAGTGATGCATAACTGAAGTGGAAGGACTAGGATACATAGTTTTCACATTTTTTTCCCAAACAAAAAATCAGAAAAGTGTGCCATGCATTTATATTAAGCTCCCCTGAATCAATACCTACATTTAGACGACAAAATGTTTCCGTATTTGTGCAGAAATCAGTTAGATTTTTTTGTTCTATAACTTTTAAATGTGTCTGTGCTTCAACACACCTGAATCACATGACTAGGTCATTGGCAGGCCACTAAACTGCAAATTGGACTTCATTTTAATTTAATTTCAGCAATGTCTTTCTTCTTGCCACTCTTCCACAAAGGTCAGATTTGAGGAGTGTATGACTAGTAAGTGTTTAACAGACAGATTTTCCCGCTAGAGCTGTGGATCTCTGGAGTTCCTCCAGAGTTACAATGGACCTTCTGACTGCTTCTCTGGTTAATTCTCTTCTTGTCCTGCCTGTCAATGACAGTGAACTGTCACATCTTGATAGGTTACTACAGAACTACCAGGACTGTGACTCAGTGGGTAGAGTAGTCTTCTTGTAATCGAAAGGTTATGGGTTTGATTCCACTTTTCTTTTGTCACTTATGTCCCTGGGCAAGGCACTTAACCCTGCACATGTATTAGTGTATACATGTGCAGTTTGTGAGTGTGAATGTGGCTCTGGTGGAAAGCACTTTAGATTTTTTTATTTTTCTATTTTTTTTTTACGTTCTTCTGCTTCAGTTTCTTTCCAACCCTGCCCCTCACCTGTCTACTGTGTTCCTTGGGCTGGATTTATGCTGAGTTTAAATTACACACAACACTATTGACTAAATACTTGTCTTCTCAAGGAAAATGCTTGTAAATGCTTGTTCTGGATTTTATTTCAGGAACCTAGCAAAAGGGGCTAAATAAAAATGCATTTTGACTGTGAAAATTTTTGGAAACTATTAATTATTTCTTTTCCACTTCTGAATCAAACACTTTTTAATTATAAGTGTCATATAAAATCTAAATAAATGCAGAAAAGCTCAATACTTTTGCAAGGCCCTGTAACAAAATAGTCGAAAAATACAAAACTGAATTGTATTTTTTCCAGATGTTTTCTGTTATAAACATTTAGAAGGAAAATAAATGGTTTCAAAACACCAACTGAAGTGCTGCACAATGGAAATTTACTGCATCCTCACTTACCAGTATTCTGTCACAGTCAATGATAGTGTTGAGCCTGTGAGCGATGGTGAGGACTGTGCACTCTTGAAACTTGTTCCTGATAGTCTGCTGGATCAGGCTGTCAGTTCTAAAGAAGAAGGGAACACAACACCTGAGAACACAAAAAACCTCTCATCCTACAAAGCCTTGGGCAGGGATTTTACGCAGGCCAGAACAATGGCTCATCAGCTGCAAAGTATGTGCAAGACAAGACACAAAAATAATGAGGACCATCAGGCATCTTTAAGTTGGCAGAAGTGACAGATTTTTACATTATGATTACTCTGGTTTTACACTTTTCAATGTGTTAGCTTATTAGCTAACAATATTAGCTTACGGTCATCAAATCAAAGTGAAACAACCAGTTTGACATTTAGTTTAATATAAAACCTACTAAATCTATTATTTAAATGTTAGATTTTTTGCCAATGACCAACCAGCTCAACAGCAATTAGGCTATTATATAGTTTTCATAGTCTTATGTGAACCACTAAAGTTGAACCTAAATGGAGCTAATTAGCACTGGTGTCCTTGAAGTCAAAACTATTAACATTTCAGCAAGCAGCATTAAAAATATAACTTGAGTTATTTAGAAGCTACAGTTTTTACACTGTGTAGTATATCCACTTTAACAAGCTCAAAAGATTATTTGAGCCATAATGCCACATCTTATCAAATGTAAGTTTGATAACTATTAGTAAGAAACCTTCAAGTGCACTCCAAAAGCAAACTTTGTGTATACAGGAAAGCAGAAGTAGTTTGGTCTTAGAGGTAAAACATGTCAGTGAGAGATTGTGATATATAAAAGAAATATTTGTCCATTGTTGCTCCATGATTTTAGTTGAGTTTTATTTTTCTGTTCTTCGTTGAACATTCTTCTTTTGCTGCTTTTATACAGTAAGACTGCACTTTACCTGAGTGTTAGTATTGTGGTTTACCGTTTAAATTAAAAATCTGTTTGTTTTTTTCATGGCACAAAAAAGAGAGGTAGGGACAAAATCATGACAGCCACTTTCCTGTAAAGAAAATCGTGATATGGTTAAAACCAAAACTATATGTAACTTGGGCAGATTTAGATTTAAAATTATTTTTATTATTAGGAAATTTATTTTGTTGTACTAAAAATTGGATGCATGTCAAATATTTATACCGTTCTCAAGAATCAATGGAGAAATATTTATTGGCATTATAGCAATCAAATCCTTTCTATTGTCACTGACCAGCTTTTTGCAGTTTTCCAGTTGTATTTTGGAAAATAGGATTTATCTTTGGTGATTATCTCCAAGACTTATCATTAAATTTCTACTTTTATGTGATTATTCAGTTTGGTTTTTTTAATAAAATGTTTTCTGTATTAATTGGTGTAGAGAAACATTAGAATGAACTTTAATAGTTATATATACTGTTTGCATTGCTTTACAATGCTTATGACATGTTCTGTGTGTATTCTTAAGATCAATTTTTCATGTCATCTTTCTTTTTTAAAGTTTTTGTAAGAGTACAGTAAATGATTAGCCTGGTAGAAACCAGCCCCTTTTTCTACACTTTGCTTTGTACAGAGGATCTGAACGCTCAGCTATTGAGAAACGATTGCTCCCTGGAGGTGTGGACTCTGTTGAGATTTTAAATTTTACCCAATTGCTGCTAACGTTTGCCTGTGTTGTGTGTAATGTGTCTGTTCGATGCTATGAAGCTTACCCGAAATTACCTGTGCTGTAAACAACCATCTTCCACTGCAAAGAGAGAAGTGTCAGGCCGAACGAGATGGCTGCTGATGTTAATTCAATATTTGGAAGCATGGCCAACACGGACTGGCTGGCATTGTTCACTTTCTTCACTGCCATTGCCAAACTACAGGCATACTACAACTCTTAAACAGTGCCGAAAATCAACGTCATCGTTCACAACTTCTTCTGTTCGCTGATTGGCCCAGTTGAAATGCTACTGGATGAATCCAAGTCAGTGGGAGAAAGTCCAGACTAAGCTGTAAAGTGAGACTCGAATCGAGTGGAGTTGTGCAGAAAGGCAATGGCCAGGCTAGCAAATTACATATGGTATTTGATTTCTTTGACATCTTGAGGTAACTCACAGGTCACAGGCTTCCACATCCTATTCAAGATGGTTTCTTGTTGCCAGAAATTGTTTCCCTGGTCTTCAGGACCCACTGTCCTACATGCTTTAGGTGTTTCCCTGGCTCCACACACCTGGCTTAAATAAATAGTTGATTAACAGGCTGCTGCAGCACTTGATGGTAGTTGATAATGCAATAATTCAGTTAAGGTGTGCTGGAGCAGAGACATTTCTGAGGCCTTGTACACACATAGCCAGGTCTTTATAAAAACAAATATCTCCGCCACATTGTTTAAAAAAAATAATACCGCACACACAGGATCGGTTTCAGAAAAGTTTTCATCCACATGAACCCGTGCAAATACACCACTGAGCGTTGTTTTAAACATGCCAAATGCAAAGGTGCAATGTAGTGCAAAGCTAAAACCTATGTCACCCAATCAGATTGCTTCAAAACAACCACGAGTTCCTGCTAGAAATTAAACATGGTGCCAGGAGGTTCATTTGTGTGAACAGATAAATAGGTTGAACTACTTTTAAATAACGATTTGGATTTGAAAGTTAATGAAACACAAGTCAATGTTGATTGGGAATCATGTTTCCTTAAGGGGCATGTCCCAAATCGTAATCTGATTTTTATTGAACCCAAAAAACTATATCAGACTACAGGCTCTTTGTTGAACCGCTTCTAGATGGAAAACGGTAGGAGGAAAAAATCTTTTCAAAAACGTTTTCATGGGCCAGTCACCAACCAGAGATCATCAACAGTTGGTTAATTGGGGCATCTCTAAAAATATAAACTGTAATTAATGGCAAAATCTTTAATTTCTCTTTATTTAAAATGCATTTTTGATGTTGCACTGAGGCAGATATATATAAAATGATCAGTGTTCTATGGCAAACAAAACTGGATGTACTGCAAAATAGATTTAAAAAAAAAAAACATAAATTGAAACTACTGAAAGTTTGTGTTTCATTTGTTTCATTTTTATTAATCTGAAGTTAAATAGTTTGTTTACACTAAAACCCCAGACGTTCAAAAGATGTACAGTGTTATTAACTTTTTATAAAAAAGCAAAAGGTGTTGCCTGACCTTGGGTCTACATTTGCTGTGGCTTCATCAATAATAAGGATGTGGTTTTCCCTGAGGATGGCCCTGGCCAGACACACCAACTGTCTCTGGCCCACGCTGAAGTTGGAGCCTGACTCGGTCAGAACCGTTTCCAGCTTGTTGGGTAGCTCCTCCACCACTGCCTTCATCTGCACCTGCAGAGAGAGGGAGCACAACCCCAACCCTTCATTACTCCTGCATAAAGGCACCCTGTGGAGATCTCTTTAAAGAGCCATCCAAACACACCCATTAACTGGCTGGCACAATGCAAAGCCAGGTCCACTGATGACCTTGGCCAGTGCTCTCTTGTGGCCAGCCTCTAACTTTAATCCAGGCCACCAAACCCATTCAGAGGCAGGACCAGGAGCTGAAGCCCTTCACGGTGGGGGGAACCTTCATCACGGTTGCCCTGACTGCCCAAACACATCTCCTCTTGCACTTTCAATGGTTCCCCGTTACAAGCCGCACATTGAGCTGGGCCCCATGGCCCTAATGGGATTTCCCCCCATGACTTGTGGCGAGCAGGGAGGCTGAATGGCAGCATTGTACAGGGGAACAGAGGGATCCCCCCTGGGCTGCTGAGGGGGAATCATTCAGAGCCACGCTGGAGTACCTCTTGGAGTGCATTCCACAGGTCCTCATCTGTGTGCTGCTTGAAAGGGTCCAGATTCTTCCTCATGGTGCCCGTGAAGAGTACTGGGTCCTGTGGATAGATGGATATAGAAAGAGAAGGCCATAGCCAGTTAAAATAATGACAAGAGGGTAGATGTATAAAAGGGTTAAAGACAGGATTTATAGAAGACTGAGAGGCAATGTGTGAGGAGAGATGTTCACAAAGGACTTGCTCTACTCAGGAGTTCTATTCAATCCTCATGCAAACTATGCTCCAATACATTGATCTTTTTAGTTAAAAAAAACTCCAGCTTGTCCAATGCTGTGATTGTAAAATAATTGTTTAGGGTTGTTTATAGATATTATATATTCAAAAGTACAACTAGCTCATCATGAAATATTTCCTGTGTGGTAGCAGCTAAAAAACATAAAGCTTCTGTCAGCAAGGGCCTATTGCTACAGCTAAATCACCATGTGAAAGACCAGTCTCAGATGTCAAGCAACCAGTATGAGCAAAACATATACAGTTACAGTCAGATCTTTACATACACTCATCAGCATGAAAGCCATATTAATTCTGGACTATTAGGAACTTTTACTGAACATACAAATAATAAAATTATAAATGTAGTAATTTGAATTTATTGTGCTTTTCTTTAACCCACACAGGGTTAAAATTATACATACACCTTACATACACAACCATTAATATTTAAATAAAAGCTATATATCATGATTCACCTTGACCACACACTTTTTGTAGCATTATTATATCTAGATATTTCTTGACAGAATTGGTAGAGTTAATCAGAAATGCTTTGAGGCATAGCCCACAAATTTTCAACTATATTCATCTAAGATATTGATTTGATGTGAAGCTGAAGAAAATAGAGCTGACCTTCTTTGTGCAATGCACAATTACCACTAGCAACAAAACAGACCCTCAACATGATGCTGCCATCATCATGCTTGACAGTTTTTCAGTAGGACTTGAAGTAGTGTGTTTTGGTACAGGGGCTTCTTTCTTGCTCCACATTACGATGTCACCTCTACGTCTATAGTGATGTAAGGGTCACTTCCATCTGGACAGTGACCCTGGTTTTCCAACATCTTTTAGTTTATGGCCTTTGACTTGGTGGTTTTTGGATTTTTCTTGAACATCCAAACCAATTATCATTTCTTTTTTGAGAATGAACATTAGTTTTTCTCCGACACAGGAAAAGGGGTGACATTTTCAAATAAAATTGTTTCCAGATTATCCCGGCTTGTGTAAAAATACAATTCCCCATCAAAGATCTTCACTAATTTTCTTGGACTTATCTATTGGTTGGGCTATTGACCAGTTTATTCATTCTATGCTGCTTAAGAGAAACTATTAGCTGCAGTGAATCATGATCATCAATGAAAAGCAAGTAGATCTCAGTCTCGTTGAATAAAAGAAAATCCAGAACATTCAGCATTGTTTAATTAAAGATTTTGCTGAATGTACATATATATAGTTTTGATCCTTTGCGAATTAGAGAAAAAACACAAATTCAACCAAATGCATCTCACACTTCTTTTTAAAAATCTTTGAAGATGTATATTTATTCCACCCTGCAAAAAGAACAGTTCAAATAAATCATTATAAAAGTCAAAATTAATTTGACATTCATGATTATGATGAAAATCTATCAGTGATTCTCAAAATGTGGGCCAAGTCCCTTAGGGGGAAGCAAAGTACTTTCTGCTATTTCTTTGTTATTTTTTACGTTTTGATTGAGCAACTAACGCATAGTCTTCTGATTTGTCTGTACTTTCATGGTCATGGTCACAACAAGACGAGTCTGTCCATTCCCCCAACTTTAGTCTGATGATCTATGTGGAGCAGCATGAGCCTTCATTTCCTCCATAGCATCAGTTTGAAATGATTTCTGACATGCAAAGGTATCGCTTTAAATCAGCACACTATCTGAATGAGCAAAAATAACATATGTTCTCATGCTCTGCAGGTCACTATGTTTGATGCCATATAAATGTTGTGAACCCTTTGAGAGATGAGGACAAAAACTGATGAGAGAAGTACAGACATGAGGATGAAGATGGCTATCTTGCTGTGAAGGATACAATGAAGGGGGATAAATAATTATAGAGATCTGACAGATAAAAGCATAAAGAAAAAGAATAAAATCTTAAATAAGAGAGTATGTTGAAAACATCAGGCAACATGCAAGTTTGCGGTGTAGGTGAAACGCTGATCCCAAAACAGGAAATTTACCTTAAAAGACCGCTTTAGTGAAGACTGAAGCATTAATAAAATGTGAATATATATATATATATATATATATATATATATATATATATATATATATATATATATATATATATATATATATATACACACACACACCCACACACACACACACACACACACGCACACACACACACACACACACACACACACACACACACACACAATACAAATCGTTTCACATTTATTTTTGAAAAAGTAAAGACCGAACAGGCTACTTAATGTTAAAGGCAGTAAACTGCTGTTCCCTAATATCTTTTTATTTTTGAAAGAACACTGTGAGAGGGAAAACAAACACAATAAAACTAGTTCATAGTTTTTGACTAAACCAAAAGAAAGAAAATCACAAAAGAAATAAATAAAATCCAAATGAATGTTGTAAATGTCAGGTTTTGTTTTTTTCTTAGGTAAAATTAAACTTAACCAATATTTTTTTCAGTCTTCTTGAAGTGGGGATTATGTTCACCTTCTTAAGGCTGCCTGGACCAAAAGGTTTGATAATAACAGCTATAAACTGGTGTAAAAGTCTTCCTGGAATTATATATGGTAAGCTATCTATATGTAAAAAGGCTGAGCTCATGTTTGTCTTTAGTCGAATTCATATGGTTCCCTATTCTAGTGTAAAATCTATAAATAATGTTCAACATGCCTTTGTAGTTGAAATAAATCTGATAAAAATTCTTCTCAGATTAGACATGTCTTACTGAAAACTGATCTCTTACAGCAGCTGAAGGTAGAGTTTTCAGATCTTATTTTTTGCTGCATTGTTTTATCATGCAATAATCACTGGAAGGATTACTCTGGATTTAGGACTCCTAAGAGGTTCTAATTATCATGCCCATAAAAATGATAATAATGATATATGAAAGAGAGGTAATACAGATAGAGGTGATACCTGATAGCAAACATCTTTATCAAGATGTTATGTTTTCATCTTATCTTAATCACAGTCTGTTAACTTTTAACACAGATATCAATCTGACCTCAGTTCTCGACACAATACATTTATTCTGAAACTGCGAGATTAGACCAGTAAAAAAATAAAGCAAATAATCAGTCTAAAAGATTAAATGTCAGCATTAAGGTTAAAGAGTGCCTTGTAAAAGTTTTTTACCCTATAAACTTTTTAACATGTTTTTCACATAGCAGATGGAATTAAAAAAAACAAAAAACACAATGTTCTTTATATAGGCCAAAATGTTTAATTTTTGTCTCATCTGAGCAGAGCACCTTGTTTTACATGTTTTGCTGAGTCCTTGATATGACTTGTGGCAAACTGAAGAGAGGAATTATGTTGGCTTTCTTTCAACAGTTCAATGATCTTCACAGACTTTCATTAAGACACCTATGTATTTATAGTTTCTGTCCTATAAGTACTTGACAGTAATGATTGACCATTTGTTGCCCAGGAAAAAATCACACTCAACTGAATTGAAAAAAGGAAAGGACAAAACAAAGGATACATTTCCTCTGAGTCTAAAGTGTGTTAAAGTGCACTGTGCAAGCATGGTGATGGCAACACTGTAATACCGCATGATATAATTGCTTCTTCATCAGTTCACAATTGTGAGATTTTGGGTCAATTGGGTCAACTTATTAAAGCGACTGGAGAGCTGGGTCGGACTCTCTGGTACAGTACTTAATTGGTTCGAATCCTACCTAAAGAACAGGGACTTCTTTGTGTCAAAAGGCAACTTCTCATCAGAGAGGACAAAAGTCACATGTGGAGTACCCCAAGGTTCAATCCTGGGACCCCTTCTATTTAATATCTACATGGTCCCACTAGCTCAGATTATAACAAGTAATAAGATTAGCTACCATAACTACGCAGATGATACACAGCTCCACATTACGATGTCACCAGGTGACTCTGAACCCATCCAAAGCACTGAACAAATGCTTAGAACAAATCAATGCGTGGATGTGCCCTAACTTTCTCCAGCTGAACAGAAACAAAACTGAAGTTATTATCTTTGGACCTAAAGACGAACGATTTAGAGTCAGCATGCAGCTTCAGTTATTACAACTAGAAACTAGTGATCAGGCCTGAAATCTGGGTGTAGTGATGGACTTGAACCTGAACCTTTAGAGACACATAAAGACAATTACAAAGTCGGCCATCTATCACCTGAAGAACATTTCCAGGATTAAAGGACTAAAGTTTCAACAAGATCTAGAGAAACTCATCCATGTGTTTATCTTTAGTTGCACTGAGTATTGTAGCAATGTCTTCACAGGTCTGCCTAAAAATCTAGAACGCTGCTGCTTGTGTTCTCATTAAGACCAGGAAAGTAGAGCACATCACCCCGGTTTTAAATTCCTTACACTGGTATCCTGTAGCTTAAGGAATAGGCTTTAAAATGCTTCTGTTAGTTTATAAATCACTGAACGGCTTAGCACCAAATTACATTAAAGACCTGTTGTCATTGTATTAACCTTCCAGACCACTCGGGTTTTCTGCTTCTGATCTACTCTACATCCCCAGAACCAGAACCAAACATGGAGAAGCAGCATTCAGCTTCTATGCATCACAAATCTGGAACAAACTTCCAGAAAACTGCAAAACAGCTGAAACACTGAATTCCTTAAAATCAAAGCTAAAAACCCACCTGTTTAGAGTTGCTTTTGACCCATAATAACTGGAACATTGACCAACATATTTGATGTGTACTGATGTTTGTAATGATAGCACTTGATAGAATGTAATGTATGTTACTGGTTTCACAACTGGTAACTGATGTGTTTATAATTTGTTTATGTTTTCATGATGTAAAGCACTTTGAACTGCCTTGTTGCTGAAATGTGCAATACAAATAAACTTGACTTGACTGGGACACCAGGACAAAGGTAGATTAAGTGCATCACATACAGAGACTAGTCCTAAACGCTGCTATCCCAGGTTTGATTCATGGACACAGGCCACTTACTGCATGTCCTATTCTTCTTTCTCTGCCCTTCTTTCTGTCCAGCTACTAATGGATAAAGGCCACTTGTGCTAAAAACCTTTTTTTTAAAAAATAAAATTAAAAAAAAGAGTGTAGGTCATCCAATTGAAAAGCTTTACAAATCATATTGAAATGGTGCGATTTGCTAGTAACAATGCATCTGATCCTATCCATGTTCTCAATCATGAATGCAGACTGCCAGTCAAAGATACAGGGTTCCTCAGTTTATTAAGGTTTAAGTGAAAAACGCTTTCGTACATCAATTAATCTTGAGACTAGACATCAAACATTAACCAGCCTGGAATCCCATTCTCTTCTAATCTTATAATGTGTACTTCTGCTTCTATTTGTGTACATTTGGTTCGAGGGAAGACAAATTTCAGACATGCTCTGACAGTGAAGTATAAATATATTATATTGTATTGCATTGTGTCATAAAGGCCAGATTTGTGTATAGCATGACTAAATCCATTTTAATTAGGATGGCTAAATAAAAATGCACACCACACATTCCAGGTTTTTTGATCTTTAAAAGATTTGAAACCTTTGTATAAATTGTTTTACACGTCACAATTATGCTCAACTTTATGATGTTGAATCACAAAAAATTCTAATGAAATACGTTGAAGATTATGGTTGTAGTGTGACCAAATGTCAAACAGTTTACGTGGTATTAATAATTTTGCAAGGCACAATAAAACAGTCCAAACCCTAACAAAGCAGCAAAGAACGTTTAGCATTAAAAATGAAAATCGCATCTCAACAAGTCGTATCCTGTGGGGTCAGAAGGGTCAAGACTAACAGCTCAATTTCCATACAGAATAATAAAGCTTTCAAAACCTAATCCCTGTTACCTGCGCCTTCCCAAAACGTTCCACCTCTTCACCTCCAATGAGCTTTTCCCTCTGTCACCAAAATACCACCTTGTCATAAAGCCAGCTGAAGTCCTAAAGCAAACTAGTTCTGTGACACACTTTAATTGAGGATTCAGTGTTAGGTTGGAAAACTGCTTTCAAGCACAGCTTTCCATGCGCCAATTATGTGCTCCAGCAGTTCCAAGCCCTCTGTTTGCCACAGAATTCATGTTACACTAAGACATTCCTGAGGGTTCAATAGAGACTGAAATTGATCCTTTTTAATGCTATATGCTGTTACAAATCTATCAAAACCAAATCTCATCATTGGGACTATGTAGTAAATGTTCAACTTTAAATTTTCTAAGAAAAAAGTAAGCCAACCCACAATAAAGAAAGTTTACTCCAAGTGAAAAGTTGTCTGGATATTGTTGCATCTGTGATATTTATTAAAATAATTTAAATATAAAGTTTTTTAGGTTAATTTATATGAATGCAAAAGATAAAAAGTTTTAAAAACTTCTCTAAGTGCTGCCTACATAATGAAAATGTCACACTGTATGTGACAGATGAATGTGCAGTTTAAGTTTTGGCTCATAACCTGGCACTTTTTAAGTCTTCCCTTTAGGAGAGGGAAACTAAGTAAACAAAATCCCATCAAACATACATCATATCCATCTCTAACTAGTTTAGACGAGGAAGTAAAACTTCATCTGAAGAGGCAGCAATGCCAGAAACCTATCATATCCACAGAGGAGCATTAATGAAATTGTTTTTGGGCATCTTGGCTGCAGCCGAGAAATGTTTGAGACTTGGGCTAAGTGACGGTGTTCGCTGTGGCTCTGACTGTGAGGACGGGGAGCTTCTTTTAAGCAGCTTTCCCATGTTTGGGGGGTAGAGGGCTAATCCTCTGTCAGGGATGGGGAACTGCTCTCTTCACAGTACAGGCCGTGGGAGTCTTCTCCCCTCCCTCCACTCTGCTAACACCCACCCGCAGGCTGGCATTTTCTTAATGCCGTATCAGTTTCAACAAGCGGAAATAAAGTTAAACTGTCTCAAGGCATCCGTTTGTCTCACTTTCAAAAATCCCCAGAGAGACGACTGTAATTCTCTTCACTTGCTTTAGCTTTTTAAAAGCCAGGCGTACAAAAAGAGGAGGAACCAAAGCAAGAAGCTGTTACCATCATTTCTCGATCATGAGGAATCAGTCAGAGACTTTCATTTAAGCTGTCAAAGCCAAAAGTTAGGTAGTGGTAGAAGAGAACCAAGTTAAACAGAGTACGGTACTTGGTTTATTTGATCAATTTTCTCTCTTTAACTATTGAACACAATATGCAGTTTTAACTTCCAACTACAAAGACATAGCTCCAAGGAATAAGACAGTTTTCAATGCTGTACCTGTGGAATAATTGACATTTTCTGGCGCAGCGTGTGCAAACCGATCTCTGAAGTCAGAATGCCGTCAATTGTTATTCTTCCCTCAGGTTCTGCCAGTCGGAACATAGCAGAGATGAGGGAGCTTTTACCAGCACCGGTGCGTCCAACAATCCCAACCTGAAGAGGAGAGAAAGAAAATTTCAGAGCACATCCATAAAACTCTACAAATTCACAAGAAAACTTTTTACTTACACTATAATACACATTTGAAAGACATTATTCTGAAGGAGAATTTCATGTGGCATATAAAATTAATTTGCTTTTATGAGATTGGGATTTTTTTTTTTTCCTTTTTTATTGTGTTTTGCATATACAAAGAAAAAAAGCCCATTTACATCAACCAGGCATTACATAGTGAGTACAGAAAGGTCAAGTAAATATCACTGTGAGGATGTCCCTGATGACCCATATCCACCTCTGAAAGTGCCTACAAAGGGCACATGAGCATCAGAACTTGACTACAAAGCGCTGGAGAAAGTGGCTTGGTCTAATGAATCACTTCTTCTTTTACATCATGTCGATGGCCAGGAGCATGTCCATCATATGCCTGGGAAACACATGGCAACAGAATGTACTATGGTAAGAAGGTAAGGCAATTGGGGCAGTGGTATGCTTTGGCCTATGTTCCACTGGGAAAGTTCAGCTCCTGACCTCCATGTAATTTGACAACAAGTCAAATCCTATTCCATGCAGGCCACACCTCACCACTTGCAGGACTTTAAAAAAAATCTGCTGCTACCATCTTGGTATTAAATACCACAGCACACCTTCAGTGGACCAGTGGACTCCGTACCTCTATGGGAAAGTGCTGTTTTGGAGAGAATTTTTTTTTTTTTGAAATATTGAATATTTTCACTTTGTAATATGTGTGTTGCTTTCAACATTTTATCATTCTAAATAGTACTAAATACTGGGACCAGTGGTGTAGAATTGACAGTGTTCTGCAGTGTCATGGCTGGGTTAGTTACTTTTTTTTTACCTGACAACTAACAAATTGGAAATTAATCTTCAATGCTCTATGAATGCCCCCAAACAGACAGATAATTATTAGCCAAATTAATCAGAAAGTAGGTCAGTTCAAGAATCCACTGTACTGTGGTGACTAGAGTGTTTCCACAATGGTGCATAAGATCAAGTAACGGTATCATCGGGTCATTGCTGTAGTTGATGATCAGAGTGTGTATGCTACAATGTTAAGTTCACTGGACGGTGATGGGGCAGCATTATATTCTTATGTCATCATGCTTTCCAGTGCCACTGAAATAAAAGGAAGACATGCAATAGGATATTACAGTTTTCATAAATAGTTAACCTGTTTCTTCCATCTTGATATGATGATCTCAGCAGCTGGCAACCAGTAATCAGTGAATGCTAAAATCTATATTATGAATTACATTTGGCTGTACCCTAGAATACAACAAACTCAAGAGTAGAAGCCTGGATCAATCTGATCTTGGGGAAAAGCAATGTGTCCTTACAAAGTCATTTCTCTCGACAAGAAAAGTTTTCTTTAGAACTGTTTTCAGTTTAAGGCTACAGTAAAATATCTATTATTAAAGCTGCGAGGTGCAGGGAAAAAAAGGTGTCAGGGGAAATGAGATGAACATCGCCTTTTACCCCCCATGGCACGCTGCAGAGGTCCCTCCCATGGGCTGTAAGAGCCAGGGCCTTTCCACTTATCAGCCCATCCATTGTGAAATCAGCTGCCCTGGCCAACCATAACCATGCAAAATACACCCCCTGCATTAAACACAATTTCAATCAACCTTAACCATCTCCCCTCTGCCTTCCTCTGCCCCTCTCCCTCGGCCTCTCCTCTCCTCTCTCTTATACTGAATAAACAGTTGTCACCGTCAGGTAGCTCAAAATGCAAATTGGAAACAAATGGATCCACTTGAACAGTCTTAATTACATGATATGTATTCCATGAATCACAAATGGTATAGTCCTGAAGATTCAGCAGCACAATATGATGTCCCTTTAATAATTCATTCAGAAATAATGCCACATAAAAAAGAAACCATGGCACGCCTCCCAAACTGGCTGCATATCAAGTCACGCACAGGTGGATGTAAAGACAAAAACCTTTTCTCTGGATTTGAAGACAAAACTCAGGTTCTTTAGGACCAAAGGGGTGTTGTCACTGTAAGAAAAGCTAACGCTGTCAAAGGTGATAGAACCATTCTGGGGCCAGTCTCTAGGAGGCTGTTTGTCCGTCTCCCAAGGTGCTTCGCTCTCCAGCTCTGCATACTCAACCACTCTCTCCACAGATGTCATCTAGAAAGAATAAAATTTAAAAAAAAAGCTTTAAGTGAATTTTGTCAAAGAACTTTGTTCCTAACTACTCTGGCAATATAAAAGAGTTCTCCAGTTTCTGAAAGCATTAGCTTATTTATTTATTGCCTTTACTGTCTAACTGGTTGCTTAGCTCTAAAAGATAATTGGATTTAGCTGACTTATTTATTCTGGACTTTACTTCAAAAGCTTTTGGAGTCAAAGAAACATTTAAGTTCTAATAAAACTGAAATACACAAAGATACATTTTTTACTCTTATTCTTTAATAAGAGTCATGAGTCAATAACACAGTGTTTTACAATACTCCTAATACAACTCAATAGGTTTTATAACTAGATACTGTCACCTTAAAACTCCAAAACAGATTTGAAATTAAAAAATCAAGGTTAAGTTTGAATCGAAGACGTCAGCAGGCTATTATTTACACTAAGCTCTCAAAGTCAAAAAATGGATCCATGTTTTAACTGACTGTCAGGTACTTTGTAAGGAAGTAGGTTTAGGTTAAGGGTGCAGTGTGTGGGTTTGATACTTTAGTAAAAAGTTTTTTTCAAAGAACTACAATTATTCTAATATCTTAAAGAATAGGGAGCTATGAATAAATATCGGAAATTTTATTTTGCAGATATATAAATACTGCTTCGCAAAAGCACTCATACCCTGTGAACCTTTTTACATTTTGTCATGTTCCAACTACAGACTTCAGTATAGTTCATTGGAATTTTCTGAGATAGAAAGTGCATTCGCCCATTTTATTTGCAATATACCTCATACTCAGGCAAAAGGAGAGGGGGGGTCTGTGTACATGTCATTTTCCAAGATTCCTAATTGTATATAGATCTGAACTTTGACTGGGCCAGGGGTTGCTGTCCTGTTAAAGGGTGAGCCCAGTCTCAAGCCCTCTGCATCCTCCAGTAGTTTTTTTGTCCAGGATTGCCCTGTGTCCTTTAGCTTCATCTAGCTTCCCATCGACTCTGACCAGTTTCTCTGTCCCTCCTGAAGAAAACCATCCTTTTAAAAGTGCCTTTATTTTTTTGAAACTCTCCATGTATGCCAGAGTTTTATACAGTAGAGCACAGCTAATAGTTGTCTTTTCAACAGATTCTCTCACCTGAGTTGTGGATATCTGCAACTCCTCCAGAGTTACTATGAGCATCTTAACTGCCTTATGCAGACACATGCCATACTTTTCAGATTTGTATTTGTTAAAAAAAAATTTAAACCATGCATAATTTTTCCACCACCTCAGACCTATGCAGTACTTCATTCTTCACAAGTTCAATAAAACATTTTAGTGGTTGTGTGTTTGTAACAGAACAAAATGTGAAAAAGTTAAAGAGGTATATGATTACTGTAAAACAGGAAGAGAGAACTTGAGTAACATCTATATTAAGGCTGCACAATTAATTGCAAATATATCATCATTGCAATATCGGTTTATGCAATATTCATATTACAAAGGACTATTTGAAATGCAATAATTGTTGCTTAATAAATACCAAGTGTTACAAACTTGCATTTTACATGATAATGTGTTATTTAGTCTGTTGGACAGAGTAACACAACAGCAGATGATCACACTGGACACAAATGACATTTTCCTACATGCTAAAGGTTACAAAGTGTGGAAGCACAGAAGAGAGAGTAAGGAAAGAAGAAAATAGGCACATATCACAACTGTTATTGTCATCACAATATTTACCAATATTATCAGCATCACAAGCTTTTCTAATATTGTGCAACCCTAATCTATATGCCCGTGGTTCAAATTATAAAGATGAAAAACCACAATTGCTGGGGATTCTGCCAAGTATTCATTCTGTATATAACAAGTAAACATTTGCCATTCCACACACAGCAGGATGGCAAGTTGGAAAGCCAACTATCGTTTGTTTGTTGTATGTTTGTTAGACATATATATATATATATATATATATATATATATATATATATATATATATATATATATATATATATATATATATATATATATATATATATATATGTAAAGTGTTAATAAGAAGGCTAAAATAAGGATAAAGGGGCTAAACTACCTCAAATTGAGTACCTAAAATTCTGAACTAAAAGTCGTACTTTTTTCCATAGTTTGACTGGTCTTGTGTCTTATGTTCAGGAGCGACTTAGGCATGGGTTTTTTTTCCTCTTCATGATGCATTTTTTGACTGATGCATTGAATATTAATTCATACTGACGGACATTAACCAAGGATTAAACATTACTGTCTGCATTTGTGAGGATTTGTGGGTTGATTTGTGGGTTGAAAGCTAGAGGGCCAGAACTGAAGGAATGAGTCCACAATTGGGTGCTTAAATAACGTGCTTCCAGTGTTCTCACGATCTGTGCTACCTCGTCAGATTTTCCTCCCATAGCATGTCTAGACAGCTATGTCCATCTGTCGGGGGCTTCCTTCCGAAACTGCTAGAACACCTGTTGAGGCTTGTGAACGGTGCAGTTACGTCTCTATGTCCTGGTAGTTGCCAAAGAGATTAATGTAAATGACTTTGCAGGTAGGCCTTCTTGGTATTACCGCTTCATGCAATGTAACTGCCTCTATATCACCCCAGATTCAATATAAACTTCTCCGCCACGCTGCGCACTTCGCTGGCGGAGCGGAGACAGTCCTGACCACCCTGATTTAGAGGATGGACATCGGTGCGTCAGAAACTGCCAGCAGACTTCCAAGCCAAAGTCGACAGTTTCCATGAGTTTGTTGAAAAGCAACTGAACACAATGTGTAACCAGGTCATATTACTTTTGTAAATTGCCTACATATTGGTTTTGCACAGAATACAATTAAGTAATGTTGTCATTCATTGTTGTAATATTTATGATAGAATTTAATAGATAATATTTAAACACATTTTGCAGCAGTAATATCTATGTACCGCATGTATTGCATCTCTAAATTATGATCTTAATGTCAGATTTTTTGTTTTATGTCCATAAAATCAGGGGTTAGCCGGGCTTAGCTGATGAAATTTAGACAGTGTTTGTGTAAACCTGAATATATTCAAAAAACACTGAAATGCGAGCAAGGTACACAACATTATGTTAGGACCGAAAGTGTAAATGTTCTCACCAGGTTCTCGATCTCTGCACTCTGTCTGACTCCCCACTGAAACATGCCTGTGAGAGTAACAGCATAGGACAGAGCCAGGCCCACAGCACCTGGTTCCAGTCCTTTAGCACAAGTAAAAAGGAAACATGCATATGTGTGAATTCATGGTTATATTCTTAATAACAATAGCTTAGATATTAAAAATCCTCTTCATGTAAGTGTTTGTGACCAAAACAGTACCATCCCTGAAGTACAGGCAGCCAAAAGCTGTAATCGTGACAAAAATGCAACAAATTCCATCAAGACGCACAGCAAACCAGCGTGAAGTAGTCAGGAAGAGAAACCAGGCCTCTGTAAGTAAGAATAACAAGGACACAATTAAAATGTTTTATTTCTAAGTCCTAAAAATTCCCAATGCCATAGAAAAAAAAATAAAACTATTTTAGTCTAAAATGCAGTTCTGATTGACATTTGGACCCAATCCTTCTGGACACTGTTCATAATTGCAAAGGGTTATCCCAAATTCTAGTTCAGCCAATTTACTTAAAAGGATAAATAGTCATCACAACTATTGGTCACTGGTTTACGATTCTTTTTGCTTTTTAAATCACAATGTGACATCTATCCTGTCCAGTTGGACAGAGAAATACAGAAATCTGGATATTAAACAAAAACATGAAATATAAAAATGTTCAAAAAGCTGGTTTTATTGGTATGCACACTGCTAAGCTAATAATATGTTCAAGCCCCTTTTTAATTTTAGCCTTTGGCAACAATTAAAAGACCACCATTCCTACAGTGCAACTTGATGGTGGCAGCATCATGCTCTGGGGTTACCTTTCTTAAACTGGAACTGGCGATTTTTCCAGAGTGGCAAAAGCTTTCATTTTTTTACAGCATCACCATGACACCAAATATACACCCAAATCAACAAAATCTGTCTTCACCAGACAAATAATAAAGTTTTAAGGCCAGAGCTAAATTTCACAGAATATGTGTGGGGTGTCCTAAATAGAGATGTCCTCAAAAGCTGATGGATTTGGAGAACTTTTGTAAGGCAGAGTGGGGAAACAAAGAAAAGGTTTGGGTCAACAAAGGCTCAGTTGAAGGGTGTTAACACTTATTAAACCAGGTTATTACACCTTTTGTGGGTTTTTTTTTTCCTATTTCGCTATTTAACAGTTTTGTTTAACTGTTGAATTGTACAGGTCATAGTTTTCCCTAAAAATGGGGGGAAAAAACATTTATAAGGGTCTCATTTTAATAGGGGTGTTCATACTTTTTAGATCCATTGTAAGTATTTGCAACTGCGTATTGTTCATATGTAATTCATTGATACAGTGACAACGATCATGCATCTAACAGCTTCTGGCAGTTCACAAATATTTTTGTATACAGATTAGTCATGACCTAAAAAAACCAAAGGATAAATCAAAATTATTTGTCCTTCTCCATTTTAAACGAAAAAGTGTTTTATACATCTAACCTGAGTGAAGATCTTGATAATTGTCAAACATTTGCTGAAACTGATGTTGAACCCTGAAGGCACGAATGGTGCTCAGACCTTGCAGGGAGGAAGACAGGTGGGAGAAGACAGGACTCCGAGCTTTAAGAAATGTAAGAGCAAATAAATGTTAGCAAATGAACAAATAGGGAAGAGTTATGTTCAACTAGTAAAACACAACATTCTTTATCTATAAGAATGGTAATTTTGAAGCAGCTATATATTGCCTGTATTGTAATAATCTCTTAGGTATAGTATTTGTAAATATTTTCAAGTGTGTGTATTAGTAGATGTGAGGTATTAAATGGTTACCTAATAAATATTTAAAATATAATATTAATATTTTACCAATATTAAAATATATGTATAAATATAAAATTTTTGTCCATTGTTTTAAAATATTTTTAATACTCTTTTCTCGAATTTCCCCACTGTGGGACAATGAAGGATATTTCTATTCTGTTCTAATATGTGTATGTACTCCATCAGAAAAACACTTAGGCATCTTGTTCTACTTTAACTTGTTTTAGCCAAAGGTTGTATTTCATTGGTCTTTTGTCTCCATTTTTCTAGTCTTACAAAGTCATTGAGAAAATCTAAATATTTCCTTTCAGCCTTAAGTTTTAAACTTAGAATAATAGACAAACTATGGCCTAGTCATGCCCACTTGGCATTTTTGCCTTTGTATGTGATGTCATGAACCCTAATCTCTTGAGGAAACTGCTTGTGGTCGAAGCCATAGACTACTGCCACCTTTAGCCTTTATGCTAATAACTATGGCTTTCTGTAGTAGTCTATTAGCATTCCTGGGGTCAACTTTTGTCTATCACCACAAATGGAAGAACCCATCCCCACACAGCAAAACTTATTTAAAAATTACTTGTAGACTCTAGCCGCTTGACATCCCTGGAGGTCTGCAAGAAATAGTGCCGCAGGAACAGGAAGATGGCGAGAAGAGGGACAACGGGAATAAGAATCCCAGGGATAATGATGCCGGCTACCACAATAACTCCAATGACTTGCAGAAACACCTGAAAAAGAGAAGAGGAGTATTCACAGAACACAGTGCTCTGCTGAATGGTGTGACTTTGGAGCACTGAGGCTTGCTTCTCAAAACAGAATAAGAGAATGCATCTTTATGCTTCATGTGAGACCACTGGTTAAGTAACAGCAGGTTGTGGGATTGGGTTGATGTGACTCAGTGTGAAAGGAAAACGATCGCTGCGCTAATTCTCACTTAGTAGCAGGTGAGAATTTACCACTTGGCCACAGCAGCCTCATATCCCTGGCTCTCTTGGGGTTCCCCTTCAACACTTCTAGCCTGTAAGCCTCGCTGGCAGAATAGCTAGCCAATGGGCATAGCCACAGTGACTGGCAGAGAGCTCTGGGAACCGCGCTGTGGGTGTCTGATACATCACAGTCTAACTGCACAACCCTCAACAACACAGTGACTCATCACCTTTGTTAATGGCTTTGTGACACATCTAAACCAGGAGACCAGTGATGCCTGAACAGGATTGGTGGCAATGAGTCTGATAGCAACCAAAGAGACCACTCTTTGTTTTCTTCTCTGATGGTTTGTTTTCTACCATCAGAGCAGAAAACAAAACAGGCATCTGATGAAGAACTGGCATCAGCAGCAAGAAACTTTGTATAAACTCATCTGACTGTGATCACCTCCTAAGCAAGTATTTATTCACTGTACTTTTTAAATTAATAAGCAGGTGATGTAAACATAAAAACACAAGAAATCACAGCATTTAATGATACATGCCCTGCTAAGTACACTTCTTTTTTTATTGCCTTGTTCAGTAACTGTGAACTGTAGGACTCTTAATAGAGATGTGGACGTGAATTAGCCCCACATCCAGAATCCACCTACGCCCTAATTTCACAATTTCAAAGAGGAAAACTGAGATCAACAGCCAAATATAATATTTACTTATTTATATATATATATATATATATATATATATATATATATATATATATATATATATATATACGTATATATACGTATCACACTTCAAAAAAGATAATGTTTCCTATCCTATTGTACGATTGTTTTTTCTTTTCTTTTTTTTATTTAAAAAAATGTAAAAGAACTTGCCTGCTTCAGAGATGAAATACACATAGTTTAGCTTTATGGCATGACATTTTGAAAAGTTCCCCCCATTTCTCTTTTATGAAAACTATGTGTTGAACTAAATGCTGGCTTTAAAGGCAATGCAGATCGGCAACAATCAGCATGCGTCAAAAAATATTTCACTGTTGTTTTCTGCTGGTCCATAGGCATGAAAATTCTCCCCTTTTGTGTTTTAGCAAATAGAATAAAGCTTTTCATTAATCTTAAACTATATTTTTAAGAATCTTAGTTCAGAGCATAATCATTTAGTTTGGTATTGGAAGTATATTAGATTTTAAAGTAGTCGATCAAAATGTGATATCTGTGAAATGAGCAGATGCTAACTTTAGCCTCAGTAGCAACAAATACCAATTGTTTTATTCACACATTGCTTACACATCATTTGCAGAGGTGGGTAGAGCACCGAAAAATTGTACTCAACTAAAAGTAGCATTACTTTATTATATTTTCACTTGAGTAGAAGTAAAAACTTGTTTTCTGAAAATTGACTGCACTGAGTAGCTTTTTGATCAAAACATCTGATTTAATTTGTGAAAATTATTTAATCAGACAGTTATGTTTATGTTTATGTTTCCTGTTGTTCAAAGAACAAAATAAAATATGAGTAAATACAGGACACATGATAATATAAGAAATCAATTCAGAAGAAAAACATCTCTACGTCACACTTACAACATAAAATTTTACTCTAATATTTAGAGAAGGTAATGTATAAATGTTAGAACAGTGCAGAGTACTTCCAGTGAAAATATATACTGTTTATTATATGTCTCACTTTACCATAAACTATGAATGTGTGCCTGGTTTTGGTTAAAATGGGCTGGTTCTTAAGTCAGTGAAGTTACTCAAGGGGGGTAGAGCACCCAGAAATTGTACTCAAGTAAAAGTAGCGAGAAGTCATAATAATATTACTCAAGTACAAGTAAAAGCATAGAGCAGTAAAAGTATGCCCAGAAGCACAATTTTTGAGAGAGTTACTCAAGTAAATGTAATGAGTTACTACCCACAACCATCATTTGTATCTTCTCTGTTGCTCAATCACAGCTCCTTTTTTAGTGCCAAGTACCTAAAAGGCTATCACAATTTAAAATAGGTGGAGGCTTTTCTACTGCTTTTGTAACCGAGTTTTGTTGGCAAGCCAAAAGAGAAGTCTTTTTCAGTCGATTCTGTCCATTCAATGAAGGCAACTCAAGAAGTACTTTCATTTTTTTTGCTTCAAAATAAGAGTTCTAAACATGGATAGAACAGGATGTAAAGCTTAAAGAACTTAACTTCATATTGGGGGCTCAAAATAATAGCTTAGACCTACTTCACCAGATGTAGTTATGTACTCACAGCAGCTGACGTGAGACATATTTTACTATGGTGAGAAATATTGTGTTGTTTTAATGTTAGGAGAACCCTAGGGCCTCAGTACATCTCTAGTATCTTTGTTTTTAATCATAAAACCATATTTTAGGTTTTTTTTATATATATTTTGTAAACATATTTAAATTTTTTGCACCATGAATAGACTTAAATTACATTTTTTGAGCGTGTAAACATTTTTACATACTTTTATTAAATAAATGCTTGGTCAAAGACTTATAATAACACACAACATGAAAACCTTACACCTTAAAATTAGAAACTTTGTGGAGATGAATCCCAAAAACGTGAAGATTAGGATCAAACTCTTACCTTCAGTGGTCTCCAACTACCCCCGAGAGATGAAAATTTAATTTACCACCTTAATTGTGGATTTTATCTGCCACTTATGCGCACATTTAAGCATGATCACTTTCAGTGTAGGTTTATGATGAAAAGCCACTCAATTCCATTTGCAGTTCAGATAAGAGGGAATTACTAGTCCAACCATTGCTGTCGTGGAGCCCACACAATCAAACAGTGAGTCAAAGCTACTGAGCACAACTGATCCCAAGAATTTCACAGTACATAAGTTTCAATCTAAGCTTTGATGGAAGGCTACCAGACTGCAAAGTGAGATGATGGTGCACGGGCCATCACTGCATGTTATCCAGCCTTTCCTTTAGGGGATAAAATATTAACTGAACAAATGTCTTATCATGTATACTGGTTCTCCTTTGCTCCCCAGCTAATGGCTGGTTGACACCACAAGACTGTTCTTTCACAGTTGCAGTTGGTTATTCTGAATTCTTATTAGGCCCAGTTCAGATGCATCATTTTCCTGCTGAAAGACCCAATGATAACCCATTTTTAGTTTCCAGGCAGAGGTCATCAGATTTCTATTTTTAAATCTCCTGATATTTCAACAGGTTCATGATGACATGCACTTGAACAAGGTTCTCGGGGCCTTTAGAGGGAAAAACAGGCCCACAACGTTACAGGTCTTCCACCATATTTTACCGAGGGCATGTGTGGGGTTTTCCACACATTCATGGTTCTTTTTCCAAGTCAGAGCTCCGTGGAGTATGACCAAATGCAAACAGTTCCAGTTAAAAGTCTAAGTACTTACTAATCTCCACACATTTACTGTATGTTTGCAATGGCAGGACAGAAAAGAGTTTCTCCTTGCAGGCCTCTCAAACAACCAGCAATATTATGTCATCCCTCGAGGGGGCAAATATGTAGGCCTAAAGCCTAAAGGCCAGTTTTTGCTCTCTTTTCGCATGTAAATATCCTTTTACTTTTTTCTACCATTAACAAGCATGACTACCCTGATGCTTTAAATGTAGTTTTTAAGTTGGCATTGTTGTTAGGCAATGTAGCCAACAGAGGTCAGTTCTGAGTTAGCTTCCAAATTCAGAGGAATGGGGACATGGAGGAAATCTTGATGTAAATTATCAGAAAAAGAAGCACCAGAGTAAAGGGAGGTGGTCTCTGTGGGTACAACATATTGCTGCAGGTGGATAGATAAGTTCCACCATTTCTGTAATTGTCTTCTTCACTCCTTTCCCTGATTACATGTGAACTATACTGTGCCACATTGCCCCCATGATTACCTGTACTATTGCTCTGTTTGCAGCATTTGAGTACACAGCTGCAATATCCCTTATGACAGACTGAAATACACACAAAATGAGCACAAAAGAAAGACAGTATGTTAATTCAATGTTGACCTTAAATAGACCTTAATTCATATCTCCTAGTCTGCTGGTCATCTGTACCCACTGAAGTCCCCTTAATCCACAAGCAGCACCGATTTTTGTGTCATCCTGAATGCTTGTGCAAACAGGGACAATAATACTCTCAGCCAGAAAGTACAGTAAGGATAGCTCTGCTATTTTCCCAGAGTGGTTAATTTATCTCTTATGGACAACAAAAAATGTGTAACCAGTCTTTCTTTTTTTGTTTTCTTCTTTTCCTCTTTTGTGTATAAACCAGTGCATTATCACCCCAAAAGATGCTGTATTGAACGTGGCATATGTCTGAGTGGACAACCTTAGCTCAGCTGAGCTAAAAATAGAATAAATATGGTGCTTGTCTGTGCTGGTCCCAGCAGCTTGCATACATGGGCACAGAGTTATGTTAAGCCCTTAACTGAACAAATGTCCCTTCATGTACAGTGATTCTCCATTACTGCCCAACTGGACACTGGTTGCTACCATGTTATTTTTCACCTTTGTGGTTGGTTAATTCTAATTCTGATTTTGCCCATTTCTAAAGCATAATTTTCTTGCTGAACAACTAAACACTGACCTGTTTTCTGTGTGATGGCAAGCTGCAAGATATTTATTTAAAGTCTCCAGGGATTTCAAAGAGTTTATGACTTCGTGTACTCTAATGAAGTTTGAAGGGCCTTTGGAAGAGACACAGGCCCACAGCATCACAGATCCTCTACCAAATTTAACAGTGACCTGAGATGCTCTTGAACAAATTCATTATTTATTTGATGCCAAACTTGTGTAGAGTATCTAACAAGGATGTTCACAACTTATTTTGCAGAGTCCAAGTCAGGTCTCATGTCTCTAACGACTTAAAAAAATATTTTCTCTTCAAATTCATGACATCTAGTGAAACTCTAAACCTGCACTGCTGTAAGTTAAAAATCCAAACATGTTTGTTCTTAGGCCTCAATTACCACATGAACATGTACTAATAATCTTCCAATCTTTCAGTATTTATTAGCTGTCCACTTTTAAGTTTTACCATTTATTTCACCATCCATAAATCTGTTAAAGACTGCTTTGCACATTTTAGAAAATTGATCAAATGTAATATTTATCCTAACAGAAATATAAACAGGCATTTATCCTTTAAGAAAAATAACAGAAAGACATTAAAACCTGTTGATGTTGAATTCTTGAATGTCTTTTTTAATGACCAAGTTAACACCTGTTTAACCCTGTCTTCATATTGTCTAATCCTTCATTATATAAAGCTCTAAATAGGGTTTGGAGGGTTTTCTTTGCTTTGTCTGAGCTGGAAAATTGTTAATAACATTGGAAAACCATGTTCTCAATTCATATTAAAAATCTTTTTTCTCAATTCTAAATAGTAAAGATGTTAAATTTAAGGGATAAATTACAACATAATGAACACGACAAAGTGTAGTAAGTAAATAAATGAGTGTGGAACTTCTGCATGAACAGAACAGGAATTGCTTTCATTTTGATATTTATAGTTGGAAGTGTTCTTGTAATGTTGCAGTTAGCTCAATACCGAGAAAATATCAGAGGTAAGTTACATTTATTTTGTTCCATAATGATACAAAGTCATTCAATACCACATTCATTTGGAGGGACATTGATGTGGTCATTATTGTGGATCTACAATTAACATGAACAGATTGTTATGAACCCCTAACAGTCCAGAATCCATCAACGGCTGATAACCAAGCGCATCCTCTCACAGTAAAACCTGTGCGGCAGCTGCAGTCTGTAGCTGACATTCCAGGTTCCTTTCACTATTTATTACATGAGATAAAAACTGTTACCAAGACTCGAGTCTCAGATCAGGAGTCCAAGTAAAATCACAAGACTTTAGGGTACAAGTCGAGTCTGAAGTCTTTTATCTTTGCGACTTAAGTGCGATTCAAATCAGAGTCTTACACTTGAACCATCATCTCTGATATCTGATACAGAAAAACACAATCTTCATCCCATCGGACCAAAGAACACCTTTCCAGTTAAAGTCCCAGTAGCTTTTAGCAAACTCCACACATTTACCTATGTGTTTGTAGGACAAAAAATAATTTTTTTGGCATGCCTCACAAACAAACAACAATGGCAAGGCAAGGCTATTTGAATTTCCTTGTTGCTGAAAATATGCTATACAAATCAAAGTTCTTTATATGATTAGAAGAAAAATAAAACAACAAACAACCAAACAATATTACATTTCAGTGGGAAAGTAAGAGAAAATGATGACAGGTTGAAAAACAGATTACACTTTATGAAGTTCCAGTTTTTATTAATCGAAGGCAACTCTAAATAAATGGGATTTTTTGCCTTGATTTTAAGAAACTCAGTGTTTCAGCAGTTTTGCAGTTTTCTGGAAATTTGTTCCAAATTAGAGGAGCATAAAAACTGAATGCCGCTTCTCCATTTTGGTTCTGACTCTGGGGTTGCAAAGTAGACTTGAACCAGATGACCTGAGTTGTCTGGAAGGTTAAAACAATGACAACAGATCTTTAATGTATTTTTGTGCTAAGCCATTCGTTGATTTATAAAATAAAAGCATTTTAAAGCCTATTCCCTAAGCTACAGGATACCAGTGTAAGGACTTAAGAACTGGGTGAGTGAAGGGACTTCTACATGTTATCCAGCCTTCCTTTGAGGGGATCAAACATTAACAATGTCTTGTCATGTATACTGGTTGTCCTCTGTTCCCCAACTGATGACTGGTAGACACCATGAAGCTGTGCTTTCACATTTGGTTTTTGTTCATCTCAATTCTAACTGGGCCCATTTCAGATACAGCAACCAAAGGTCGAAGCCTAACTGGCTTATCTGTCAGTAGGGTCATCTAAAGCGGCTGTTGAGAAACAGGAACCATTAGAATGAAAAGCTTGCCTCCTCCTGTTCCCCAGGGCACAATGTCACCAGGACCCTGTTTGATGTGACCCATTTGCGTGGTTTGGCGTTTTAATCGCATGAGTATCGGAAACACCGTGAGCCCCCCACCCACGCAACATACAGATAACTCAGATAAGTGATCCTTTGCAAGCATCCACCTCACCCCCTCGGACCACATCCACATCCCCTAAGAAACCACACAGGAACAGAAAACTCCCAAAGCCACATCCCACTGCACATAAAAGTTGATAAAGGGATGAAAGGTTTTGTATACAAACAGTTTAAATAAAGAATTACCACTAATAGCTATTTAGCGAGAAAAGAAAGCTACCGCACGCATGTGATTCAGTCATCCAGGCAAACTGGGCGCGCTGCCGTGTCCAAAGACCATTCAGATCTCCGCTGACCCTAATTGCTTTATTTTTCCAATGATTCTATCAGCTCTTTGATGTCCAAGTAAATGCAGAAAATTGAAGTTAATTGCTATATTTGTGCTCAGCAATGATAGCGACTGTTGTTCCACAACTGAAAATAAACACTTCCCTGTAATTAAACATCCCTCCGGACACAAGGAATCATTATGCTTTTTACAACTCCTTTTTCATCCTCCCTTTATTTACTAACAGTGTGCAACATTTGCCACTGGGAAAAGAAAAAGTGCACAGAAAATAGGAAATAACAAGAGAGGATGTCAGAGCAGAGATCTCAAAAGAATTCTTCTGTCAACCCAAAACTTTTTTTTTTCTTTTTTTTAACTCTACACTTTTTGTGATAAAGCAGCACAAATAAGTCACATGGGTCAGTGATACTGAAACAAAACAAGGCTGTTCCACTTGGGCTCTGGAACAAAAGATGTGACCCGATCCATTCTACTCAGTGTTTGAGCCTTATTTTAAAATTAAATGCCCAGATGCTGTGGCTTTTCTTCAGGAGAAATGACTGTGGACACCTCCTTCACATTTTCCCCTTTCTGGGCCATTTTCACTTCATAAAGCTGCAGTCAATGTGTTTTGTGTGTGGGGGGGAGAGGGTCTGACACATACTGTGGTGGTCTCAGCCGCTGTCTACATTGGTGGCTCAAGTAGTCCGAGGATTAGACCTTTGTGTGCTCTGAAAAGGTAAAAAGAAGTCACTTATTTGGGTTCAGTCAAGCTGCTGATTTCCAACCCCATTTTGGAAATAAGAGAAAGGCTTTGAAATGCCGTCTCCCCCACTCTCTACTATAAATCACCAGTGCCTGGCAAACTCATTCATTCATTCACTCAGCGTCATTCTCTTGAAAACAACACAAAACCATTTTCAAATGCACAATAAACAACAATTCTGAGATACAAAAGTCACAAAAAGCACCGAATTCATTATCTTCTTCGTGCTGACGCAAGGCGAGATTCTAGATTAGATCCCGACTTTGTTATGTAAGTTCCCAGACTCAAAGGACCCAGGGCCTTGCCCTGCATGTCTGAGTCAGAGCAGCTGAGGTGCTGGAGCGCAGCATCAAGGGAGGACCACACATTCACACACTGGAAAGCTTTTCCCGGCCGGTGCTCGCCATCAAATGACCATGTGTGGTATTGCTGACCGACAACTTAAGTCTATGCAAAAGCATCCTTGTAATCATGATGATGTTTTGCTTCTTTTTGGCATATATTTGCACCAACCAACACACTGAATTGAAGGCTTTATCGAATAATCCTCATGAAGAACATGCAGCAAAGTCTACTCTTTGTTCCTTGTTTATAAACATGGAATAATCGCAAACTGAATTTTATTTTTAAAAATGCTATCTTTAAATTTACTATATTTAGTAGCTTTATAGTATAGTGTAAAAATCACATGTAAACAAATATTTGTTTTTACCAAAATCACCCGTAGCACAATAATAGGTACCCCCTTCTGTTTTATAACATTGTGGACATTTGAATACAATACCCCTTTAGCAGTAGGACAGCACTTAAGGAACACTTACAGAAACTCTATATGTATTTTTGGCTTAAAATTCCCTTTTCTAGATTTTAGGTTATAGAAAAAGTTGATTTTGTGTCTTTAAAATCAGTTGTGTGTTTATTTGGTAATTTGTTTTTATTATGGTTATCATGTTCCCATTGAAAGACCCAAGTTCCCATGTACTCTTAAAGGCTTCCCATACTTTCAAAGAAAAACAAGCCTATTGCACTACAGATCCTCTGCAGTACTTATCAGTGGACATGAGGTTTTTTTCCATGTATTCATCCTTTGTTTCACCCATAACTCCTGTGTGTCATCTCATCAGAACACACAGTTGCAGTTAAATTCCAAGTAAAACTTAACAAACTCCACATATCCACAAGTCTGTAACAGTAGAACAACAACAACAAAAAAAAAATGCTCTTTCCTGGCATGCCTTCAAACCAACCAGTTGGCATGTAGATAGTCTTTAATGGCTGTTGTGGAGACTTGGTGACTCCAACATGCTACTCTTTGCTGTAATTCTCTAAGTGTGGGATTTTTTTTTTTTACATCCCCTACAGCTCTGTTTACTGAGGAAGGTGATGGGATATGGGTCCTTATCTAGCCTAGAGATCAGTGGCCAAAAGAAATTGACCTTTGTGTCATTTCATATTTATACCTTAGGGAAATAGCTGTTGATTAATAATTAGAAATTAACATTTTATGAAACAAAATAATTTTTCAAATATTTTGATTTTTTTTTCCTAACAGAGAACAAATTTACTCAAAGTAAAGGGTGATTTTTTTAATGTTCAGTATGTGTGTGACTACTTTAATGTATTAAAAGATTAATTTATTTCAAGACTGTTTACACATCTTTACCAACAAATTTGTCTGTGTCTGCATCTGTATGTCCACAATGGACCATCTTCTGTGTTTCTCAGGCTAACCTTTATGACCTATAACCCTGAAGGCAGTGCATTCTTTACTTCTTCTGTTACTGGGGTGGTGGCAAAGCAGAGAAGCAAGTTGGTGAAATCCCATCCTGCAGAGTTCACAGTGACATCAGCAGTTCTCATTTCCCACAAAAGACACTAAAGAGACTTGAGACACAAAAGGAGTGACAATACACAAGCTCACACAATAATTCATTAATAATTTCCAAAGGGTTTTGTTTCTAAATTATCTTATTTGCTTTGTGTCTCAGTGCATCTTAATTCTTTGTTAAAGGTTTTATAACATTATGGACAATATGGACTTATTTAACTAGTTGGGTTTCTTTAATCTGCATGTTCCACAGTCATGAAACAGCTTCTGCTGAAGTTGACTTTTGATTTAACAGCCTTCTAAAGGGCTATTTTATTTCTTTTTTTGGTATTCAATTGAACTCGACTTCAACATTTACAATACTCAGCCTTGTTAAAATTGAATTTTAAATATATATTTTTTATATATTTTAAAATCTATAGATTTCTCAACTAAGATAAATAATAAAGACTTTTTGATGACATTAAAACCTTTGTAGGCAAGGGGAAGTGAGTAGGCCTATTATATCTGCTGCTGCTGTTACACCTGAATTTCCCCAGTGTGGCACAATAAAGGCTATTTCTATTCTATTCTATTCTATTCTATATGTAGATGATGACTTGTCATCTAGGTCCTCGATGCCAGATGGTTGACTGTTGCAGATATGACAGTGACTGTTTTCTTGATTAAAAAAAGGGCCAGGCCACCAAAGCGATAGCAGCTGTGATTTGTATGCATGAAGTTTTTTATGCAATAATATCCTCCCTTTAATAGCTCTATTTATACAAAAGACCTAATTATGTCAGCAAGTTGTATTAAATAAAAACTGCTTTCTCCAAATAATTCTCCTGCATGTCTGGCCATAATAACAAGCATCAGCTGCCGCTCAGTTTTTCTCCATGTCTGACCCAAATGAAGAAAAATGTATCTGACTGCACCTGAAGTTTGATTCTCACTAGGAAACAAAGCAAATACTATTGTTTATAGAGTTTTAGTGGCAAGACAAATGGTGTCCTTGGAATAACGTTTTGGCAGTTACATAACTGTGGGGTAAAGCACACATTGATTATGTAGAAAAGTGAGACTTGCACAACCACTGCATGGCTCGCTTATATACAGTTGACTATTCTGGTGACACAGTTGTTGGGAGTAACATCCTGATGTATTCCTGAGCATATCAGAGTAACAATGCTGATCAAAAGTGGAGCAGAAATTACAAAGAATATCTGAACACTTCCAGAATTTCAATGGCTCCTGTTGCAGTCTTTATCACAAGCAGCCATGCAGCATATTACAGACAGACATGGTCTGCACTTGAGTGCTTATAAATTCCCACATAGGATGCCAGTTTGCTAGGTCTGCATGTTATTGCTCCCAGACAGCCCTTCTCCTAACTTGCCCCCACTTCTGGATGAACAACCACACAAACATTCCCTTTATAAAGTCAATTTCAGTTCAATTCAATTGCTGTCCCTACTTTTGTCTTGGTTGGACACAGTGTTAAGCATTTAGCATGACTTTCAATGCATAGCATTCTAGACTTATTGTTATTTACTGCATCTTTCAACTGTGTTCTAGGCTGCATTGTGCTTGCTTTTTTCCTTAAATGCTTTTTTATATATTTCTTAATTTTCATCATTAAAATTAATCAAACTACCCTGACTGTGAAACCTGAACAAGGTTAAAAAAGGAAAAGTTGAAGAGTTATTATACCTGCACTTTAATTTGCTCAATTTTGTTTATCCAAATTTGTCCTGACTATAATAATAATCTAATTAAATTCCAGATTTTTTGCTTAGGAACCCCTTACCAATTGTAAAACTTACTTTATACATCCTTAATCAGCACTAGCAAGACTCAAGACAAGACACACTTGAATGACAATAACAGTGTGCTGATTTTCCATTAAAATCTTTTTTTTTTTTTTTTTTTTTTTTTTTTTCAGAAAACAGGAGGTGTAAATGCAATACAAAATCCAACAGTTGGTGGTGGAAGCTTGTCAAGAGCCTTCACTCAGATTCCACCCAAAGACCCCCGTATTCACTCCCCATTGTCTTGGCCTCCTGCTCTGCCCTCTTTATGAAAATAAAGGCAACCCAGGATTTAAAGGTCAAGTCCAAACAAAAGCTGACAGTCCCCAAAGGCTGAGGTGTTTTTAATTGACATTTCTGTCTTTGTCCCCTGACCATAAAGAGGAAAAGAGAAAATAGTCTTTTCTCCAATATACTAAATTACTACTAAATGAGACCTGTGGAAAAAATAGGGCTGTGGGGTGTAACCAGGTTCCACCAGCTTGAGGGAATCCCCTTGTTAGGAAGCTATGGGGGAAGTGTTGAAGGGCTGTGAAGTGCTTACTCCACCATAAAGGAGGGAAGGCTCAGGCACAAATCCCCACACAGAAGCGGCCTCTCTCCATAGAGAGAGATAAACCAGTTAGGGCTTTGTTTATGAAGTTTCACTTTATTCCCCCCTGACAACCATTTAGACAATGACTATGGGGAAATGTCCCTCTGCGAAAGAGCAACAATAGTCAAGATCAGGAGCTTTTCTAAGCAGCTAATTCTGTGATAAAAAGAGTGCAGATCTTCCTTCCTGGAAGCATTAGAAACTGCCTAATGAAAGACACCTGAACAAGAGCAGAGAGAAGCCTAAACAAAGGTGTTTTGTCCAAATGATGCCACCTTTGTGCACCAACACAATCACCTACTACTTTCTGGTGCTTTCTAAAACACTCTGCATATTATATACTCAGTCTGTCATGTCTTGCTTCAGTCTATTTAAGTGATAGTTTTTCTTATAAAGTTTTGTTCCAAAATATATGAAAAATTGCATAGAATAAATTTAAGTGAGAACAAATCTGGAAAACATCTGGCTGATATTTCTGTCTCTGCTTTGGAAATATTTTCCTGATATTTAAAGGACAGGAGTTACTCTTAAAACCCAATGACCACTGTCCTTCAAAAACTCCTTTAACATTCGGGGGTTCCCCATGGTGCGACACTTGGCTTCCTGTGGAGTTAAGCTTCATTTTAAAGTATTGCTCAAATAGAAATGTTGTTACCATTTAGTCATTCAATGGACAAGACTAAAGGATATCAACTTTTTCAGGTTATGGTCTTTTATTCAACTTTTACTTTTAAGTTCCTGATTTTCTTGTGATTTTTATCTTGGATACCTTGTTATAGTGTTTTGTGACTGTCTGCAAAAAACTTTTTTTAAATAAACAATTTATCATTGATTAAAAACTGTCTTCAGTCATGATATACTTAACTTTTAAGACCTTTTAGGACCAAAGCATCCTTTACAAAGTTGTTTTTCTTCATCTTATTATCAAAATGAGGGGAACTATTGCAGACAAAACTCTTTTGTGCATATGATCTTTTGTGCTTTCAGCATTTACGATGGCTTTTGTATACAGCGAGATGAGTATCTGCCACAAACATCACTCAGGCATTGTGAAGGGGGGATTCATTTTCAGCTCGCCTTTGTTCTTTTCTTTGGCCTGAACCAAGGAGCCACGCCTGCTCCTCTACCTTGAATTGTGTGGCAAACATTCCCTTCTTTGTGGCACTAGGTGCATGAGCTAGCTCATCTCCGCAGGCTTACGTGGGAGATGGCTGTCACGCTGGCGGGGTCGCATTTGGTAACCCAACCTGGTTGTGCTCTGGGGTGGCCGTTTGCTACTGGGCCAATAAGACTGTAAATGAGTACGAAAATTGTGCTCAGAGGGGAAATTCCTTTTAAGAATCTGTTCCACAAATGCCTCCTCTGCATGCTGCTGTAGCTACCTTCTCTTGCCACTCAATACGCCATCCTTGTCATGCCCTCCTAGGTTCCCTAATGTTTCCCTCTATCATCATGGGGCTTTATTTCTTTTTTTGGTCCCTTTCTTTCACCCAATAACTTTTAGTCTCCATACACATTTTTTGAAGACTTGTGTTGTGTCACACACAGGGAGCCACACCCTCGGCCTGTGTGCACACTTTTTATTAAATCTGTGCAGGCGCTGGGTTGCGCTGCCAAGTAATCCTACAGTAATTGTTTCCAGATTAGGGGACCCGGACCACAAAGCAGGTTTAGCCAGGCATGAAATGGCCTCCCAGCACCGCAGCACTGGCAACCAGACCAGCCTAGGTGTGACTCACCTGAGCAAAGTCCACAAACGTCCATGGAAGCAGAGAGTCTAAGTAGCCAATGTCCTTTGAAAACCTGTTGAGAATTCTCCCTGGGGAAAAAAACAAAAACAAAAGATCAGACAAAGCCAGAACTACTGGATTTTCTCAAAAAGGTGTTCAAATAAACATCCATGCAATGAAAAGAGGTGAATTTTCACCTATCTCCTAATGATACAGTTAGAATTACAAATGTAGGTGAAATGCAGATATGTTCAATCCATTCAAAGTTACACTTTTTTATTTCAACAGAGAATCTGTTTCAACATTCACCTCAGATTCCTCTCAGAGCTGAGAGACTGAGATGAAAAGCATTAGTCCTATCTAGTTTAAACAATGAATCATTATTTGTGCAGCATTTCATAAAGACTGGCCTACTCTTGGAGGAACATGTGAGGGAGCCTTTTGTTTGGAAACAAAAGGGCAACAGAAGCTGCGTACCTGCCTTTATGCTCCAACTGGCAGTGTCAGTGACATTAATTGAGTTGCCTCCAATCTGCTCAGGTGTTCATTATTTTGGATGGTGCTCAGCAGGTCCAGTAGCAGACCTTTCATTGTTACCCTTTTAGCAACTTTGTTACCTTATTCTGATTCCGCACCACATAAGATTACACTTCCAGCTGTGTTCACACAAAGTTTACTGCAGGGTCAGTCCCTGCAGTGCATTTCATACGACCAATACACTCTGAGAGGTAGACTACACAATGTGGCCACAGCTGCACAGGACTGAGACAACTTTGTATTTCCCCCCAAAAAAGTGACTCCACAATGATATATTGCTTTACTACATCTGAAAATGAAAATTAACCTTTGCTGGTGAATCATACACAATTGAAACCAGGTATTTACACACACTGTATAAGTAGACATATAATATTTTTTTCAGACCATCTGATATTAATTCAGACTAAACTTTGATTTACTTATTTAATCCATATTTAGGTCATTTAAATGTACAAAAAAATATTTCTATTTGTTAAATAGTGAAATTCAATTCAATTCAAAATTACTTTATGTATCCCAAAGGTAAATTAAATGTTGTCGTAGCCCATATTATCCAAGTATCTTCACAGACTCGTTCAGGATGGTAATGCTGTGGGCAGGAAGGATCTCTGGCAGCAATCAGTTGTTGCAATGAATCTGAAGAGGCTTCTGACCGAAGCCTGTTGCTGTATGACAGTCTTATGACTGTCATTCCAGGCAGCAGAGACAATATTCCATAATAACACGTCCTGGGTGACACCATCAGATTATAGCAAGCACTGCTAATCCACCTCAATTGCTTTTGCCACTCCTCTTTCAATTTCTGTCTGGCCATGTGGTCAGAAAGCCAGTCAGAGAATTGTTAGAGTCAAGGATATGTCCTTCCCCATTATGATCAATGGAAGAGATGGTTTGAACTTTGTCTTTCTCTACCTGCTCTTTGGTCCTGTTCTGCATCCATGAAACCTCCTTTTCACCTCTTCTGGGATTTGAGATCATAGTTAGGGTGTTATTTCAGCTTTTGAGGTGCTAATCAGCTGCTCACAGTTTAAAAACAATACTTTGTTGTAGGGATGCGCCGATCAGGTTTGGTGCTGCCGATCACAGATACGGATCACATGTATTGGCTGTTAATTTTTTGATTTGGTTATAAATTCTACTGCTACAGGGAGGAGGCAGAGGAGCTCAGTTGTTTTCACAGATTATCTGTCTCATGTTATACTGTCATAACATAGTGACAGTTTTAATAAATATATAAAAAACACATTTTTATAAAAGTGACATCCTGCAGCTTTAAGGAGACATTCAATGTGAGAGTAGTAGAGTACACTGTCTAGTGGAGCTTTAAATATTACGTCCCAGTAGCACATAGCAGGGGTCCAATAGCGAGAGCAGTTGCTGGAACGCAGTGTCTTCTACCCGTGAGAAAGCCTGGTCATCTAGCCCAATGAATTACATTATTTTTTGGGTTATTTGCTTAGCTTTCTGACTGTCACCCTGATACAGGCGAGTGTTGGCAATTGTGAGCTGCTTAAACTGCTGTCTGACTCCTCCAGGTGTCTTTTATTTCTCTGTATTAAGCCTTGATAACTGCACACAGGGTCTCTGCAGGCTGCAAAGTATGAGGTGCAGGTGATCAGGTTTTGTGATCGGCAACAAAAGACATTGATGGGCGAACACTGATCACATACTTTTTCACGGAAATCAGCCGATAATGATCGGCGGCCGGTCGATCGAAACACCACTACCTTGTTGCCATGGTTATGGATCATAACAACAGTCCAAAAGCAAAAAAGTGAGAGAAGAAATCCTTCCAGCTGCACAGCATCCAAAACAAGAGGGAATAACTGTCTCGACCAAAAAAATTACAAATGTTAACAAACAAAAACAAATCAGAACTAATGTAACAGACCTACTCCAATATGCTGCCATCATGAGAGGTGCAATTCTAGAATCATATATTTTAGAAAATGTTTCATTACCTTCTTCAGTCAGAAGTTTGCATACACTAAGTTACTATGCCTTTGGAAATTTGGAAAAGAAGATAATGTTGTAGATTTGCTTACAAAATACTCAACATGGAAAAAAGCAACATGGAAAGCTTCAAAACAGTTCAGTTAATTGTGGATGGATTTTATGCAGCGCCTCAAAACCATGCATTCCTTGTGTGACATCATGGAGGAATCAAAGGAAATCAGCCAAGGTATCAGGAAGGGAATTGTGGACCTCCACAAGTCTGAGTCAAACTTTTGGTACAATTTCCAGATGTATGAAGGTATCACAATAACCTTGTTTTAGTGTTTTTAGTTATCAATCCAAGAACAAAAGCAAAAGACTATGTGCAGATGCTGGCCAAAGCTGGTAAGATAGTGTCATTATCCACATTGAAATAAGTCCTGTACTGACATAAGCGAAAAGGCCACTCAGAGTAGAATAAACCACTGCTCCAAAAGCAACACACAATGCCAAATTACAGTTTGCAATCCACTCAGACACAAAGACCTTAATTTCTGAAGACATGACTTCTAGTCTGAATAAACTAAAATTCAAGTGTTTGGCCATAATGATCATTGTTACATTTGGAAGAAACAGAGAACACTGGAATTGACACATTTTACAAAATACATGGCATAAAGAATAGAGATCATCATGTGGAAATATTGAGGCAATATCTCATTCGCCAGGAAAGTTAAATTTGTGCACAGATTAATTTTCCAAATGGACAATGAACCTAAGCAAACCATAAGATTAATTAGTGGCAAGGACAACAAAGTCAGTGTTTTGATAGTTTTAAACCTTTTGATAGTTTCCAAAAGATGTTTTTTCCAAGCAGTTTCAGAAGAAGCATGCCACATTCAGAAGGCCATGAAGGTCAGTCCTACCTCACATCCATCAGCATACCCAACCGCTAAGCTTGTCAGCATAGCCTCCCAAATGATGGATGCCAATGGCAAGTTTATTTATGTAACACATTTTAAAACAACACCAGCTGACCAAAGTGTTTCACAGTTACATCCACAATCATAAAATAGCAAATAGAATGAATAAGCCACCTAAACCACATTCTCTCCTTATTTATTTCCCCGCTGTTCTTATACACGATATCCAGTGTTAGAAAACAATACATTGTCTAAATGACGACCTGAAAGGTTATGGTTGCTTGTTTGGTTATTATTAGAACCCAGATCCAACCACTTTCTGCATGGTGTCTGCATGTTCTCTATGTTCATGCATTTTCACTTGGTACTCTGGCTTTCTCCCTTTGGCCTTCTCTCCTTGGTGATACCTTAATTGGTCTCTCTAAATTACTGTTTGTCCTGTGATGGACTTGAAACTTGTCAAGGATGTCTCCTACCCAAACCACCATTATGCCCCCAACCAGAATACATGAGGGAGAAAGTTCAGCCATTAGTTCATGACCTTGAGCTCAAGCATACTTGGGTTATGAGGCAGAACAATGATCCATGAAAATTTTGGAGTGGCCTTGTCAATGGTTAGACTTAAATCCAATTGAAGTGTGGTGGTATGACTTTAAATGGGCTGTTCATGTTTAAAAGTCCTCCAATATGAACAACTCTGCAAAGAAGAATGGACCTAAATATCACCACAGCAATGTAGAAGACAGTTTCAGTCATCACAAATGCTTGTTGACAAAACCAGTTGTTAGATTTAGGAGGCAATATTTTTCTTTTTTTTTTTTTTACACAAGGCCAGGTAGGATTCAATAGCTTTTTCCTCTTCTTAAGTAAAATCATCATCTGAAAAATCTTTGTTGATATTATTTTAAGCAATATAAAATAGAAAACATAGAAAAACTCAAGAAACCTTTGGGAGGGGTTTTTACACATCACCTAAGAGACTGTGTTCAAAAACACTGCCCACCAGAACCAGAAATATTATGACACACCTACCTTATCTCAAAAATTTGGTCAAATTTTTCCACTTTGGCATTTTTTTTCTGCCTCAACAGGCAACCTGGCTTCTGCCTCCTAACTTTCTAACTATCAGTGTTTTTCTCTTAGTTACCTAATTGGTTTACATCATGGCTAAAAACAAAAGTTTTAATGTGCTTTAGTATAAATTTATATTCAATTATTATTAACACCTTAAGTTGACTGACAATATTACACATTTTTAGAATTTATTTTCACTAGCAATGAATCTACCAAAACTGACTTGAAAATGTAAATTTACACAATAGCCAACTACATGATGTTAAATAGTGTAGGATGTGAGAAGCAGGGTGGCACACTGGCAGGATGTGGTGGCATAGTATTACATAGGCATGGTAAAACCATGGCATCACTGACCTAAAAGTTGCCTCCCAGCTTCCAGTCAGTCCTACGGAGGGGGGCCCTGTAATCACCTCTTTCCACGGCCGTAAGCAGCTTACAGCTTTATCCAAAACGCCGCTCCCGCCTAAAAAACATGCATGCAGACGAGGCCGGGCTCCCCATAACAGCCATTGCATAAACCCAGCCAGAGCATTATTCCCCGCAACAACCCAGCAATGCTCCAAATCAACACTGATTCAAAGTCAAGTGGCGTAAGCATGTTGTACACTTAGAGGCAGACTAATCTTATTCACAGTGTGAGTGCCCCTTTAGCATACAGACATCCTGAGGGGAGGGTTCAAGCAAGCAAGGGGGTAGAGCTGCTACTACACCAATGTAAGATACTGCTGCTTTTCATCTGGGAACAGGGGGAGGACTTGTCAAACTGTGTTTGTTAAATATATTCAATAATATTTTATGTAATTTCACTGTCTGAGCCATAAATGACCTAAATCCATGCATATCTGACAAACAATGCCAATGAAAAAAAAAAAAAAATCAAGGATTGGTTTCTCTGGGTTACATCATACCATGGTTGGAGGGTGTTGGAGCATCCAACGTCAGACGGGTATCAGCTGTTTGACAAGCAGCTCAGTTAACAGAGTTTTATAGGGAATCAGGCAAAGACCCTTCTGTCTCTGTCCAGACTATGGAGGGGATACATTACAGTGATGCAGTTACACAAAGACATTCACTGCTTGGAAATGCCTATGAGGTAAGATCAGCATGGGACAGTGGCTTCAATCATTCTGTGTGGTTGTCAACAATATCACCTATTGTGTGGAGAGGGGTATAGACATTTCAAGATATCAGCAGCATTAGTATCAAACAATTTCTCATGCTTTAAGACTCCAGGGGTGAATTGAACCACTTTTCAGGCTCAGAAAATATCAAGTGCTCCCAATGAAGGTGGCCTCTTAAGGTGGAGATATTAGGTGAGCAGGGCCCCCAATCACTTTTAAAGAAGTGGAACAGTAGGGTCCGGCTTGAGTGGGGGTGTGTAGCAAATCGCTGTTCCCTGTAAACATCAAGATAAGGCGACGACTCAGAGCCGCTCCATGTGTGGGCCCCAGTGCAGTTGGAGGGGCTTTTCAGTGAGCAGAGTGTGATAATAAAGTAATACCAGGGAGGGGGCTGCCAAGGCTGGAGGTGGCACAGCTCACCTGCACTTCCATGAAGGGCCCACAGGCCTGGGGCAGCCTCCCACCGCCGGCGCCTTGCTGCCAATACTAATACATTCTAAATCCATTCTCTTCGCTCACACCGCCAGGCTCCTGCAATCTCCTCTCCTTTCCTTTCATGCAATTAAATAGTGGAAGTGCCGAGCGAGGGGGAGCCCTATCAGCCATGCTGCACACACACGCGAGGCTCCATCTCCACATTCAATTTACACACTTCGATATCATCATCCTCTCTGCAGTACTTCCTTCACTTCACTCTTAACACTCTTGCATTCCATACCTGAAATACAGACATTAAAAACACTGCCTCTGTAGACACAATTAGAATCTCACAGCTCTGCCCACAGAAGATCTAATGTTCCCTGCGTCAACAGCAACTGAGTGACACCCAGCTCTGAGATGGCCCACCATGCTGATGCGGAATGGGAACAGGAGATGCTGATGTATATATGTGTGTGTGTGTGTGTGTGTGTGTGTGTGTGTGTGTGTGTGTGTGTGTGTGTGTGTTGACTGAAACTCCACTCCTTGACTGTGTTGATGAGCTAAAGCCTCGGCCTGCAGTCTCTGAGGGGATTAGCCCACTCAATGACACCAAATTACAGGGATCAACATTAGCTTGACACATTCACTGCTGTCTGTGCAGCTCTAACTGCATTTGGATGAACAGCCGTAATAAGATAGTATGACTACATTTGGGCAACAGCAATATTTAAAGCTAGAGAAATTTGCATACACGCAAAAAAACTGCTGGTTTATTCCTTAACCCAAATGCTGCAGGTTTATGCTGCTGGGACAGAGGTTAGTTAGGAAGAAATAAGGAATGGTAAAAATATGGTGTATAATCACGATAATGTCTGTGGGTTGTCTTCATGATTTTAGTTGAGTTTAGTTCTAAAGAATGAGTTTGTTCACTTAGTGTTAGCCTTTTAACTGCCAATTAGATAGTGCCAGCTATATATGATCAACATTCATCCTTTGACCGCACAATTGCCCATGAAGTCAATATAGGCACACTTACCAACGTTGGATTTATTTCTTCAACCCAAATGCTGAGGTTACACTGTTGTGACAGAAGTTGGGTAGTTTTAATCAAACATTGCATCAAAAATTGTGACCCCCGTTTGTTGCTTTAGAGGAGAAAAGCTTCATGATCATTCTTCTCCAAAAGCCATTTTAAACTACAGATGACCTAAACAAACTTCACTGAACCTCTTTCACAGGATGGAATTTCAAATAATGTGGTGAAATTATGCTATTAAGTTGTGTTAATGACTTTAGTTCACTCTAAAGATTAGGTTTGTTGACTGAGGATAGCATTAGCCTGTTGCCTGCTAAGTAGCTAGTGCTAGCTATGTTCATCATTTACACTTTGACTAAATAATTGGTAATAAGGTAAATACAGACACTAAAAAGTGCCGCTTTTAATCCAAATGTTGTGTTTATGCTGTTGGAACAGAATTTGCAAAGCTTAAATCATTAGGTTAAAAACTGTGACCCCGCTTGTTAAATTTGAGAAGAGAAAAGAAGGAGCAACATTATTCTTCAAGGATCACCATATTGAAAAGTAAAAAGAAATGAACATAATTGACCATCTTTCACAGGATCAAATATGAAATGGTAAGATGGTATCATAATGTTATATATTATTGTTACTGTCAATGGGTTGTGTGTCAATGGCTTTAGTTCACAATAGAGATCGAGTTTGTTCACTTATAATAACAGCCTTTTACCTGGTAAGTAGGCTAGCTAGTATTCCCACTTTAACCTATAAATTGGTCAAAATAAATATTTATCACTTAATTAACTTCTACTAGTAATTTTATTCAGCCAAAAAATGAAGTATGTTACTGTAGAAAATTATATTTTTACATTTAAAACAACTGCAGCAATGAAAAACAACATGTCACAAAAATGCATTCTGCTTTAATCTTTTTTTTTTCAGTAAAATCATATTCAGTAGGTGCAATGTGAAATACATGTAAAATTATTTTATTCTTTTTAAACTCTGACTAAAATAATATCACTGATGGACAATTTCTCCCACACCCTGCTTGAAGCTGTTGGTGAATGTGAGAGCTCCTTCAGAGACAGACTGCTGCATCCTAAATGCACTAAGGAGCATTATAGGAGATCCTTCTTCCCAGCAGCTGTTAGACTTTATAACCATCTCTGGTCCCAGCAAACTCAGTAAGTGTTTACATCTCTGCTGGTATCTGTAAAACTTTACTGTTGCACCATTTTTTTATTGTCACTAATTGTAAATTGTCTGTATTTTAATGCTCAAGAGACATGCACATTTTGTACATATTTAATTAACCAACTCAGTTGCACATTCCTCTGGACTGGAGTATTTTTTATAACTACACAGTATTTATGTTGAAATTTTGCCCTCACTGTACAGTGTTTTTGTTCCTTGTTCTGTTCTTATATATATTTTGTATTGTATTTGTGTGAGTCTATTTGCTATTTTGCTTATCACTGCTACTTTGCTGCTGTTGCACAGAAATTTCCCTATTGTGGGACAGTAAAGGATATTTCTATTTTATTTATTAACTACCCTAACAATTGTGTCAAATGCATATGAAAAGTTATGCATTTTGGGGGTCAAAACAGAATCCTCAAAACTTTATACAACTTTTACAAATAAGTGAGCTTAAGATAAGTGTTTTTTTTTTTTACCTCCAAACTAGCTAGTGCAAGGTGAAGGTTTAGCATTCAAATTTCGATCAAAGAACTGGTCATAAAGTCAGTACAGACAGACAATATTTTATCCAGTATTATATGAAGTTTGTTCTCCAGATCAATTGTTATGTCAATAAGTCTTACTTAGTCGAGAACACATCAAAGTGCTGCAGTGTATCCCTTCAATTAACGCAGATCAGTTGGTGCCTTTTAACATATACTGGATGCATCGTGTTAAAGTGCTCCGAGACTGAAAAGATCTCTGGACATGAAAAATCTTCATGCCTCTACATAGAATGGGTTCAAAAAGTGATTGCATGATTTGGTAAATAGAAAATTTTTGCTTGGCGGTAAACACAGACCCAACACAAACTAATCTGTTTTGCTCTTTAGACATTATGAGGTTGTTGTACTTTTTAATCTGTAAATTTTTTATGTAAAGTTAAACTAAAAGTAAAAATCAGAGAGGCCTGACTTATGGATTTTATTCTCAGGACAAAAACACAAAAAAGGTTCTTAGGAATCAGTAAGAGTCATGAAAGAGTGATACAAATATTGCCAGTTATGCTTCAACGCATATGCAACCAAGCTTCATATAACATAAACTAAACTCAAAAAAAGTTTGTCATGGTATTCAACAATACTGGCTATTCCTTTTTTCTCACTTTTTAATTAAAAGGGGGGGAAAAAAGATTTTTTAGCTTTTGACCTCAACCTTGACTAGAGCAGATCAAGGGAAAATTGGCCAGTTGACTAGGACACATCTAACAATAATAATAATAATAATAATAATAATAATAATAATAATAATAATAATAATAATAATAATAATAATAATAATAATCATCATCATCATCATCATCATCATCATCATCATCATCATCAAGTATCTTCTTTAGTAAGCCAGGTTATAGGTTATTTTTAAACCCACTGCTTGGAAGCCTTTAGGTTAGACATCAGTCAATTTAATCCATTTTAGGGAATGAAAATCTAACCTTGTGTGCTGGCTCAAACCCATAACCCAAATCAATTGGGTCAACACAAATCAGTTGATTTGTGTTAAATCAACTCAAGTCTGGATTGGTCCATATTTGACCCAGGACTTGTTAATCAGTTTAACCCAAATTGGGTTGTTTTTATCCAAGCAGTTTCTAGACTAGAAAAGTAAATCTGGTGGGTTTTTTAAAATGGAAATGATTTGGACAACAGAACCCACAGACAGAGTCAAAAGGTGCAGATGATTTTAACAGATACAGCAAAGCTACAGTGCTTCTGCATCAATCATATCTCACAACAGATGTTGTCTGTTGTTGTAACATACTTTCACAGAATAACAAAGAACACCTTTATGCAGCGGCGCTCAGAATGGTAACCTTTAACTTAGAAGGCCTCTATCAAACACACGGCCTTTTTCCAGCGGCAGCAACACACCTATCACTTACAAGTGTAAATAGCTGTCAAATTCTCCACAGCACACAGACGCACAGTTACAAATTGCTAAGACTTATTGCGAGAGTGGTGAATGCAGAAAAGGTGATGGAAATGACAGCTATTGTGTGAGTAAAAAGAATGTTCAGACAGTGGCAAAACATTGGGAGGAAAATGACAACAACTGTCTGCAGAAGGAAAAATAAAGGAAAACTGTAGAAAAACAAATAACTTCTGTTTTCTTTCTAATGTGACAATATTTTACTGTTTTTATAATGATTAACAATTATTTAATTTCAATTTTAGTTCAAACAAATTCTGAGACAGTTGCCAATTAATCCAGTCAAATAGAAGTGCTGTTTGCCAGTTTGGAGGCCAAGTTGTAATAACTGGACTGGCCACACAATGGCCTACTGATAAATGATAACTGCAATCAGATAACAGTGTCTGTTAAGCCTCTCCTTTGCTGCTCTATTAAACAGATGATCACATTATTCGAAGTGTTTGCTCTCCTCAGTGTTGTAAAGATTACTGAGCAAGGCACACCCAGATAAGCGAGTCAGGCAGTCCGATGCGTAATGCAAACGGCAGTAGCTGAGAAACAAAAGCTAAAGATTAAGACATGCGGCGTTCTCTCCAAACACAGTGCTGCAAAAGGAAAAGCTTTCGCGCTTATACACTCACCCCCTAATTCCAGTAGAAACCGCAAGCTGCTGAACACCCTCAAATCATATTTAGATTTGTGTTACCGGCTTATTATGAGTCATTATACAGATACAAGTTGCCCTTCTTGTAGAGAATTCCCACCCGAGCCGATTGTGCTGTACACTCATGTCACTATGAGGAGATTAGGCTGCGTAATTATCTCCTGACAGGTGAACAATGCAACAGAAAAAACTGAAGTTATCAAAGTGGGCCACTTGATAGTTGACTTTGAATTTGAGTGGCAGGCCGTGGTGATATTCTTTAACCTAATTAGAAGAGGTCTTAAATTAATCTTGAAAAAATATAGGGCAAGATATAAACAATAGGCAAAAACATATTTTTTTTAATAAAGAAAAACAGCTGCCTTTCTGACTCATTTGGACTGTTTACTCACTTTTTATAACATCTCTGTCTGCCCACTCCATTGAACCAGCTACAGCCCACACAAAAGCTAATGAAATGATTAAAATGTCCGACACGGTGCACAAGACAAATATGTCTGTATTTGTACAGGTCCATAATCCAAACACTACATTGTCTAAGATCTACTGTTCTGCAAACAGTATTTACTTAATCTAGCTGTTTGCTGTTTTGTGAAGCTTCACAGAAAGGATAACGCTCTCACTCTTTGTTTTAAATACCTTACAGCATATGACAAATCTTATCACAAGAATCTGGATTGAGTTGAACATTTACAAAGCCAAATCAGTCTCATAAAAATGTTAAATCTAATAAAATAACAACAAATTGTAAGTATATTTTTCTACAGTTTTAGATTCTTTAAGAAACACCAGTTTGAGTTATTTGTGATAGTGAGATAAACATTAAGAAAGAAACAACACAAACTCTATAGTGAGTAAAATCTCTATATTTTTAAGGCTAACATTTTAAATTGAAATGATTACATCATATAAAAACTTAACAGTCATGACAAACAAGAAAGATGAAGGGAGAGCAAGAAGGTGTTTTTAAGTGGAGCAGACAGCATGTCACAGAAAAGTAGCAGCCTGCCCTCTAGTGGTGATGTATGAGAACAATAGCTAAATGTTCTCGACTTCTGATCGCCTCATCGTTCTGATACATCACTGATGCCGACAAAGAAATAAGAGCTTCATTTGCTTGTAAGAGCACTTACCAGTTGGGTTGGTATCAAAAAAGCGGACAGAAGTCCGAAGGATGGCCCTGAACATGCTATTGTGGAGGGTTTGAGCAGACTTCACCAGGACATTGAAGAAGACTAAACTGCGGATGAAGCCCAACACAACTGAAGTGGCTGTTAAAGCTGAAAGAAACCCACAAATAATAAAAATATGAAATATGTTATAGAATGCTTGGAGAATGTTGGTGTACATGTATACTACACAACAGCCTAAAGTAAAATAGTATTTTTATTTTATTTTATTTTATTTCATTTCATTTTGTGTGTGTGTGTGTGTGTGTGTGTGTGTGTGTGTGTGTGTGTGTGTGTGTGTGTGTGTGTGTTTTAATGGAGCTTTGAATGTTATAGATAAATTTGTGAGTGATGATGTGACATTATTTTCCCTTACTCTGCCAGATTTATGTCAGGATACCTTTACTAGTATAGGGATACTTTTAATGGAAAAGAAAGTTTTAATTCAATAAAATATAATTTAGTTGTGTGGTAAGTAATACTAGTTTTTCTGGATTTGATCAATACACATTCTGGCTCATTATTAGGTACATCTGTTAAATTACTTGATAATACAAGTAGCTAACCAGCCAATCATATGCATTTAGGTATCCAGGGGCAGAGACGACAACTTGCTGAAGTTCAGACCAACATAAAAATGTGGGAAAAAAGGGGATTCGGGTGCCTTTAAACATGGCACGTGATTGTTGCTGCAAGATGGGATGGTCTGAGCATTTCAGCAACTGCTGATCTACTGGGATTTTCAAGCACAACCATCCCTCAGGGTTACAGAGAACTGTTTGAAAAAGAGAAAATATCCAATCAGAGTATTGTGAGAATGAAAAGGCCTTGTTGATGCCGGACGAGAATGGACAGGCTGACTTCAAGTGGGAAGCAGCAGGTGCCACTTCTATCAGTTATGAACAGTAAACTGACCCTACACTTTGCACTCAACAATAACTGGACAATAACAGATCAAAAAAACATTGTCTGGTCCAATGAGTCTGGATTGATGCTCACCACATCCATTCTTTCTGATGGCTACTTCCAGCAAGATATGATGTTGACAAATCTACAGCACCTGAGTGATGCTGTCATGACAATATGGACCAAACTCTGATGGGATGTTAAATCAAAAGAAGATCCAATCTGATTCTAGTTAAGTTTACCTAATAAAGCTGTAGGGGAATGAATGTTTATTCCCTGATTGATTTTTGATACATGTTAGTTCTGGTGGCATGGTGGACACACTGCTAGATCCTTTACTTTTTTACCCACTATAATAAGATGTTTCTCCAAGGGTTATATCAGGACCCCAGCTCTTTACTTTCAACATTAATACGGTTTGTGATTCTTCATCAAAGACACTTTATTATTGGATGTGGAAATCATCTACATCACTGTTTTCTGCATGCTGCTGCTAAATATTCATTGTCGTATGTCCACAAACTTTCACATTTGATGTTTGCACTGCTGGTGAAGAGATTTTTACAAATGTCTTTTGTAAGAATCAGAAGGGAATTATGTAAAACGGCTATCAAATATACAGTGTCTGCTTCCTAGAATACTATAGAAAAGGACCTGAAATTGATCAAACAGGTTACAATTATATTATTTTAGGCCATTTTAATGGAGTTATCAAAGCATTATCTTAGTAAAGGTGAATGTTTTTGGTATTGACACTGCTTCAGTGTTTTTTGGGGGTTCTTTGCCCATGGTTTGGCTGTTCACTTGCTTATGCTTAATATTAGCTTGAGTTATTTTGTTTTTCATTAGACATTGTTTTATTTTGTTTTATGTATGTTTTACTGCTTTTGTGCAAAGCCTCTTTTTTTTAAAAAAAAAAGAAGATTTTAATCGCAATTAGATTTTTATCTGAATAAATGAAGTGTAGATTGTTATTCTTGATATTAGCAGTAAGGGTGGTACCAATAATAATATTGATAACAAGAATTAGCATTTATAATATATGCATTCATTATTATATTAGTTTATTTTATATTTTTTTTTATTTACAATTTTGTTTTTATGTGAGTACTGTTTTCTACAGAAGCTGAATGACTTATATATCAATACAGAGCAATAATATCTATGCAACTCTTCCAGAATAATATCCATGTATGTTGAAATAATGAATCATACAGTTATATCTTTATCTGGTATGCATTTTTCCACGTTTTACTCCTCAGAGCACAAAGCATCAGAAAGTGAAGAGGCTGAGAGTAACAAAAAGACAATTGGAGGAATAAAGCTACAGAAATGAAAGAAAAGTACTCCTATCTTGCTGTACAGCTGAGACCCATGTAAGCAAACATTGGGCCTTGAAGGTCTTGGGCCACAGCCAAAGAACTGTGGATCTGCTCCATGAGCGACTGCTGCATTCAAAATACACAAAGAGCAATGAGAGCTCAGCGAGCTTTACCTGCGTAAATGCCTAGGTACAGGTCAAGGTCCAGATGCTGAGGGAAGCTGCCATTGAGGTGCTCAGTCACACCAGTGTACCTCTGTTCAGAGGCCCTGTGAGTCAGAAGTCAAAAGCCAAGAAATCCACAACAACAAGTAAACACAACAAAGATAGTGGGGAAAAAAAACACAGCAGCAGGGGACCAAACACAACACATTTCTTATATTGTGAAACTCAAGGTTGGTTTCAGTGAGCGACAGACAAAGTCAAGTAAAACATTATTGTTCAGGAGTTTTCTATGAGATCCTCAACCACTTTCAGTTGGAGAAAAGATGACTGTTTGACTTACAAAACCATCTATTCACATTCATGCAAGCATTCATGGTTTTCCAGAAAGTGAAAAGAAATAAAATCTCACCAGTGTGCAAGCCACCAGTCCTGAAGAACAAATGTAATCTAAACATTACACAAAAAAGGTTATTGAACATAGAAACCCTACACATAGAAAACTACAGTTTTGATAAAAGAAACAAACAATAAACTGATTGAAGAGATAAACTCACGTGAGCTAGTCCGTTGAGTAAAATGAGAAACAAGAGGACTAGGAGGTTGGCGCCTGCCAGGAAATATTTCACATACATACTCAGGCCGACATTTCCTTCTAAGCGGTTTTCCTCCTCTATTGGCTGCGCTACCTACACATAGAAACCACAGTTTAAGAGTCAGTCATCTTAAAATAATGTCTCAGAAAAAGGCCCACACAGAGAGGCAGGAAAATGTGAGTATCTGCTGCTCCCTAGTGGCTAAAAAGATGCATAGCATAGCATAGCATAGCATAGCAGAGCAGAGCAGAGCAGAGCAGAGAGCAGAGCGTTATACTTCACCACTGTCAGGGAATCTCCTCCATCAATCAGAGAGTAATGAGAGGAGGAAAGGGATGACATGGACGAGTTGTCTGAGAGGGTATAATGGAAGGAAGACCCTGTTCCAGGTAGTGGGGTCATCTCCTCCTGCTCCTCATCCTGGTCCTCCTTAAGAAGGGAAGTGAAGTCAATACCAGAGCCTTGCAGCTCACTGTAGGTCCCTCGTGCAATCAGCTGGCCCTGAAAAAAACATAAACAAAATAAAAAAGAAGCAATAAAATGATAAAGTATCAGTGGATTAATCTAATATTTGATAGAGTCAAAAGATTCAAAATTTCAGCAGAGCAAGTAATCTGACAGAGTATCAGGAGATTAGGCACGGGCTGGTATGAGATTCTCATGGTATGTTAACCTTGAGTAAGAAAACCAAGGTTTGATGGTACTGCAGTATTTGGCAGTAGATATTTCCAAAGGATAAGGTGTAGGAGCCTTCTTTCAGCCAGCTGGGTGGCAATGCGCAAAAACAGGTGTGTGAGGGGCACTATGCCTTAAACTGACAGAAAACTCAGATCAATCCACTCCGTTTGGTGGCATCTCAATAAAAGGACTTTAAACTGGATCAATATGATTTAACAGTCTAGCAGTTCTGAAACACTAACTTTTGAAAGCTTTGTTGTATACCCTGATAACCTCTGCTCCCCACCCTACCAATTATTTTACATTGTTTAATGATGACAGAGTCAATAAAGCACAAACCTCCTTTAAGACCACAATCTGATCTGCAGCCTTTAGATACTGTAATTGATGAGTTACGAGAATACGAGGTTTCTTCCTCAGAAGTCCACAAATGCACCTGAAAAAAGATTACGTGTAAGTGTAAGAAAAAATAAATAAATAAAATTCAATCATTTTCATCAGCGGGATAACAATCATGGTACAAAAGAAAGTATTCTCTACATATCATGATGTGAATTAAATCATGTCAATGAAATCAATCAATGAAAATCAGGTCTTTACCAGGTTTGAAAGGTATTTACAGTGGTGTGAAAAAGTGTTTGTCCCCTTCCTGATTTCCTTTTTTTTGCATGCTTGTCACATGTAATTGTTTCAGAACTTCACACCAATATAAATATTAGTCAAAGACAACACAAGTAAATAACTTTTTCACACAGGACCATGTAGGTTTGGATTTTTTTTCTCCCTTAATAATAAACACCTGCATTTAAAAACTGCATTTTATTTTTATTTGTGTTGTCTTTGACTAATATTTAAATTGGTTTGATGTTCTGAAACACTTAAGTGTTACAAACACAAAAAATATATCTGATAAACAAAAAACAAAACCGTCCTGCAAAAACTGCATGCGATAAATTAAGGGTACCCATGTTACTTCCAAAGAACTTGAGAGGGAAAGTAACAGCCATTTGATTGTTGAGCATCAGCAGGTGGAACTATCTCTATAAAAGGAGGTGTTTTGATGGTTTGCTGATCTGGAGCATATGTGTGTGCTAACACAATGACAAAAAAGAAAAGACGACAACACTGAACCAGTTGTCACCCATCAGTTTGGGTGGAGTTATAAGGTAATTTCCAAACACTATGAAGTTCATTATTCTATAGTGAGAAAGATTACATACAAATGGAAAGCATTTAAAACTCAGGAGAAAATGTCTTTTCAAATTCACACCAAAGTGAGACCATACGATGCTCAGAAAAATTGCAAAAATCCAGGAGCTCCATTTTAGATTCTATGGGCCTTAATTAGCATGTTAAATTTTAAAATTCATGATATTACAAGGGTTACTAAGAGAAAACAACTCCTTTAAAAATGCTACAGCAGCATGGTACACATTTGAAAAGTTACATCTGAATGAGGCACAAGACTTCTGAAACAATATCATTTGGTTTGATGGGACTAAAGTGAAAACTCTTGCCGATAATTCACAAAACCAAACAACTTATACCAACTATCAAGCATGGTGTGATGTGGTGGTGAGTGTTTTGAAGCTACAGGACCTTTGCACTTTCCAGTCACTGACTCGACAATTAACTACTCTGCAGTCAAATATGAGACCAGTTGTCAAAGAGCTGAAACTTGGCAGAAAGTGAGTCATAAATCAGAACAATGATCCATAATACTCTCGCAAATCTATAATAGAATACATGGAAGAGGGAAAAAAAGTTGCAACTAGTCAAAATACAGACCTCAGTCTGATTTAAATGCTGCTGTTTAACCTTAAAAGAGCTATGCAGAGATTTGTCTCTGCAAATCTTAAAGAAATTTAGGACTACTGTAAAACAGAGTGGGTAAAAATTCCTCCAAAGGATATGAGAGACTGATAAGATCATACAAAAGTCAGCAACTGAGAATTATTGCTCCTAAAGGTTAAATTAAGATGGAGTATGCTTATTATGGAGCGTACTTAGTTATTCATGAATGGATTTTCATTTTGGCTTCTTTTTTGTGTTGTTGTCTTTTTTGTTGAATTAACAATGACAGAGAAAAATCTGTTGTATGTTTTTATAAAATTAAGGTTAGACTCGAACCTCGTGAAGAGAAGCTCATTTTATTAAGTATTATTATAAAGTACTGAAATGTAAATCTTTATATTCAAAACAGTGCCCCCTTTTTAATCGTAATTGTAAGATGTTGCCAGTCAGACTTACTCCTCAAAGAGGTGCCGGCCAACTTCAGCATCCACAGCGCTAAGAGGGTCATCAAGCAAGTAGATATCTGCATCGCGATACACCGCTCTGAAAGCTCATAAAAATGTAGGTTATCACTCTCGCTGGTACCAAAGAAGAAGGTAAACTACTTTAAAAACATTCAGCACACCTGGCTAAGCTGACTCTTGCCTTCTGTCCTCCACTGAGGTTGGCTCCTTGGTCCCCAACCATCACCAAGTCACCACCAGGCAAAAGATCTATGTCCTGAGAAAGGACAGAAGCAACTTTAGGTAGGGATGATTTAATCTCTGGCTCATATTTACTGCCACTCATTATACTCAGAATAGCTATAACAAATTAAAGCTGACCAAATATGCCAATGAGGGCATAACAATGCAGTCAAGCATGTAATGATGAAGAACATCAGGGTTGATTCTCACTCTCTTGAGGGCACAGGCTCTCAGGACTCGATCATACTTCTTGGAGTTGAACTCACTGCCAAACAAAATGTTGCTTCGGATCGTGCCAGGTAAAATCCACGGCTGCTGGGATGTATAGGTCACTTCTCCTTTGACCTTGACCACACCAGTTTCCTGACTCAGTTCTCCCAGTATGGCATTCAAGAGTGAGGACTGACATGAATAAAAATCAGGAATTAAATGACAAGGTTGGTACCCCAGAGCAGAGGTCGTGCTAGACTTTTTTGTTGTCCATCATTTTTGAGTGATGGTGTCAAAAAAATTCCATCATAATCTATTTTTACCCATCAGTTTTCAAAGTAATAATAATGACATAGGTTATTCAATTGCATTTAATTTTCATTCTGTTTAATTTCAACAAGCAGAGAATCCACATTCCATCACACAACAAACAGATGAACACATCTAACTTTTTTTCTGCAGTGACAAAAACCACTGACTGTGGCCCCCATAACTACATAGGAACAATGAAATTAAATGATTGCACTTAAATTATAAACGATTCACCTGCTGTGGTCTGAATGCACAGCCTCACAACTTCCTCCTTGTTCACATTTGAAGGAGAAATCTGTGCAAGATTTTAGATTGGGCCAAAAAATCCAGCCCAACCAAGACGGAGCTCACGGGCATGGTATCCAAACCTGATCCAACCCAACTGATTAACTTTAATTAGAGGCTCAAGGCTGAATTAAATCCGACATATTATTTTAATTAAGCTTTTACTGCTTTTGTTTTGATAGCACCATTTGAGTAAGCAGTGTAATTTCTCCACTCGTTAGGTTTTGTTTGTCATCTTCTCGCTCCATTTTGTCGCTTGTTATAACCGTAGGGTGAGTCAAGTGCAAATCTTCTAGGATATATGACTGATAGGAGCAGAGCAGGGTCGGGCTGTGTACGCATTTGCTTTTACAGTGCGCAGCGCTTGTTGCAGTCTAAATAGCTTCTGCACCTTACTTTCTTTCTTTCCTCAATGGGATAAATTGTCTACTCCTCTATTTAGATTATAAATAAATTAACACAACATAACATTCTCATTTAGTCTTCTCTGTTCTGTATGTACTGTATGCTTAGTAAACACGCACAGAAGCCCTAGCCTGACCCAACCTGACCATCAAGCAAATAATTTGCCCTGACAAGGCTAGATTTTCAGGTCAGGCTTGGGCTATAGATCTGAACTCTAATCTGCGTCCTGCTGCCACAATGGAGACTGGAAGTACAAGCTCCACTTCAGCCAAAGTTTTGAATGTGTTTCTGAACCAGATGCGCTCCAAAGTGTCATGTCCATAACTCTTCAACACACTGTCAGCTCCCGATCAGCGAGATGCATTTAGTTCAGTGTCCAGGTCAGACATGATTTTCAGATGGGATTTTTTTTTCCATTTTGTATTGATTGATTAAGTTACCTCCACCATGTACTTTGTGCATAAAGTTGACAATGTTTGCACATTTGCACCAAGTAGTCAGGGGTGTGAATTGTACTCTGCCAAAATGATGGATGGCCTTCAGATTTTTTTGTTGTTTAAAGAAAAGAAAAAAAGATAAAATATGGAAAATATTTTGTTAATGCAAACCCTGACCTAGAGGGACCCATGAAATTATATTTTTAAGAAGAAAAAGATGTGAGTTGAGAGGCAATTAAGACAACAAAAATGGTTTTAACATACATTTTTTTTTTTCAGTGGAGGTTAATTAAAGTATATCAGGGTTTAGAAACATGACTAAAACTGTGAAATCTGAACAGACCTGACCTTTCCAGCTCCAACAGGCCCAATAATCGCCAGCAGTTGCTCAGGTTTCACTGTGAAACTCACATTCTGTAAAGTCGGTGCTTCAAGAATCTGCAGTTAAGGACAAAATAAAAAGGAACACTTCAGAATCTATGCAGTAAATGAGCTAAGAAAAGAAAAAAGAGATTGCAGTTTCTCCCAGTGTTTCTGACCTTATCCCAGTAGCATTTCAGATCTTGTATTTTAACCATACAGTCCCTCTTGTCTGCCAAAGCCATTCCCAGATGCTGAGGAGCAACTTCATTTAGCAGAAGAAATTTCTTAGGAAAAAAAAAGTTACAGTTTTTCAAACCGTATCAAACATTGGTTATAAATATGCAACATATGTACATAAAAATTGACATTTTCAGCAAAATGAAATGTACATTTGAACCTAGTTTCTGGAAATCTCATGGACACTGCTGCTTGTATTTTTCAAAAGACCATTTAGTGTATGATGTTTTCAGACATTTGTGTAATTTCTTTCTGCTGGAATTTTTTTTTGTTTTATGCTCTCTTGTTTGTGTGTGTAAGAAAATTATAAAAAGGTGAAAATGTATCAGTTTTATTCAAGACATTCACTTGAATGGGTAAAAAAAGCTGCAGTTTCTATGAGAAGCGTTTTTGTTTCCTGTCTCTTGCATTTACCTGAATCCGCTGGATGCTAACGAGAGACTCTGAGACCTTTTCTATGGCAAAGGGGAAAAAGAGTGTGATGGTAAGTCTGACTGCCCCATAGAGGGACACAGCCATGAATAGTTTGCTGGCTGACAGTCTGTTTCCTGTGAGCACATAAACGCAGACGGTGAAGAAGATGACGATCTTGCTTGCCACAAAAAAGGATGCCATGTTCAGGCCACGAAGGTAAGAGCTTTGCATGATTTTGGAGATTTCCATTCTGTAACATGTAAAAAATAATGCCATGATATACTGCTTTATAAATTAATAACAGATCTTATTAAATGGCATGTTTGAATTTGATGCTGCTCTGCTACAAACTGTACAAACTTTATCAAAAGAAATTATGAGGAAAATTGAGTGAAAAACAAACTCTACGGCACCGTCTGACTTCATCCACAAGTGCACCAAAAGGTTTCTCCCACCCGTACATCTTTATAACTCGGATCCCAGAAATAACTTCACTCATTGTGCGAATTCGCTCGTCTGCTAACGCTGCTGTTTCAGCCCTGAAAAGAAAGACACAAATTGCAGAAATGGAGTGAGCGCAACACAAGACAAGGCCTTTTATAAACCTTGCCTGGCAAACCAATGTGTAACTGATCAAAAATAAACCTGAGACTGGAGAACAAACGTCCAAACATGGTCTGTATAGGCATCATAATGAAGAGGACTGCCATTCCAGCAAGACATGATGGTCCGACAACATACAGCAACAATAATATCACAGACACTGCTTGAAGAGGACCAAGCCATAAGAAATGCAAGTATAAGGTAACCTGAAGAGAGATTGAGAGGAGGCTGATATGACACCATATAAACAATGTATGTCAACAAGAGCCCAGAAAAACATGATAAACAGACACAGATAAATATGTTGCCACCTTGCAGCTCATTAAAATGATGTATCATTTCCCCCGAAAACAGATTCAGTTAAAACTATTTTGCTTTTATATACTTGAATACCCCATAGTAAGTAAAAACATTTGTGAAGACTTTCTCCAACCAGCTTTATGTTCTTGTGACCACAGCTGTCTATCTCATAAGGTTCATGAGAATGATGCCAAACCCCCAGGATATGGACACAACAGAAAATGTTACCCCAAATTAACCCATGGATAGTGTGGACAGTGGATGGACCTTTGAAATCCAAGGTCAAAGTATGTCAATTTCTGATCATGGCATCGGTCACATTTTGAATCAAAATAGGGTCCATAGAAGAAGACCCAGGAGGGCTTTACTATTGCCAGAAAAAACATAAAAAAGCCAAAAGTGTACATGTGTTTTGACCCACACGTTTCAGGGAGTTTATCCTTTGATCTGATTAGACAAATTTGGAGCTTTTGGACTATCACATCACCCCTATGTGTACAGAAGAAAAGATCAAGTTTTTAAAGAAAACATATCCACTGTAAAACATGGATGGGGCTTGGTCATGTTTTATAGCACTGTGCCATCTGGTACTGTGAATCCCACATTTTTGCTGGCATCAAAGAAGCCATAAGTTACCAAGCCACCCTTCAAAGAAAAATACTGCCCAGAAAACTCAACTTCAGTGGCAGGTCTTGGGTCTCTCAACAGTGTAATGAGCCAAAACAGAGTTTTGAGACAAAACAAACAAAACAAATAACACAGTTTCTGCTAATAGCAGAAACAACAGAGAAAAAAAAAAAAAACACATTGGTTTACTCTTAAATGGCCTTCCATGAGCACAGATCTTAATCTTATTGATGATCTTTGGACAGACATGAACACTGCAGTGTAGAAACACCTCTCTATGAACCTGAGACAGCTTCAGCAGTTTGCCGAAGCAGAAGGGTACAAATCACTTGTTGGCAAATGCAGATGCCTCATCATAAAGTACAGAGCTTCTTGGCAGTAAATGCTAGAAAAGGGGCTGCTAATAAATAATTAGATACTATATATTTTTTGGAAGCCATTTTCATTTGCTTAATTACATCAAATATTTAACTTTTAACTTTATTTTTGTTGGTTTCAAGCTTTTTCAAAGATAAACTTGTTTAGTTTTTTTTTCTATGTACTGTGAAAAGATGGCAACACATTTGTGTGTATCTGTACATACAACAATATCTCTAAATGTTTATTTGTAAAGATAAACAACCAAATTAAAACATAAAATCCTAGGATTTAAGCTAATTGTATTTTGGTATAGTATGTAGAGTCACCTCATCAAATCTGTTGACGTCGTTGGATAAGAGGTTCACAATCTGTCCTGTGGTTGTTTCAGCCATTGCAGAACCGCTGAGACAAAGAGCCTTTGCAGAACAAAGGTATGAAATCAAGACAATCTGACAGAATAAACTCAGACTGCTCAACACAGAAGACAACATTTCTACTCCAGTGTAACATGATGACTAACCTTCCGATAGATCATGTGGCACATGGCCACGCGAATCTTCATGCCTGCCCGCTGGACTTGGTAGAAGTAGACATGATGAAGCAGAGCTAGACCGATGGTGGCCAATGAAATGCCTGCAGCATAGCTGTAAGCCTCAGAGACCGAAGCTGGCTGAGCACTCTCATAACTCTCAAAGTACTCGATAAGCTTACCAAGTAGCACTGGCTGAATGACTTTGATAAATTCCTAATAGAAAATCAATTGTGAAGCTGAATTACATATATGTTAAAAGAAATGTTGTTTGTTGTTTCGTTGTTTGTTGTAAACACAGTGTCTTGAAAAAGTATCTGTTCCTTGAACTTTTTCACATTTTGTCACATTATAAACACAAACGTCCTTGTACTTCAAAACAATTTTATGTCGTAGACCAACGTAAAGTAGTCCATAACTGTAAAGTGGAAGGAAAACAATTCATGGTTCTGATTTTTCTTTAACAAAACAAATCTGAGAAAAATGTGGTAAGCAATTGTTTTCAGCCCTTTTTACTCTGACACCCCTAAATACACCTGTTGAGATACACACCTTAGACTGTAAAATCTACTGACAAGGCAACTATTAGTCTTGCGCTGTGGTAAAATCCTATGCGTGGGAAAAAACATTTACAATAAACATAACTCTAAATATATAATTCCCACTGTTAAACATGGTGATGGCAACATCATGCTGAAGGAGTGCTTTCCTTCAGCAAGGACTGGAAAGCTGGTTAAAGTTGATGAGAAGATGGCTGGAGATAAACAAGCAATGCTGGAAAAAAACTGGGACAAAGGTGGAGGTTCACATTCCAGCAAGACAAATATTCTAAACATAGAGCCAGAACTACACAGGAATGGTTTAGATCAAAGTTGATTCATGTGATGAAATGGTCTAGTTAAGGTTCAGACCTAAATCCAATTGAAAATAAATGACAAATCTTGAAACTTGATGTTTACAGACCCTCTATCCAGTTTGGATGAGCTTGAGCTTATCTTGCAAAGAATTAATGAATAAAGAATCAACCTCTAGATATGCAAAACTGCATTAGACATACCCCCAAAAGACTTGTAATTACAGTGAAAAATGGTTCTACATAGTATCTACTCAGCAGGGCTGCATACAAAAGCATACCATATTTTTTTCTGTTTTTATTCACAAAAAGATTTTAAAAACCAATTTTAATTAATAAATTTTCTCAAATAAAATCCCCCCAAAATACACTGAAGCTTTGGTTTGTACTGTAACAAAATGTGGAAACATTCTAGGCATATGAATTCTTTTGGAATCCGCTATGTATAACTTCACTACCTCTATAAAGATGTATGTTCCAATTAATGAGTATGGTTTCCAATAGCAGTGGATGAGAGCTCTGGTAAGTCTGGGTGGCCGCATATCTTTTGCTGCCTGCTGAACTTCTTGATTCCAAAACCTTTGAAAAAGCAGAAAGAAAAATGAAAAGTCATTCTTGAGGTCTGCTTGGATCTGTGTTTATGATTTTTAAGAAAATGTGTTCTAATTTTTAGTTCCATTTTGTGAAACATGCCAAAAAATGTATTTAATTCTAGCCATACTTTTTGCTGTTTTTAAGGTAATCCACCATTCAGTTTTATTTTTCAACCCATAAAATATTTGATTTTTCTACTTTACTTCCACACAAGCCTAAAGAATAATCGATAAATCCTGTGCAGAGAAGTTATTTAACCAGGTATGAATTATACACTAAGTAGGTCTGAATGGCAGTCACATCTGGAGAAATACCAGAGTGATGATTAAGAAGGCACAGCAGCATTTTAATGTTAAGGACTTTAAGGAAAAACCAGCTCGACTCTCTTTAGATGTTTCATTGAGAGTGTATTAAGGTTCTGCGTGTCAACAAGAGACACCAGCTGATTCTCGGGGGATCAAAAATGGCCCCTAAGGGTTTTCGCCACTGCACAAAAGAAAGAGAAAACAAAGACAATGGTTGCTCTCTGCCCTTCATAGATGTAATCTACTACTAAAATAGCAGATCCATCCCACTGAGGTCCATCAAGTTTTCCAACCCAGAAAGTTACAAAAAGTTTTTTGACTGACTCTGTCTAAACTATCTAAAACACTCTGGAAGTAACAATCTATATAATAATATGTGCAAAAATTACAAATCACTGGCAACACCACCTCATAAAATATCTCCATGTCCAATTAATGTATTTATCAAGGATAATGCATTCTGTCTCAGCATAAAAAGTCTTGTATGTGGCTGTCTAGTTAAATTTTAATATTTTGAGTTTGGTCTCTAAACAGCAAAGTAAAACTTGGATTGAACGAGAGTTGAATTAAACCCCTTTATATGATTGGATTGAACTGACTATATATTACTGGATATAAATTGGATGTGTTTGTTTTGTGAAATCCTTTGGTACTATATGAATAAACTGAATTAAGGTTGATTTAAAAGGGACAATATACTCTTGAACAGCAGAACCTAATTGCAATTCTAAAAAAACAAGATCAGATGAGCTAGGCATGCTAAAAGTAGACATACCTATGATTTCAATGAAAGAAATAAAGTGATTTTGTTTGAGAACATACCACATTTACATTTTTCACATTTTACCACACTACAACATCAAAGTTCGGGTTATTTTTGATAGAAATGTATGTAAGCTCTGTATTTAGCTCAATCCACCATCGTATCAGCTCTGGCCAGCTTCCCTGTCCCTGATGAAGAAAGGTATTCCCACATCATGATTCTTACCCCGCCATGTTTACCTGTAATGAGTTCAGAGTGATGTGAAATTAACATTTTGACACAAAGTTCATTTTGGTCTTTACTGACCAAAGAGCACATTCTAGCACATCTCCTCTACATGTTTTGTGGTAAACTGCTGCTTTAATATTCCTTTTAGGTGTGGTATAGCTAGGTTTGTTGTTTTCCAACCTAACCTTGCTAAAAAAAACTTCTCCCTGATACGGTGTGTTGCTTGGTCTTCATGATGCTTTTTGCTCATTGATGGTCACTGATAAATCTCTGAGGGCTTCACTAAATATTACAGAGATTACTTTTTACAAATTAGTTGACTTCTGAAATCCTTGGGTAATAGTGGATTTTTTTTAATGGTGCCAGAGTAAAGGGGGATGAATTGAATGCCAAAACCTGGGAAAGAATTCAAAACCAAAAATTCTCTAATTCCAATAAAATACACTGAAGTTTGCAGTTGTAATACCACAGAATGCACAGAGTTTAAAGGGTATGTGGAAGTGAAAAAAAAAAGCAAGACATGTTAATCTGTGCATCCTGTTTCAGCATTGTTCCAATGGAACAAATCTAACTTAAAGACAACCTCTAAATTCAAACATCTCCTTGGCTGACACAAGAGTTAATATGATAGGAGTAGGAGAGAAGCTTTCCCCAAGTAGGAGTTTTAAAAGTACAGTCTAAATATAGCACAATGTTCCCTCTGAGGTCACACTTCCTCTGTCATATGTGGAAGACAGGCAGGCTTAAGGTGTCAGACAGTTGGAGAAAAAAAAATGTGCTCTGTTTTGCTATGACATGTGGACTTTCTCAGTTGCAAATAAAGTTCATTTCAACTGATCACTGAGAGAGCACACCCTCTTTAATTAGCAGCTAACAGGAAAATTCAAACTCAGGATCCCACTCTCCTAACCCCTAATGTTGCATTGGCCTCCAGAGGGCCTCTGAGATCTAAATCTGATATAGTTCTAAGTTTAATTTTGTGTGGGTCAATCAACCAGAGCACATGCACAGGGAAGGTAGAAACAAAGAACAGGGGAAGAGTTCTGCTCTTAAAAAGGACAGACAAAGAGGAGACAAGGCAAGATAATAATGTCTTAAATGTTTGGGAGAAACCAACACACCACAGAGGCTGCAGTGGTTGTAAAATGTTTGAATCTCTCTTATGTCTAATCAGACATGCTACGTCATTGTCTGCTTTTAAATCATTTCTTAAAACTCATCTCTTTGCTTTTGACACCATGTGATATTTTGATTTTAGTTTATTTCATTTCATTTTTATAGCATGGCTGGTTATGTGTTCTTAAAGTGTTTTGTATTTTACTACTTTATGTTTCAGTATTCTATGTTCTGTCTATGTAATGCAACTTGTCATTTTATTGTTTTTTATGTAATTTGTGCAGCACTTTGCTCCTGTGGGATAAGGTAAAGTGCTTAATAAATAAAGCTGGACTGGATTAGATATGCATCTGTTTTTAGTTATGTTTAGTATTTCCTGCATGAATTTTTTTTTTGCTGCAAAACACCAAAGAAAATGCCTTGTTGGTCTAAAATTGGCTGCAAAATGTTGGAGGCTTGCATGCAGAACTAGGTAATCATAACAATGGTGTGGATGTGTTGATACAAACTCTGAGCAGAGTTTGTATCAAAAATACACTAAATTTCTTTCAAATTCAATGAATATAGGGTCTAAATTCAAAAGATTCTAAGACCATTCAAAACATACTTTAAATAAATTACTTTTATTTTATCTCTAGAGAGGTCTTTAATATGGTGTATTAAATATTCTAAATCAATCAGTTCTACTGCCCAGATGAAAAAACCTGGGTACTTTTACACTAACTTAATAAAAATCAGTCAGTATGTTACCACTGTAGTTCTTCTCCAAGTCGCTGAGATGCGTCCTCAGGGAGAACTCTATACATGTCATCTTCTTCCAGTCTCCTCTTGTACCCAACTCTGAAGAAGGGGTTCAGCCAGCTTAAGGATAAAATATATGACAGCATGTAAAGTAGCGGCCAACATTAAGTGAAAGAAACAATCTGTGTGTACATGTGTGTAGAAATAGAGAGAGAGAGAGAGAGAGAGAGAGAGAGAGAGAGAGAGAAAGAGAGAAAGAGAGAAAGAGAGAGATTTTTAAGGTCCATCCATCCATAGTCAATATACCCTTCTACAGGGTGCTGGTGCCTATCTCCAGTGGCCACTTTTTTGGCATAGTTCTTATTTAATACATAGTGTTAATTAATTTGTTTCTAATATATTTGAAAGACTAAACAAATGTTGACCCTCTGACTGGATACATAGTGCTAACACCAAATAAATACATATACTCCGTATAGACAGACACTATTTTTCCTCAGTCAGAATAATGAGAGGGGGGAATGATAGAAAGAGAGAGAGAGAAAAAGAGAGAGAGAGAGAGGTTTTTTTTACTGTCTTCAAATTCAGAAGTTTACATACCCTATGATTATGCCTTGAGATAGCTGGAGGAAGCCCAGATGATGATGTAAAGGCTCTGAAAGCTTCTGAACGGTTAATTCACACCACTTAGGTTAAATGAAAGCATAGCTGTGGATCTATTTTAAAGCAGCCACTGAAACACACTTTATCATTATGTGACATTGTGGAAAAAAATCTAAAGAAATCAGCAAAGATATCAGGAAGAGAATTGTAGACCTCCACATGCCAGGTTAATCCTTGGGTACAATTTCCAGCTGTAACTGAAGTTTTTGATCATAATGACCATCATTACATTTGAAGGAAAAAGGGGAGAAGCTACAAGCCTGAGAACACTTTCCCAACTGTGAAGTAAGGTGATGGCAGTATCATGTTTGTTTGGGTGTTTTGCTGTGGGAAGCAACATTTCAAAACACTAGCTAGGATGTTATAACCTGAGCACAAATGGGTCTTTAAAATAGACAGTGATTCTGAGCATAGTACCAAAGTAGTTGCAAAGTGGCTAAAGGACAACTAAGTGACAGTGAAAGTTCATCCATAACAAAGTCCTCTCTCCATCCTGTAGAAAATTTGTTGGGAGAGATAATTTTTATACTGTGTATGCAAATATTTGATTTCTACTGTATCAAACACTCAGTTGAAAGTAGATATTATTTAAAAATAAAAACATACAATCAATTCCATTCTTAAAGACGATTGACAACATTAATATTTCAACAGTAGCAGCTGATATCAGCTTTTTACAAAAATGTTAAATCAGATCATTTAATGCAATGTATGATTATTGTTGTTGCAAATGAAAATATAAACATCTTTTTATACCTTGAAAATGAACATCTCTTATAAAAACAATGATGATAACGGAAATCAAATTAGGCGAATATAGGGCTCTGCTTAAATTTCTTTCTCAAGCTTGTTTTTCTTCATAAATGAAAGTATGAGTAGTTTTAATGCTACAAAGCAGCACTTTCTCCTTAATATAGTGCTCAGCAGCAACCTGTTATCACATCCAGGAAAGACTCTCGTCACTGTCCACTGCCCATGCAAACTGCAAAGCCCTCTGTTCAGCTCATGTCACACTGTCAGTGGGAGAGGGCAGTTTTTCTTACCAGAAGAAAATCTTGGAGAGAAGATTAGCTGTGGCTGACGGATTATCCTCCTTCTCCTTCACCAGAGGTTCCATTCCCACAACAGTAAAAGCAACTCCTGAAGGCTGCTTTTGCAGACTATGTCCCAAAGAGATATAAAGAGGTGGAAACACAGCGAGAACACCTGTTATAAATTTATCTGTATGTCAGAATCGACCCTTGTGACATTAAGGGCAGGATTACTGCAGGAGATTGGCAGGCAGTGTCCCGGTGTGGCCGCACACTGTGCGACGTATTATGTGGCCCCGCCCACCACGACATTATCAAACGTCAACACGTCCGTCATTCTCCAGGTATACTTTATACCTTTATGAAGAAAGCTTTCTTAATTATAGTCAAATACTTAAACTGGTGAAGCGATAGATTTTTTTTTTTTTTTTGCTTTACTCACAATTACGGAACGACGACATGGGGGATTTTTTTTCTTTTGCGTTACCTCGCAAAAGTATTGCATTCCCTCGCAATAAGTTTGCATTCCCATGCAATACTTTTGCGTTACGTCGCAAAGGTTTTGCATTCCTACGCAATAAGTATTGCATTCCCTCACAATAAGTTTTTGCGTTCTCTCGCAATAATGTACTAGTCAGTTCATGTGGCAGCTTGAATAGGAACTGAAAGTCTTTCTGCTACAATATAAGGTTTTTGTAAGGCTTTTATATGTATGTTAATATGTTGTTTGTGAGAGATCAGAAGATTTATATATTTTTCTTTAGGACACAAATGTACGGAAGCCGAGAGAGGTGGTACTCGCATGTTTATTTTCCCGATGGTTAACTCAAGATAACGAGCTATTTGTCATTATAACGAGATAATTATGTTGTTATCACGAAATGATTGGCCGTTTTCTGAGCTAAGGACTTAATTTCCTAATGGTTTAATCATACGACCCCATACATGGTGTCACTATGGTTTATTCACAGATTTATTCACAGAATTACACATGCATCCCATGACTTAAGTCCTCTCCTGCTGGTGTGGCATGTATTTGAATAATGGAATCAGGTCTAACACACACACACACACACACACACACACACACACACACACACACACACACACCAATCATCTCGTGATCTCGAGAAAGCAAAGTTTGTGTTGTCAAAATTAACTTGCTATCTCGAGAGAACCATCAGAAAAAAAGTTTATGGGTAACACGTCCGCTCTGGGCTTCCACACAAATGGACCACAAACTTATGTGCAAAATGCAAAAGCAAAACAGATCAGCAGATTTCCATCCCTTTAAGACATAAACAGAAACTTTCAGAAAGAAAGAAAAAAATGCATCCAGACTGTTTGGACTATTTTTAAGTTATGTTCACAGAGTAAAAAAGTCATCTGAGAGTTTTGATTGTGTTTTTGTTTTTCGTGTTGGTAGTCTGACTAGTTAATAAAGTGCCGTTTTTGTGTGCAGTCCAATCTCCCCCGAAAGATATTATACAAACATGAACGTGCAGTTAATAGATAGATTTCTAACCAGTTTTCTGCATCATAGAGTTAAGAATATGTAAACACATTTTCACTGAGGATCTTTAAAGGTGTACATATGTACAATTTTAAACTGACATTTGTTATCACTGTGACTGTATACAAAATAGACCGGGGTGTATTTGCAAATTTATTGCAAGGGAACGCAAAAAAACTATTGTAAAGTATTGTATGCAATACTTTTGCAAGGTAACATAAAAGAAAAAAAATCCTCCATGTCCCCTAGGGGTCTCTGTACACAATAAAAAAGAAAGAAAGAAAGAAAGAAAGAAAGAAAGAAAGAAAGAAAGAAAGAAAGAAAGAAATCTGCCCCTTTAAACCCTGGGATCTTTTGGGTCCTTTTTCATTTGTAAGTGTCAATGTTTTTGCCTGTGTTGATGTTAATTTTTCCAAAGGTAAATGGTTAGAATAAAAAAAATTGCCACCTCACTTCTCATCAGTAAGTAAGTAAGTAAGTAAAACTTTATTTATATAGCATTTTTCAAGATATAAAATCTCAAAGTGCTTCACAAGAGCTAACAGTGCATAAAAATACAAGTGGCATTAAGAAAAAGCAGATTTTAAAAGATATGTTTTTAACTGGCTTTTAAAAGAGACCACAGAGTTTACCAATGTCAGGTCCAAGGAAAGAGAGTTTCAGGGCCACTAAGCAGAACACTTTGATTCCTTTTGTCTTCATCTTAGTATGGGGAAACATCACCAGATCCTGACCTCAGGAACCTGCAAGGACAGAAGCCCTCTGATACAATCTTGTGCCTGTCCAGGAAGACTTCTCCAAGTTAATAAAATAATCTTAAATTGCTCTCTGAAATAAACCAGAAGCCATTGTAGATCCATCAAGATTGGAGTCATATGTGAAAACTTGGGGGATTTTGGTAGAAGCCTGACAGCAGCATTTTGAACAACTTGCAACAGTTTTAGGGAGCTTTTGCTAAGACATGTGTATAATACATTGCAGTAATCCAATCGTGATGAAACGAAAGCACAACTAAATATCTCCACTTCAGAACATTGAGACAATGGAGCTTAGTTTGCCAATATTTCTCAAATGAAAAACAAGAACTGACCAGAGACTTGACGTGTGTATCCAAAGTAAAACCAGAATCAAAGTTTATGGCACAAGGATTCACCAAAAAACCAAAAGGTTTAAGTGTCTCTTTTATCCCAGATATGCATTTTTCTGGTGCAAAGATAATTATTTTTACCACCACTACACATGAATCTGAACCCACCTTCCCCAGTGAAACATGGTGGTGGCAGTAAACTCACCTTCCAGTCTAACTGACCTTGAGCTATATTTTGCAAAGAATGGGCCAAGTCTTCTAGACCAGAGTGTGGTTATTGATGGATATTTATAGAAAAACTAAATTGACATCTGTCTGTACATGCATGGTAATGATAGGAAAATCTATTGCACACATGGAAACTTTGCAATTCTGCAAGGTTAAGTGAGTACACCAGAGATAATGGGTGAATAGATGGATGGATGTCCCATGGTGTGATATTGAGTTTTCAAACTAAAACAGAAGCTTTTTCAAAAATTATGAATATTTTGAGCCATTTGGATACAACGTTTCTGCTTCAGACCCTTCTCTTTAGTAAGAAACGGTAACATGAACAATAACATACATGTTCTCCAAAGAGCTGGTAATCATTAGTCTCTCAGTTGCTAAATACTGTGTGCTAAAATAGATGAACCAGTAACTGGACTTTGTCACCTGTTTGTCTCCTGTTTTTTTTTTTTTTTTTAGGATTAATGATTACTTCTTTATTATTTTTTTATGTTAATATGATACTTAACATCATCTGAGATGAAAAGATGAACACACAAATGAAGGATTCTCTGTTTTTCCCTTTGAAAATGTAATGCCTAACTGCCAGATCATCCTTCCTTTACTCTTTCACTTTGAGACACCCGTGTCCGTCCCTCACCAGATGAGCAGTCAAGATGTCCTGTCTGTTAATCATCTTTGTGAAACACATGTCCGCAGTGTAATTTCACCTGCCTGAGGACATTTTATTTCTTCCTATATCCTGATATTGACAAAGACAGCACATATTATTAAAGCTGTCAAATGACAGGCTGGCAGATTCTGGCTTTCCTTAGCGGCCTAGCCGGGCTCTGTGCCACCATCGCCGCCACGGTGTCCAATGAATGGAGGGCCACAAGCCGGGCATCCTCAGTCATCACAGCCACATGGGTGCTCCAGGGTCTGTGGAACAATTGTGCTGGGAATGCCATTGGAGCTCTACACTGCAGACCTCATCATACCATTTTAAAGCTCGAAGGTAAGATCACTGTATGGTCTTCTGACTTCAAACTGATTTCAGACAAAGTTTTTAAAAAAATATTAAAAGAAATTAAGACAGCAAATAAAGTGATTGATTGCTGTGTTTATCCAAATGGAAGCCCATGTAAATGTGTAATTTTTGTTGTTGGAGATATTAAACTGTGAGTGTTTTTAGAGTTCTGGCAAATAGTAAGTAAAAGTTTGGCTGATGATACACCAGTAAAAAAGAAAGTTGAGCAAATTACAATGCTGCCTTAAGTTAGGGACTTACAGCATTTGCTTTTGTAAAATTATCTTTAGCTGAAACCTTTCAACTCAAAAAGTTGACATTAGGGTTAAAAATGTACAAAAAATACAGCTGAATGAAGTGCATCAGTTTAAATTAACAGTATTATTACTTAGACATCAGTGTAACATAACAAGATTATGAAAAGATGCTCAGAACTACAGAAAATACTCTGCTGTTATCGGAGCACATAGTGGCTGCACTGTTTCTTTATTGGTTACATTAATCCAAGACTTTATGTTACAGTATTGTCTGATGAAGAAAATTACCAGATGTCTTTTTGACTCAGACCTTTCCCTGAGGTCAGGGGTCAAGAGCTGTTTCAGTGCTTTGTAAAATATTTTACAGCAACAGCAGTTTTTTACCTTTTGTCACATCAAAGCTGATGTGTTTTTTTGAAAATATCAAAAAACTTACAGGGGGAAAAATAAGTTTCTAATATTTCTTACAAATAAAAATCTGAAAAGTGTGATGTGCATATAGACCCCTTTACTCTTATGGCCAAGAAAATTGCAGTACTGGTCTGATGTGATCAGAACACCTTCTTCCACATTTGTTTGTTTGTCCCCTACATGGCTTGATCAAACCGGGAGTTCTTATGACTTTCTTTCAATATCAGCTTTCTTCACTTTTATGTAAAGCCCACATTTGTGGACCACTTGATTAATAGTTGCCCTGTCCAACAGATTCTCACACCTGGGCTGTGGGTTTCTGCAGCTCCTCCAGAGTTACCATGGACCTCTTGATTTCCTCTGTAATGAATGCTCTCCTTGCTCGTCCTGTGGGTTTAGGTGGATGGTCATTTCTTGACAGGTTGGCAGTTGTGCCATGCCCTTATACAGCCTCTAACATCTTTTCTTCCAGGATTTAACCACCTTTGACCAGTTTCCTTGTCCCTGTTGAAGAAAAGCCACCCTTAGCATGATGCTGCTCTTTTTAGAAAAGTTTATTTTTAATATCTGTTAAAAGTATTTTCACCCTAAAAGTAACAAATTTTCCAAAGTGCCTTGAGCAAGCCCAGTTAACTCAGTGTGGTAGATGAGACATTACTTACAGTATCCAGCCATAAGATGGCGCTCTAGTTCACATAAATGAAGCTGGATAAATCTATTGTTTGGCATTAAACACCTTTCGTTCTTTCATGTTTGGAATATTGCTGATTATCTCAACATCTCATTTCTTTGAACTGAGAGCATAATTAATCTGTTTGTGATTAAAATGAGAGACAATGTTAATAATTAATCTAAAACTTGCTAAAGGTCTAAGAGGTTAGGTCTAAGAGGAAGGTGAAACACTTAAGTTGACTATTAATCATAGGTCCTTCTGCAAGCTGAAAGAGAGAAGGTGACATTTATGTTCTTTCAAAGTAAAACTAAAGATGACAGAATGTTGACAAAGTTAGATATAATGCAAGGAGCAGTTTCACAGGTGCCCAAACGCAATATTTCTGTTTGTGCTTCTGCTTTAAAACTTTTCCAATTCCATCCTGTAACTGAACACATTCTGGACACATGCTAACCTTGAATATCTAACTTCTTTAGTAACAACTTCATAAACCATCTATGTTCTGTAATTTCAGTCCTAATCAGTGCAGCTCTGAATCACAGTGACTATGTGAGAGTGACTGTGACTGTGTGACCATTGGCCAGCTGCTGATGTTAAGGTCCAAACTCCTCCCTTCAGAATATAACTCTCCACAACATATTAACTATCAATCGTTCACTATCCATTCAAGAAAAGTCAGGCAGAGCAAAGATACCTTTTTCAAAAAGTTTTCCCAGCCATTAATTAATTTCTGCCCCTGCTGCTTGAATTAACATCCCGGGCGGTGTGAAGGAGATATCCCTGCATCATGAGCAGCATGTATCAGGAGATCATGGCCTTTGTTTTAACTACGTCAGGCTGGATACTGGAGTCTTCCACCTTGTCAACGGACTACTGGAAGGTCTCCTCAAACGATGGATCTGTCATTACCACATCTACCTTCTGGGCCAATCTGTGGAAGCACTGTGTGACCGATTCAACAGGGATTTCCAACTGCAGAGACTTTCCATCAATGCTGGCTCTGGATGGTCAGCTCTTTTTTAAAGATGATCCGTTATTCATTGTAACAGCTATTTTAGCTCATGTTAAACAGTTTTAATTTGATTTATACACAGATTAAATGTGTATTTAACATTCTTCTTCCTAGCACTTTAAAAATTGTTAAACATAAACTTATTTCTCTTTCAGCTTTGTTAGAAAATTCAAGTTCATAGACTAAAAGATATCATGATGCCTAAGGCAAGTTTCCAATGAAACACTCATTTACTCTCAAATGTGTCAATGTTTAGTAGTTTTGGCCATGGATGGCTACTTTAAGGGGTTGACTTTAGTGGTGATCTTTGCCTCAGAAGCTGATTTGGGTGACAAATTTCATATCAACAAAGTCACTCAAATGCCACAAAGTGCCTGGAAGCAGTAATGGTCACCTGTGACAAATTGCTCTTCTTGCTTTATGTGTAAATAGCTCAGAAGGTCAGAAACTTAATGACCTTTTTGTTTTTTAAAGTGAGATGGAAAACCACCAAATGAAGACAAAAGGCTCTTTGGATTCTAAACAGGTCTGTTTTGTTTTTGTTTTCCAGGTTACATCCAGGCTTGCAGGGGACTGATGATCGCAGCCATCTGCTTGGGTTTGTTTGGCTCTGTTTTTGCCCTTGTAGGGATGAAATGCACCAAAGTTGGAGGAAGTGACAAAAATAAAGCCAGGATTGCCTGCTTTGCTGGTGTAGACTTTATTCTCAGTGGTAAGTACAGAGGATCAGTCTGAGCAGCAGAATTTTCCTAAATGCCATTTAATCACTTATCTCTTCTTCTCAGGGGTTTGCTCACTTTCTGCCTGTTCTCTCTATGCGCATCGAATAACAACTGAGTTTTTTGACCCAATGTTTGTGTCTCAGAAGTGAGTTTTATAATAATGGCTTAAATGTTTTTTTCAACAGAGACAATTGTGAGACATAATTTAAAAGTATTTTTGTGTGTTTTGAGGTATGAGCTGGGAGCTGCTCTCTTCATTGGCTGGGCAGGTGCTATTCTCTGTATTCTGGGAGGCAGTGTCTTCTGCTTCTCGGTTGCAGATTCTTTCTCAAGAAGGTTAGTATCAGCAACCATTTTTCTGTTTGCATTATGCATTGAAGTATTTTTTTAAAGCAACCGCTATGTAATTCATGTTTGTGAGTCCTAAAGGAGTTTGACTTGTAAAGATGAAGCTGTGCTCTTTGCAGCCACAGTCAGGCAAACTATATCTACAGAGGTGCTGCCTCACATTCCCGCATCACCACCCACACGAGAGGGCAGACAAAGCCTGTAAAGGAAGGGCAGACTGCAGATAACAGCAGCTCCTCCAGGATGCAGCACTTTGATAAAAATGCATATGTGTAAGGGAGGTGAATCCAAATCCTTTTCACCTTAATTCATTGGTGGATTTCAGGAGTTTTACCCTCAGCATGTAAGATGTGGCAGCAGCAGCGGTGGACTCAGTCTAGCAGCACCAAAGGTTACTAATACAGATATGTGGCTCACCTGGATTTTAGTTTTAAATTTTAGAGGGTTTTTTTCTTCCAAGCAAAACACTGACATAGTTTACTCAATGTTCTCTTGTTTTATGCCCATTTTATATGTTCTGAGTATAAAAACAAGAAAAATGTGGTCCAAAAATGAACTAGTCTGATCAAATATTGTCATAATTCTCTGTGTTTTTCTATGAAACTTTTGAATTTTTGTTACATTTATTTTTATTTTGGTTTTGTTGCTTGTATCTACAACTATATCTAACCTATCTTCTTTTTAATCCATAATGTCAAATTCAGAAACTGTAACATTTGATATGAGACAGTCATGAGGTTTTTGTAATGCTCTGATATCAAGAGGGTAAAAAGAAAAATACAATAAAATGTCAGACACTAGTGATCATTTTTTAGTTTTGTACATATTAAAATGAATAAAACTAAATGAGATCTGATTTTGTTCTGAGTGGTTTTCCTTAAGCTATTTTAACCCCTTTTTAGGGGTTTTTCAACATGTCTGCAAATAGGTATAATGCTGATTTATTAAGATAAAAAAAAGCATCAGTACTACAGTCATTAAAACTTGGATTAGCATCCTGGTCATGGACCTTTCGGTATGGAGTTTGCATGTTCTCCCCATGCATGTGAGGATTTTTGCAGGTAAATTTTGAATTTTTTGTGAAGTCCAAAAACATACTTGTTATGTTATCTGGCTACTTTAAATAGCCTCTAAGAGTGAATGTGTGCACGGTAGTCTGTCCTGTGTAATGCGAGGAACCAGCAATCTGACTAGGGTATATTCTGCCACTGACCTAATAACTGCAGTCTTGTATGGATTAAGCAGGTATACCAAAATATTTTAAGGTGACTCCAACACTGAGAGAACAGCGCCAGAGAGTGGTGATTGATGAGGTTGCAGGTTTTCTTTCCTTTGGTTAAAGATTATAGCACCTTAAAGATGCATACAATATGGCGGCTGTGTATCCATAATGTTGTGAAAATCACAGGAATAAACAGTTTATTTGCCCTTTTAGCATTTTTTTACCCCATTAAACAGATAGTAAACAAGTGCTTTGCAACGTTAATCTCTTAAATGCCAAGAGTGGAGAGAAATACATTCCTGAGAAATAAATTGCTGGCATGTATCACTAATAGCAGTTAGCAAATTCCTATAGTTTTGCAAAAATAACAGTGTAATTAATCCAAAGGAATTTTCACAAACAGCATAAAACATTAGGTTTTTAAAAAACACAGATGCTGACAAAAATGTTGTCAGCTTTGGCACTATCAAAGAGGACAGAAATAAAAATATAACACAACTGAAACTGAACTTTCAGCTGTGCTTCATGTTTGGACAAGTTAGCATTGGCTAAATCAGCAACTTCCAACCCTAGGGCGCACATCACAGGAAGTGAGAAATTTGTTTTATATCCTCAAAGTGGCAAACAAAAAAAAAAAAACTTTGTTCCGGTCAGCAATTTTTAAAATCTACAAGGAGCTCACAGCTCCTTTGAGGTTCTGCACCAATGGAAAAGTGGGAATGACATCAATCCCCCTATTCTGGATTAGCCACACCCATATCATATTTCTGACTGTACAGCACAGTAGGAAAAGGTTCTTCCTGGATGATGTGTTAAGAACAAGCAAGCGTGCTGAAGAAGAACATTCTTTGCTGGCAGCCCTGCGAGAAAGAGCAAATTAGTATGTGCAACCTTGAGGGGAATGCTTATGTTCTGGTCATTGATATTTACCATATTGTTGAAATACATTAATAAATACCACCATATGCATTAGCACAAGAAGTGGAGTCCTGCTGGAATTGTAAGCTAACCATTGGTGGTGGCAGAATATAGCAACAAAATTTGGCTGAAATTTTACACAGGCAGACAGAAATAAAAAAATAAATACCAGCTGAAACTCGATCTAAATTGTTTCATGAGAGGTCACTTAATTTGTAAAGTTTTGTATTACATCTTTTATGTGATTGGTTGTTTTTTGTTGTTTTTATATAATGTCTGTTCAGTATTTTGGTCAGTTTTTTCTGTTTTAAAAGCGCTTATAAATACAGTTGGCTTGGCTTGGCTCATGTTGACATACCATGGCCTACAATAGCGCAGCAGTACAATGAGCTGCAAAATAAGTTAGACAATTAGCAATGATAAACTCTGGGGACCAGTTACTTTAAAAGTATGACTCAGAGGAATGTTTATATTGTAATTTATTTTTTCTAAGTTGGAAACAATTATGCATACAATTCAGGACCTGCAACCTAATGTCAATAAAAGTTTTCTTGATAAAAGTTTGTAAGGTGGATCTAGGTCTATGAAAAGTTCAATCACTGTCTCTTTAATACTGAGATTGATGTAGGAAAATGTATTTTCCAGGAGATTGGCTTTGGATTTGCCTACAGCCCTGCTGAAAAGTTGTCTCTCCTTGTGCACAGCATCAGATGCTCCTCCTCTAAATAGAGTGGCTCGAGGTGGATTTGAAAAAATCAAAAGTAGAGGCATGTTCCAGAAGGTTTACTATAAACATCTCACACAATGTCACACAGACCTCACCCATAAAAAACACAAACACAGTGGCATTCTCTCCACCTTCTATTATGACATATGGGACCCTTCAGACTCAAATGTAGACGTGTTAGCTCAGTTTTTTTTTTGTTTTTTTTTTTATCTACACGCTCCATTAGCAGATTTCTTCAGCTTAGCAATGAAGAAGCGTTTGATCCAAATATTTGGCTTCTTGATCTCTTCCTTGGGATGGCTGTTCATCCTGTGCACTATGGCAATGGACTATTGGAGAATCAGCCAGATAGGAGGACAAGGTGGTTCCTTCATAATCAAGGTGGCCTGGTACTGGTCAAACTTGTGGAAGGACTGTTTCACCGACTCCACTGCTGTCACTAACTGTCGAGACTATGGGGTCCTCTGGAGTGTCAAGTGTAAGTTGTTTCTCTTCAAAAAATGAAGTTTGTGTACTGTAAAATATTCTGTTATTTCACAGTGTTTCAAGGACGAACGTTGAGCTACACTATAAGCGGTGCAAAGTGTGGCAAAGTGTTAACAATATACTGTTTTTATTTATCTGTAATTCATCAGCAGCAAATAGTCTAGGACAGTCTAATTACTTAGGTGTGCTACTCTTGCTAAAAATGGGCTTCACCAAATAGCATGAGTGCAGTTTATTCAATTTCTAAGTTCTTCTTCACATGTTTTAGCCTTTTTTAGTAAGCGGTATAAGCAAACTCCTTTTCCTTTTGGTTACTGTGCTGATTATTCTAAAATTGCCACCATAACTTACCTCAGTGACTGAGAGCGTTTTCAGTTATTAGCTCTTCAAAACTTCAATGAAGAGTTATCATGTGTGCAAAATCATCTTTTAATGCTCTCAAGATATGCTTAATATAATTTCTTCACAAACCACTAAACTCAATTCAGAATATTGCACTGTTGTACATCCTATAAATAATGTAACTAACTAACTAACTAACTAACTAACTAACTAACTAACTAACTAACTAACTAACTAACTAACTAACTCACTCACTCACTCACTCACTCACTAACTAACTAACTCACTAACACAAGGCAGCATAGAGACATACAGGACAAACAGCCATGCACAGATTCATGTCTGAGGGCAATACAGAGTAACCAGTTGACTGTGGGAGGAAGTCGGAGTACCCCGTGAGAATCCACACATGCATGGGAAAAACATGCAAACCCCATGCAGACCCCAGGCCAGGATTTAAACCCAGGACCTTCTTGCTGTAAGGCAACAGCCCAACCAACAACATTTTTGATTTTTGTGTTCCTGACAGATTATGTCCAGGCAGTTCGGGGGTTGCTAATGTGCGGCTTGACGATTGGATTCTTTGCAGTCGTGTGCTGCTTTGTTGGGATGGAGTGTACTTATATCGGCGGGGCAGAACCAACCAAAGACAAGCTGGTCTTTTCTGGAGCTGTTTTTCATTTTGTTGGTGGTGAGTTCAGGGTGTGTTCTTCTCTGAAAAAAATGGAAGAAATGTTTTGCCTTCATTTAACTTCTTGGTTTCGATGGAACTTCTCCTCACAGGTGTGTCAAATCTTGTTGCCTACTGCTTATACATCAACAGAGTCGCCAGAACAGCTTTTGCTTCCAACTTACCAGCAGGAGAATTACGGTAAAGCTTTTTTAATGATAAGAAAATACTAATCAAAATAGTTTTTATTATTAAAAATGTGAATTATGCTTTTTTTCCCTGTTTTTATTTTAGATATGATTTAGGACCTCCCATATTTCTAGGTTTAGTGGGATGCTTTTTAATCTTCTTTGGGGCTGTTCTGTATGCTGTGACGGTCATCAGAGTAATCTGCCCTGACAGGTATATAAATCACTCATCATCTGTTCTTTCTTATACAATAAGTTGACCATTAACTTTATGTTTTGCTCTTCAGAAGAGTGATAGAGGTTTACGGTGGACCAACATACATACCCCCAGCCTACAGAGGAAGAAGCTTGTACACAGGATACTACGAGCCCTCCCGGCTGTATGGCTCTTACGTCTCAGGACGATCAAGCAGCAAGATCTCAAGGCTCTCTCAGACTACATCAAGACTGTCAGAAAGAGATGCATTTGTGTAGTGCTGAAGTTCTTTCAAGACTTGCAACGTCCCATAACAGGGTTGTAGAAAAGTCTATGATGTCTAATTAAACTGGATGCAATGATTTTATAGCATTTTCTATCAATACAATGTTTTTCTCTTCAGTAATGCAGGTTCTTATAGTTGCTTTATTTCAATTAGTCAATAGTCTGTCACATAATTTGGAGTTTAGGCGACAAGAAAGGCCTCCTACGAAGACTGAGTCCTTGGATTTGAACACTTTTAAACAACATATGAAATCAAATCAGGATTGTTTTGAGGAATGATAACGTTGATAAACATAAAAGTAAGAAAATGTGTTCATGTGAAAAGTTTCAAATACATTTCAACTTGTATGTTGAGGTCCTGGCATTTTAAGCAAAGGTTCAAGTATCTCGGGGTCTTGCTCAAGAAATGATAGTAGGATGGAGAATGAGATACATGAACAGATTGGGGCCTATTCTGCAGCAATGTGGGTAATTTCCCAATCTATCACAGTGAAGAAATAGCTGAGCCAAAAAGTGAAATTCTCTATTTTCACCCAGTTTCTGACCCTCAGCTTTGGCCATGAGAAAGAAAAATGGATGGATGGATGGATGGATGGATGGATGGATGGATGGATGGATGGATAGGAAAACTTAAAACTCCAGGGGAATTTGAAGAAACTCAACGCACGGGCTCATGAATACTTCTGAAAAGCAATAGGCCAACACAATATGCAGCTGTCTCCATAAATAACAATATATATACAAAAGTAAAAAAAAAAAACAGAAGATAAATCCTTTAAGCTTAAGACATGATGGACCAACGGACTTGTTTAAAAGCAAGAAATTGATGTAACTGACGTGTATGAGTGTAAAAAAGACAAGTATAAACCTAAACAATTTACAGTTTCAGCTACATGTTATTCTTTTCATCATAGTTTTTTTTTTCCTGAAGAACAAATACCCAAGATATTAAATCAGACATGGACCAATAAAATCTGTTGGAGAATTTGGAAACAAAAGCAAGAAAAAAACAGTGCTTTTAGTGTTAAGAATCCAAAACCTGTTAATAAACAAGAATGGAGAGCATTTTTCTCCAAGAAATAAATCTGTCTTTTCAGTTTTTAAACAAATGAGTGAGCATTAAGAAAATTTGGTGCCCTTTTAATTGAATATCTTTTCAATTAAGACATTTTCATATACAGATGGGTTGGACAGCTTTCATGGACAGAAATTAACCGTCCCACGTATGAAAAGCATCAACAATGTTGCTTTTTGCTCATGTTTGTTGTTTGCCACAGTACGTATATATATTAAAAACAGTATATATACTGTTTTTAGGAGATATACTATGGTATGTTTACTTTTAATGTTGTAATTTAACTGAAGTAGGTATTGTGATTATCACTGTCTCTAGAAAATGTATTATTGTAATTATGATTAGCATAATAAAAGTTTTGTTGGCTTTCAGTGAGTATCAATTTGATCTGTTATTTCTCCAACAAATTTAGCAAAACTGCATGCACAATACTGTAAATCATCACTTGCTTTAGTACAATGGGTCCTTTCTCAGCATGTCGAACACTCATTTTTACTTTTATAAACTGTCTGAGGGAAGAAGCGGACCAAAACTGAATCATGCTGGAAGGCTCCTGGGTATAAACATAAAACATATTGGCTCAAGAGATCTTTACAAAACACAGGAAGTACACTTCAAGGCAAAACATGTGATGATGTACACAAACAGGGCTGCATGCGTGTGAGTGTGTTTTTCCATCTGAGAGCAGAGGTGAGCAGGGAGCTTTGACCAAGTCTGAAACAGAAGTATCTCACAGTTTCAGGAGTTTGGATTGTTATTTCAAGTCTGAACCTGGGGGGTCAGCATGGGTTACAGGACTGTGGTGATGTACATAGAGATCGGCTGCTTTGTGGTCTGTGTGGCTGGATGGATCTTGGTCTGTTCCACGCAGCCCACTGAGATCTGGACTTGGTCTGAGGTTGGCAGTATTGTCCTAACAACGTCGAACTACTTCTCCAACCTGTGGAAGGACTGCATTTCTGACTCCACGGGAGTATCTGACTGCAAGGGAATCCCATCAATGCTGGCACTGAATTGTAAGTACAACATACAGTACCTTGCAAAAGTATTCACACCTATTGAGCTTATTCAGGTTTCCCTCCTTACACTGACAAATTTCAACGCATTACATTGGGCATTTATGTGAAAAAAATTATCACAAAATGGACAATTTTCAAGTCTTTCCACACATTTCCAATTCTAAACCAGTGTTTCTTAGTCCTGGTCCTCTGTACCCACTGTCCTACATGTTTTAGGTGTTTCCCTGCTGCTACACACCTGACATAAATTAATAGGTGGTTGACAGCGTTTTTGCAGCACGTGATGGGAAAACAGTCATTTGAATCAGGTGTAGTGGACCTTGAGAAACATCTAAACATAAAGGACTGTGGGCCCTGAGCACCAGGATTGAGAACCACAGATCTAAACAATTCCACCTCAGTGGGGGCTGTATGTTTATGGTCATTGTCCTTCTTAAAGGTGAACCTTCACTTCAGTCTCAAATCTTTTGTAGCCTTTTAAATGTTTTCTTATAGGAATGTCCAGTATTTAGCTCCACCCATATTTCCATCAACTTTGACCAGTTTTCCCACTCTCCACTGAAAAAAAGCATATGCCACCGTTATAACGGTGTATTCAGAGTGATGTGCAGTGTTAGTTTTCCGCCGCACATAGTATTTGGCACATGGGGTAGGGAGCTTAACTTTGGTCTCATCTGATCAGATCACTTTCTTCAGCATGTTTACCAAGCCACTTACAAGAACTGTGACAATCTGCAAACTGACGTTCTTCAATTATTAACTTTTTTCTTGACGTTCTTCCATAAAGGCCAGGTTTGTGGAGTACACAATTAATATTTATCCTGTTAGATTGTTCCATCTGAATGGAACAATGGAATGTGCAGCTCCTCCAGAGTCACTATGGACCTATTGGCTACTTCTCCAATGACTGCTCTCCTTGCCTTGGCTCTCAGGCTAGCTAGAAAACAGTTACTTAGTAGGTTTGCAGTTGTGACGTACTCTTTAACTTCAAATAATAGTATTAATAGTGTTATTTTTGAGATGTTCAAAACCTGCTTCAAACTTCTTCACGATTTTCTCCCTGATCTGTTTTCTGTGTTCTTTGGTATTTCTGATGCTGTTTGTTCACTAATATTCTCTAACAAACATTGAGATACATTGAGAGTTGTGGGTTTAAATCCTTTTCCAATACCCTGTTTCATAGGAAGAAGCAGGGCCTTTGGTTCAATACAAAACCTATTTAAATTGTTCTGCTTTATAGGGGACATTCACATGTGCCGGGCTCTCATCATCATCTCTATTATCTTGGCTTTCTTTGGATCCATCCTGGTCTTAGTGGGAATGAAGTGCACTAAGATTGGGGGCTCAGAGATTACCAACGCAAAAGTAACCTTTGCTGGAGGGATGAACTACCTCATAGGAGGTAAAACCCAGAAAGATCTCATTGATGTAAACTTAATGACTGCATATTGTAAGTAATGTCCCTCTATCTTTTTAGGAATGTGTGCAATGGTGGCGTTCTCATATTATGGAAACAAAATCAGATCAGAGTTTGACAACCCAAACTATAGTGAACAGAAGTATGTGCAATACATTAAATAGTCACAATATGTTTGTCTCCAAATACAAATCAACACCTCAGTAGTTTTTTTGTCTGTTACCAGGTTTGAAATAGGTGTTGGAGTCTTCATTGGCTGGGGTGGCTCCACTTTACTTCTTACCGGAGGCCTTATTTACAGCATCTTAGCAGGGAGGGAGGCATTCAACTCAAAGTAAAATCCTGATTCTAAATGATTTTTTTTATATTTGCTTTTTTCAATGTTCTCAGTACAACTATATATTTGTTGAATTTGATCCTCGCAGACCAGAGAAGTACCCTGTCACTGAGTATCCTGGCTACATGTTTGTTCCATCGAGAAAGAGCTACGCGTCATCAGCTCGCACAGAGATCACAGGAACCAGGAAGTCAAGGAGCTCAAGCGGAAGCAGAAACAGCAGCATCTCTGTCATCTCCAGCACCACCAGGAAGACAGGCAGCAATGCTTATGTTTGATGTATGAAACAATATACAGTGTCATTTGTTCCCCTTACAGATTTATTCTGTTTTTGCTTTTTAGTCAGATTTACATGTTTCAGATCATTCAACATATTTTTATATCAAAGACAGCCTGAGTAAATTCAAAAAGCAGTTTTTAAATGATCATTTCATTATTTAATGGGAAAAACCTGGCCCGATGTGAAATAAGTTATTGGCCCTTTTGTGAAATCATGAATTAACTGTTTAACCTGCTTTATGTCCAAATTGTTTTCAGTAGACACACACAGGACTGAAAACTGCCAGACTTTGAGAATCAATAAATCACTTCAACAGAACCTTCCTGACAACATGAAGTAGGTTAAAAGATCTCAAAAAGTGACAAATTATATACCTGTTTAAAGAAAATAAAGAACAGATGAGAAAGAAAGTAATCTCTAAGGCTCTGGGACTCCAGAGAATCACAATGAGATTCATTTTCCACAAACTGAGAATACATGGAGGAATGATGAGACTTCTCAGGTTCAAGGTTGAGGGTATCGTTATTATTCTCTTTGGACTATTTGTTTTACAACAGTCGTCAGAAAATTAGATATAACAAACAAACCAAAAAGGAGGGGCAAGCCTACCAAAATTATTCATGTATGTCCTGTTAGAGCTAGCAAAAAACTAACACAGATTTCAGAAAAATAACATTCAATCAAACATGGTGGTGGTAGTGTGATTGTCAGGCCATGCTTTGCCATTTCTGGACCTGGACAACTTGCTGCAACTGATGAAAACATGAACTCAGCACTTTATTTCTTAAATCTACCAGAAGATCCTGAAGGAGAATGTCCGGCCATCAGTCTCAGACCTTAAGCACACTTGGATCATGCTATGAGACAATTATCCACAGCACACCAGCAACTCCACCTCTGAATGGCCCAATAACAACCAAAATCAAGCTTTTGAAGCAGCCTAGATCAGGTTGAGATGATGTGACATGACCTTAAACAGGCCAAAAGGGCTAATTTAAACCTTTTGCAAAGAGGGGTGGGCCAAAATGTATCCACTGCATTGTAAAGGAGTTATTGTCAAGTTTCACAAACATTTGATAGCAGTGGCAAAAGCATCTATAAGGTTTAAAGGTCAAATTATCTTTTGAAAATTGCTTGTATTTATTCTGGTTGTCTTGGTCAGTTCATAAAATTTGTTTGATGATCTGAAACATTTAAGTGTTGATGAATAGCAAAAACTTTTTCTCAGCGCTATATCTACATGAAGGGCTTTCAGAATAAAATAATTTAATGCCCTCGGTTGGATTACAACATTTTCTTTAGTGTAGGATATTCTTTGACTTGATGATTTTCAGGAACCATAAAAATGGTAACCCCAAAAGGCTGTATGTCACTTTTAATTGTTTTAATTGATTATTGCAGCTTTAAATGGATTTTATAGTTTGCTTGTATTCATAAAAGTAACAATTTCTTGTTAATAACAAGTCATTTTTTGAATGTCTACAATTTAAACAAGTTAGATTCAATCAGTCAGTGAAGTAAATTTTGATCTAAATTTGTTTGTTTTGCTCAGAGTGTTTATCAATTAAATTTGATGAGGTAATAAAACAACTTTTTGTCTCTTTTATATGTCAAAACTTTTAAACTTTGCAAAAGGTACTTTTCTCTAATTTCAGAACTACAACATTTCTGAATACCCCTTTTAAAGATGCCTTAAAGAAAAACCTATAAATAAATCAGCGTTTTACTGCGGTAGCATAAACTGAACATTGTAAAAAAAAAAATCCAATCTTTTGTATGAGTACATTTATTCAATGGGGAAAAATACTCCAACACTGAGAAATATTTGTTTTTTAAATAAAACTTCACAGGCGCACTATTTTTAATTTATATTTTACTTTTCTAAGTCGACTGAGTGTCTGGAAACACTTAAGTAGTAACCAATGACTTTCTGTTTTCCAGGAGTAGAACTAACACCTGTGACAGAGGTCAAATCTCTAAGCCACTGTTCAAAATGGAAAAAACAAAAGAACATGGCATTCATGAAAGACATGTACGTTGATCTCCATAAGCTGGTAAATTGCTACAACTCACCTAAAATTGCAGGGTTTCCCCCTGAAAACTTGTTAAGCCCAGTGGTTGGGGTGCTAGGGCAGTTCACCAGTGGTCCACTGTGTTTTGGTGTTAAAAAATGTTAAAAGTTCAATAAAATATGGCGAGGTAATGATGTTATTGAAAGACAGTATTGACAATACTTGAACACCAGCAATAGAGTTTTAAAACAGGTAAACAGACAATGAATCATAAAGTCTGCAGCTTGGTCCAGTGTTTTGATTTGCAAGTTGTTGTTGGTTTTTATTTATCAAAGTGAATGCAGTATTTGCATGAAATATTTTAAATGGAAAAAGCCCTCTCTGTGTCTGCAAGAGCACGTTCCAGATCATTTGGTTTGAGTAAATAGGTGGTGCGCACGATCTGTGCCGAGTTACAAGAACCAGAATTCCCATTATCTACTGCAAGATGAATACATAAAAGGTTTAAAACAGCTAGAACTGTTAAAAACAAGGATCACCCACAGGTTGGAGGATTGTTAAGGAAGCTAAAAAAAGAAAACTCAAAACCTCCCAGTTAGAGTAGCAATCTTCTCAGTGAGAAATTACGTTCATGCTTAAAAATATTAACTCATTTTAGTGCATTTAGTTTTTACACATCTTTATCAGGGATCCCAAAATTACAATTTCAGACTTTCTAATGACAGGGTACAAATGTGTTTGATTAATTTAAAGATTTCATAAAACACTATAATGTTGTCCAAGAGCTTTCTTGAAATCAGAAGAAAAGCTAAAATTGGAGATTAATAATTAATGGACTACAAATTTTTGTGCACTGAAATGCAATTCAAAGCACTGTTCTGTGTTTCTTACCAAAAAGCTTCAGAAATACGATCTATTATAGCTCAAAGTAATAAATGATTCATTCAACCTGCAATCCATAATGTATCCCACAGAACTCTCAAAAATGTGCCACTGTTTATCCATGGTGCCTCCTGATACTCTGATACCCCTAAAAAAATCCATGGCACCCAACTGCCTTCAGAATTCCCCTATTTAGAAAAGAGAGTCTGTCCGTGTGTAATTTCATGTCAGTATAAATAAAGTAGTTCTGTGAAGGCCTATCGTGTGTGAGAACATTAGTTAACAAATTCAGTTCAATTCAGTTAATTTCTATAGCGCCAATTCACAACTTGTCATCTCAAGGTGCTTCACAAAAAAATCTATTAAATTCAATACAATCATACAGAGAGATTCCAAGACAATTACATCCACTAATCAGTTTTTCATGGAAAAATGGCAAGAAAGCTGCAAAACAATTCATGTTTGCAGTTTGCTACAAGTCACTGGCATGTAGGGATCAAGCAAACACGTTGAAGAAGGTCCTCTTGTCTAATGAAACCAAAACTGAACTTTTTGGCCTAAATTAATAACTAATACTGTGAACACCACATTCCCATGGTGAAACACAGTGGTCCACAGATTCATGTTGTAGGGATGTGTTGATGTTGGGTAAGTATTTACCTTGTGAAATAATGAGAAATAGTTAAGTATAAAATCAAGATTTAATGCTAAAATGATCAGTGTACAGAGTATACAAATGAACAGATACAGAGTGACATTCACCTTCGGTACCAGGCTCCCCCCAGCCCATCTTAAGGATGAACCGAGAGGAGCAAAGAATGGAGCGTGAGCCCTGCTTTAATCTATGCCTCACTCTTAACCCTCTTAAAGGGTGTCATCCTCTTGTATCAGTTTATCCTTGACTATGTGTTGTGTTTTATGTGATATCAGCAGTTATGTTTGTGTAAGCTGTAGCAGTGAGCGGTGCAGCAGATAAGCAATTAAATAGGGCAGATATATTTAATTAGAGCAGCAAAGAGATGATTAGAACAGGTCACAAAATCATACATTCATAACAGATGCTTTACTTCAGTAAGGACAAAGAAGCATGCCAGAGCTGATGAGAAGGGTGGTGCTAAATATAGGGCAATCCTGGAAGAAAAGCTGTGAGGGGGATCCAAAAGAGTTGAGACTGGCATGGGAGTTTATTTTCCAGCAGCCCCCCACTGCAATTTAAATAGTTAAAGGAGGAGTTAGTCAGCCTTTTCAACATGTGAGGTGATGAGAATGTCATGTTGTATTTTTTTTTTTTTTTTTTTTTTTTTTTTTTAATGAATTAAATACGTGCATCCAATAAAAATCCTCCAGTGAATAACAACGGTTATTTTACATTATTTTTGTATTAACTGTGTGTTGGTCATTTAACGTTAAAAAAGTGAGATAGACGTACTATCTAAATCGGAGGGGCACACTCCCATGCACACACCGTTAGTTTTGTGCTGCCGTGGCTGCTCTCCGTTGAGCCAACCGATGTGGGCGGGGTTTCACACGCCACCCAGCCAATCAGCGGCCCCCACGACCAGACAGCGGAGTGTGCTGTGACTTGCTGGGGCGAACGGGAATGCACAGAAGTGGAAAGCAACACATGGGACTGCAGAGAGCTAAACCAAACATCTGGTAATTCAGCACCTGACAGTCCGGGATATACCGAGAGAAGTCCAAATTCAGCCATGGTTTCCATCGACCATGTAACCCACAAGATACTGACTTACATCCCATATGTTCTTGTTTTGATTGACATGCGATATGAGGGTAAGAGCTGCGAGTTAGCTTTGTTCAGACGTTCATGGTTACCGTCTTTGTAACGATGACATTTGCTGTAACCGTATTCCATTGATATCGCTCAAACTGACCTGTGATTGGAGTACTGACATTGTTAGCTTGCTAGGTCGCTAGCTGTTTTGGCTCACGCTAAGCTAGCTAATTATAGTGGTTTAGCTCGCGTTTGTTTGGAAGTTTCTCTCTTTGTTTGAATCTGAAAATAATACAAGCTAACATTACTCTGTGGTAAACAAGTACATGACATTGTTTATTTTCTACCGTGGAAAAAAAATCATAAAAAGCTTCGCTGCTGGTGAGATATAAAGGTTTTGAGAATGACAGCAATCTTGTTTTTATATATATGTAAACTTTACTGTCTCAGTTTTTATGGTGAAAATTAACATTTACTTTCCTATAAAGAATTACCAGAAGACATGCAATTAATTGGAAATGTAATAAAATTACTAGCTTTTATGTTTAACCTTATTGTAGATCGTGCAATTAACAACTTGGTTCTAATTGATTTTGCAAAAAAAGTTTTAGAAATAGATTAAGACGAAGTTGTTAATTGCACACTTCATATTTAAGCTAACCAACTTTTTACTCCTGTAATTTAGAGATGACATCTGTGCTGTTATTTCCGCTACATTTACCTGCACAATAGTCAAAGAACAAAGTGACAGAATGCATAAAGTTGCAGTTTCATTCTTTCATTCTTCTATACCTATAAACTTGAACCTCATTCCCTGCCTGCAGCAGGCTCTGCACAGTAACAGCTGTTGCTTTTAAATGGATGGGAGAGGCAAACAAAATCAGTCATAGGTTCCCTTAGAGACAGATATACAGTGTGTGTACAGTTATGTGTAGGTTGTATCTTTGAGGATTAATTTAATGATTAAACAACAATTTTCTCAGTCAATCCAAAACGTTAATAAACCTCAGATTGGAATATTTCAGAAGTAAAAAAAAAAAAAAAAAAAAAAAAAAAAAAGATCCTTGCACTCAAGCAGCAAACTGTGGGGAAAACAACATTTTTGATTGTCTTAAAACTTGTGGCCCTGACTGTACGTGTGTACATACATTGATAATTATCTATATGTGTGTTTCTGTTTCCAGGAGTGAAATGCGGGAAGGATGGAAGTGTCGACAATCACATGGAAATGGGAAAGAAACTGCTTGCTGCTGGACAGCTGGCTGATGCCCTCTCTCATTTTCATGCTGCTGTGGGTGAGTAATGGAAATAAAAAGCATGTTATTTTTAGTTTTTACTCAGTAAAATGCATTTTAGGAAATTGAGTTTGTTTTTTCTGTCATTTGCCCAGATGGAGACCCCAAGAATTATATTGCGTACTACAGGAGGGCTACAGTGTTTCTTGCAATGGGAAAGTCAAAGTCTGCTTTGCCAGACTTAAGCAGAGTCATTGAACTCAAACCAGACTTCACTTCTGTGAGTTTTTACTTTATAAGCCTGAAATTATTAATTTCACTTAGTTTGTGTCATACTGCATTGTCAGCTGTTTTAGTAATTCTATTTTTGCAGTAGTTCATAAACTAAGGTCTCTGTTTCTCTCTAAAGGCACGTCTCCAGAGAGGAAACCTTCTTCTGAAGCAGGGAAAGCTGGATGAGGCTGAGAGTGACTTCAAGAAGGTGGTAGGTATAGATGTACATTTAATCTGAGCTAAACTCAAGACTCTCTAAAGCAAGATTTCTCCAGGAGGGGTCAGTGTTGATCTAACCATTCGCCCTGAAAGCCAATGTAAACCTGATCTACCATCATTACAGCTATGGAGGCATCCATGTAGTTGCAAATATGGTGAAAGAAAGCTACATTTCCTTTGTAAAAGAGAAAATTTATTAAACTGTACTGAGCAGGTTTACCTTGTAATGTCTGCTTGATTGGCTCAACATTAGTGGTTCTACAATAAGGTTCACCAGAAGGATGAGTTTAGTCATACTTTGTTTCTATGAGGATGTCTCAGTAGCAGGTTGCCAGTAAAAGCAAATTAAAAAAACCCATTTTGAATAGCCTTCAGCCTGTTTATTCTGCATAGCCCTTCAGTTATCAGCTTTTCTTATCGCCTTGGATATGACGCTGTCTTTCTGTACCAGGTTTTGAGAGACAAACCGCATTTGAGTGTTGAAGGCATTCAAGTTCATCCAAACATCATTCACAAATTATGGTTTGGATAAGATTATAAATGCAATCATGAGGAAAGGACAATATTCATTAAATCGAGGTGAAACAAAACGCTTGCTTTGTACGATACTGGTGCTGATGTTGTTACTTTAGTAATCTAAGCAGATAGGCTTAGGACTGTTGATTTTTAAATAACAGTAAAGACTATCTCTATTTAAAGATTAGATTTGAACTCTGGAAATTTGTGTCTGGAAAAGTCTGGAGTATTGACATGAATAGTACTTCTGAACTTTTTTAAGGAATCAACCTCCTGTTACAGGGAGTGGGTTTCTATTCTGTCATAATCCAGTAAAACTGTCCTACCTTGAATCATCTGTGGGCTGATGCTGTTGTTTCACACAACAGCCTAGAATTGTTTTTCATTCTTTTAGATGTCAGAGAAAATTAGATTACATTGTGTTTTATTGGGCTTAGAGTATAATTTTGCTGAATTGTTCCTTATCTTCACATTTGATTGTAATGACACAAAACAGGGAGGTTTCTGGGTTTAGTCCTGCATTCCTGTTTGGCACGCTGTACTGTGAAACTCCAGATGGCTCATCCGGAGGGGGGCAATATGCTTCAGACTTATAAATACACTTCTGATTAGATGTTTACACTCTTCATCAGCATCAGTGCTGTATTCATTTTGAGCTTTTAATGATTGTTTCAAACTATCCAAATGATAGAAAACAAAAGAGATAAGAGAGGAAAATGTAGGGTAATTGCCACAGTTGCAATATTTAACAATAATATTGAATATATACATATAAACATCCCCACTAATTGTTGGTAGTCCGCCAGCAAATAGCACCTCGATTACACACTTTATGAAGCCTTTATCAAGCTAATGGCTTAATGTTGGCTGGATATTTACACACTCTTTTTTGCAGCTGGTTTCTAAGCACAGTCAACAGATCCTCACCATGGTAGAGGTGCTTCTTCCACTCTAAAACTAGTGTTCCTTTTTATCTTTGGGTTCACTCTCATGTGTGGAACCACATGCTCACCCTCAAATGACTCAAAACTAGTTAGAATGTGAAGTGGAAGTTTTATATTACGATGTACTGAGAAGGTACATCTTTAAACAGCTTTAAAGTCGGACGAGACAAAGATCAAGCTATTTTGCCACAATAAAAGGAACGCTGTTTAGAGGAATCGATGTGGGTCTTTTAAACCTGAGAACACTGCACCGACTGTCATGCATGGTGGTGGCAGCATCATGCAGTGGATCTTTTTGCTGCCTGTGGCACAAAGTAGGTGTTCTAGTGAAGGGACTACGTCCAAATGCCTAACCTTCACCGCAAATCAATAGCTGCATGGTATAAATTTGGACAGGAATGGCTGTTCCAACTGGAAAATTACCCCAAAAGCACAACAAAACTGGTTTGGAAGGAATAAAGCAGGCTAACATAAAGCTTAAGGAATGGACAAAGCCTCAACCATATAGGAAATTTGTGCACCATGTTTAAAAGCCAAGTCTGTGCCACTGAATCAAATAATTTAAACGATCCATTTATGATGAAAACAAAGTCCAAACATCCGGCCAGAATTATTCTAGAAACTTGATGGCTACAAAACATGTGGTTGAAGTGTAATATTTTCTAAGACTTTTGTTGTTGTATCACCATTTCACCCTAAAAAAAACCCCCCAAAACAATGGTTCAATGTTAAAACTGTTTATGGCACAGAAACGCCTTATTTCAATTTGCTGCAGCGTTTCCTTCTTACAGACAGAGATGAAGTGCAGTCCCTCTGGAACGTCGATTTAAGGTGGTAAAACCTTTTACTGTAATAATATCAAGTAACCTGGCCAGAGGTGGACACTGTCCTGCTGCTTCAGCAGTCCACAGCTGTAGTCTAACCTAATGCATCACATTTATGCTCCACTCAAAGCTGAGCTAGCAGGAAACCCTTGAAAGGGTAGTCGGTTCGTTTTTTGTTTTTTTTTTTTAGCAGCTCAGTCATTAGCAGATATTGCTCTTGTAAATATGATGAGAATGGTTACAGCTAATGGGTTTAGGGAGCAATGCTTGGAGAGGAGGCAGGTGTCGGCAGGGAAATGGCCTCTGAGGCAGTAGAACTCGTGCATGAATATGTTGGTGACGTTACAAATCGACCTTCATTAGGATTTTTGGACATTAATTGCCTGCAACATTTCACTTTCTGATCTTCCTCTTTTCTGGTTGTTTTTCCTTATTCATGTGCTGTATTTTAAACATGACTGAAAGCGACTGATGTAATGTCTTGCTTTAAAATGTTCCAGCTCAAATCCAACCCCTCTGACACAGAAGAGAAGGAAGCTACGAGCCAGCTGGCGAAGTCCGACGAACTTCAGCGGCTGGTGGCCCAGGCGCAACGCAGCTACAGCAGCAAAGACTACATGACAACTGCTGCCCAGCTTGATGCTATAATTGAGGTAAGAACCATTGCCCCCGCTGTTATTACTGCATGTTTGCGTAGTCGACTGCAAATGTTTGCATCCACCCGTTTTCAGACCTGCATTTGGGATGTGACCTCTCGTGAGATGAGAGCAGAGTGCTTCATTCAGATGGGAGAGATGGGGAAGGCCATCAGCGACCTCAAAGCTTTGTCCAAGTTGAAGAATGACAACACGCAGGCTTTCTACAAGCTCAGCACCATCTACTATAACCTTGGAGACCACGAGATGTCACTCAAGTAAGGAGGGCCTTTGTGAGTTTTCCTTTGCCACAAATACACTCTTACTGAAATGATTTTTAGATGGACTTGCTATTCTTTTTTTCAACCAGCCACACTTTGCAAAAGTCTTCATACCGATTGAACCTTTTTAACTTGACAACCATGAATGTCAATTGCAAACTGATAGACTTTACCTACAAAGTAGGTGACTTCAGAAGGCAGTTTAGGGATGTCTGAGCAAAGAGGGCAGATTTTTATTTGTAAAAACCTTTTAAAAACATTTGCGTCCCTGGAAAAAAAAATTACGCTTTGTGGTTTTAATGTGACGGAATGGTTGAATTCATGGAGTATGAATACTTTTGCAAGACATTGTAATTCCACTTGAATGCGATGCCGTCTTGGTTATTAGAGTCAGAAAATCAGTCATTTCAAGCACTTGGTGCAGTGTAAATGTAGCAAGAAACTAGTGAAATATTTCTGTAATAAAAATCGTAAAGTCAGCTCATCTCTTTTTATCTGCAGCGAGGTGCGCGAGTGCCTGAAGCTGGATCCGGATCACAAGCAGTGTTTCAGCCATTACAAACAGGTCAAGAAACTCAACAAACAAATCCAGTCCGCAGAGGAGCTCATCAGAGAGCAGAGGTTTGTTTTTCTGACCCATCCTTTAAGACCTGTGTTTTGGCTTGTAATGGTTACAGTAAAATGCTTCAAGGGGCCTGAATGTCTTTTAACATATTTTATGTTTTCCAGTAAGAATGAATTATCCCTACTGAATACCAGGGGTTACATCAGCTCTATAGTCTGTTTTTTTTTTTTTTTTTTTTAAATCCTGAAGCACTCCCACTTTCTGGTTTCACACACATGCATGCAAATCCCATCTTAAAGTGAATGGCTGTCACATCAAATTTGACTTAATTAATGTACAATATTCATAAGACTCCACATAGAGAATGAGGATGTGATGTTCTGGATGCTGCAATCAATGCAGCATTCTGCTTGCTGACATGTCTTCCTGCTGTCGAAGGTATGAAGACGCAGTAAGTAAATATGAAGCCGTTATGAAGACTGAGCCCAACGTTCCCCAGTTCTCCCATCTAGCCAAGGAGAGAATCTGCCACGCGCTTTCACAGGTCGGACCCCTTACTGCTGCCTCCAAACTCACTTTGTAGTGTTCGTGAGATTAACTGACCCATTCTGTGTGGGTTTGTGTTCTGAGTAGGCTCAGCAGGCGAGCAGGGCTGTTTCAGTGTGTAGCGAAGTCCTGCAGTCGGACCCTGAGAACGTGAATGTGCTGAAGAACAGAGCCGAGGCCTACATTCAGGATGAACAGTATGAGGAAGGTAAGTCTGTTGACTCAACCTTTCATGCTTTGGTTAAATCTGTAAAAGATATGAAACTGGGGTAGAGGTTCACTTTCCAGCAGGACATCAAACAGAAAGCCAGAGCAACAATGGATTGGCTTAGATCCAAGTATATTCATGTGTTAGAATCAAAGTCCAGACATAAAAATCAATTCAGATTCTTTGATAAGCCTTGAAAATTGATGTTTGCAGATCTTCTCCATCCAGACTAACAGAACTTGAGCTAGTTTGCAAAGCTGAATGGACAAAAATGTAGATGAGCTCAGCTGATAGACGTATCCCTAAAAGACTTGCAGCTGTAAATGCAAAAGGTATTGATTCACAAGGATGAATAGTAACTATAAATAATATTAAGCTTGCCATTTAAAAACCTTTTGTATCAGAATAATATGCTTCTTTAACTCTCCAAATTAACAATGTTGATTTAACAAAGGAAAACATTTTTATGAAAACAAATATTTTTAAGAAGCTGACACAATCTTTATAAGGTTTACCAGTTGACTCTGAATTTATATGTATACCTTTTTAATATGATGTTAAAACCAAGGTAAAGATTTTAAAAAATATACATGTTTGTTTTATATGATGTCTCCATTCTTCTAGAAAAAGCACCGCTGCTGTTAATAACTGTAGTGACAGAGTTGTACCACAAGGGGTCCCTGTTACATCACAGGGTGAAACCAGTTAACAGTCCAACTTTAGTATTTCAAGATTGGGTTCTCAACCCGAGTTCTGCACAGAATTTTAGTTTTACCTTGGACTACATGCTTCTGGACAGTGATATCTCCACTTGTCCTTCAGACTCTGATACCTTGAATTTCAAGTGAAATGTAAAATTTGCTTTCACTTGAAAAGAGGCCCCTGGGACACTGAGCAACAATGAAGTACTTTCCCTTAGCCCAGGTCAGTTGTGGATATATCTTTTTGAGGTGACTCTTGAAGCTCTGAGTCCAGCTGCAGTTCATGCCTTGTGAGTCACCCCAAACTCCTGAATGGACATTGCTTATGCACTTTTTTAAATCAAGCTTTTTTTCTTCCACTCAACTTTCCATTTATATGCACAAATACAGCACTCTGTAAAGAACCTGCTTCCTTAGCAAGGACTTACCCTTCTTGTGTGGCGTGATAGTGACCATCTGCTGGACAATTGTCAAGTCAGCAGTCTTTACCCTTAACATAGGCATAACTCATCATTTGGGTCTATCACCCTAAATGTAATGGATTTTCTTTTTGTTTTGTGTTTTTATTAGCTTAATAATCTGTCAACAGAAATGAAAGCCTGAATCTGAGTTTTGAATTTAATAATTAAAATAAACTTTTCAATAATTTTCTAATGTTTTGAGATGCAGCTGTGAGTTAACCAATGCAGAGCAGCACTTTATTCTTTGCTAACAATTTTTAAAAAGAAAATAAGAAGCCACATTTGAAACTCATGTGTTCAAGCTCACTTCAGGGTAGTGAGAGTCACATTGGATTTTTTTATTTATTTATTTTTTTAACGGCAGCGAACAACTCAGAGGTGCTAGTTGTAAAGGTCAGTTAGCACATAAAGGGAGTAATGGCTATAACAGAACATAAAGACATTAATTAAAGCTGTCCACTCCTTTTTGTTTAGTTCCTTCCAGGTCAAAACAAACCTTAAACTTGTTCTATTTTTCTAAAAACGATCTCACAACATCCAGTAAATCTCTCCGATAAACATCATTCTGTCAAGTCAGCCAAGAAGTAATAAGATTCATCTCTGAGACCCCCACCAAATCTGCAGGAGACCCTCACTGAGATTAATCTGCGCTGTCATTAACGTGACTCAAACACATCAGCCGGTAGAGACAGCGGACCGCATGTGGGCCTTTAAAGTGTCAGAACACATGGGTGTTTAATTCACCTGGGTACGCCTCGCAGGGTAAACAAGGCTCAAAGCATCCAAACCTGTGCACACAAACAGCCTGAAGCCGCCTCAGCTTCCTGCTGAATAAGTTTATATCGGGAGTGAAGAAGCTGCTGATGGAAATGATTAAATTAATGTGACATCAATAAAGTAAAAGCATGTAGGCCAACATTTATGTGGAAGTGATGGGAGCTACTCAAGGTAAATAATGGAAGATTTTGGTCATTTTTAGCACTTCGCAGTACATTCTGAATGTGGAAACTTGAGTATAGTTTGTGTTATTTAAAGGAGCTTGACATTTTCAGGTGTAGTAATGTGCTGATCCCTTAAAGGACAGGTACTGTTTTCTTTACAAGTTCATAAAGAATATTTTTCCCTCTTCTCTCACATTTCTTAGAAAGTTGGATAACTTGTCAACTTTCCTGATGCTGAGCTTATCTGTGTCGTTTTGGTCCACAGTGCAGGTTATTCAAATAAGGCAGCACAACACATTGTTTTTAACTGTCTCCCAGTTTTCCCAAGTAGCAACCCTCTGAATCCATCAGTTTTGTTTTTCTTTCAGGCACTAGCACTTTCTGCTGCTTTTAAACCTCTGCATGCAATCTACAGTACAAAGCCATTTTAATTAATCACTTCTCAGTCAGTAGATGCATTTAAATCATGCAGACCATGGCCCTTTATGCCAGCCAGACAATAATGTAATATCCTGGAGGAGCCTTTTTCCATGCATACCAGCTGCTGTTAACATGCATCGCTGTGATTGCTTCTGCTTTTTTTTTTTTTTTTTTTGGTTGTTGTTTTTTGTTGTTTTTTTTTTTTTCTCCTTTTGGAGTGATGTGGCTGGCTGAAATTGAATTCATGTGTTTGCATGCTGTGCTGCTGTTCTTAAAGCAGGGCTCTTAGCCTCCTGTTGTTAAGTCACACACAAAAACGCAAGTTTGAGGCATTCAATTTTCATCAAGTCTGCCACACATTCTCACAAATACTGGTTTCAGTAAAGTTGCTAAATTAACAAAAAATAATAATAATAATAATTCTTTGCAGTCTCTAATTCATGGTGGTGAAAGGACTATTTATATTTAGACATTGTTGCGGTGCAAATTATGAATTTTTTTTTTTCAAATTTTTATGATTGTGATGTAGAAGGAAAGTGATACAGCTCAAGCTCAGTCAAAGTAGATTGAAAGCGTCTTTCATGTCTTGTCAAAGATTCTGAACTAGTTTTAGGTCTGGACTTTGACTAGACCATTCTAACACATTCTATTGTAGCTCTAGTTGTTATGTTTTTATTCTGGTCTCAATTCTTTTTTTTTTTTTTAGCCTCTGACAGATTTCCAGACATAATTGTCCCACATTTGGCTCCACTCATCTTCCCAGCCCCAATAGACTGGTGCTGCCATCTCCAGTGAGCTGTATTTATACTGAGATTGAATTACACAAAGGTGGACTCTGTTTACAAATTAAAATAAATACAAACTTCAGATGGCCATTAGTTACCCTGGATTTTATTTAAGGGTGCCAGAGTAAATGAGACTGGATACAAATGTATACTAAACTTTTAAATTTGTGCAAAAGTTTCAAAACAACGTAATCCTTTTTTCAATTTTGAATTGGCCTGGCATAAGATCTCACTAAAATACATAGAAGTTTTCAGTTCTAACTTGACAAAGTGAAAATGGGCATTAAAGCTTTAGTAAAGAGCAAAGCTGATCCTGTTTTGCTCTTTTTACTTCTTTCCAGCCATTAAAGACTACGAGACTGCAGCAAAACACAGTGAGAATGACCATCAGATCAAAGAAGGCCTGGAAAAAGCTCAGCGACTTCTCAAACAGTCGCAAAGGAGGGACTATTACAAGATTCTTGGCGTGAAGAGGTGCGTGCTGATCAGTGGATTTAGGAAAGGTCATTTTTCATTGCTTTAAGGGAATTTAGTTCAGATTTTCAGGAGACGAAATTGAAATTGGGATGTTTTAAATTTAATATGGCATCAGAAAGGAATGTTTTGATACACACAAAAAGATGAACAAAATTCCCTGAAAAAAATCCAAACACTGAAATCTTTGTAGTTTAAAGCGTTATACTTTATGGATTTTCTATACAGGAATTGAACACCAAAAATATTTTTTGTCGCAGCTTATGTTGACATTGAGATAACGGCTGTTCTTATTTGGAAAAAAAACAAAAACATGCTGATAATGCTCTCTTCATGCTCACAGAACTGCCCAGAAAAAAGAGATTATCCGTGCCTACAGAAAACTGGCCCAACAGTGGCACCCTGACAACTTCCAGGACCCGGAGGAGAAGAAGAAAGCAGAGAAGAAGTTCATAGACATCGCTCAGGCTAAAGAGGTTCTAACTGATCCAGGTATGGAATGAGTTCTGCAGAGACTGGGCAGCTATTAGTGCCCATCTTGCAGTAAATGCCAACTCCTTCCTGCTATTTATGTTGTCTTTTTAGGTTATTATCATCACAGTCAACAGTCAAGCTGGGCTCATTCAAACAGTAGAAAGCAGTTGGTCTAAAATAATTGTACGATCTTACTCAGGAATTTAAGAAAAATATTATGTATTTGCACCCCAACATTACCCTTCCATTTTGAATCTACAACTAAATTAGGCTCTTTTAAACAAGTTAACAAATTCCTAACTTAGATAATGTGTCTAGTAATATAAAGTTTCATTAAAAACTGAAATAAATGGGTGTTTTTCAGAAATGAGAACCAAGTTCGATCACGGAGAAGACCCCATGGATCCAGAGAGCCAGCAGGGTCACCATCACCCTTTCCATGGAGGTTTCCACGGCTTCCAGGGTTTCAATCCGTTCGGCTCCGGACCCTTCAACTTTAAATTCAGCTTCAACTGAGAAGTCTTGGTATCCAGCATGATTGGATTGGATTTTCCTTTCCTCCCTATTCGAAAGGGAGATCACTGGCATGAAAAAAAACACGTCAGAGCGAATGGAGACTTTAATTAAAAACCCATCTCTGTTGTTGAATAATGCAACTTTGAATGCCAACTGGGGGGTGGATGGGTATATCTATATCTGCCTTGTGAAGCAGCTTATCTGTAAGCATTAAGTTCATTCTGACATTTGGATTGTTTCCATGTGTTGCACACTCTGCAATTCACATCCACTCACCTGATTAAATTTGTTCATACAACACTATTTTTATATGAATGGATTTTTGCTGAACTGTAAATAAAAATGCTATTTATGTACGTGAATCTGGATTTGGTGAATTTCTATAAAGAATCAAAATGCACCTGCCTGGTATATAGTTAGGAACATCAAGTGTTTAAAAAGCACTTTTACAAACATAATTTAGCTTGTTGTGAAAATGTTTAACAGATATAGATAATGTATCTACCTACTGATGACTTGCGAGATAAGAACTTAAACAGATTTTATAGCAAAAGTTTATTCTTTTGAACCACCCTCCCTTCACTTAATAGTGATGAACATTGTTTTTTTGACAAAACAAAGGTGTCCTGAGAGCAGCTTGCCTGCACCTGTTTTTAAACATGACTCTTTAAAATGGAAAAACTACATGTTGGCTTGATTTGAGCAGCAATACTTCCTCTTATTCCTGAGACAAAATCACTTGTTTTTTGTTTTTTTTTGTTTGTTTTGTTTGTTTTTTTTTTTTTAAAGTGAAATAATGGAAAATAATTTACACAAACAAGTCAACATTTTACATACTATTTATAAAAACATGAGGATTCTTTGTTCTGTGATGGGGAAGCATAAGCTGTCCTACTGAAGCTAAGTCCCAAAGACAGACCACCATTTGTCAAACCCCACTCTGTAAACACTTTGGTTTTCCCTCATTGGCTGCCTTCTATCTGAGCACGTACTCCGCATACACTACCAGTTAAAGAAACAGTACACATGAGAAGCTGTTTTTCTAATATATAAAAAAAACCCACTTCTCTACTGATAACTTTTATCAAAAAACATAGATTATCTGAATATGGGTACCTATAGTTATGTTCCAGATGGGAGAAGAGAAATTTTGGTCAAAAAAATTTGTGATACAAAACTGCAGCAAATTAATGCTGAAAATGTACATGCACACTAGGGAGAGCTGCATGTTCAGATTAAATGACATTGCTCGTAAGTGACAAGATTGAGGAATTTACAGAATTAAAAATACCTTATTTAAACATTCCTTGCACTAATGGATAATCTTGCTGAAAATGCAATGCCTGTATTTCAGAATAACATTTCATTATGTCTGTGAGCTACCTGACTGAGCTAGTTTAAGCCATTCTTCCAGCTTTCTCTGGTTTCTCACTGAATATATTCCTACAATGTTTTTATAATTATAGAAAAGTGAGAAACTGGATCAAAATATTTTCCAGGTCTTGAAAAGGAAACAGACTATGAAATAAAATCTCAATATTTTCTGCTGTTCTACACGATGATGTCTAAATTAACTAAATAAATCACCCCAATCAGAACAACATAAAGGATGTCCATCCATCCATCTTGAGGTTCCCTCGTAGATACCTTACAGTTGCACATCATGTTGTCAATGGTCGTACTGATTGCCACGATTCCTACAAAATTTTCTCTGCTTTTATAAAATAGAACAAAAACTTAGCTGTGAAATCTGACAAAGTCCGAGACAACAGACATGCAGGTAAAAAATGAAGGCGAGAACTACTAGAGCATTTAGCTTGTTAGAGCTGCCAAGTGAGGAGTGATCAGTTATAGGTGGGTGGGGTTTAACAAATGGCTGACAGCCTATGAAGCAGTTTTCGAAATCTAATAACAGTCTACTTTGGTTTGGCACTACAGATGAAGGCAACATAGTCTTCACTTGGTTCAAATTAACAACAACAAAACAAAGCTGTGTTTATTATAATTTTAAATACTGAAAGATATTTACCTGACATCTACCTGAACAGTGCAACATATGCCAAATATTTCTCTTAAACCTGATGTAGTGCTTTGACTGAATGCTCTGTTTCCATGATTTCCCAATAATTGCTGTCTGACTGTAGAGCTTCAAGCCGTGGGTTCCTGGCTGCCCTTTAACAATTAAATCCTGTGCTGAGTTTGTGAGATTTTTTACTGACTTCAGAAGCTGATATGACATCTCTGAAAATATCACATCCTCTTCATCCGGCTGGGGATGTAACACTCCACAGCTATGTTTAGCTGGAACTGTCTGTCTTCAAGCTTCACAGGTGGCCTGCGTGCAAAAAGGTGCTGCCTGCTTCCTCTTCACCATGCTTCTGGCAGACGCTAAAGTTCATCCCGCCGGTTCTCTGCTGCGGCAAAAAAAAAAAAAAATGTCGAAAATGAGCACTTAATATGAGAGAAAAATATCTAGACATGGAAAAGGTTACGTCGTGCTGAGGAATAACAGACAAAGGTTGCAGTTTGATTAATACAACAGGAAACCATTGTGGAAGGATATCTTTTTTTTCCTCTTTCTTTACCTTTTTTATGTAGTGAAGGGGTGGGCGTCTGTTCCTGGACTCGTCTCAGCAGCTCTTTTATCTCCTTGTCATATTCTACCCACTCAGGCACGATCCTCGCTGCAGCCATCAGCTTGGGTTCTTTGGTCTTTGGATTATTACACTGCACCGGAAAAGCAGACCAACACATCACTCACACATCTCACACACACATGGCGCTTTGTCCATAAAAGTCAGCTTCCCAGTCCCAGAGCAGTCTGCGACAGGCATTTGCACCTAATTTGATTTCCAATTTGGTTAAAAGGACATTATGCCCTGCCTTGTGTCTGAGTTACCAAGTGGTGACCTACACCACAGAGAGACAATGCTTCCTATTTCAGTCTGCTGGAGCACGTCCAGTAATTCTCTAAATTAGTTTAGGACACTGCAGGATTGCCTGGTTGCCTGCTAAATGCCAAGTGCCTTGTGGACATTAGTGGCTGGGAATACGCTCAAACATTATAGTGCCTCAGCAGATACAATGCGCTACAACATTAAAGGTAAAAGTGTCTTTAAACAAACAAAAACATGCACTAAACCAGATTAAACAAATAATAGAAAATTCTGAGAGAACTTTAAGATTTTACCTGTTTATTACATGATCTTGAATCGACATCTATTTAAATATAGTTATTTGTTAAATTAGTTCACTGACAACCACTGACAATTCACAATAAATGTGAATGTTAAAGTTTAAGCAAAATGTATTAGTTAAAGCTGTAGTATGTAACTTTTATGAAAAATGTTTTTTTACACATTTGTTAAAATTATCATTATGTTTTGACAGTATAATATAAGACAGATAGTCTGTGACAAAAATCTATCTCCTCTGCGTTCTCCCAGTGCTCCCAGAACTAACTGAAAAATACACCACGCAGTCAGAAACAACCAATCAGAGCCAGGAGGAGGGTCTTAGTGCTGTCAATCATCCTCATGTACGCGTCGCTCACATACTCCCCTGCTATGCTAGAGCTGGATCATAACAACATAGCCTGCCCCTGATGCTAAGGCATGGCCACCGATGATGGCGCATAAATGGTTTTCCTGCAACAGTAAGTTGTTTTTTCACCATTAGCACAGATAGCTGCCATGCACTCAAGACCAGCACTAGCACAAATACTTTGTGGGATCATGTCTCATGTTTTTGTTGCTTTTGTATTTATAATTTTAATTTGTTCAAAGAAGTCTAGTGTTTCAGTAGAGAATCACTCCATGTAAAATGATGCCTTGCTATGTTTTTTTTTTTTTTTTGTCTACAACAGTAAAATAATTCTGAAGTTTCTTCTTGTTTCTCTCCCTCTCAGCTTCTACTGAGCGGCGCTCTCAGTGCCTACTCAGCACAAACAGTGCACATCAAAAGAACTAATAATAAATAAATAATACTAATTATTCTCCTACTCGGCACTGTTTGTGCCGAGTAGGAGAAGAGGTGGACAGTAAGGGGGGAGAGAGAGTAAAAGCAAAGTGCAAAACTCATCCTGCTGTCACCTCTTTTTTCTCTTTTCTGCCCCGACTCTTGATGCCTTTTCGAGGCCAAATTCTTAAAAAGTTTTCTGCCAAACTTGAAATTGAGGAATAAACGAACAGACGACTGGGAGGCGAGGGAGGGGGACCACCACAGAGGAGATTGGAGAGAGTGCCGAACAGAAGATTCATCTTTTTCTTGTGCAAATATAATACTTTTGTATTGCTTATACCTATCAACATGCTTTACACATTTTTCTTTTAAATATTTTGTTATTATGGTTACGATAATTATAATGGTTTTTTGGTGCCCATGTGGGCAGAGCACTAGTACTGTCTGCACTACTCAGCAATGTAACAAATCTGTGGAGTCAACAATTTAAACTTTGAATGACTGATGAGAAACTGATGCAAAAAGTGACTGGAATTTATGGAACATATATTTCTTCTAAATTTAAAAACATGCATCCTTTAGTAACTTAGTGCAACAAATTGTGGTAAATCTGTTTAATTAAAGAAATTAGTATTATTTACTTATTATTAGTTCTTTTGATGTGCTAGTGTGTTTTCATTTATTTTCAGTTTAAATTAGATTTAGGGCAATGGATATCTCATTTTATTAGGGGTTTTTATTTAACACCCTACATTTGAATTCATTGAGGGTCAGTTACTTTATGGAAAGAACAACTCAATGAATAATCCTTTTAACTAATATTTCAATACTGACCAGAATAATCTTAATTTTTATGTTTTCTATGGTCAAGCAGCCCTAGGTAAAGCGCAGAAATAACTATTAAAATGATAGAGGCGATGATGGTGGCGGCATCCATCGTCGTGTCCTTGGGCAAGACATTTCCCCCGCCTTGCCTGCTGGTAGTGGTCAGAGGGCCCGGTGGTGCCGGTGCGTAGCAGCCTTACTTCTGTCAGACTGCCCCAGGGCACCTGTGGTTACAGTCCAGTAGCTTGCCACCATCAGTGTGTGAATGTGTGTGTGATTGGGTGAATGACTGAATGTAGTGTGAAGCGCTTTGGGGTCCTCTGGATTAGATAAAGGGCTACACAAGTACAGGCAATTTACCACACGTTTAGCAACATAGAGTTAAAGACAAGAGGGAATATTACGCTTTAAAGCTGCAGCTGCCGGACTCACCAGGTCGATGGTCTTAGCTGTAACTTTAGAGGCATCATCACACCACGTCTCACACCACAGCCACTCCTGAGGAAGAGACTTGATGGCCACCTGGTGAATCATGTTATTAGGAAGGTCCTAAAAATATGACAAAACAAATGATTAAAACTTATACAAATAGAAATTCATATGACTAACCAGTCACATATTATCGATCGAATTTCATGGGTGAGTTTACGTACCTGGTCCAGGTTTGACAGACTGTTCGGGTCTTGGCTTAAAGCTTGGTACTGACCCCGTAATCTGTCTCCAGCTGCAATTTTACGGAACTTTTTTAAATCCACCACGTACAGTGCGCTGAGTGGAACACCAAAGGAGAAAAATATGACAGGTTCACATCTGTGCAATTTACATTCCATAATACAGTCATACTCAATAAATTAGAATATGCACTCCGATGAGGCTTGTTGGGCAAATAAAAAGTAGCTTTTGAAAACAATCTTTGAGCAAGTATTAAACATACTTTTTATGAGGCCCAAATTTATGTATGAAAAATGTGTTTTACTGCTCTGATGCAATATTCTAATCTTAAATCTCGAGTTTTCATTAGCTGTAAGCAGCATAATTAACAGAAATAAAGGCTTGAAAAGATACAATAGACTGGTTTAGAGCAAAGCATATTCATGTTAGAATGGTCCAGTCAAGGTGCAGACTTGAATACAACAGAGAATCTGTTACAAAATTTAAAAACTGATGTTCATGGATGGTAGTAGTTCAATTGGAGTGACGTTTCTAGATGTACAAAGCTGGCAGACATGCAGATTACTTAATCTGCTGTGGTCAGACAAAAGAAAACAATAGAAATATGCCTCATTTATTGAATAACTGGGGGGACAGCATATGTTGCAGATCTAAATTCTATCATCTACCACCATTCTAATTGAGCGCTGCAGATTCTCAGCTATAGAAACATGCAATATTCCAACTTATTGCTCCGTTTATCAGTAAAGCAATAAATGAAGTTGTGCAGTTATGATGCTATAAACAAAATGAAACCCTGCCTCTGGAACCAGTGTGCATTAAATCGGCGATGCCGAAAATGGATGAACATGTTTTTATGTTTTTTTGATTTTCCTTTAACATTGCTGACTCTGCAGTTTCTTTAAGCAAGTTATCAGAAGATAGACCAACCTTATGTGAATAATCAAAGATAATAACTAAGAAAAAAATTTGCAATTTGACTGCTGAAAGAGTGTAAATATATCTTTTAAAGTATAAATTGTATTGCTTAAGAGCACAAATGTGCAGCTACTAAAGGTCATCTCCTATCTTAATGAAGTCCTGCTTGTTCTAAAAATGTCATTTTTGTATTTTGTACAGATATTCATTTCAGCAGCATGCAGCTGAGTGAGATCGCTGCACATGTGTGAAGTTTGTCTCAAAGGAGACATCAGACTCCTCTTTTTTTTAATGGGTACAGCATAAATACTGCAGGCTGATAACCGCAATCATGGTACCGATTATCTCTGATTGGAGTTCTTGGTTTTGTCCAACCAGCCAAAACCACCCAATAGAAAAAAAGAACTGTGTGTGTTGTACTCTCTCCAGTCTGCAAATGTGTGCAGGACACATGCAGCTCAGGATTAAAAGATTTTGGTCAGAAAGATCCAGAGAAATGATAGTTGTTTTTTTTTTCTGTTTGCCATCAGCCTGTGGTGAAGCAGACAGTTATTTGTCTCAGTTCATCTACTTGCTGCCAAGCAGATTTTCCATCAAACTGACTCAGGGAGATGTCAAAGCCAACACACTGTCAAAAGTGTCAAATAATGATCACGATTAATGACTCCAAATATTGATCATAAATTTCTTTCCTCAATGTTTACTCATCAAATACAGCATTTAGAGCCCAAATTGAACAGTTCTTTTTCTAGGGGGTGGAATGATTATACAACAACCAACTTCATGAAAAAATATAAAATGAATTTTTTTAATTTATTGTGAATTTTCTCCCATTTACACATCATCAAAATGACACAAAAAGGATTATTAATATAAAACCACATATCCTACCAATAACTGAATTTTGCATCTTGCCACATGCTTTTGTATCCATTTACAAGCTTTCCAGAAACAACTTTTTTTTTAGCCTGCTTATCTATTCCAAAACCAGTTTGATGTGTGTTTGGGATCCCTGTCCTGTTGGAACAGCAAACCTACATGTTGATCGGCAATGATCAGGACGAATCCAAAGCTTCATCTTAAAGTGAACTGGAAACCGTTGCACCGCCAAGAATCACTGTCCACAGTGTGAATGACACAGCTTTACCGCTTTTGAGATGAATAGAGGGGTTGCTGATTGATAAAGGAGACCCTGCTCCATAAGTAATACAGTGAAGCAAACCTGAAATTTGCATCTGCCCAAACAGACTATTTCATCCATTCATCTCATCCATCCAATCATCTATACCGTGCTTTCCTTGCAGGGACATCAGCCAAATGGTTGAAACTTGAACACAATTGGGTTTTCCCACTGGACAATGATCTTAAACACATCAAAACAAAACCAGGATAGCATACCATAATTCCAGGCTATAACCCGCTTGTTTTCCACAACGCTTGGAACACTCCGATGTGGCTAATAGTATGGTTTTTACCAATGGGTTTTGAAAGGCTGGACTGCGGTGTGATGAAGAGGACCAGCACAAGCTACCTCGAGACGAAAGAGACTGAGGAAATGAGGTGTAGGGCTGTTCAATTCTAACACCGAAGAAGACTTAGTGTGCAAAGAAGAAGATGAAGATCAATGACTGTTTTCCTTTTTTGAAGCAGCCCATGTTACAGGCACTGTTTGGAAAAAGGATATTCTAGTACGTATTGTATGTTTACCAGTATGTATTTCATTTGAAAACATTTTTTTCTGTATAATGTGTGTGTGTGTGTGTATATATATATATATATATATATATATATATAGTAGATAGATATATATATATATATATAGTATATATATATATAATCAGGTAAATCAATCCTGTTACAACAACGTGGACACTTATAGGCTTATAGACAAGTGGGGCCTATATATGTACACTTTGTTTTCCATAGACCTCAGTGATATTGGAAAAATGATGATGATTCTTAACAGCTGAGACCATTTCAGGGAAACCAACCAGTTCAAATGAACTCTACTAATTCTGCGACAAGAAGGATGATATAAATATAAAGACAGAAATATCCCAGAACCTTATTGATGGTTTAAAAAGGTGGTAAGGAACTTTACAAACCAAATATAGAAGGTTTATGTATATTTCTTAGCCTGTAGTACATTTTTACAGTGTGGATTAGAGAAAAACAACATATTTTCAAACTTGTTCACTATTCAGTCAACATTTAAATGCCAGACGCCCAGTCGTGCTGCCGCAGTCACATTTAACAGATGTCATTTACCCTGATGTGATATTTCCTCTGTCCAAGATGTGAGGCCCAGTACCCACTCTTCCAAAAGCGATACCCCTCCATTTCTTTGCGGCTGTCACAAAATGGTGTGTAGCCATAGGGAGCTCCTTCTAAATCCAAGTCCCTCAACTCTTTCAAATCAGCCCGAACTATCTGTGTCAGTTGGAGAGAGAGCGAAGAAGCAAAGACTCTGGTAAGTACAGAAAAGACTGATGACACTTCAGAGAGTTTCAAAATCTCATCAAATCTTCACACCAGCAGTGAGACTCATACGGAACGAGTCGGGCTTTAAATCACACTGTGACGTGAAACTCTTTCAAAAGCCAGTTCGGATTTATCCATACCTGGTCGGCGTCCACAAAAATGATTTTGTCCACTGCTAAAGGGAACAGAACATCCAGGAAGAGGATCTTGTACCCCCAGATAATTCGCTGTTTCTCTGTCTGCTGGTGGAGCCAACGGGGCCACTTGTACTGCACTAACTCATACTCAAAGCCATATGACTTGGCCATGTGAGAGATGGTCTCCTACCAAAAACCAAAAGGAGATAGGAGAGGTTAAAAGATTTATCTACATGGTGTATTTTGTATTTAGAACATATCAGGTTTTCTACACATTTTCCTGCCAGATCATTTGCAGACTTCAAAAACCATGAAACAGCACAATACTGAAGTTGGCTTTAGACCAGTAAAGGGCAATTTGATTGTTCTAACTTGTAACTTATTTCCTTGTGTTACATATGATGTGTTGTGTCTTGTGATGTGTATAAGGGGATGCATAAGGGGAGAGAGAGAAGTATGTCACATATGTTATATGTCTGCGACGCTGTGTATGTGAGAAATATGGGAAATGTCTATGTGGCTGTGTATGTTTGTGATGCTACACTTTTTGTAAGACACCCAAGTTATTTATGTCTGCAGCTTGGAATATGCAATAACATGTGAAAAAGATTATCCCTATAGGACAATAAAGACTATCTAACTGTCTATTTTTAATATTGATATTAAATTCTTAAGTTAAAAATATATTTTTAAATAAAATATTATTTTTAATGAGCAAAATCAATTCCATTTTAACATCTGTGACATCTAGATTTGTTGAGTCTACTAAATTATTCTACACTAAAAACAGATGCCTAATGCCAGCAGAGATGCACCAATCACAGCTTTCCTTACTTTACAGGCTGACATGTGGATTCAGATTTTTCACTCTAAGGACAAACATGAAAAAAAATATGCTCTGCTAGTTTTCTTGATCAAGGAAATAGTTTTGAATCAAATAGAAAATAAGGGATGTGCAAGATAAATCACATTTCTAAAATAATAACAATCATCTGTCCCTGGGTTTTTATCTGATTTATACTGCTCAAAGATTCAAAGTGTGCTGTTGGTTTATGCATTTAAAGATTAAAATAGTGGGAGTTTTTAGTTTACATACATTTAATGAACTGGGGAAAAAATTACAAAGTTTTCAGTATTTAACCTGTGGATCATTGATCAGAGCTGATCGATATATTTCTTAGAAATTTAGAATTTGTTTTGCATCTAATCAATAAAATAATTGGAAATTGAAGCTTTTTTCTTTACCCTTGTGGGGTTTATTATATTTAGGCTTTCAAAATCAGCTAAACCTTTGACTGCCAATCACCAATCAGAGCCAATCAGAAAAGAATTGGCCAATTCCAAACTCTGGCCAATAAAGTGGTGCATCTTTAATTTCTTTGTAAACATGGACATGTGATGTAGCAAATCAAAGATGAAATACTATTTAAATAAAAATAAAAAGGTTGTTCTTTATGTTGTTGTTTATGTAATAAAATGCCAGCATTTTCCACACTCCTTTTTTTCCCCAGACTTTTAAAACAATGAAAAATACTTTCCATTCTTTTCCAGACACTTCACCAGATAAGACAACGTGGTAACCCTGACATAGTGAAAAACCAATACCTTGAAAGAAGGTGAGAGGTAGTTTTTAAGGAACCAGAACTTGACAGGTGTGTTTGTATGCCGAAAAACAGACAACATCATTATTCTGAAAGAGAGATGGGATACAACAAGATTAACTTTCAGGATCCGACGTAATGTAATTCACTGTGCAGAGCTTGATAGGAAGGAAACTGACCTCAGAAATCGCTCGTATAGATGACCGGAGGCCACAGAAAATATGTTAAGAATATCTTCCTTTTTCTTCTCTCCTTCATCCTTCTTTGAGTCACCACCTGTGATGCTGTAAATGAAACTACAATACGTGAGGCGGCTGTGTTCTGACTCATGACAACTTTTCAAATGGAGACAACAAATCAAAACTTCTGCTGTAGCAACCATGCTTTCATAAAGCCAGGGGAAATTATAGTTATAAAAGGCAGAAGAAACAATTTCCAAACAATTTTAAAACAAATCATGCAGTACTGAGCAGCTGATGTGTTTTCTTAAAATAAAATAAAAATAATGAGGGTGGAAGTGGTGTGGAAGTCAACAAATGTGACATGATTTGAGACATTTCAGCTCCTGCTGATACTCATCTAGCACACTGAAATTAGCTGTTAGAACAGTTTCTGAAAAGAAATATATTCCTGTGTTTACATCTTCTTAGATAATGAAAACAGAAGAACGTACATGCAATAGGTCTACAAAAAATGACTAGTATGGGGGTTTACATACATCCAAATTTGTTAAACACTTCTTTGTGCTATAGGAGCTTCAACTTGTCTCTGCCACACCAGGATATGATTCACAAAATGCATTATCTTCCATTCCAGTTAAATGGATTAGGACCATCAGTGCCTCTCAAGACTTTTACATGCAGTTCTCTCTTTTCCATAGTGTACCAACATTATAGTTATGGCTAATAAATTCAGGAGTACCTTCTGCTGTGGAGAGACTGATCCTATGTGACATACACAGTTGTGAGTAAATTTAGAGCAGTCTACTTTTAATTTATTTTGCACTCAGTGTTTGAAGTCTTGGAGTCTTTATGTTTTAAGGAAATAAAAATTTAGGGAAAATTCCAGAACAAGGATTGGACAGCTTGCAAACCACCTTAATCAGAAATAACTTGAAGTAGTAAAATTTATTGATTTACATCTTACTCAGTAAACTGGGACTGGTATTGGTAATTTGGCACGTATAAATCTAGTGTACCAAAGATCACATAGTGGGGTTCCTCAAAGCTCCATTCCAGGATCACTATAATATCTACATGCTTCCTTTACCTCAGATTATAGAGCACTACAACATCTCTTATTACATGCATACTGGACGACAGACAACTTTATTGATATGAAACAGAAGCAAATATTTTAGGTTCCAAAAGCGCAGGTTAGAAATAAGCATTTCACTTGACTACATAATGTGACAATCCACAAATAAATAAAATAATAATATAAAATATAATAATAAATAATAAAAGAAACCCGCGGTTGTTATGAACTCAAAACCTTAACTGTAACATCTACATCAGTCAACTACCATCGTAAAACAAAACCTTAAGAGTTTTCTATCAAATTAGGACAGAAAAAAATGTGCTTGTGTTTGGTATTCAGTAGGTGGGTTTTATTGCTAACGCCATAACGACAGTATCTAAGAAAAAAAAAGTAACAGCAGCTCATCCAAAATGCTGCTTCCAGAGTCCTGACCAACACCAGGAAAATGGGATATATCACACCAGTTCTTAAATTTCTGCACCGACTCCTCAACTCTGACCCAACCTATGTAAGAACCTGAGATCTTCAGAAACTACAGGCTTCTTTAAATCAGAATTAAAAACAATTATGTTTTCCCATACAGGCGGAAGATTTTTTTTATCAGTTAGTTTTGATCATGTTTTAACTACTTGTTTGTTAGACATTAGAATTTTAGTTTCTTCTATGTGATACTCATTTTTTTTCTACAATTCAATTAATATGTTTCTTGGTCTTAATACAATTTCCCCTAAATATTGCTCTGTTATTTTCCTGTAAAAACTCCTTGAATTGCCTGGTATATTGAATGATGCCATACAAATTAACTTGTTTTAAACCTGGTAAATTTCTGCAAGACTTTATTGCAGCGGAATTTGCCTCACTCTTCTTTAAACATCGCTTCAGTTAATTGAGGTTAGGCAGCTCTCATCCTTCATGCCAACTGTCCTAAGGTCCACACCCACAGCATTTCAATTAGGTTTAGGTCAAAACTCTGACTGGACCAAAATATAAATAGTAAGATTTGATTCTTTTCTCTTTCAGCAATTCTGTTGTAGATTGGCTACTATGCATGAGATCATTCTCCTGGTGATATCTTAATTTTGACCAGAGTCTCTACTCAAATGGCATCAAATTTGGCTCTAGGATACTTTGGTATGCAAAGCTTTTCAATGGTCTTACTCAATGGCTGCAGCATTTCTTTAATTACTATTTTAAACATGCTGTATTAATAGAGGGTTTTTTTTATTTGTATTTCAGAATTTAAGATGCTTACTCTGGTTTCTAAGGTTTCAGATGGACCTCTTGGGGTTTTTTTTTTTGTTTTTTTTTTTAAGATTTTCTTGAACAATTGCTTCTTTAACACCATTTTTACTGTCTTTCCTTGGCATCGTGTCAGAATACCATCAAGCGGGTGAAACCCTGCTTTTTTTGAGGTGGTTGCACTGGCTGGTGATTACTTGAATACTTTAATTAGCACTGCGAAGCTTATACTTAACCTCTTGAATCCTAAAGAAGTCAGCATGGAAGCACTGAGGTTTCAAGAGCTGTCATACAATCATGGAAATCTTTGTTTTCTGTATATTTACCCCAAGCTACAGCTGATTAAAAAGAATGGGCTACAGCTGAATATAGATTGAAGTGTAAAATGATATTTTCTTTTTATACACCTGGAAGGGATTATTTTATATTGGGGCTACTATAAAAACAAGTTTAGCCAGGAGATCTAAGAAGGCATTGCCTTTTTAAAGACATTTAAAAACTCCCAACTGCTCAAAGAAATTTTTCAATTAAGTTTGATACAGTGCCTTTGGGACAGTTTTATTGAATCGTTTTGGGCTGAATTAGACTGATAACCTGATGGCAGAACATATAATAAAGTGATTTAAAAAAGAAAAGGGTTAAATTGCACAGATCTCTTTAAAAGAACCGATGGAAGTGTGCATAAGACCAGCACAGTTAACTGCATAGCTGATGTATCAGCAAATTTTATAATGGATTGTTAAAGTAATTTATCAAGCAAAAATTAGCTGCTTGCAGTTTTTCAAATGTGAAGATAGACTGGAACTGAACAATTTTATAGTGTAATATCGATGTGCACTCAATAGTTAAATGCACAAAAAAATTAAAAGATGAAAAGGAGTGCATGGGAGCATTATCCTATACTGGCATGAACAGCACAACTAAGCTTTTCAACAGTAAACAGGAAGAAAAAAAAATGTTCAGCATCTTGCAGCTGATGGTGGCCACATGGTGAGTCTATAGATTACTTTTAAGTTGGAAGAATAGACTAAAACATGTGATGTGAGATAACAGCAGACTGAAGTAAAATCTAGAGGACACTTTCAAACTAGTGAACACATTAACATGTCCTTAAAGAGCAATGGCTCATGATTCAAGGCACATTTAGCAGACCAAAATCAGGACTTGTGCTGGAGGCAAGATGTGTCTGCAGTCAGGCCGAGTGTCCTTGTCTGTAACAGACTGCTGATGAGGGAAGGGGTGTCTCTCCCACACTCAATCACAACCATGGCTTCAGCCCCGAGGCTCCATGAAGACACCAGGGAAAGTGAAGGGAGGGGTGGGAGAACAGTGTCCTCTAAAACCAGCTCCCTGACACCAACGTTAAGCAAGTGGCTTCAACATAAACTCTGCAATGGTGTAGCATAATGAAGAAGTTTATCAAATTTGATAATATAATAAGCATTTTACTTCAATTATTCTTTAAAGTTTACCTCTCTATAGAGACACACTTTGACTCTCATCAGATGAAGAGTTGGCTAATCCACTATGCATCAGTGGGGTCTCAGGATGTCAATGGCCTAAGATGAATAAGCCAGCCATTATGAAGGGACTTCAACCCAACAATGGGGTTCCACAGATAAACAGATTTAGAGGGTCAGGTGAGAGCCTGTTTGGCTGAATCACCCGAGATAATCTGGACCACGGAGCTCTGAATAAATCCACAACAGCAGCTGGACACAACATCCCTTTCACCAACTCTGCAAACAAGCAACAGAATCAGTCCATAATATTTATTCTTCCATCTCATACTTATTCTCTGAAATTACAAACACACACATCCAAGTACTGATAAGCCCGACAATTCTCTTCGATTTTAAGAAATGTGCTGTAAAAACAATTGAAAGCGTTTGCTTATTCTCAGCATGGATTACCATAATGTTTAAATAATACCTCCAGTGCCTTGCAAAATGACTCGTACCCCCTGAAGTTGTTTATATTTTGCCAACTTAAAACCAGAAACTTTGATGTATTTTATCTGACTTTAGATAGACCATAGAGATGCACAATATATTGAATCACACTCGTCATCCCAATATCAATACGTGTAATATTAGAATTCCAAAGGACTGTTTGGATGAAATATTTGGTTGGATACTATATTTCAAGGGTTAAGCATTAAGGCTCAGCATATTGATATGTTTGGCCAGTTGGACAGATTCTAACTGGCCTTAAGGATCACACCTAATGTATATTTTATTGGATGAGATGCTAAGACTCTAGGAGAGTGGCGGAGACATTGTGTTATGATAAAGCAAGAAAAGACTCCAAAAAATGTGGGTTAAGTGTAGTGCTGTCAGTCGATTAAAATTTTAATTAGATTAATCACACTTTAGCGCTGTTATTAATCCAGATTAATCACTATGCTTAACTTTGTAATCTTGAAATATAAAAATGCACGTTTTCAAAAAACGTTCAAGAAAATGTTTTATTGTATCAAACCAAACATGTCTGAAGATTCTCAGTTTTCTAGGTTTTCGTATTCAGGAAGGTTTAAAAGAAGTCATTTTGTTTTAAACATTAATTTGGTGGAAGGATAATTCATCATTGCAATATATACATACTACCTTGGTTTTATCAAAACTTCCATTAAAGTGTATTTTAAAGCATAATTTGCCACTGAGCATACCATTTTGACTCTCCTTGTTCATCTTTTCACTTGTGTTTGCGACTCTGCATTGTTGACCACAGTACAAAACCATATAATGGGCTCAACACACAGGAGGCGACATTGCTCCCTCTCAATTTATTTTCTATGGAACTTGCACGATGAGGCAACAGGCAACCGGTGAAATTCATGCATGTGAAATTTCAAGCTCATATAGATGTGGACACAAGGTTCTATTGACGTGACACAAGAAAGTTGAAAAATGCTGAACTTCTGTTGCTGTCTGATGTTGCTACAGTGGAAAACTTTCACCGTTCGCTGTTGTTCGTCGCTTGCTGTGTGTGGAGCCCATAACCCGCTGCTGTGAACAAGTTAACCTTCTGTGGGAGAGAGGCTTTTATGTCAAAACAGGTAATTCCGTGTTATGTAATATTAGCGCGTTAAACTTTTCAGATTGATCACATGCCTTGATGCGTTAACGTTGACTGCCCTAATTAATAGCTACAGATAATAGATATCATCATTGCAAGTTTAAATAATACTGTCAAATTTATATATTTTTCTGATACCTGCAGCCCGAAGAGATAAAAAGTAGTAGCAGCATAAAACTGAAGTTAAATGAAAAGGATACATGGTTTTCCACAGTTTAGGTAGGGGAATCTGGCCTTTATGGAAGAGTGGCAAAGCAAAAGTGATTATTGAAATGAAACTATAATAAGTCCTTTACCTGAGGCCACAAGAAACCTCTTGGCCTACATGGAAAACGCTATATGTTCTGTGAAACTAACATTGCACATTATCCCAATAGTGAAACATGGTGGTGGTGTCATCATGCTGTGGGGATGGTTTTTCTCAGCAGGAATAAAGAAGCTTATAGGGTTAATGTTCATGTTCTGCTGAAATGATGTTTACATTTGGTCTACTTTGTAAAGAAGAATTGGCAAAAAATCCCAGTCTTGAGATCTGCAAATCCTGGAGACTGAATATACAAATAAACGACTGAATATACAGTCTATACAAGGTTTATGATTTGTACTTGTAAAAAGAAAGCAATATATCTGTTTCCTTCCATTTCATGTATGCTTATCTGTGTATCACAACACTTTCATACAGAAGCTAAAACTATCATAGTTGTTGATACTCTAAAGAAGCCACAAGAAAAACTGAATGAATGTAACTCATCACAATGTTTAGTTTAGTGGCACATAAAAATTAAAGCAACACATAAACACAATGTGTTAATCAATTTAACAAATTTAACAAAGGTTGATGTGTTAAAGGGGTTCCAGCAACACTGCCTACCTTTTCTCAAAAGTGCTCCAAACACTTCACACAGCAAGCATTAAATAAGGAGACAGGATCACACGGTTAGGAAATGTTTGGGAAACACACAAATGCACACACATACCTACAGAAGCACATATTTTTTGCGACACTAGATCTTACAGCATAATATTGCAGTCTTGATCCAGGGGAAGGGTAAGATCTCCTGAAACCATGTTGTATAATTGACAAATGAAAACTACATGAGCAAAACTATCAATCAAAGAACTCAGCTTCTTCCTGACTGCCAGCTGGACAGAGAGTTTAAAACTAAAAGGGGGTTCATCATCTTTGAGATGAGTTTGAACATACCTTACTATGGAGTCCCATATGCCTTTGCTTTCACTTGTTTCACTCAAAAGGTCTTCATCAATCTTCTCTGCTTTTTTTTGCACCTACAAATAAACGCATAATTAGACTTCCGCAGGTTTCATCAAGCACTGACTACAAGTGTTCCTACACTTTGTGAGCAGTAGGAACATCATAGATCAGCAGCGTAGAAGATAAATATAGCACATGTCTGAGAAACGTTCTCACCCTGACTTTGATGATCTTACTGTGGAAGCTGTTTAGTACCACTATTACATCCTCAGCATCGGGCGGGGAATCAGTTCCATCATGCCTGGAAAAAACATTAATAAAAATTGAGAAGATATTTATAATCAAAGTTAAAATCTATTAAATATAATAGTGCATCTGTAGCCTGCATGTGTAACAGAGGTAAACCAGTATTAGCAGTCAAACTTATTCAGTTGGTCAAAATGACCAAATATCCACTTAAAAAAAAAAAAACGAAAGAAAAAAAAAAATCCAACAGTCACAGCTTAATCATCATGTCTTTGATTAATGGCAAGGTAAATAGTTTAAATGTTTCTAAGAATGCCCAGAAGAAGAAGCACATCTACAACAATTAGCTATAGTATTAATCCCCTTTTAAATTTTTCACATTATGTCACTTTGCAAACATCAACATCAGATTATTTTATTACAATTTTATATGAGAGACCAACACAACACAACACAACACAACAGTATTAAGTGGAAGCAAATTGATACATCTTTTTATTTGTTTGTTCAAAACAACATTTGGAGTGTGGAACACATTTGTTTTCAGTGTCTTGAGAAAATATTTTCTACAAAAACCTTTTTTGGGGGGTATGCCTCCAGCAGCTTTGCACATCTTGAGACTGAAGTTTTTGGTCCTTTTTTTTTTCTTTGCAAAACAAATCAAACTTAGTCAAACTGAATGGAGGGTGAAAATCAGTTCACCCTCCATTCAGTTTTAAATTTTGCCACAGATTCACATTTGGATTGAGGTTTTAACTTTAAATGGGTCACTCTATTAATTGAATATGCTTTAATCTAAACCATTCCTTGGTAGCTTTGGCTGTACATTTAGGGTTGTTGTCCTGCTGGAAGGTGACCTCCACCCAAATCTCCAATCTTTTGTCGTCTCTAGCAGGGTTTTTTCTCTAGGACTGTCCTGTTTGTAGCTCCATCCATGTTTCCCTGACTCTGACCAGTGTCCTTTTCCATGTGGAACAAATGCATCCTCAGAGGATGATGCTGCCACCACCACAGTTTTCACCGAGGGGATGGTGTATTCAAGGTGATGTACAATGTTAGTTTTCCATCACATATATGTCATATATGGCTTATACCAACTTAAATTGGAGCTCTCATGACTTTCTTTCAGAAGAAGCTTCTTTTTTTTTTTTTTTTTTTTACTACTTTTCCACAAAGGCCATATTTTATGGAGTACATAACCAGTAGGTATCCTGTCACCAGATTCTCCCACAAGAGCTATGGCTTTCTTCAGATCTTGGCTGGTTCTCTGATTAATGCTATTTTTAACTGGGCTTCTGTTTAATTGGAGGGCCAAGCCTTTTAAGGTTCACAGTTGTGCTATTTAGGGTTGTCACAATACTAAAATTTCAAACTCCATAACAATACTAAGAAAAATACTCAATACCATTTTTGATATCATGGCAACAATTTTTGAAGGCACAGGATTCTTTCTAGTAAATAGTAAAAAATATAATTAATTATAATATCTTAGCTCTCTTAATTAGGGCAAAACCAATAAGAGAATTCAGCCCTCATTAATAAAAATATATCATTAAAAATGTCACTTCCTTGTGTGGCAAAACAATAGATGAGATGCTGTTTAGTATAAGTGTTGATGTTGAATAATGTCTATAACTGTACTGTATTATTTTCTTGTGTTGTAAATTTACCCCTTCCTGTACAGACTTTTATTCTGTTTATATATATATATATTTACGCTAGTTTGAATCTGCATGCTTCCATTTACTTTGAACTTGCTGTTTATACACCTGAATTTCCCAACTGTGGGACAATAAAGGATATTTCTATTTTATTCTAATGTCCTTCGAGCCAGTTGGAGCAGTTCCAACTGGCTCAAACACAACCCTTTTGTGTTGGCTGAAGAGGGTCACATGTTAGAGTTTAAAACCTACAGCTGTAGCTCATTGGGGAAGGGAAGTGTTTATATTGATTTCGACACAAATGGGTTTCTTTGAATAATTTGTTTTTCTAGTATGGATTTTATCAAGATATCGATTATTTTGACAAACTTAGCACTACACCCTTTCCACATTCAAATAATGGATTGAAAGCCTGCAAAACTTCTCCACAACTTCATCCCTGGCCTGTCGGTTGTATTACTTGGTCTAATGATGCTGTTTGTTCACTAATAATCTCGAACAAACCTCTGATGCCTTCACAGAACAGCTGGGTTTATAAAGAGATTAAATCACAGACAGGTGGATCCTACTTACTATCATGTGATTATGTGACTTTTTAAGGCAGTTGTTCACACCAGATTTTATCGAGTAGTATCAGAATAAGTGTGTGAAGGATGGGGGGGTTGCTAAATAAAAATGCACCACACACTTTTCAGAATTTTATTTGTAAAAACTTTTGAAAACCGTAGTTCACTTTTCTTCTACTTCACAATTGTTGGGTTTTTTTTCAATAAAATCTCTCAACCTTGTGGTTGCAAAATGACATTTGGAAAATTTCAAGTGGCATGAATACTTTTGCAAGGCACTGTATATTGTGATTAAAAAAAAAAGAAAAAAAAATAATTTGCTGTTTAACTTCTAGCAACTATTTTAGTCAATTAAAACAAGCATATTCCAGACTGAGACCTGCAAATGTGAGTGTTACATTACATAAATGTTAATAAATATTTCCATGCTTTAGCCATGGCAACACAGAAAGAAAAAACAAACAAAAAAAAAACAACACTATAGGCTCTTACAATAAAGGAAAGTACAGCCGTTAATGGACATAATCCTAACAGACAGTGAGAGCGTGCACTTAAAAGCGGATACTGGACAGCTGCCAGGGTCAAAAACCAGACCATATTCATTACCCTCCATCATCATTAAGAATCACCTCACCATTATTTTGCCCATCACTACTTCCCAGCCGTGCTGTATATACTGGTAGATTTAATGAGAAAGTCTGTATAGTATTGATTGTCTTACGCAGCCTTTCACTGTAATTGTTTTAGGACTGATTTGCCTAGTAGACAATGTATTTTGGCAGACCCAATCGGCAAGGTTTAATAGTGAACCACTGTAGAACAAACCTGAGGTTGAGATGAGCAATTGACTATGATGCACCGCAAGCCATTACAACTCCAAATGCTTACTAAAGGCAAAAAATCTAACCTTATCACTATGATAAATGCTCCCTCCACAGTGGACCTAAGGAAAATCCCCCTCCCATATGCTCAAGCGCTGCTTGTGTTTTCCCTCTTCTGTTGTCACCAGTGCAAATCAGCCTTCAGGGCTACTGTTAGAAAGCACCAGAGATCAATCTGTATCCCTGCAATGAGAGGGGGAGAGTTGGTCATCTCATTCATCGCTGTCAAGGCGAGGCGCAGTAGCAACATGGGCTGGAGGAGGAAAATGCACACTCCGGGACTCGGGAACACAGACGCTCCCAATAGGCTCTGATCGGCCACCTAACCAGAGCAGAGTGCCGCTAACCACAAGAATAATGACCCTGCCAAGGTGAAAAATGACATCACCTCTTAGCTTCACCTGGAGGATTGGGGGATAAATCTTGGTTGTCTGATATGATTCCAGAGGAACCGAGGGCTGTATATGCCCTAAATCTTAGGTGAAGTTAGCCAAAGAGGATGATATCGGTGATTGTGAAGACAAACAGCCAGTGCCCACTCACACATAGCACTGGGCAGAAGTTTACATACACTTATCAAGGACAACAATGTCATTAATTTTGTGCTTTTACTGATGGACTTAAACTATTCTTTTTTCAGGGTGGAATAAATATATAACTTGGATTTGGGCAACATGATTTGGAGAAAATACTCAATTGCGATACTATTACTGAAAATTGTGTTATCGGTTACACACACACTCCATGAGTTTTAGCATCTGAGCTACTAAGGTACCACACCAGGTGTGTCAATTACAGGGAGTTAGAGTTCATGAGACTGGCCGGATATAAACTCTTAACACAACATTGTATCCAAGCAGTCCTTTGCAGTTTGGATATTGCGATGATTGTGATTCGCTATGTTGTGCAGCTGTAACTTGAAAAATTTTTTAAAAATGTGTATTCCCACTGATCCAAATATTATCAGATGTTGGGGATCATTGTTCTGCATCCAAGTTTCAACAGCTTGATTTGTGGTGAAGCTGAGAAATTATTCCAGACACTTAAACAAATCACCACAGTATCACTTCCAGCTAAACAGCCTCAAAGTATGATGCTACCCCATCAAGCTTGACAGTTCACACAGTGTTCTTAAGTTTGAAAGCTTAAACTTGACTCCTTCAAACATAATTCTGATCACTGGGGTCAAATAATTTATAATTTGTCTAATCTGACCATAAAACTTTTCTCCAGAAGCCCTTGGAGTTGTCCCTGTGGGTACCTGCAAATTTCACTCACACTAGCTGGTGTTCCAGCATCTTCTGAGTTTATGATCAGTTACAGCTTTGGAGATCCTTTAGTTGGGAAACAATCTGAACATTTTTTATCATCATTTGTTTTTTAATCAGACGTGAAAGTTTGAGTCAGACGAATGTAATTTTGATACTGCTGGGTTTTCCAACAGGACAATGGTCTCAAAACACACATAAAAGCTGGTTTTGGAATATTTAAAGTAGGGGTATATATTTTTTTATCTGTGTTGATTAGAAAAAAATTGCATTAAATTCAAACTTCCTGCGTTTAAAATTCTTTGGATGTTGTATCATCAATAAGGCCTTGAAAAATCTGTTTAAATGTATTATCAGAAGCTCAGCATTAATAACATTCATGCAAATAAGTGAACATCTTCAGACCAGTAGTGGGAAAAGCCACCCCTTGACTTATTCCTTCATTATATTTAAAGCAAATGGTTCAGTGTTATTAAATAAACCCAAGAACAGAACAAGTTCTATTATTCTGTCTTGGAAACTTTGCTCAGTTGCATCCTCACAAAAACAGATTCTACTGTCTGAGGTGGAAGGAACGAAGGTGACCATCTGCATCATCTCTCCAGTCTGTCTTCTCTTTAATAGCAGCCCTTTCCACCTACCCGCCTCTCCCTGCCTCTATGCTGAACAGTACTCCCCGCACTCATCAAAACCTTGCGTTGCTACAGTGTCAGCAGCTCACCATGTTTCCATAGAGATGGGTTTCAGTAGGAAAGAAGAGGCAGCTGAAAAACAGCCTTGAATCTGAGCCATGAAAACATCTGCTGTACAGTCATTTCTGCTTCATTTTTTGTTTGAAAACAAAGATTAGTATACTCACGTGACAATCTGATAGATGTCCTCTGATCTCCCTTTACGTAATCTAAGAATCCAGGCTCCTGGATTGGCCTTCAGCTGGAAATATCCCTGTAATGTTTTCTACACATTAGCCCAAGAAGTCTCAGTCCAAATTTTACAACCAGAATCATATTTGCTCCATCTTTCCAACACAGTGCAAGAAAACTGATAAGAATGCTGACCAGATTAGCCATGACAATAGTGTCATACATGAGGGGGTCCTGGCTCATGCCCAGGGTAAACTGTAGTCCACGAGGTGGTTGGCCAGTTGACAGGTCAAAGCAGTGGCCCTCGAGTAAGAGGTGCTCCAGTTCAAATTCTGCTGCCACAACCCCATTAACCTGTAAAGAATCATAAATTACAAAGCAACAAAACCCCTGGGAGGAGAATAAAAGCACTCTGGCTCTACCCACACATGCAGAGATTATTGGGTAGCAATGACTAAGCACCTCAATACCTCCTGCAAGTGGATGTTGTCCAGATCGTGGAGGCTGTGCTCTGCCTGCACCATCCAGCTCTCTGGTGTGATCATGTTAAGGGTAAGAAGGGGAGACTCTGGGAGCTCCGTGAAACGGGCAACTGGTCCTGGAGACGTCGTATCATTGGCCAAGAAAGCCACGTCGGGCTCCAAAACAAATCTGTAAAAACTGTGAGGAAAGCCAAACACATTGTGATAAATTGAGTGTTTGCCAAGTAACAACAAAGGGACAGTAAAACAAAATAGAAGATCATTTAAAGCTTTAAAATGTTTTTTTTTCTTTCAACACTGAAAAAAAAAATCAAAACTATAACAAAATATGAAAACAGGTTTAAAGCTGAGAAAACAAATCTAACCACTTGTGCTCTTTAGCCAATAACAAACGTGCACAGAAAAAGTTCAGTGTAAAAGCAGCTCCATGCTTGGTACTTTTTTATTTTGTAAGACAGAAAAGTTGAGAAGACTTGCAAACTGATTCATACTTCTTGAACTTCTCACATTTTTCCCTTCATACCCACAAACTCCAGTGTATTTTATTGGGATTTTTTTTAAATAGATCATCACAAAGTAGTGCAAAATCATAAAGTGGGAGGAAAATTAGGCACAGTTTAATTTTTTTTTTACTAACTCTTGATAAGCTGAAGAAAGTGACAACTCAGGTGGGAGACCAGAAGTCATGGAGGGAATGCAGCAAACATGTGGAAGAAGGTGCTCTGGTCAGATCACACCAAAAACCAAACTTTTGGCTAACATACCAAAATGCTTAGTGTGGTGGAAAACTAACAGTGTGCATCACCCTGAACACACCATAAAACATGGTGTTGGTAGCATCAAGCTGCAGTGAAGGAAAACTGTAAAGTTGATGAGAAGATGGATGGAGCTACATACAGGGCAATCCTCAAAGAAACCTTTTGGAAGCTGTAAATGACTTGAGACTGGGGTGGAGGTTCATGTTCAAGACCTAAATTCAATATAGAATCTTTGGCAAGACTTAAACATTGATGTTCACATCAGATTATCAATCTAACCCGAAAGAGCTTGAACTGTTTTGTAACATGAAATAAAGGTGTAATAGTACACAAAAATCACTGTTGGGTATGGTTCGGTAAATAAATAAAACTGTACTTTTTTTTTTTTTTTACTTCATCCAACAGCAAACAGAATATTTTTCTATTTCTGAAATTAATTTGATTTTATCATGTTCTAAAACTAAAGTGAAATGTGTAAAACTAACCAGAGATTTGGATGGATTTTTTTCAGGTAATAAAAGTAGTATAAGCAGCATAGACAATCCCTGGATAGACTATACAACAATATAACCATTTGAAAACTGCTAATGTTGATGTCTGATCAATTTTTCAATAAGACTGTGCTCATATATTAGAATAAAAGATGCTTAAATCACTTTGGAGTTGTTTCGATATTTTGACAAACTAGTATCCCAGCTGTACCTGAATACAGCATGCAGCTGCTGAAAATCCCCTCTCATCAATGGAGATTTCTTCAACTTGCATTTTATACAACATAAGGAGTTTGATGTACAGAATTTGGGTTGATATGATGCTACAGGTAGCAGGTTGGACATCGGCTGATTTTTCTCCAGTACCTGTGATGTTTACATTTCGCTTTACATTGTTTCAGATGACTAATTCGGTAAAGTGCAGAATGAGCTACATACCTTCAGGTACAGAACAAGGCTGTATTTATCTGATACATGGGCGTACCAAACCGACAGGGCTGTACAGGATATTTTTGGCATGAATGCATGTATAGTACAATAAATATCAATAGGGGGGAAAAAAAATCAATTTCTATGAGTAGAGCTGGAAGAGAGTAATTTATAGTTGTTATTGCAACAGTATTTCTATATATAAATTATTGAATCAGAGGGGTTTAATACAAGCTATACATTAAATATTTTAAAGACAAAAACTTTAAAACTTTAGATCATCATTTTCATTTCACTTCCCAATTATGTACCACTTTGTGTTGGTCTATCACATAAAATCCCAATAAAATACACTGGAGTGGTTGGTTCAATGAGTATGAATACATTTTGATCGGAATGTAAATAATAAAATATTATTAATACTAATTTTTTTTTTTTTTTTTTTCATTCTGAAGACTACCATTGGCTAACAGGTGAATAAACATGTTCAGTATTCAAATGGTTGCCGATCACCATAATAGCAGATCTGTTGACTTCTCTAGAGTGAGATGAGTGTTACAACTGTAGCCCAAAGAGTAGCGAGGGAACAGTTATGGTTAGAAAAGCTTAAACCCAGCTCACCACAGGAAACATATAGTCTTCATTTTATTGGTTGTGATTTGTGGCCAGATATCAACAAGACTTTTGCTTTTACTGTTAAGGGGTGTTAGAACAGTCAAGTTAATTAAACAACTGATGCAGAAACAGAATTCATTACACTCCCACTGGCAGTAGAATCACCATGGGTAGACTTTACTAGCACCAAGCTTGTGGCTATAAAAGCAAAATGAAGCAATGAAGTAGTAACAGGCCCTTGTTAAAAAAAACTTCCTCATTAAATGCAAATAAATGGAATAAAGGTCACAATGGCATGAAAAAAAGACCTTCGATCCTCCTGTAAGCTAACCGTTATTGTAATTTGGCAGTAAGGTAGAAACTACCAGGTAGTTTTAAAGTATTTGAGAACAGTGCGATTTTGTAGAAATGCAGCGTTTACACAGCAGCTCAACTGGAGACATCCAGCTTATTCATCCCACACAAATGTATCAAGTTGCAATCTGTGTCAATTACAGCCATTTCTCGCTCAGGGGGACAGGAAGTTTATGGAGGAGGGATGGTGGAGACCTGAATGATTAGTGGTCGAAGACTTGTTTCCATCAATAAAACTTCAACAAGGAAATTCAGTTATATCCCTCGAGATTTCTGTGGACTAACTCTGCAAATGACTCAACCTATTACACAACAAAAAAAATAAATAAATCATATATTAGCCACATTTACTCATGGGTCTAAATATTGATAGGGAGAAAAATAAAATCTATGTATCATTTTCTGTTTTCATTTTACTATCATTTTAACTCTCTCCCTTGTATGGTTTGAACTGCAACAGTGAATGTTTGAAATTTGCTCAGAGATGCACGTGGGGGCCCAAAGCAATAAGGCGGTGTTATTAAGCAGATTGCATCTGTGTAGCAGTCTCTTACAAAGGGATCAAGCGTGGCTGAGATGCTAAGACTGCAGCAACTAGAGGATTCACAAACAAGCCAAACAGGAAAATTTAATTACTGCTGGAGCTGGAGCTTACCTCTTGAGGGGCAACTCGGACAACTTGGCCCTGCAATTCATAAACACCTGCAGTTTCACATTGACCACTTGACTAAGCACCTGCAGCATTCAAACAGAAACAGAGGCCCAGTCAAAAATAAGGAGAAAAGAAATCATGTGTGCAGCAGAGAGATAAAAATAGAAACTTGTGCCAGATTAATGGAAATAGTCTTTATATACGGTTCCACGAAGGTTAATATTAAAAAATATATACAAATGTTTGTTTACTGAGGAAGTCTGATTTTTTATAAATGAACAAGATATTCAATATAAGTTAAAATGTTTGAATAAATGAGCATGTTTATCTTAAATTGCTTGTAATTTTGGATGTTCAACCAGTCAAACTTCCAATATCAGGGGGAGAAGTTTAGCAAATATTCCCTTGCTTAAACGGTGTACATCATCATTTTCACAACTTTCCTGTTAAAATTGTCTCCAAGCGTTGTAGCTCATGGCAGTTATATTCATTTTTATGGTCAAAATATGGAAAACAGCTTTAAATAAGCAGAGAACAAAGTTAGACGTTATAGACGTTGCTCAAAAGGTAGTTTCTGCTAAAGAAAAGCTCTGGTACCTATAATCGAAGAGAATGGAGAGAAGAAAGAATGAGCAGAAAATCCTAAAGTGTCTAATTATGACAGATTAGACTTGTTTAATTACTGAACAAAAACTACAGCTCTTCATGTATTTTGATGCAGAGCATTAAAAAAAACAAAAACAAAAAAAAAAAAAAAACTGTTTTGGGTCTTAATGTGATCAGCTTAGGATGATCAGTGGCCAAAAGGCACGAAATGGCATGCAAGGCAGTGTGCTGCACTCTACGTGCTGCTTTACTCGGCCCGTCTTTCTATGTGAAAGCACGCTTAGGCACTCACTGAAAAGAAACAAAACTGGAATACGTCTTACAATCAGGAGCGAGGAAATCTTCTGTGCTTCTCTCGTGAGGGGATCAACGATTGCCACAATATCATAGAACACCTCATTTTCACGTGGTGAGAGGTGGAGCACACTGAGGAGGAAATTTCAAGTTTCTGATTTTTACTGTGATGTTCCCAGAAATATAAGAATGGTAAATAGTAAACAAACAAACAAACAAAAAAACAAACAAACAAACAAAAAAAAAACATACCTTTGGGTATCTTTAAAACTGACATCTCTTCTGACCTCTCCTTTAGGGACTGCAGCGAGCAGCGCATCAACTTTCATGACCAAGTCACTCGCTCTAAAGGAGAAGAGGTCTGTTATTTATAAAGAAAATGAGTTGGGAGAGGTAGAGCTGAGAATAAAAAAAGACCATAAAAAAATGAAAGAGGTAGGTGTGAAAAAGTTAAAACGGTGAGCAAATTTCTAGCAAAGACACTGGTGGGGAAGACAAAGTTACATTTTGTTGCAAATGGCAAGGCTAAAATGAATACAAACATACTGCTTTGGCTTCATCCCCATCTGTTTTACATTGGCTTTGACTTTCTCTGCTGAACCACTCAGTGTAATCCTCTCAAGCAAGTGGAAATCCTCCACAGTGAATTCTTCCTGCTCTCCAAACGGACCGAGGATCTGACACAGAGAAAATAATGCAGTCAGAACACGACTTTTTCAATTCTTATCTGAGGGTGCATCACTTAAAACTTGCCCAGGGGATGTCAGATGTAATGTAGCTGTGACACAATGTTGTACCCACTTAAAGTCATGTTATTCAATGATGCTCTCTGCTTTTACTTTTTTCTAGACTGGGTAAGCAGCCCTACCATTGCTGTGGAAAAATACAAGATAATATTAATTATTAGTGCAATTTCAGAGGCTGGCCTCCTCATCCCTGGCTGTAAGCATTGCCACTCCTGAGACATCAGTCATAAGCTTTGTACACAAACATGCAGAACACAATAAAGACCAACAATGACCTTTAAGAAACAGACATCCTGCAGATTTGACAGTGCCAAAAGAAGACACTGAAAACCTTGAAGCAAAAATTCTCTGTTGGTAGAGCAGCAAAACTCATATTATAATGTGGTAAATAGTATGAGTCACATTTACCCAGTGTTTTGCTCTTTTGAACAAATAAAATAGAAACAATAAACATGGAATCAGCTGTAAACAGATATGAAACATAGATTACTGAGACGCGTTAACAGTGCATAACTTTCACTTAAACTACTGTTCCATGACTTAAACCTATTAAAATGACCTTTTTTAATGGTAGAGAGCCTTCAGCAATTCTGTAATGAGTGAGCAAAATTCATTTGGAGGGATATAAAAGACTCATTGCAAGTTATTGATGGAAGCTGTTGCCGCCAAGGGTGGTACGACCAGATTTTAGGTTTAAGGGGTAATTACTTTTTCACATGGAACCAGCTTGGTTTTGATGGCTATTTTTTCTTAAGAAAAATCATCTGAAAGCAGCATTTTGTATATCTGATTATCTTGGTCTGATATTAAGATTAGTTTGATGATCTGAAACATTTAAGTATGATGAAAAAACAAAAGCAGAATGAATCTGTAAGGGCCAAATACTTGACACAAAGTAGTTCCAGTTTGCTAAGCAGAATCGGAACCGATTTTGGACAGTACCAGAATACTCCCACCAACAGTTGTTTTAATGCATCACTGTAAGGATGTACGTCAATTACACCTGCTTTAGGTGTAGTCTTAGTGCTGTAGTGCAGTCAAAAACCTGCCTGGAAGGAGCTAAAGAGTTTGTTTGTATCAAAACGAATAAATAATTTTATAAATAAACTTTTCAATGATCTTTGCTCAAAATGAAATGTAATGTGAATTATGTCAGTTAATTTATTTTGTTAACACTCACTGATGCTAACCAATATAAACATTCTTATACTGAAAAAAAAATACAAAAACTTATCCTAATGTAAGGCACTTCTATAAGTCAATCAATAAACTGTAGTATAAAAGTTTTTAAAGATAAAAAAGTGGAGATAGTTGATCCATTTATCTGTAAATTGGTCACACTACAGAAAAGAGATGAATGGAAAAGTAAATTCATCTTTAATGCAGATTTTTTTTTCCTTTGTTTGATGTTGGTCTGATACTCTCCACTGATAATTGTTTTGTTTAATGACATAATATTTGAGCAAGCAAATCATTTAAGTTGTATAGGAGTAATTCAAACCTCAATGAAAATCAGTTGAACAATTTTTTAACAATTTATAAATTAATGAAATTTATGACCAATGCCTCAAATCCAAACCAGGTAACTAATGTTCACATTTCCAACCATACTCGACAACATGGAGTGTACTCACTCTGCCGTTGCTGATCACTGCCCGCTGTCCAGGACGAAGCTTCAGGACATCTTGACAGAACATTTGCTGACTGCGGATAAAATCAACCTCTAGAGTGTTGAACTTTTTCTCAAAGGCATCTAGGTCCATTCCCTGAAGCAGAAAAACAGAACTTTGTTTAGGATGTCAGAAACACTGCAGTTTCTGAATGTCGGAAGACTTTGTGAGGTAAAGCAAGATTTGTGATGCAACTGAAATATCCAATAGAGTAGCTTAAGGACATTTCTCCTCCATTCCAGCTTGTCAACAAAATACCATTCTGAGTGATGCATTGGTATGAAGGAATGATGTATGTGAGGCAAAAATAATAATAATTATCATTTCATCCATCATTGATGACTTGCATCTGCACAATTACTGGGTTTTCAAACAGGTCTGGCAGAAAAAGAAAACATTTTAAACAGAGCTGTCAGAAATTAAAGAAAGAAAAGAGATAAATCAATTTGTAATTAATATCAGAAACTCTTAATTAAACCTCAGTCATATTTGTTCATAATAAATTGGGTGTGGGAGTGTGGAGGGGGTTGTAGAGTCGGGTTATTAGTTTCTCCAACATTTCTGTCCTCCGGAGATCAGGTGAAATACCAATAATGTCAGTGCAATTCAGTCAGCAAGTCTGTCTGGCAGCCAATAATAAACTTGTGTCCCTTGGCTTTGGGCCTCAAGTCACAAAGCTGCTTCCTACCCATCTTTCCATTGTTATTTTCACCCCATAGTCTCCTTATTGTTTAAGGCTTGTATAATTGAAAGAAAGTTTGCTACAGTAGTCCCAGCTGAAGCTTGTGCTATATGACTTAAACCTGATGGGATGGAAGGGAGCTCCTGTGTCAACGGATTTGTTGATTGGAGTTGCCTCTGTGTACTGCTGTGTGGGTGGATCCTGCACACTGAAGCATTTGGTTGTTGACTGCTTATAGCAACAGAGTGATGGTCAGGCTTGGCTGAACATAGGTGGCTCACACAAGGGTGAGCAAGAGCTTGGTTATTCTTCAGCCCCAGGACAACAGGTATACACCAGCACTTTTTAGTTAAAGATGCACTGTGTGGAGCCAGCCTTCTGATGGCCCTGTGACACTTCAAGTGGAACTGACAGCAAGCAGACCACTTGTCTAGGTATCTAGAGAGTATGGAGCATCATGCGTGCCCTAAAGGTATTCTGTTAGCTGATGTTAGGTGAGAAGATTGGCTCATCAATCACAGTTTTCTTAAACTGTGAACTCAAGGAATCAAGGGAAAGTGTAAGACAAATCTCAGCATGTGGGTTTACCCAACCACTGTTTTTTTTTCCTAGATTTTACCTTTGAACACCTGCATGATCGAAGATAAAATACAAGTCTAAGTGGAATCAAATGCAACTTCTACCCTAATAATTCAAAGGCACAACAAGGGGGCAAACTGTTATCAAATCCTCCGAAAAATAATTTAATTACTGTAATTCTAAATGTGTTTAAAAAGTTGAATTACATTAGCAACCAGCAACAGAGATCTTCATTAGTTAATAAAGTTAGAGATACAACTTTGTTGTTATAAAAGTCTAAAACAATTGTTACTTAAATATTTAATACTGTCTGGCTCTTAGCAGAGAGTATTATAAATCAATGAGCTGGAATGTTTGAAGCAAATATCTGATTTACGACAGAACGCCTCAAGCTAAAATTTTGATCTTAAATTTGGAAATCTATTAAAAGAAAACATCAGAATTAAAGTTTAGATTGAGCACTCCATTAAAAAATGAAAATCTTTTTAAGCTTAAAGTAGAATCAAGGGGAATTAATAAAGCCAGTATTAGTGTACTTCAATTATAAGACACATTTTGACTGCAAGAACCTTTTCCAGGAACCAGTTTAGATTTCTGGAGCAATAATTAAGCCAGTCTAACAGTGGGTACAAATGCCACATAGACAGAGACATTTGTTTTTTGTTGTTTTTTTTTTTTTTTTTTTTTGTTTTGTTTTGTTTTGTTTTTTTTACTCATGGTGGCAAGAACATAATTCATAACTTATAAAAACTGAAGTGCAGGACTTCTGGGAAGTCTTCATAGATCTCTCCCACCACAAACCAGGGCTCCAAGAAGATAATTATTTCATAGTTTTTGCAGCCCTGGGAGAGGGAACTAATTTTTCTGTTCTTTAGGAGCATGAATAGGCTTCAGGTTTAGTGATAAGTCTTTGATTCTGCATCTTAAGTGTAACTCAAATCCTAATCCCAGATGTGTGCAGTCATTGCTGTGTATTTATGAGTGTATGTCCTGAATTTGTGATGCTGCAGCTGACATTTGGTTTTCGAAAAGGAGATTTTAAAAGTGTTCCTTTGCATGACTAATGGATAATATAGACCTAAAATATATCGCAATATTTTGTGGTATTAATCCTGATCACAAAAGTGAATTCAAAAGTCTTTTTTCAACAAATTCATCACAGTTCATAGTCAGACAGGGCTTCCCCAAGTATATTATAAGCATGGCGAGCCGCCTGACTTTACTTGCCTCCCCACCAGGCTAAACGTGACTTGTTTATTTATTCTATACAAACAACAAACTCATAGCATCAGATTGTAGGCATGGTAACACAACAATCAACCTATGAAAATTTTTTTCTTTGCACTTCTACAAAGTAAATTTTACCAACTCCTTTAAATCTTAAATTGAAATGGTAAACCATTTAAGGCTTTTAATTTATCAATGCTGAAACCATTAAATCAGATTTAATAGCATTGTCATTCTCTATAAACAAATGTTAAAATTCCAGATCTAGGGTCTGTGTAAAAATTGTTAATAATGTCTTCCAATAACATATAATTATCTAGTCATAGTTTTAATTTCCTGTCAACTTTTAACATTTTTTAGCACAAAAACACAGTGGTTCAGACCGCAAACCCACATAAATAGACCCTTACATTTTTTTCTAAACTATACCAACAGATGCGAAGATATTTGTTGCAGCAGCTTTCAGAGCAAGGGGAATTTGCTGTATTAAAAGATACATTAAGGTTATCAACTTTGATCCTTTTGATGCGGAACTCAGATAAGAGCCTAGAGCCTATGATGCAGGTAAAGAGCCAAACTTATATCTATTTTTATGACAATCACTACCATCAGTAGCTGTATTCAAGAATTTAGCTGATATGTTGTGTTGATGATAACCTAACACTGCACTGCTTCATAACCTCCCTTTCACATCTTACAGATGTAAACACATTAGCAGCTGACATCCAGTCACCCTTCAAACTTGATTTGATAAACCAGATGGGTTTACTCTCAGCATTTCTTGAAATATAAATTTTGCTTTATTCCTAATATGTTGACCTTACTGCTTGATTTGCTTGTGTTGACACACTTCAGTATTTCCAGAACATATAATCTTAAAATATTCCTCTTTGAGGATATTCACAAAAACAGCATCAGGAGGAAGATCAAACATGATGGAAAACCAATATACTACACACGTGAAAAGTTATACTAAGAACTAAAGTTGTAACTTAAGTGAATTCCTGAACAAGCATCTTTTTAAATGATCAATATCAGACTCCATGAGTAAAATCAACTCCCAATACCTGTTGTTGGTGTTGTGCCTATGATTTTAGATCAGCTGCAATGTGTTAATAATCAACCTGTGTGGCCACATTTTTCACAGCCAGTGTTTAAAAATCAAAGCCCTTTTCCATTGGAATGCCCCAATACTGGAATTCACAGTAAAAGATGGATCCGACATCTCTCTCTCTCTCTGTGTGTGTGTGATATCACCTCCTGTCCCAATTGTGCTCAGACATCTACAGTGAGAGGCAGAGCTGCAAAATACAGCAGTCGGACCACTACTCATTAAAGACAACATTTACAACAAAGTGCAAAGCTGAATTATCAACAAGTCATATAAAAACAGAGAGTAAACATGCTATCATTAGCCTAGCCTAGCAGTGGAACAAACCTGCTCTGCATAGCAAGATGTGAGTTTACTGAAGACTGCTGCAGTGTGGGTCAGGTCAGACACAGTTAAGCCCAAAATTATTCATACTAGAGGCAGATTTAGATTTAAAATGGTCTCTATTCAATTAAGAAGTTTGTTTCTGATTGTAAATAAGAGATAAATTACAGAAAAGGTTTTAGTAAACTGTACTTGACTGCATTGCTTGATAACTAGGTTCAATTGGAATGTATGGATGGTTGGATTGAATTGACTTTTTTTTTTTGTGAAGAGCCTTGAGATGACATGTTGTGTATTGGCGCTATATAACTAAACTGAACTGAATACGAAATTTAAAAAATAATAAAACAATGAAACAGTTATTTCTAAAACTATTTATCTGTTTTTAGATCATTCTAAACCAGGAGTGCTAGTCTTTGAGAGCTACTGTCCTAAAACTTTTGGATGCATCCCTGCTCCAACACAGGAGAATGAAATGAATGGCTCATTACCAGGCATCCACAAAGCTGAATGACTGCTCATGAGGGAATTCAGCCATTTGATTCTGGTGTGTTGGAGCAGGGATGCATCCATCGGTTTTAGGACCGTAGCTCTCGAGAACTGGATTTGAGCAACTCTCTTCTAAATGTATACATGCTTTTGGTGCCACCTTGCAAAAGTAGCTTCTTTAACTGAGTTAACTCTGTGTTGGAGCAATGAATTAAGGGTGTCAAGTACAAACTCCAGCTAAGAACAAAATTCAAGCATATACATGGCATTGATTTAATTACCTTGAATCATATTGGGAAATGGTACCAAGATACCACATTTTAAGTATAAAGGACAAAGGACCTTATCAGTACATCCCTAGTTCATAACCGCGGAGCAGCTAACACTTAATAAAATATCCTCAGAAATAAAATAAGTGGCAAATTAATGCGTTACACCATAAATATATTAAAGTATAAAATTTAGGCTATGACATACTTCTTGCAGTACAACAATAAATCTTTGCTGTGGCGTTAAATCAATTTTTTTTAACTTCTTTTAATTTCTTTGTGATGAACTGTACAGCAAAAGCTGAACATCCTACGATCCTACAATTTCCTACAATAAATTATAGATATGACAGATAAAAAAAAACATAATGGATGCAAGCAGAAAATGCATGATGTTTGCTTGTAACTTCCTGCAGGAAGATCAGATATATGCTTGGACCAAAGGACCTAACTTGAAATGCAAAATAAGTGAAAACAAACCTTACCTGAATCCCCAAGTCCTTCATCTTAGTCCCCTGCTTGAGGAGCTGGCTGATTTCCTCTTTTAGGAGTTTCTGTGCAAACTCTGCTGCAACCTTATTCTTCTGGGTGAGGAGAGAGGCCCAGACAGCTCTGTACAGCACAGTGTTATCTTCGCTGGGCTTTCCACTGGGGTTATCTATCACCCCTACACGCAAGCCTGGACTGGACTTCTGCATGCACACATACACATGTATTACAGTGATATAGCTCACAGTAATTTCGCAGATTCTCATTTATCCAAAGACAAGAAATGTAATTGACAAACCTCCAGAAAGAGAGTGAGATTATTCAAATAATTCTGTGATCTTTTTTATTATGTGGATTATCACCTTTATAGGTGATAATATAATATCACTATATCAATATCAATATATTTATAGGTGATAATATATATAATATGTCATTTAAAATATATCAGTTTTTATCTTTTTTTCAGTGCCACAAAGCATTTTTCCTTATGGATGTAGTTTAATCAATATCCAAACTGACATGATTTCTTTACTTCAATTTACTTCAAAGGTTAGCCAAAATGAAAATATTAGTACAGTAGTATGATTGCAAAAATTCAAAGTAAATAAATAAAGTGTGAACTATACCTACCACATGTTTCAAAGCATTAAGTAACAGCTTTCTCCCTGAAACCTTCTCAAAATCTCCAACTACCCAAACAGTCACAGCAGTCATTCCATCCTCACCTAAATTTAAAAAAAAAAAAAAAAAGACATTACTCCAAAGACATGTAACTCGCAATGAAGGTTAAGCTTTATGCTGTAATAACTTTTAACCAATCAGTAGATGATTTGGTGAATTTTGATGTTGCTATATGATATATAAACATTCTATGATACAATCGATAACTTCTTTATTTCTACTTTAAGCAGCCTTGCTTTTTATTTATAACTTTCTTTGCATAAAATATAAATACCAAATCCTGATAACACCTTTTCAAAACTGACGTCCAGGCTAAAATAATAAGATCACAATTATTTTTTTTTTCATTAGAGTCCAGATTAAGTGTTGACCATGTTGGATGAGCCAACCTGTGATAAACGTTAAACTAAAAGGTCAGTTTGACTTTCAGAGGTGCAGATCCTCAAAGACACTGGGAAGTGTTCAGCAATTTATATGACTACTGAGCCACATTCAGAGTTATGTTGACTGCAGCCACACAGTCAGAAAGTAGGTTTTTGGCTCGTTAGCCAGTCCACAGAAGGAGAAAAGCAATCAGCTTCCACACCCTCACTGAAGCAACACTCTGAGCCAGAGCAGCAACAGCAGCTCTGAGGAGCATTTAGACAGCTGACCAAATGCCATTTAAAGAAGCCAAGAGTTACCAACCGGTCTGCTTCAACAAAGTTCAGTTAACGTTTTTCATACACCCTTAATGTATACTCATTTTGTCAAGATGTTACTTTTGGTTGATTTTACAGATATTCAACCCACCTATAGTAACCTACTCCAGCGCTACCTCATGTACCGTAGCCTAAGGAGAAACATAATCTCTTAAATGTCTCCAAGCTCTACATATACTCACAATAGCAACAACCTGGAAGCACTGGTTTCATACCAGACTTGTACAGTGTCTTAATCACTGCTGTAAATGATACATCAGAATGCATGACTTGTACCGTATAGTGCAACCTTTGTGTACAGTTGCACGTAACTGCATTTGTCTAAAATAAATGTGAAATGATCAAGAAGAGCGTTGAAAGAAGAAAACTAATCCCACTACTTACCGCTATTTATGAAATACTTCATTCTTTTAATGATCACAGCAGTTTTGTCCTTAGACTCCAAGTATGAAAACATAGTCGTGTCCTCCCAATCATCTACAACTGCAAGCAATAGAAACAAATTATGACATGACAGGAATCTAGACAGTGAGTCGATACTAGACAATGTAAGTTGAGCAGTACAACTTACTTGGCGTCCCAGTCAAGTCGAGGTATTTTCGATCAGTGCTTAAAATGAGTGGATTCATCCTGGGAACCACATTAGCCTGCTCCATTAGATGGTCCACCACATCTGAGCTTTCTGTTAACTGACCCTGTAAAGATTAAGGGAAAAAAATACAGATAAATCTGTGTAGTTTATTAAGTGTTTGTCACATGCTTCATACCTGTAACATAAACAAAACTGTAAAGACGTTGATGCAACAATGTGAGAAGATCAAGAGTGATATTTCTCTGAAAATTGCCAGAATTTGTAATTTAATAGCCTTAAAAACAAAAGGAAGCTTCATAGTAATAGTCTTTTGACAAATAAAAGTTTCCCTCTGTTTGTAAAATCTCACATCCAAGTCAAAGCTTACCACAACCATGCAGATCAATGTTTGTCTTCTATTCAGTTTCATAGTTTTAAGGCTAGTTCATTCTTGTTTGAGCTCCTACAGCCACGATGGTGCATTCAAGTATTACTTGTAAACTACATAACACACAATGAAAGATTAATCGCTCGTTGTTATAAGAAACCTTCACTGACTCACTCTTAATATGATGTAAACACAATAAACTTTGATCACCTTGTTTTAATTACTGCAGTTTTGTTCATCTGCCCCAAAATGTAATGAACAAGGTACAGTGGAAAAAAAAAAAACATCATTTAACACCTTCTTCAATGCATTTGTTATTTCATAAATAGAATACTTTATTTCCTTTGTTTGCTTGTCCAAGCAACTCTTAGAAATACCTCCAGTTCAATTTAAAATGCTGTACTAAAACTTTAATTTTAGCTTCCCTTTGTTGGTTGAGGTATAACTGTATCCTGAAACTACAAACTACAAGTTTGTTCTTTTTTGACAATTTTGTCCTTTGAAAGTCGCAGAGCAAGAATCTGCCCAAGCATTTTGATAACAGAGAGAGATGAATCTTGTATAACCAATTTGGAATGAATCACGTAGTTTATGAGTGCTACTTAAATGCACCATTCTCATACATCTCATTGTGTTTATTCATTACTCTAAAAGTTCTAGTTCATGATATGAAAGGGTTTTACATATAGAATATCAAGAGTGACTCATACCATAAAGACGGCTCTCTGAAAGGCAGAAGTGGTGTCCATTATGCGCTGCAGGATTATGGTCTCCAGCTCTTCTGGGTCCATCTCATCTGGATTCAGAGGAACTCCATTAAATAATGCCAGAGGCAAGGCACCCAGCCCACTCTTCCTGTAGAAGAGAGCACCATCCTGGGGGCAAAGAAAATGTTGACTGAATTCCTGACTGTTGCTATTCATTAATTATAGATTGAAACTAGCAACTGTTTTATCAATTGAAAATTTGTATCCTACCTTTCTTTTATGATCATATTCAGAATCTGCTCCCAGAATCCTTTCTTGATTAGCTTTTGGGTATTTTCTCTTCAGGTAACCCGATATTGTGTCAGCAGATAATGTTTCTCCCACATCTACTTTGTTGTACAGCTGCAAGTAGTGTTAAAGCAGTTCAGACCTCACAGTGTGTCCTTGAACATCTGCCACTGTCAATAATTTCTAACACTCTCTAAAAAAGCTAATAGCCAAGGTAAAATCCAGCTTACTGAGCTTGTCAAAAATGCTTCAAAACTACAGGATAAGGCAAAGCACAATAAAGCACTAAACCTCAGAGGAACAGGAAGATATGAGCTGGCAGGAAACACTTGCTAAAACACAAGATTTATATGTTTGATATACTTACTGAGACTATAGACATCACAGCCTGGGATAAATCATACTCGTCTGCGATGTAATTCAGCAGCCGGTAAAATCCCACTCCTGCATCTGAGAAGCCATCAATCTCATCTTTGGTGTTGACAACAAACACAAATCCAATTCTATAGGAGCAGGGGACAAAACAAGTATTCAATTTGCAGGTGAGATGAGAATCACTACATGGTAAAGATTATAAAATGTTGAGAGCAGACCACATAAAAATGTGGAGAAATGTGAGAAATGATAGTACTAACCTCAGGGGGATTTTATGCTTGTAGAAAAGCTCTGCTAGTTTCACCAGCTCAATAGTTTCTTCCTGCAGTGGATCTAAAAACAGAACCTAACAACAAAGGCATCAACTTTAACAAAGAGAAACAATAAACTGAAAACAGATCACTTTGAAGCAATTTAATATACACAAACTATGAGTTATGTTTTATTTCCCTGCATTGTGTCCAACTGTGTTAACTGAAATATTGTACAAAGAAACATCCTAACAACACAATTAAGTCTGCTCTCACCAGGTTAAAAAAATTACGTCTGATCTGTCGGATCACACCAGGAAAGGTGGCTCTGAGAAGCTCCTGCACGCTTGCTGGCCAGCTGCGGTACATCTGGTCATTTTCAATGTCATTCATCCACTGGAAAATACAAAACAAAAATTGAAGCTTATTCAAAACAAAATATCCAGTGGGCTTCAGGTCAACTCCACCTTTAACCAAATACACCAATTCATACCCAGGTGACAGAATTTCATCAAACCTTTATCCATTTTGTACCCACAAATAAACCATTTCACACTGATATAGTAAATTATTTGGCTTATTTTTGATAATTAGGCAGATATAATTTATTTGAACTGTATATTATTTTCTGAAAACTTTATACTACACCTTAATTTCATTTATTGTTGTATTAATACAATTTTGGGCCAATTGATTTGTAAGAAACATGACTGATTATACCCTGACCAAACCAAAATAACTCAGAGGTGACTAATGTAGAAATATATTTTATGTGTTGTAGTTACAAAATCATATTTCCCTACATTAGGTAATGATTAGATTATAAGAATTTCAGTAAAATCATCAGAAGTATCGCAGGTTTGGAAGGCACTATGAAATATTGCATGCTTGGTTCAAAGTGTCCTGTGGCAGACAGCTCCATTTTGTACCTTAAAAAGGTTGGCTCCGGCACAACCAAAACTATAAAATGGCTAAAATCTAAAATGACAAGTACCTGTTTAAGTTTCAACACTGCAACAGTAGATCAGGTATTCATTAAGGGTGTTTTCAAACCTGATAGTCTGGTAGACTCGGTTCTATCGGGGACCAGAATTGCGACATTTGTTATATTTTTTCGCTTTCACACTGCACTGTGTCAAACGAATCAAACCCTTTGAGCAACCTTAACCCCTCACCTGTGGTGGCGCTGCACCAAGACCCACTGAAGGAAATGACATAAAACTCTTTGAAGAAAACACTGAGCGCAATGTCCTTCTTCACAAGGAGTTCGATTGCAAATTCACACCTCCCCAAACGAACTGGACTTTCTATGCAAACGAACTAGAGTTCAATTATTGCGGACTAAACAGGGCTGGTGTGAATGCACCCTAATTTTCCCCATCTTTCCTAGTGGTTTGGGTAGATCTAAAATTGAGCCAAATCATAAATTTCTTTGCCTTGTGAATATTCATATTCACTACAGATGTTTGTTCTTAACTGACATATTGCGTATGCTGTGAAAACATTTTTGCCCACTTAGAGGTTTCTTTTGCTTTTTCTTATTTTCCGGTTCATAATTCAACAATAAGAAAGTGACTGGTCAAAAAAAACAAACATCCATGGAAGACTTCCGCAATGAAAACTACTGCTGACCGAAAACAACGCTAAAGCTTTTCTCACAGTTACTGAAATACATCTTGATGATCCCCAAGACTTTGGGGGATAATATAATATGAAATGGCAAATGGTGAGGCATTCTCTTACAGCTTGCATAAAACTAAAGCAGCATTTCAGAAAACGATGGTAATGTGATGATCTTGGGCTACTTTTCTGCTTCAGGATCTGGATGACTTGGGGTAATTAATGCAACCATCAATTCTGCTCTCGAGAACAAAATCTTAGAGGGGAATGTCATCTAAATTCCCACACATTTGGACAGAAACGTATTGATTGACTGGTTCTGCAAAACAGTTAGCATAAGAATATAAGTCATTCAGGCATTTCATACTATAGAAATATATTAATAACTTAAAATCTTTAAATATCAAAGATAAGCAACAATAAAATCCTTACATGTAGAAAGCAAGACTTTGCAAAGTGTTTATCCCACTTAAATATTATCATTGCAACTCCTTCTTGGGGTAGCAGAATCAGAACAAAGGACTTTAAAAGGTTGAACAACCTGATAAAGAAGGCTGGTTCTGTTCTGGAGACGACGGTGGAACATCTGGAAATGATGGTGCAACAAAAGATTCTTCATAAAATCATGAAGATTATGGACAACCCTGAGCATCCTTTTTATGAGACTGTTTTACAACAACAGGGTGTCTTCAATCAGAGGCTTCTTCAGATTTGCTGTAACACAGACCTCTACAGGAGATCCTTCCTGCCCACAGTCATCAGCAACTACAACAACTCTTTGAACCTTAGATAATATGAGTTACAACAATATTTAATTTCCCTTTGGGATCAATAAAGTGTTTTTGAATTGAACTGAATAACACTATATAAGCTTTAAGTGATAGGACTCAACAAGCTTAAGAACCAACAAAAAAAGTTATTAAATGTAGCCAAGGTTTATCTTACTTTCACAGAACATAATAGTTGCCATGGTATAAACCAACCAGAGGAAGCAATTAAAAAAAAAAAAAAAAAAAAAAAAAAAAAAAATTTAGAGGCTTTTCTTGGTTTCCTTCCAAGTTAAAAAATAAAGTTTAAGGCAGCCTTTTGAGCTGAAGTATTCTCATGACAAATCTAATTCACACCTCGATGTAAGACCATGAAGAAAAGAACACCTTCAGAGTTGATTTGACAAGACAGTTGGTGGGCCAGAAGAATTATTAAACTGGACAGGACTCACCATTATAGCTGGATGTCGGATATCTAAGGCATAGCTGTCATCCACGGTGTTCACAGGTAACCTAAGCAGCTTGCTCTGATGTTCTCCCTTAATGCCTAAGTTATGAAGCCCCTCCAAGACCTTGGCCTCTCCTCTGAGGATGTCTAAAATGCTGGAGGTATAAAAAAAATGGTGGTTGGTTTTTGTTTATTGTTATCATTTTGATACAGTGGATTTGTATAGAGTTTGAAGCTTGATGTAGAGCTAGACTGTGTCCAACAATTTTCTACCTAAAAGGGTTGTGAGTGTCTAGATCTATGTGTAGTCCGTTTATAAAGAGCTCCCCATCTCCTGGTTGAATGCCCATTGTCTCACCGAGATGCTGTAAAACAAAGTTGAAAAATTATTTTATTGTTAGTTTTAAATATGTTTTTGTATTATTAGTTTTAAAGGTTAACTTCTAAAAGCCTAACCAGGGACCAGGCCTGAGAATTAGCCTTTGGCTAGAGGGCCTATAGACAGGACAACGGTTTCTTTTAAATGTAATATTGTTTTATGTCTCGTCTCACTCAAACAAAATTGAAATAAAGAAAATTTATAATCATTCAAAAGCCAAAAATGTTCAATAAGGCTCCCTTCACAGTGGTGTAAAAAGGCCCCAGTGTCCAGGACCTCTAAGACTCCTCAAATACAGCTCTATCTATGCAAACCTGGAAAACCAGATTCCAGTGTGAAGGAAATCAAGGCTCTAAAGGAGTCCCAGTAGCCAAAAAGGTTTTTCACTGCTGCTTTTCCAGTTATTATTCTACAATGTGCACTGTGCAGATGTTGTCACACAATCTGTGGAATTTCCCTAAAAACATTGAAGGTTTCTTTACCTCCACCATCAAATTCAGCTTTCCTGTAGAGAAGGAAACACCATCAGGAAGAGACATGGGATGGTTATCAGTATCAATATATACAAAAATTTCACAAAATAAGTTCTGAAACCACTAAAGTCTTTCAACACGACATCCCTATGGTTTGAAGTTTGTTTCATCAGCTTGCGTCCTTTTGGTGTGCATTACAGCTGCACCACCAATGGCATTAGATTAAATTTCTTGGAGCGCTGCCAGTCCAATGTGATCGTGATGTGAATGCAGCCTTGGTATGATGGCGGTGTAGCCACTCCTCCTCCAAAATTGTTAATGCAGGCCACCTGCCATGCTGCCTGGCTCTGTGCAGAAATGGCACAAAGTTCTCACCATGAAAAATCAGTGCACCCAGAGGACCTTTCTGAGACTCTGCAAAGATGATGCATTTACTGGCGGATTTTTACTGGTGTGGTGCAGTCTTAGTCCAGTGTGAAGGCAGCTTAAGTGATTTTTAACATCCTTGATTGATTTTAGCAAGAAAATATACGGAAAGATACGAATACATAAAATAAAGAGGAAAATGTAAACAAGTATTTTAAAGAAAATAACAGTAAGAAGTTAAATTACAGATTAGAAGCTTGTTCACTAAAATAAAACGTGCAAAAGAAACAGGTGTCATCAAAGATACCACCTGCATTCTCATGCAGAAACACTGCTCATGATTTCACACCTTTTGGTTCTTCTCAATTTCTTTTCTCATTTCCTGTTTTACGGCCACTCTTGTCAGTGATCTGTGGGAACAGTAAAACATGTACAGTCACCATCAGTTTTTAACGCATCCCCAGCCAGCTGTAAAATGCCAGTTTTAATCTCCAAAAACCTGTGGGCCCTCAAGTTGGTGCCTTTGCAGCCCACTGCCAGTAAACACCCAACTCTTACTCAGCAACTTCTGTTGTTTTTACAAGCTGCCTGAGCCAAAACACGCATACATCAAGAAAAGCTGATTAGATCTCTGTATAAGAGAACAATGTATATTTATATGTCCCAAGAAGGAGAGGGAAGGCAATGATGACCAAATAAAAAGGGTTTATATGTGAAATATTTCATGTGCACTTTAATAAGCATTGATAGTGCTTAGATTTGCAATATGTAACAGAGAGCGAGGATGGGATATGGATTTTGGAACCGTACCAATGCCCTGGCCAGTCAACCAGACAAAGGAGGAAACAACAAATTTTCTTACCTTGCTCTGCTTGGAAAGTTTTGACTGAGGTCTCGCATGACCTTTAAAGCATCGAACTTTGGTACAGACATGATTCTAGCAGCAGCCTGAAAACTTAAATCTGGAGAAGATGGAAAAAAAAAAAAAAAAATATATATATATATATATATATATATATATATATATATATATATATATATAAATCTCAAAAATGCACTACAAATGTCTTATTACAACTGTTATCAATATTTTATACCATATTAATAAATTTGTTTAGAACCAGCAGGAATACTTATTTTTTTTGTTTTTATTTAAAAGTGATTTGATCATGTGAATTGTTTTATTTTAAATTTTAGCGAAAAACTAAAATCTTTTTAAAAAAAATAATTTTTATTCATGAAAATGGCTCAAACATGAAGTCTACCAATAAGCAGAATTTTACGTTTGAATAAGCACCACTTAATCTTGTCTTGTTTAATAAGTTTACAAACTTGTACAATGCACAAAAGAATGTTTTCTTTTCTCACTTGAAAATCTTTTGAATGTTAACCTTACCGAACTCTAGAAATTTTGGACAAATAGTGAAATAGAAAAAAACACTTTGAATAACTATCCCTGCTGTCACCAAGAACTGACTACATATCTTTATATCAACATCACTTAAATGAACATGACATTTGTGGCCATCTTTGTAGAATACCTTTTGAACATATTTCAGTTTCTGAATATGACTTAATGTCTTAATACTTCTTTATTTCACTCAGTAAACAGACTATGACTAACAAATCAGCTGTTATTAATATCTAATTAATTAAAACTTAGCTAAATTTAGAGTATGCCAGAATTGTATGCTCGAGAGCTCCAGACACAAAGAGTGTGAACAGGCAGGTCCACAAATTAAATTTCACACTTTTGGCAGATAAAAAAAGAAAAAAAAACTAATGTTTCAGTGATGAGCAAACTATATTTAGATGGCAATTAACTTACCTAAGTAGTTCTCCCAGAAATGAACAATTTATCAGATATCTGGAATCTCTAAGATCATACAAGCACTGAATGCTTTAGAAACCTTTGAGAAGCTTTGATATGTGTATTATGCACTTAACAAATTTTCTTGGTTTTTATAAGGAAGTTGCTCAATTAGCAAAAATGAAAACATCTTGCATTTTGAAAAATAAAAGGGGAATCCCTCCAGTCCAATCTATCATTACCACAGTGCACATAGCAAACCTTACTTTAGGTACCAGAGTCAGGGAAATAATAACAAACATTTGTAAGTCCTAGAGTATAACTATAACCGAGAACAGATACATAAAGACACACTTCAGCCTATCACCTTGCATTTCCCACACTTTGAGAGGGGCCATGTCATTGGTGCTTTCCAGCAGATGTTTCTGAAGTTCACCAAGTTGCTTCTGGAGCTCAGGGTGAGTTTTTCTAAAGGCAGACAGAAGAACATTAAGCAAAGCTTACTTTTCTCATTTAAACTAAAGCTGCAATCATATTCACCCCATATATCAAATGACATTGTCAATGAAAGATAAGGACAATAAATTTGAAAAAGAAAACATTAAACATATGAGACATCTGGACATCATAAGTTGATCTATCTTAATATTTAAAAAAATAAACATGTGTAGAATTATTTAGGTAGAAGTTTCAATGCTTTGTGGAGCATCTTTTAGCCTTTATAACTTCTAACAAGCATTTTCACAAGTGCTGGGAAGCTTCTTATAATTCTCGATCTGAGGCTTTGCTTTCTTAACAAGAAAGCCTCTAGGTCAGTGATGTTTATGGCTTCCGTGCTGTAACTGGATCTCTTTTTCCCACCTAAAATTTCAAATAAATTTAAATCTGGTAACACAGAGGACCACTCTGGGACATTTCAGGATTTTCTCTACTAATTGGAGGTGTGCTTGGGATCATTGCCTCATTGCAAAATCATATCTGAAGCAAATACGGGATCATTATAGAGACCCAGAAGCTTAACTATAATTTAACTCCACTTTGGGCAATGGAGACAGTCAGACAAACTTAAAAACAATTCATTACTCAACTCTAATAATATAGTGGAGTAATTGTGACAGAACTATCTGCACAATTATTACTGTTATCTGTATTCATTAAGGGATCTGTGTAATTGTATGAGAATACTTGTTAATGGAGCCCCTTGTCAAAGAAGAATTTCTGTCACCAGCTTGGACAGATAATAAAGTTTTTTTTCTATTCCATTTCTACTCTATTCTATTCTATACTACATCATCCATTCAAATTATACAAAACTCCATATCGGTCTTCCAAAACAAAAAAAAAAAATAAATAAATAAAATTAAAAAAAATAAATAAATAAATAATATATATATATATATATATATATATATATATATATATATATATATATATATATATATATATATATATATATATATATATATATATATATATGTCTGTCAGGAAATCCTACCAATGGCTGGAAAAAGCTGGACTCAAGGACAGCACAGAGGCACTCATCCTGGCTGCACAGGAACAGGCCCTAAACACCAGAGCAATAGAGGCTCAGATCTACCACACCAGACAAGATCCAAGGTGTAGATTGTGCAAGGAGGCCCCTGAGACAGTCCAACACATAACAGCAGGGTGCAAGATGCTGGCAGGGAAAGCGTACATGGAACGTCATAACCAAATGGCGGGCATAGTGTACAGAAACATCTGTGCAGGATATGGACTGGAAGCCCCGAGATCAAAGTGGGGCACACCCCCAAAGGTGGTGGAGAATGACCGAGCTAAGATCCTGTGGGACTTCCAGATCCAGACAGACAAAATGGTAATGGCGAACCAACCGGACATCGTGGTGGTGGATAAACAACAGAGGAAAGCCGTTGTGGTGGATGTAGCAATACCAAGCGATTGCAACATCAGGAAAAAGGAACACGAGAAACTGGAGAAATACCAGGGCCTCAGAGAGGAACTGGAGAAGGCCTGGAAGGTGAAGACCACAGTGGTGCCTGTGGTCATCGGGGCCCTCGGGGCAGTCACCCCCAAGCTGGAGCAGTGGCTAAAACAGATCCCAGGAACAACATCAGACATCTCAGTCCAGAAATGCGCAGCTCTCGGCACAGCCAAGATACTACGCAGAACCCTCAAGCTCCCAGGCCTCTGGTAGAGGACCCGAGCTCAGAGGTTGAGAAAGACCACCCGTGGAGGGTGAGAAGGGAATTATTATTATTATATATATATATATATATATATATATATATATATATATATATATATATATATATATATATATATATATATATATATTCAATACATAAGTAAAATAACTGGAGGTGTTTAATATTTCTGATTGCAACTGTAATTATTAAAACAAACCTATATCCAGCAGAAATAACAGAAAATAAAGCAGATTAAATATTTAGTGCTGTTAATACGATACAGTTTGGCGACTTACTTTAATGTTCCAAATAAGAATCCTTCCACTTCATCGTTCTCGTCGCCCTCAGCATTTATAACAGTCTTTGAATCTACAAAATAACAGGTATGTCCTAAATTAGCATAGACACAGTAAGATCCAGTACATACTGCATGATGAGTAACCAACTCACCTTTAACTTTGGTGTCATCTACAGCTTTGTATTCTGTGCTTTTGATGGCCAACTCAACACCATACCCTGATAAAAGCACCTTTTGAGGCTTTGGTTTCTGCAGCGATTAAAGCAAAGGAAACATATTGGTTTGTAAGTACATTATTCTTTTAAATTATTGTAATAATAATCATTGACACCGAAGATTTATTTCATAAAGGCTGCTTTGCAGACCTGACAAGATACACAACAAGGGCAAAATTTATGTCAAGTGGGCCAAATTATAAAGTCGAAAATACATGCAGGCCACAACTTGGGGGAAAAAAAAAAATTCAAAACAAATGCAAATGCAAAATGATCTACTGATTTTTTTTTTTATTTTTTTTTTTTTTTTTTTTTTTTTTGAACCAATAAACAAACATGCAATATTTTAATCAAAGATTCTGGAAGTTATAAAACACAAAGGGTATCACATGCTTCCCTTATCAAAAAAAGGACACGATTTTCTTTTCTTTTTTGACTAAATAGCTTTTAATTTTGTTGGTTGTGAAACTTTGTTTAAAGTCAGTTCTGATCTATAGGATAAGAATATGGGTCACTTTTTTTTTTTTCTTTTCAAAAATGCTTGCCATTTCTTGTCATGTTTAATGAATAAATGTGACCAAGTCTGTTTTTGAGCAAAAGTCATTTGATGTTTGTGGTCCTACTTTCTCAACAATTAAAATGTAAGCAAAAAATACATGGCCAATAAAAAGACAAAAGCCTTGCATTGTACCCTACATCTCTAATTTTAAGAAGACTAAAATTTTTCAACTTAAAAAAAGTAGGATAAATTTGTAACATTCTTGAATTGTGGTTGGGGGCTGCACATGGCCCCCAGGCTGCACTTAAGCATCCATGGTTTAATATTTTATGTAGAAGGTTCAGCTGCCTGAGACAAACGCATTGTCAAGATGCAGACTGAGGTTCAATTTATATCTGCTCCTTTAAAAGTAGCATGTAAATGTAATGACACAACATCTTTCAAATAATGACTTGATCTATGATTGTTTTGTTTTTTTGTGGCCTATAGCTGCAATCTCTGTGCTTTATTCTTTTCTTTTTTTTTTTTAGTTTAATGGTTTTTAATGTTCTAAAATCGAAAAACAGACAGAATTTTGTCTTTTAATCTCACAACCAAATTGTACTTAGAACAAAGATTGATTTTGTGTTTGACAACATTAGAAAGCTGAGAATATACACTTTTCGAATCTGTAAATAATTCAAAACGCCCCCAGGGAGACTTGTTCCTGGTTTTGTCATGGCCAGTCACATTTATTACACATTTATTTTTTTCCCCCCAAGGGTCCTGAAGGTTTTATATCATCAAACAAGACAATTTTTGTAGGAGCAAGATAAAAGATGTCTTGTTTTAATGGAAAGGGTTGCTGACCCTAGTTGTTCTAGTTGTAAAAGGCCCCCCAAAACAATTTATAATTTTTAGGAGACTGAGAATGGTGTAAACTTCTATTGGTGCACTGGAGGTAACGTTACCAAAGCAGATGTGAGAAGAACCTTCCTTGTACAAGTTACAAAGTGGAATTCGATGTTTATTCAGTGAAAGTCTTATTATTAGGTTTTCACTTCAGTCTTCAAACTGACCATCTTAGCTGTATCTGTGAATGATTTCTTGTCAAATTAACAGATATATATATATATATATATATATATATATATATATATATATATATATATATATATATATATATATATATATATATATATATATATTGTACTGAAAGGTCACTGGCAACATTGTCAATCACTTGTGGCCCAAAGATAAATACCTTCAATGCTTTCTTTGATGTGTGAATAAACACTGCTGTAAAATATATTGCTGTACTACAGACGGCTGTTGGAAATTATGGTCTTGTTGCATATTATAGCCCAAGTGTCCGAAATGATTGCATTGCACAGCTATAAAAAATATATTCAGGCAGGTTCTAGTCTTACTGTAATAGCCTCCCTCACCTGACATCTGACGATAAGGTATTAACGATAAGGGTGGATGTATCGCAACTGATGTCGTCATCACAATATTCATACAATAACATTACAATCCCACTGTTTTTGTTTTATAGAAAAACAAGTATTAGAATAAATCTAACTGTCCTGCACCAACAACACTATTCTCTGTCCACGAGATTATTATAAAGGTGGTTTGTAAAAACCACATTGTAAAAAGCAAAGACAAATACTTGTTATCTGACAGTACTGGTTATTGGAAAGCATAACCAGCTCATCCACAAATAGCTTAAGTGGAGACAAAACAGTGAGTCAAACATGAATCATGTAGATAGAACACTAACAATAAAAAATGTTATAGCACTTCTGATGAAACACACAAGTGATGGGGATATAACACAACATTTTTACTATTACTTCCCCTCCTAAAAACTTACAACATTGTACTTACAGTATACATATACAATGTTGAAATTATCCATTCAATTCACAAGAATCTCCTTTTATCCCAAACCCAGCGAAAAATTTGTAATTAGCCTATTAATTATTGAATTAGCATTTAACAGAGAAAACAGCCAAAAAGTCCCATGCAGATGTTAATAAAAAAGACCCACAATGAGTGATTCTGTTTAACCAGGCTAGGTTTTAAATATTTTTGGAAAAAAAAGACAATAATATGGACATTAAGCTGTATTTACATGCAAACGTATGGAATATACATGCCAAGATGATGACAGCTGCTCTAAGCTACTCTGAAACTAATGAAAATTAAATATCAGTATAACATGTTTAAAAATGGTTACAAAGAACAAAAAATAAACTTTATATTTGTGTAAAAAAAAACTGTAGCTGAGTGGATTATTTCACAGTTCAAGCAGAAAGTGAAGCATAAAAACAAGTTATACATCTAAATAATTCAATAGATATATAAAAAAAAAAAAAAAAAAAAAAAATCTGTTTACAAGTACTGTATGTTGGCCTAACGGTGGTGGACAATAACTAATGTTTACGCCTAAACCCAATATTGAGTGAAGAAAAGTAGAAAAAGACATTTTACTACTTACTGCTACAAAATGCCGCAGAACATACACAAGTGTGCCCTCTTCTGCCTTCTCCGACAGCACCTTATGAAACGAGTTGAACTTCTTCGTTCCGATTTCAGCATACAGGATCACAACTGGCACATCAGTTTTGTTGACTCCTGGATATGCGTGATCGTTCTTGTACAAGTATGGTTTTGGCCTGCAAATATTTCAGAAAGTTGATAAAAAGATTTTTAAGTCAGTGAATCCCTCAGGAAACTAAAAATGTTACTCTCTTATTCTCTCCTTGATTCATTTTCAAAAGCAGCTGAAGTCCATGGTACCTGTCTGCTGCTGCCTTAAGGAGCTTCTTGATTTCCTTGGTGCTACAGCTATGTTGACCATGGATTGAGACAAAGGCAGGACAAGCCTCAGGCGGAGGCTCATCACTGGCTATCTGTTTAAAACACAACATAGATTAGCTTTCACTGGGCCCAATAAATAAAACAAAACCGATGGCAATTAAATGTTATCTAAAAGAAAAGCATAAAAAGTTGTTAAATAAGAGCTTCTCATTCCATAATTCCTTAAAAATCTTGATAGCATGTATGAAACAAGCTTTACTTTACTCCACATTGTGTTTCCTATTAAACCAATCGCTGAATAACCATCAATGAACACCTAACGAATATCCATAATATTGGTCTGTATTACCACAGCCAAATTGAAGAGTATCCAAAAGCGAAAACAACCATCTTTAGGAGCTCTCTTTATTTTTCAGAGATTTTCACACAGTTACCCTCAGGGTAAAGCCAGACGGCAACTTTGTTCTAAGCTACATTAACTCTGAAAACAAAACAGCCATTATATTGACTTTTGAAATTGAAAACTTAAGTTTTTTGGGGGGGTTTTAAGTTTGTGCAGTCAAGAACAAGCGTGTCATCCCACATAACTGAGATAGTAAATAAAATAAATACTGACAGAATAAATAGAAACTTAACTCGATTCAAATGCTCTTTTCTTAGTGCTAAAAACACTGCCAAACCATCTGATATTTGCTACATGAGACATCATTGTAAGTCCTGGATTGCACATTTCTTTTCTCTTCTCAGTGTTGATCTTCCCCTTACAAATCATGAGGATTTTAAAATCACAAAACAACTACTTTCTACTCCCAAATGTGGTGCCCCAAAGTGTCCTGTCATTTAAATATGTATATGTGTTGTCATCTTAGTTTTTTGTTCTTTTTGAGGGGGAGGGGTGTCATGGGAATTGGGCATTCGTTAAATATTTAGTTCTTTTAAAAGATATATTCACATATCAGTATATTATATATCTTTATTTTTTGGTGGAAAAAAAAGTGATTTAATAACATGTACATGTCAAACATTAAACTTGGCCACCCAACACCTTAACAGGTATTCTTACCTGATTCGGGTGAAATAACTTCAAGGAGATTCTTCTCTGACATTAGTCTGAGGAAAGTTTTGCCCCACTCCTAACTTTTAGCTGTAAGATGTTTTACTTGCATCCCAGTAAGATCAAGATCTGGGCATTGACATCGCCCAGTCTAAGCATTTCTTAATTTTCTGCCAGTCCTTGAAGGATTTACTGGGATATTTTAGATCATTGTGACGTTGCAAGGTCCAAATTTGCTTCAGCTTTTTTTTTTTCCCAAACATAAATTTGCGTTTTCCTCAATCATCCTCTGATACATCTTGATGAGGTAGCCAGGTCCTGCTGCAGCAACCCCAAACCATGACACTTCCAGCTCTGAGCATCACAGTTGCGATGGGGTTACTCTTCTGGAATGCTGCATAAGGTTTATGTCAAACGTCCTCAGTTCTGGTGTCTAAATAATACTTTCAAAGAAAAAGTAGCCGGGGCTTGCTGTAAGTCCCTTGATGACATTTTAAGGTTTTTGGAGACTTCTTTTACGACATTGTGGTCTGCTTTTGGGGTGCTTTGCATGGCCAGACATGGAAATTTTGGCAGTTTGGTTATGACTATTTTCTGTACTGTGGAATGGTGGATTTCAAATTCTTTTGAGACCACTTTAAATCCTTCTTCATCTCACAAGCAGCTACAGTCTTTTTTCTAAAGGCGTCAGACAGCTCTTTTTGATCTCAGCAAAGTGTTCACTCTCAATTCAACAGTCTGGAGGACAACAGACGGGAAGTCTGGGATCTAACCAAGCCAAACCACCTTAAAAACGCTGAGTAACAATGTTTCATCATATGCACCTAAAGCATAATGCCTGTGTGTAATTTTGGCCATTTAAAGTGGTAATAAATGTGTGAATGCCCGAATTCTTTTGTCACCAGAAACTGCATGTTTTATTAGCTCCAGAAGGTCTTAAAAGATATTTTCCTTCATCTTTTATTTGTTTATACTGCACCTCACAGGATGCCCTTATATTTTTTCTCATCACTATATATGATATTTTTGGGAAATTATATTCAGTTTAAGACTGAGCATCAAAACAATAATGCAAGATCTCCAGGGTATCCTTTGCTAAGATTAGAGCTAAAGTATTTTTTTAAACCAAATTTCACTAGAAATGAATATTGTTTTCTTGCATACGAAGCCAATCTTTGAACAGTTCAACACAACTTGATTGAAAAAACAAAAAAAACAAAACTAGTAGTTGACTAGTAGACACTGTAGTTGCAGTTAAACAAAATAACTGCAAAAAATAAATGCATGCAAAGTAGCATGCATGTTAAAATCAAAACAAAATGTAAAAAAAAAATATTTAAAAAAAAATCACATAATAATAATAATAATAATAATAATAATAATAATAATAATAATAATAATAAATTGGACAGCAATAACATGTTAAGAAAACTGAATCGCTGTAACATCGATATTCCAAAGCAATCCATACCTGTTGAGATGTATGGACAGCTGGTGAGTAGGACCGCATGGACAGAGCAAATCTGAGAAGGTTCACTTGAAGATGTGTGAGGAACTGAGCTGCCTTTTTGATGATCAAGTTATAATATGAGCGCACAGATTCTAAAAGATCAACAATGATAATAATGAAGCCTTTTAGAAGTCAAGATAAATAGCTGAATCCTAAATTTGTTGCAAAGATGTAGACTTTGAAAGAAGAACTTTAAAAACACAAACCTCCTTGCTTGTAAACAGTAAGCTCCTTTACAGTGTCAACAAAGTGCCAGAATTTTTCATTCCCGTCTTCTCCAATAAACTCACTGCGTAAATCAAAAATAAAATACATATATCTCAGTCAATAATTGTAAAATTTTTTTTATTAACATAAAATCATCAGTATCATTTCAGAAATAACATTCCTCAACTTTTCATTTTTTTACACCACAAACAGATTCTTTGTCTTTCAGCAGAGATCTTTGTATATGTATATGACATGTTTTTATTCTAGGTAAAATAGGTGAAAACATCACATAAAAACTTAATGGCACTTCATATCAAACCAGCTGTTTATTAAAATTTATAATTTGACTGATGAAAATTAATCCAGTAGAATAAACACTCTATAAGCTCTATAAGATTTTTTTTTTTTTTTTTTTTTTTTTTTTTTTTTTTGTAATTACTGCCTAAAAGAAGACTGGACTTGAGATCTGTAAATAGGCTATGAAAACTGAACCCTTAAGGAACAATCAAAACTTAACTGGTGGTAAGTTAACAACATTAGACCTACTGCAGATACTTTAAAGTAAATCAAGTCTGGAGTCATATCAAGTCTTTCAAACTGTACTTTAAAAACATGGAAGGCAGCACATCTGGTTGAAAACAAAGGTTTTTTGTTGTTGTTGTTTTTTTGTTTGTTTTTTTTTACCTAAAGCAATGTTCATTTTATTTCCTTTATGGAATAATTTTGCTTGGTTTGTATGAATATTTGTGTAAAAACAACAGACTAAGTTGCTATATGTTTTGGCATGTACAACTCACATCATGCCATCATTTTGAAACTGAAAGATTTTTGTCGGCCCTGTTTGTGTCTCTGTGTTGACCCTGTGATGGGGTAGTAACCTATTCAGGATAGGCATGGTCCAGTAAGAGATTCTCACTATATGTTAACTTTGAGTGAGAACACACTAACATACCTTTTGCCATTCTGCTGTTTCATAAAGTACAACTGAGAGAAACCTAATAATGACACTAACTTAATTACATCAGCTTAATTTGTCTATGCAGTAAGCAAGGAAAAAATAAAGAAGCCACCACTGAGTCAGCTGACAAGCAGTGTGCAGTAATAGAAGGAGGTGCAATGCAGTGTTACTCTGTGCTCCATACAGCCAGCAAAAGTTCAGGTAACTTCATCACTTTCCCTGCCATTGCTAAAACAATGTGATGGAAAGTTCTGACAGTTTTAAAACTAACTTTTTAACCTTGATACCAGTGACCAGTCCATCCCTACCTGAGGGATGGACTGGACCTGAGCTGAACCTGTTTGTAAGGTGCCTTGAGACAACTGAATTGAGACAAGCAACTATTCACACATAGGGCCATATCTAATGGCAATTTAACATCTCCAAGCAAAGTAGCATGCATGTTTTTGAACTCTGGGAGGAAACTGATCTTCCCAGAGAAAATAATATGCACATGGAGGCCTTGGATTTGAACCCAGAAACATCTCAATGTGAGGCAACCCCAACGTACACATATTTAATAAAAATTATATAGATGCTTTCTATTTGCATCCTATGTATTACAGTATTCTTCTAAAGTGCATAGGGGTTTAGCAGGAAGTCAGTAGCCAAAAAGCTTTGTTTAAACTTCTGAGAGTTCAGACCATAGATATTTATATCTGTAGATTTTAAAAGGAAACTAATAAGTTGTGAGAGGGTCCATTGCTAGAAAATAATTAGAAACAAGATCAAATGATATACTATATTATGACCAAAAACTACAAGGCTTACATTTAAGATTCTAATGTGGATTTGATCCGATTTATTACAAGTTCATCGAGATTTCATGACGTTTTCAGTGAATACCAATGTACCTCGTCTCCAAGAGGAAGGGGGTCATGCTCCACTTGGCCTTAAGGCTGGCCGTGACGCCTTTGGGAGCTGCTATACCCTGATGTATGTTCAGCACCAGCAGTGTCAGCAGTAAAACCTTCTTCATTGTCACGAAGGAATATGAACCTAACGGGAGCAAACACAACTCTGTTAGCTCAGCTCGTTTGTCTTTGAAAAAGTGCCTGTCAGTGCCACGTAGTTACTGTGAACTACTAGCTCACAAAGTAAAGAAAATAGTACTAAAAAACAGAGAGGTGTAAAAACCTATACTTATTCAGACTGTGGTAGGTGTTAGCTACATTAGTCAGGTTTAGTTGCATGTATCAAGTTATACGTGTAATAATAAAGTAGCGACTCCTACATTCAGGGAACAGACTGAAGTTCACTCAGCTGCAGACAACAAACGAGCTGTGTTACTCTAAAATTTATAAACTGACGAACAAAGACAACAATTCTCGTTTACCACAGTGCACTTTACCACTGTTACTTCTCCTAAAGATCATAAATATAGAAGTCTCACCTCGCTGGTGATGCTGACCGCTTCCATGCAAAGCAAGGGGGCTTCACGTTGGTATTTTGGGAAGCTAGCAGCAAATAGCTAGCAAGTAACCGGGGGTTTGTGTGGTACGTTGCTCACGCAAACCGTTATTCATGTTTGAACCAAAGTAAAAAATAAAAATAAAAAATTTTCAAGCACGCATAATTTTTTTTTCAAATTATTATGAGAGCTGATAGTAAATGCATGCTTTAAAAGCTTGTGAAAATGTGAGGATTTTTCTGGCACAGCGGCAGACAGCTAAATAGACTGAAGGTTGTTCCCATACATTTTTTTCCCAAAACACCAGGGGATGTTCTGGCCGATCTCATGCTCACTGCACGGTTAAGTGTAGGTTTTCAGTGGTGTATTGAGACGCTAAGTTACTCGATGTCACATTTTTTTGTGAATAGAAAAATTAAAATATTCATTAATAAAATAAAGCAAAACACATTTAAATTAATTTAAACTTAGATTAATCTATTTAAGGAGTATATTTTACGATCTCACGGCCAGTATCGACAAAACACCAGTGTCTTTTGGAATGCTATTATTATGTGAGTGTAAAATTTGTAAACACTTAAATCTTGTAAGCTCAACGTTTTTTTCCAAACTGTTGCCATGTTTATAGATTAAAGCAAGTATAGTTCCTTTTTACCAAAAATAGGACTACTTGTACTACGAATAATATTAATAATAATAGCCTAATCATCACAACCCAGAAGGAAAATTTTGCATCCTGTTCCAAAGTTTTGTTACTTATAAATACAACTTGGTCCCATTTTACTTGCTATAAATACAGGAGTAGACCTAATGGGACAGGAGTTAAGGGGATAATGTGTACAGGTACATACCTGAGATGTGGTACTAAATATTTATTAAGCTTCTTGAACTGGGACCTAAGTCCAGGTTTCATCCCATTAACATGCAAATGTGAAGTGGTATGACAATTAAAAAAAAAAGCCTTGAATCCTTGAAGATATAGTGGTCTCATTACACCTTCCGCATCTTAAAGAATGTGCTTGAAACACAGGGGTGACATCAAGGTTAGCTCAGCTGTACCCTGCCTCTCACCCGATGACCGCTGGAGATAAGCACTAGTCCCCCTCCCGACCCTGCAAGGATACACGTGCTAGATAATGGATGGATGAAAATACTTCATGTTACTGAATCATCTGCAGATAGAAAAAATTGAGTAACATAATGACAATTTATGATCATTCATGAAGTTACTTCAGACTGTGTCTGAGTGGAAGGGTATCATCTCAGGCTTTGAACATTCTTTTTTGAAATAAGTGCAGCAGAGTTTAAAAAAACAAAACAAAACAAAAAAAAAAAACAAAAACCTTGCACATAGTTATGTTGTTTAAAAAGCAGAATACTTCAGGATCCAGACCAGACAACCTCTTGTAAACACAGTTTTAGCAAAAGCTCATTTGCTCTAAATCATTAATAATCTTTTTCATGCTTAACTCATGCTTTCTGTGTCATAATTTCTACACTAAAAATGACCTTAATGGTCTGATTCAAGTATGCTTTCTTGATAGAATCATTGAGATGTTTTTACTGATGAGATGTCTCATAAACAGCCAGTGTTTTTCATTTGAATAAACTACAACACCTCGCTAAGCATACCCACAGCTATTGAAATTTTCATTTAAAATTTGGAGTTGGATGAAAGGATGGAAAGTTAGTTAGGTATGGTCAGAGGTTTGTGTTCTTTATTTAATAACATACTAATGGTTTTCTGTTTGTGTAATTGTGCACACAAGTTGGAAAATTATACATAAAGGTTTAAATGTTCTATTTTTTAATTTGAAGAGAAACTAAAAAATTGGAAATTTAACGCTCTCCAACTCGAGCCATTAGGTCTGAAACTCAAATGTACAGGCAGACCCAAGGACCAGTGATAAAGCTCGAAGGAATCAATCCTTCCAAACCATTCCACCCCGACTGGGGAGGGAGATTCCTCTGTTTCTGCATTGTCTTCTGAGTCAAGACTCATTTAAAAAGCAGATAAAGATATTTATGTTTAAACATAATTGTCCTTAAACTCTTTACAAATAATATTGTATTTGTTTTACTATTTCCATTATTTAATTTGCTCTATTTATTTTAATTTTTACCCCCTTTAAAGACCTTTTGGATTTTATTTGTGAAAGGTACAACATATGTAAACGTCCTTCCTTCCTTCCTTCCTTCACTGGTTTCAGAATTGGTAAAACAGCTTAATACTAAGTTTCTGCAATGCCCCACACATCAACCTCAGTAAAAATGTAAGAAAAATGTATGACCTAAGCCTTCTCTGTACCAGGAATCCAACAAGTTTAAATGTGTTCTATGAAATCCACTCAGATGAGTGGCCAAAAACCATGTGGTTAAGGTTCAGCTTTGCTCCAGGATATTTAACCAAATATTAGTGGAGATGTTAACAGTATATTTGAGTCTGTAATTAACCAAATTCTTCCTTAGTCATATATACATATAAAATTGATATTCGACATGTGAGCATTTTTCTTTGTTTAAACATTTTTAATGAGACCATTGAAATGAAATTCACACCAGATATCAGCAACAACCCAAGTAATTTTCACATACAAAGAAATCAAAGCAAAGCTGAAGTTGAAGGTTTGGGTAAAAAACTGGAATTACACAGTGGTTAAGTATGGAACACACTTCCAGAAATCTATTAGATCCTAAGTAGAAAAGCCTTTGTTGGAAATTGTAATGCTCAAGATGTCTTCTGTATAGAAAAAGTAGTCACATGCATTTCTCAGGTGTTATTTTTACCTGCTGTTCCACACTTACTGTCTACAAATCTTGAAAGTTCTGGGATTTTTCCAGTGCACTCAGATCTTCAATTCTTTCCATAGATGTTCTGTTGGATACAAGTCAGAATATCAACTGGGCCATTCTACCAGATTTATTTCTCTGAAGTTAATTAGTCATTTCCATGGCTGTGTGTTTGGGACTTTTGTTTTTATTTCATCTTCAGATTTTTATCAGGAATGTGCTGGTTTATTTTTCTATTCATTCATCCTTCAGTTTATACCAGTATCATTATGCTGTAAGACTTCCCACATCATAATGTTCCTATTTGCAAACTTCACTTTTGGAAATGGTTATACTTGGTGTGATATGACAAACATGGTGTGTGCAGTCACATTGAAATAGTTTAGTTTTGGCCTCTTCTGATCAGACTATATTCTCCCAGTATTTAACTGGATTCTCCAGAGTTTCTGCAGCAAACTTTAAACGAACTTCAACATGCTTTTTCTTCAGTCATGGAGTCTTGCACAGTCAGCGTGCATAGAGGCATTTGAAGTTGAATGCATTACTTGTCTTCATGGGAAGAACTGTACCAGCAATTTCTAGGTTTTTCTGAAACTTTAGCTTGGACCACTCATTTGATTATTCCTTTGACTATTCTGTCAGAAAACTTACAAGGGACGGCTGGCTATACCTGGCTTATAGTGAAATGTTATGTTATGCTTTTAACTTTCAGATTATGACTCCAACAACATTTATTATTGGTTTATTTTACAACAGTAAGACTTAGTTGTGAGGGTCTCTTCCTTTTACCAATCGTATCACTCTTTGCAATTTTTAGTAACAAGAAACCTTTTTATATTCCATCACTTCAACTTAAACCAGTGGATATTGATTGACAGCAGAGGGAATGCTTTCCAAATACTGACAGTTTCTGCTGCTTTCCTGGTTTTCTGTGGCTTTTTTCCACATCTTTTTCTTTATTTGCTCAATTCTTATCCCATGTGTCATTTAAATGTTCTACCAATAATTTCATTTATAGAGCAATTTGCTTTGATTTATTTTTAGTATGTCAATGTTGATGGGTAACGTTAATAATACAGCAATCATGGAAGAAAACCTAGAGGCTGCAAAAGACCTCAGACAGAGAAAAGAGTCATCATTGATCCAGACATTGACCCAGAAGATACAGCCAAACCTACAATAGTTTTGATCAAAGCATATTCATGTGTTGTTAAAGTCTAGGTCTTAATCCAACCTAGAAGCCACGTAAATATTTGGAAATTACAATTTGCAGATATTTTCTGTCCAATTTGTGCTGGAGCTGTTAAGCAAAGAAGAATGAAAATTTTTCAGCAGATGTGAAAAGCTGGTGGACCATGCCTCAAAAAGAGAGGTGGGTGTAATAGCAGTGAAAGGCGTTTTGACTTGGGAGGTTTAATACAAATGCAAGCAACAGATTTGTATTTCCAACAGATTTTACAGACCTTTCCTTCGAATTTTACGTCTACTGATTATATATTCCCTGATAAATAGATATATTTCTATTTAAATATTTAAAGATGGGATGAATGTGCTTCAGAAAGTTGGGCTGCAGAGGATTTCGGTTATTTAAATGTGGATTTAAATTTTTATTTTGTCTACGTCTATCATGCTTCTGGCTTTGCTCTCTGTAAAACAAGATTAAGAGGTGGATGGGATATGGGATGTGGAGCTCTCTCCCAGTCCATCCATGATGAGGACATCACGCATATTCGTCGGCTCAGATGCAGCAGCAGCAGCAGCAGCAGGATTCTCCTCTCAAAAAGCAGTGCTTTCCGCTGAGCCAGTCAGTGAGTCTCAGCCAGTCCGTGCAGACAGGATGCAGCTGTCCGAGCAGAACTGAGTCTGGAAAGGTGAAAAAGAGTTAAGCTAAAACTCTCTCTGATCGCTTTATTTCTTTTTTCTTTGTTTTTTTTTTTTTTTGTTTTTTTTGTTTGTTTTGTTTTTTCTATTTCACTGGGGCGATCGGAACAGATGCAGCACCACAGCGGCTTCAGAAGTTGGACAGCCAGAGATTTGCATGCCATGACTCTTGAATCTGGACATTCCCAAGGCAGCGCAGCGCAGACGGCGTGGATCATTTTAAAAACCATCTCGTCTGTCCACATCACGCGTGTCAGGGGTGTGATCAACATGTGGCGCTTGAAATAAAAAGACATGAAGGGATACTAATCTCCGTCCGAACAGCCTCCAGGTGATTCCTGTTAATTACAGTAATGGAATGAAGACACTATCCGGAGATATAATGGATGAGAGATCCAGCAAGCTTATCTTGGTTCCCATCTTGGCGGTCCTTTTTGTTATGATAGGTTATCAGTACATATGTCCTGCTGGGAGCAATTCGTGTCACTTTAAGTCCGAGGAGAGATTCAGAGGGGTGAGCCTGCTTTCTTCCCCGTATCAGGACGGCGATGACTTCTACAGAGATTCCGACCTGGACGATGACAGTCCGCCGAAGGTGCCGTCCAAATTCAACTTCACTGAGAGAGACCTGGACAGACACGTGGAGTTCAACATCAAAGGGGACGACGTGATCGTGTTCCTGCACATCCAGAAGACCGGTGGGACCACTTTCGGCAGGCACCTGGTGAGGAATATTCGTTTGGAACAGCCGTGCGACTGCAAGCCCGGCCAGAAGAAGTGCACCTGTCACCGGCCGGGCAAAGAGGAGTCCTGGCTCTTCTCCCGGTTCTCCACCGGCTGGAGCTGCGGGCTGCACGCGGACTGGACCGAGCTGACGAACTGCGTTCCGGTCGTAATGGATAAGAAGGAGGCCCAGAGGAATAAAAGGTATTCAATTAACACGCTCTCTCAGACATTTCATCCCCAGACATTTCAAAACTGCTGCAGGTTTCTGCAAATTTCGCAAATGATTGTGGTAAATAAATGCAAAAATCTTAGGTCATATGCATAATTCAGGTGTAACAACCTCTGATCACTCTCTTGCATTACACTGTTGTAATTATGTTATAATCACAAACTACACTGTATATTGCTGGGACTTAGTGTGGTCTCAAAATGACTGATATATCCAGAAAGCTACCCATACTAGATCATTCACCTAAACTGACAGGCTGGGCAGAGAGAGCATTGATCAGAGAAGCAGCCAAGAGGTCCATGTTAACCTTGGAGGAGGAGCAGAGATCCACTGCTCAGGTGGGACAATCTGTCCACAGTGGCAGGAAGAAAGCCATTGTTGAAAGAAAGCCCCCTTTAAAGTTTGCTACAAGCCATTCAGAGGAGTGAAAAAAAGCAAATGAGGAAAAATGTTCATCTGGTCAGATGAGATGGACATTGATCTTTGTAGCCAACATGCAAAATGCTGTGTTGGATGGGGAAACTAACACTGCACATCACCTATAACAAACCGTTCCTAGGGAGGAACATGGTGGTGGTGGCATCAAGCTGTGGAGATGCTTTTTGTCAACACTGATAGAGAAGCTGGTCAGAGTTGAGAGAAAAGACAGTGGAAACTAAAAATATGTCAGAGAATGCAAAAAATGTAAAAAAAAAAAAAAAAAAAAAAAAAACCAAACAAAAAAAAAAAAATGCTGTTCACAAACACTCTTAATCCAGTTTGTCTGAAGTTGAGCTATTTGGCAAAGAAAAATGACTAAAAATGATAATGATAATCTCTACCTATACAAAGTAGAGACATACCCCAAAAGCCTTGCAGCTGTAATTGCAGCAAAATGTAGCTGTACAAATTCATGCTACAGGGGACTACAAAAACCTTTCAGATTGTAAGAAATTTGAAAAACATTCTTTTTCATTTCTTTTCAGAATAATGCAGTATTTGTGCTGGCCTATGAAGCCCTAATAAAATTGATTGAAGTTTCTTGTTGTAAGGTGACACAATGTCCAAAAACAAAGGGCATGAATACTTTTTGCAAAACACTGTAAGAAACATGGACTGTGTGTACTGGTGTGACATATCTGAGGCCACTGGTAGTTCTTGGAGCTCCTTTTTGTGCTGCTCCTAAACCAATCAAAATGCAGAGAAGAAATTCTGGGGTGTGATAAAATGCTCTGCAGTCCCAAACAAAGCATATAAAATAGTTCCCCTATTTTCAGCAAGCAGTTGGCACCAACTTAAAAAATAGCTCATTGCATAGCAGACAGATAAGTTTTTTTTTTTTTTTTTTTTTTTTTTTTTTTTTTTTTTTTTTTTTTTTTTTTTTTTTTTTTTTTTGTTAGTGCTTGTGCCCACCCCCACACCTTGCCAACTTTTACCACTGCCATATTGCCTATAGGTGTCTTTTTGGTGTGTAAATTTAATTAAATTGTCTTTTATCTCGCAAAATCTTCATTTGTTGTCATTTTAGCTAATGACTTGCTTCAAATTACAGGTACTGTTCAAGCTTGATGTTATCTGAGAGGAAAAGCAATGTGAATAAACTTAATTTAAAATTCACTGACTTCACTGACTCTGTAGCAGACAGACACTTGCAATTACTGGTGTAAAAGAGATGCAAAGAGGAACATAGCAATGAGTGCACAAGTGACATACTATTTATGCTATATGTCCATGTGTCTGTTTTTCAGCGCAGTAAGCATATCTGAGCTCACTGAGTTTCAAAGCAGCATTAGGTTTCCAGACTATTCATTAAACAAGGACATTAAAAAGTCAGTGTCCCAGAAACGCACGCATCAGACGGAAAGAGCGCTGACCAAAACGTCTCCTCACGTAAGCTGGATTTCTGAACTGCAGAAAACGTTCTTTCTCTTTCAGAAAAAATACAATCATCCAGCAAAGCACGCAAGCACATGATTTATTTCTGCTGTGCCAAGTGTTTTCTGTACTCAGGGAAGTGCTTGCTGGATGCGACAGCTCTTCATTTCACAGCTGCAGCATCTGTTCTGCACTTACAATCCTCCCGCTGCTTGTTCTTCAGTGGCCTCCCGCAGCATCTATTCTGAGGCTTCTCTTTCTCAACGAGACACATTATAGTTGGATTCCCTTTCCAGCTAACCATTGTTTGAGGTGGATTTGCTCTTTGTATTTTTTTTTTAGATAGATTTGCTTAATGAAATGAGTATTAGCATTATGGATTATCATTTGAAATGAGTATTGCCATAATGCATTATCATTTTGTGTTCCAGTAATACATTCATTAAATTAATCAAGAGGTCAGAGTGAAAAAAGTACCTTTGTGCTTGTCATTTGTAGTAAAAAAAGTAATGATCTACCAATTAAAATCTTTGAGGTAGCAATGAGAGAAACAAACAGAACAGTGAGTGCCAAATTCAGATACCCTGCCATTGTATTGTGGCTGAACACTTCTCAGATTTACTTTCCTCACACATGCAAGTTGCCGGCTCCTGCAGTGGCAGTAAGAAGAGGTGAAGGAAGGCTGCGATGGCATCCCTCGCGTGGCCTTGCGTGGCCTTTTCAGCCAAGCAGGGTGCGGCGCACAGTGAGTCAGCTGTGCGGCCCAGGAAAGGTCAGGCATGTCAGGCCGGATCAGTGCGCGTGTCCTGTGGCGTAGCGTCTCTGGAGTGTGCTGTCAGTCAGGGGAGAAGTGGAGCAGGCAGGTCGGCCCTCTTTGGGGGCATTGTGGAGAAACAAACCTTTAAGTGCTGTCCTCTTAAGTTGCTTTGGTATTACTTATCTGTTTGCATTGGGGTAGGGCTCACCGAGCAGGTAGTTTTCCTCTCAGGCAAATTCAAAGGCCTATGGAGTCTGAGGAGTGCTGGAAGAATTATTTCTGATTGCTACATGTTCATTATCCAACTTTCCAGTCTGGAATTACTCATGTAGATATATTCAGTGTGACACTGGGATGCAGAGCAAGGAGCAGTTTTGCAAAATTTATTTCATACAAATGCAAAGAAAGATCTGAGTAAATCATGTCCTCAAGAGTCTACGTAGTAAAAGGCTGCACTTAAAAAATCACAGAAATATTTGATAGGGCTTCCCATCAAAATCAAAACAGGCTTATTTTGTTTCTCACCATTGCAATTTACAATGCATTTTCATTCTTGCACAGTCAAACATCTGTCAGTGACACACATAAAGCCGCAATAACACAGCCGAGGAGGCAAAACTATAACTATAAATCATATAGCCTTAAATCTTTACATGTAGAAATACAGAATATACCTCAAATAAATCAGTGTCACTTACTGTTGGAGTCTGGTTCTCCAAATCCTTTAATAGCTGGATGGAGAAATTTTCTAATTTTATGCTTGCAGAGCTTTATGATAGCAAAAAGAAAAAATGCGCATATGTTGTGTGCATTGCTGCATAGAGGCTTTGCATATCAGAGCAATACATATCCATTAATTTATTTGTCTAAACAAGCACAATCAACAGTCTGTACTTGCTTTAAACCGTATGACTCCCTCCTTTAGCTAAGACAGAAATAGAAATGTATATGAGTTTGCAAAGTCATTACTGTTAAGGAATTAATTATGAACATCTTTTTAATATAATGGATAAAATATGAAGCAAGCACCCTTTTTTAGTTGACTGACTTAAATTTGCCATAGACGCATCCATGTCAGCTCCAAACTTTTTGTATAAGATAAAGACATGTTGATACAGGTGAGGTCATTTTTTTATATATCTCATCATTAAATTGTGGGTGTGTCATCATACATTTACTAGCTTTTCTGCAGTACAGAGATGATATTAGTGATCATCTAGCACAGCTACATTGCTCTTTTGATCTGTTTTTACAACCCAATGACAATACCATTATTATACAACATAATTCTACCATCTTACCATCTTATTTCATCCTGTGGAGGTTTTCCATAATGTCTGTTAGGAGAGTGTATAATTGAAAATGGCACTATGTCAAGAATGGTGGGACTACTTGTCTCTGTTCAATATCAGCAAACTCTGTCTTCGTTTTTGACTTAATGTTTGATTAAAACTGTCTAACTTCTGTCCCAACAACAAAATTTGTGAAAAAAAATGAACCCAGGTGGGGTTTTTTTTTTTGTTTGTTTGTTTGTTTGCGTGTAAGAACAGGGCAAATTTTTTTTGACGTGTGTCTGATGCTCCTGATATACTTGGCCCTTACAGTTGGCAAACTACCAGCAGCCTAAAACTAGCAACTTCAAACTAACTATAACACTAACAACAAAATTCTGGCAGCATTCAGATGGAGGCTGTAATGTTTGCTCCGCTTTGGACCAGCATTGTTACTGTGATGTGCACAAACGTGCATCAGAATGCTCGTTGTAACAACTGTGTCACAAGAGAAGTTAAATTTATATTAGCATGCTATGCAGAGGTTTTGCAAGTCTTTTCTTCACATAATCAGAATTTTAGTTGTGAGGATTTAACTATACTGTGTTGCTGTCAAAATGTTTTTTTAAAAAAACTGTCTTTGATGCTACACAAACCCGATAAGAAAGATTCAAAGCTGAAGCTAAGCACTAGCAAACATTAATTTAATATGATCTGTTGAGCTTAGCAGACGATTTGAGAAAGGATTTTTTTCACCTGGCAAACGTTATGCTTATAGACAATAGTTGTAATCACTTCAGTGGTCTGGCTGTATACTCCTTAGATAACTGCCCTACCATGTTGACTGCATAGAAGATCTTAGTCCAAAAAAGTGCTCTCTCCATACTTTTTTTGTTAGAACAAGTGGTCACACATCTATTCATTATATTCCCGTTAAAAAGGTCCTCTTGATTCAAGAAAACATTCCATGTCCCATTTACAACAGTAGCCGATCTGGGACTGCAGGTCCAGGTACCACAAAGTCACATATACATGGTTCTTACTTCCCATTTTTAAAAGAGGTGTGGCTAAAACGGCTTTTTTTTTGTCAAAAGTGCTTTTAAAATGACTAATCTGCTTTGAAAAACAATAGAAAGGCTAATTATGCTTTATTTATCTTTCATAACTGCAATATTTATAGATTTTAAGGTCAGAAAGATAAATAAATCAGATCATCAAATCATTCATTTTGAGACTTTAAAATATGATAATTGCCCTTTAAGTCAAATGATGGTGCAAGCATTTTCTCTACTGATGTCATGCCCTTTACAGCAGTCAATTCTCTTCACTCTACCTAAAATAAGATTGTTCCTCCGTATGAAATAACTTTCTTTCATTAAGAAATTCTAATAAAGATTTTATTTCATCAATATAAAAAAAGAACAATGAGATAAATAGTATCCACTCCATTCAGTCTTATCCCCTTTGTAACACTGTCTTACTTCCTTCCCTGCTCTACTGCAGGAATTAGATGCTTGCGCTATAGTTTTTTAAGATGTACCCTTTTCATTAGCAGCTGTATTGTTGCACAAAGACATCAATGCACTTATATGACTACACTAAAAACTCTTTCTATTGTTCATTTTTGATGTGGTTATGCATTTACAGCTCTTATCTGCTGAAAAACTGAAACAGACTGGCAGCTATATAGTATGATTTTTGTTTAGCTGACAGAATTGAAATTGAGGATCTGTTTGTATATTTTTATAATATAAAAGCTTCTGCTAAAGGAAATAAACTAGTCTGTCAGTGATGGCCATATTTGTTCGAATACCTGGCAGAGATGTTTAAAAAGCCTTAAAATAAATTCATCCTTTACTTCAGTAGCTTAGTTTCACTCTGAAAGATTTAGAAAAATCCATCTTTATTTTGAGTGGATATATTCAGATGGGAAAAACAATCCCATGTAAAAAAAACAACAACAACAAAGAAACAGTTTTAAACAATGATTGGCAACCCTGTTAATCCCTTTAAATTAAACATAATGGATACACTTTTAAAAAATGTATTCTTTAATTTTGTAAGAGGATCAGTTTCTATGAACTTTTAATTATTAATGTCTAATCAACTTTCCCTGAAGTAATAATATGATGTCACACAGAGACTGCTTTAGCAGCTGACATCTCGGCAGGATGAGGACCTGAGTTTAGCTGGCTAACAAGCATAGTGAGGAGGATGACAAGGGTGGTTAAAAAAATAAAATAAAATAAAATCCTGGGAGCTGCTGCCAAAAGTGGAATCTTGGTCTCACCAAATCACCATACCATTAGATGTTATCTACATGTTAACCAGTTGTTTGCGAGGCATGTCAGGAAAGTGCTTGCTAAACTTTACTGTCACTTTATCTGAAACCCTGTGCTTTGGTCAGTTGACTCAAACTGAGCTTTTTGACAATAAACTCTCCAGATGGGTCAATTATAAAAAACTTAAGCCCACTGCTATGCATGGTAGAGGATCTCTGATGCTGTGGGCCTGTTTCTATTCCATAGTCCTGGGGACCTTGCATGGCATCATTAAGCCTTTAAACTACCAGGAGATTTTAAATAGAAATCCGATGGACTCTACCAGTAAACTGAAAATTGGTTGTCTTTGGGTCTATCAGCAAGATAACGAACTGAAACATATGGCCAAATCAACAAAGAAATTGTTTACCTGGGAAAAAAAATCAGCCTTCTTCCATGTGCAAGAAAACTTTTGGGGTGAGCTAAAAAGAACAGAGCATGATCTAGAGAGATTGTGTAAAGAGGAATGGCCAAAGATCCCTCTATCTCTGTATAAACAAACCTTGTGAAATATTAATGGAGAGGATGAAGAGCTGTCTTATGGGTAAAAGGGGAACACCAAAGTATTGACAGCTTTGATTCAGTGCCACCAATAATTTTATTTAAAACAATGTTTTTAAGCTTCAGAATTTTTTCCTATCAACAAATGAATGTGCTAAAATTAAAGGTAGGTAGGATTTGTGTTGTTGTTATTTTAACTGTGAGATTATTGTACTACTATAAAAGAATTTAAGAGTTTTTACACATCTTTAGAGGTGCCAATTATGGTGACAAGCACTGCACCAGTTTGATGCAAAAGAACGTGAATGAAGAGATCATGAAGTTTCTCATCAATTTCAATTAGTGTGCTCTGTGTTGTTTTTTTTACCCTAAACTTGGAAACAGAACCAATTAAAACAAATTTTATTATTATATGATCAGGTTAGTAGGAGGAGGTTTGCTCTGTCGCCACACTTGAACCTTCTCTGAGCACTGCTCTGTGAGCTACATGATAATAAAAGCAGCTCAAGTATAAAACTTTAATTTAACATGGTCAGACTAGCGAATGGATGAATACTGCTGTTGCACGTCACGGATTCACACGTTTCCAGCGGTTTCTGGCTGTGTTCTCCTGCTCTGGAAGGAGGTGAGAGTGCAGGACTTTAATGAGACAGTGAAACAGCAGCACAGCTGATGCCCTGCGGTCACAGATCAGCTTGAATGAGGGAAGTTGGGGGGATTTACAGTTCTGGGCACATCGTTCTGATGTAGGAGGCAGAGCGCTCATCAGTATGACAGGGTGTTTATAGTGTGTGAAGCTCAGAGTGCCCTTGTAGTCCGTCCAGGGCACGGAGATTGCTTTTCATGTGTCATTAATTCAAGTCGTCATTGCTGGCAGGCCTGAACAGTAATTCAGTTGGTCTGATAATTAAGTGTTACCTCCACAGAGGGTGCAGCAGCATATGCGAAACACTTGTTTAACGTCATGAAAAATATGTTTCATATATGACTGAAGATTTTCTTTGGAGGAAATATATTCCATTAAACCTTAAATTAATGTTCAGTATTTTTAATTGTTTACTGTTGTCTATTTAGGAATGTGAACCAAAGCAGACCTCTGTGATACTGGAAAAAAAGAGTTTGGACTTTTTCTTCCTAATTTATTTAGAGTCTACACATTCATTGAATATCTCCATAAACAAAAGTAGCCCTCATATCTGCATTTATAAAATATACTTTAATGGATATTTGTCAATATGCATTTAGTTAAACTGTTTAGGAAGTGGGTCTTCTTTTTTTCTAAAAGCCACTCAAGATAATGAAAACTGTGAGGCTTGGCAGAAAATACATGCTTGTCAGGCAAATATGATTTTCCAAGAATCTGATTCAGCTGTTTTATTCTAAAAAGTGATGTTTAGTGCACTGGATGGGTACATTTGTACCTCTTCAAAAGATCATAGACTTGGTTAGATTTTTTTGTCTTTGTGAGCTTAAAAGTTAAACTTTATAGGAAAAAGTTACTGCTACTTTATGACTTTTGAATGTGCTATCACAATGGCAGATTTCAGGCTTAGCATGAAATATCATGAGCTTTTGATTAGAAGCAGGTCTCTGGATTGAAATAAAACAAAGAAAATCAAAAACGCTTTAACCGATCTTTATAAATGTAGTAATCAGATTGAAAAGAATGAGACAGCAGCTGTAGTGATGTGGTGATTCCTGTTTAATGTTCCCATAATGCTAATTTTGTAGTAAGCAGCTCAGATGCTCCTGAAATCAGGGGAGCAATTATGTTTTTGCTCTATTTTGCCTCTAATTGAGAAATCATTTGAGTTCTTGAAGGTTTGTGCCTCAAAACTGGTGTTTTTAAATTATTGTGTATGGCTTGGAAGCCAGTGGGTATTGTTTTATACCACTGTTGCAGCTCATTGTGTCTTTTCTGTCTTGCAAAAAACATCAAGTTAAACCTGTTTAGCATAAAGCATCACCAATATGACCGGAATGTATGAAGATGCATGCTTTATATTCTGAAAGGTGGAGGATAAAATACTTGCAGGGTTTTTTGTTGTGTGTTTAGTTATTGGTAAACAAATCATTGTAGGGAAATAGAAAAAAGCCATTGCTCTGAAAAAAACATTTGTTCCTGTTTTTTTCTTTTTAAAAAAAATCACACTAAAACATTTCACATTATTTAAAAGAATGAAATCAAACAAAGAAGAAAACAAAAAGACTGTTTCCCTATGATGTTTCATTATTTATTAGCGGGAAAAGCTCTCTAAGCCAATCTAGGCCTATCTAAAAACTAACTTTATCAACTTTAAGTTTAGTGATAATTAACTTAATTAAATAGTTATTAACCACATTTGTTGGACTGCTGAATTCAATTTTCCTCGCCACACCCAGGCATAATTACTGCCTGACCTGTAGAGTTAGAAAAGGATTTTGACCTGTCTGACAACATGAAGTAGGCAAAAAGATCTAAAAAAACCCCCAACACATCATGGCCCGATCTAAAGAAATTCAATTGCAGATTAGTCACTGACATATTTCAGATTGGGAAGGGTTACAAAGTCATTTCTAAGCCTTTGGGACTCCAGTAGCTTGGTAAAAACCAGACCCTTATTCTACGCTTCGTTTCATACAGAGGGTCTGGACCCTCAGCTATTGTGAGGCCATTATCCACAAATGGAGAAAACAGTGGTGAATCTTTCCAGCAGTGACTATCCTACCAAAATTACTCTAGGATCACATCAACGACTCATCCAGGCAGTCAAAATGAACCCAAAACATCTAAAGCACTCCAGGTCTTACTTTCCGCAGTTAAGGTTAGTGTTCATTAATAAACAATAACAATATACTGGTTTTGGGGTGTTTTTTGTAACGGTTCCATATCCACTTCCTGAACCAAAACGTTAAAATAGACTAAAACCGGAAGCAGAACTACCAATGACTCCCAACACAACCAATAAAAAAAAAAAAAAAAAAAATCACAAGATGGATGCAAAGACCAGGGTGGTGTTTGTGGCACTCTGATACTTGTAGGAAAGAGAAGATTTTCAGCCTGCTTCTATATTTTCTGTTAAGCCAATCAGCTCTCACAAGACAGGTGAGGTTAAAAATAACTCATTCATAAAAAGACACACTTAAATGTGTAAAATACCTGAAATAAATTTATTTTCACTGAAGTATTATAATCCCATACTAAGTAAAAAGTTTGAAAGTAACCTTTATTTTTGGTACATTTATTTTGAGGGGTAAAAAAAAATTCACATTAAGAAATAATTATGTTTTGTTTTTTCACAAACTCACTGGTTCCATTCTAACAGTTCCTATAGAATAAATATAAATGAAATATTTTTCATGCATTTTTAACTTTTTCTAAATTAATCAGCTCCTTAATTATTAATGTATACCTTCCTGTTTCCATGTGCTAGAAATATGATGTGACACAGACGTCGATTTCTTATATGTACTCTTCAAAATGGGAAAGACAGGAGAAGCTAGTTAAATAAGCCAGATATGTCTTTGATCTTCATGATTCTATAAATGGCTACAAAATAAATATAATCTCTCATCAACTTACCCATACCCACAGTCAGAGCAATTATTAAAAAGTGTAAAAGAACTAGAACTGTGACCGAATGAGAACTCAAATTTATCTTGCTAACACACACACACACACACACACACACACAAACACACACACACACACACACACACACACACACACACAGTGAGGAGGAAGAAGGTTATGGAGATAAAGAACATCTCACTGTTAGAGACCTGGCGCAATCTTTTTCTGAGTGACATTATGCTAGTGTAATAAAAGATTAATTTATGTTAAGGCTTTCAACACATCTTTACCAGCAATCCCAATGAAAGTGGTGGGCACCTTTGTTCAGACTTGGTGTGACTTGACAGATTGACATATCAAACAGGAATAATATGACAGCATAGGTGACTGGCTGCGTTGTTTCTCCGCTGATTCCTACACAGACTGACGAAAGGAGCGCACCAAGAATAACCGCATCTGGAGTTGATTTATTGTAGGCAACCCAGAGAAAGGTCATCTGTCCTTATCTGGGGCGAGCTGGTGACATGTAAGTTATACTGTGGGGAGGCTGGTTTAAGCAGACTGCCTTGCATAGCTCCTCCATTTGGATACAGAGGTTGAATGAGCACCTGGCATACTTAAAGTGTAAGTGCAGGTAGAGTCACCTTCACAGACTAATCCTCTGCTGCATGACCCAGCAGGATTAAGTTCTCCATGTTTTTGATGTTGTAACAGTTTGTGCTGGCTGGCGATTTGGTGCAGCGACTAAAATTTTTAAGTGCTGCACCTCTGAATGGCCCCACAAGGAGAGCTGCAATGACATTTGTGTATGAGAAATATTGCACCAAAATTGCCCACAGCATGTAAAATCTGTTCAGCAAATCGAATATTTACTGCTGGGCTCCTCTCCATCTTTTTTATCAAATGGCTGCAGTCAGACTTGGGAGAGGAATCTGAATAATCACACTTAACAGATTGAAGTCCAGATTGCCATTTAAAATCCTGCATTTATAAATAGGCTTGTTCCTCTTTAATTTAGGAAGTTGTTTTAGATGTCTGAGCAGAAACCACACTGTGTTGAAACTCTTTTTCATTCATTTTCAGTTTAGTATGTACCTAGACTTTAAAAAAAGTTCATTTTTTACATTTTGTCATATTCATTGTTGTAATATGAAAAATGATACATGGTTTTCAAACTCTTTTATAAATAAAAGTCAGAAAAATCTGACGGCATTTGTATTTAGCCTTCCTGAGTCAGTACAAGATTTTGTTGTAATTGTGGCTGTAAGTCTCCTGTGGTATTTCTCTATTGACTTTGCACATCTACAGATTGATTGTTTCCTCTGTTATTTGCAAAATACCTGAGGCTCAACCATACTGAAAGAAGAGTATCAATTTTCAAGCTGTGCCAAGATTCTCAATTGGATTTAGGTTTGGACTTTGACTAGGTCATTGTTATACATACACACGCTTTGATCTAAACCAGCTCTGGCTGCATGTTTTGGGTTGCTGTCCTGCTTAAAGTTGAACTTTCACCCCAGTGTCAGTGTTTGGTTGATTTTGTTACAGGATTGTCCCATATTTAGCATCATCCATTCCATCATCAACTCTGACCAGCCTCCCTGTCTCACACAGATTTTGCACATCATGATCCTGCCACCACAATTCCTAATAAAGCTCAGAGGCCATCGCAGAATACCTGTGTTTAGACTGAGATTAAACTGCACACATATGGATTTGGACTACAAATTAGTTGATTTCTTAAGCTAGCTGATTGCACTGGATTTTATTTAGGAATATCAGAGTGAATATGGTTGTACACAAATTCAGTTTTAGTTGTAAAAAAGATAATAAAAAGCATCTTGTCTTTACTTTCAGTCTGTTACATAAAATCTCTCTAAAATACATTGAATTTTGTGGTTGTATGTGTTTTGAGTATTTATCCTTTTACAAGGAACTTTAATATTTACAGTGAATCAAATTAATCACTGAATGTTACATTAAAATATTATTAAACAATTTTAAAAACCTCAGTTTTGTGTTTTGTATGTTATGGGGATCAAATAATAGTTTATTTCTCAACTGAAAATGATTTCCTCCTTGGAATCAATTTCTGTTCATGCCCACCAACAATATTGCAGAATAAATCATGCCCCGAGTCGTAATGTAATAAGTATGCATTAAAAAACTATCTTTATAAGCATACAGTGCTCGAGAGTGGGGTAACATCTTGTGACATCACAGTGTGCCAGAGTGGAACAAATAGCATTATGTCTCAGCACGTTTTGCGACACAGCACATCAAGCTCATGGTAGGAATCTGATGTCCCTCAGTGTGAGTCATTCCCTCTCGACATGCCAGATGAATGGCTAAAAGACAGAGCTTTTAAATCCCACCCACAAATCCCAGGATCACTTAACTTCTCATCAGTCCCTATCCAGTGAGGACGAGTAGACCACGACGTGCTTCATTCATCATTCCGTGTAAGGCTCCGTCTCTCACGTTCGGAAACCGAGCTATGCCTTTTGTTTATTCTCAGGTCAGCTGTGATGAGAGGAAAATGTCCTGACACTGGTGGTGCCAGGCATGTCTGTGAATCAAAAGAAGTCACGGAGAGAGGAAACAGTATTAAGTGTCTTTGAGTGCCTCTTCTAAAGGATCAAAACATGTCTCAGTGTCATCAGGAGGTAGATTATTCCATTACTGAGTACTTCAGGTTTGACTTTATATTTGAGTATAGTGGTGTAAATACAAGGAAACTTGTGCTTTTCATGTGTGTGTATACTGAAACAATTGAAAAAGCCACTTTAAGAGCTTTCAGTAGCAGTGTTGCAATGCAGTTGCAGTGTAAAGTAGGGTACTAACATGACTAATGGACCAAACCTGGATCTTTTATCGACTTGTACAAAAATACTCAGGGATTGATTTGACTGCTTATACTGCTGCCATAATCTCCCCTCCATTGATACAGTTTCACAGCTATTTGTAAAACTGCTGCTACAGCCCTTTTTTAACATCAGGTGTCATGTTGAATTTAATCATATTCGGCTCAGTTTGGAGCCAAGTGCTGTTTTTCTTTGAAGTTGGGCTCACCTTGTCAGGTCTACGTAGCATGAATGAAAAAATGTGTGTGTGGGGGGCAACATTTAGGTTTCAAAAGTTCAAGATAAGAAATATAAGTGTTGATAAAGCCACTGCATTTTCTCAAGGCTGCTTTGCTCTCCCACACAAATAACATTCTGCAATAAAAACAATAAAAGTCAGATTTGAACTCGAGTGAAAACCAAGAAGGAAGGGACAGCTGTCTGGCCAAACAGAAACAAGACCAACGTCTTTGAAGGGAAGACAAAAGACTTTTTTGTCTTTGAAGGGAAGACAAAAAAGAGAACGGTTGGCAGAATGACACCTGATTTTGACAATCAAAACTTCAATCTACAGTAGCTTACCAAAATTATGTAGCCTGCATTTTTTTTTTTTTTTTTTTTTTTTTAGTTTTCAAATTTTGCTTCATTTTATGTCTTTTTGCCATTTTATAAGGAAAACAAGTATGCCATTGACTGGTTTTTTAGCTAGCTACTATAAACTGGCTAAATAACAACATTCAAAGCTAATTACATACGTTTCAATGTACTGATCTGACTTGGTCAATTTTAGAGAAACATCGTATCTGTTGAGATGTGACAAGCTGCATCTTGCTAGCTTACCAGAGCCAATCCTTCTGCAAATTATGTAAAAGTCAAGTTTCAGGGGAAAACAGCTACATACCTAATGAAATAAAATAGAATTGCTCTGCTATCTCCTATTTTACTAGGCTTATATGTTTTTAAGTCTTGCCTATATCTGCAAAGTGGATCAAAATGGTGACTGTGGTCACTGATGTAATTATTAACAAGAATTTTCTCTGAGAAATGTATTTAATTTGATACATTCTGCAAAAAACCGTAAAACATTTAAGATGTTAGAATAATGTGTTTGGAAAGCTCTCTTTGATGGGATGCATTTGAAATTTCAGGCTCCCATTGCATCCGTTTGACCACAGTTCAGCAAATTGACAGCAGTACAGAAAAGTACAGAAAAGAAAGGAAATGTTTTTGATGCAAATTAAATAAAAGAATGATGTTTTCTAAGCTGTCAACCTCCTACTGTGATGCTTCAAAATATTAATGGAAAAAGTAAGTGCATTTAAAAGATTTTTCACATTGTGAGAAAATTATGCACTTTGAATACATTATAAAAAAACTAAAACATTTTTCACAGCAAATTCAATTAAGAGTTCTTCATTGGATTTGCTGTCTGAAACTGAATCCCAAAGCTACGTCTTATCTCTTTAAGTGAGAAAAGGACGGAGAGTAGCTTTGAGCAACCGGTGCAGCTGAAGACTGTATCCTCTATCCTTGCAGATGATTGATTCAGGTACAGTGAGGAGGCAGAGGAGAAATCAGGCTTTGGGCTATGTCCGTTAATCACACAGCGTTACCACACAGAAAGCATTTATCACCAAATACCAAACTGGTTCAGTTCAGGGGGAAAACTCAAAACAGTCTAATCACTTACATGCAAGCCATCCCGCTCTACAAAAATAATGAAATAAATAAATAAAAACAGCTCTGGGGTTTGTTTCCACATCCATTTTCCTTGTAATAGGAGGATCCTCTCAAAGTAACGCTTTGTTCGTACGATTTAGGACAAAAATGTTTTGGGTTCGTTAAGTTATCAGATGGCAAAATAAGTCTCGAGAAAATGATACTAGTGGTGCTTTTAAACTTTAACTCTGTATTTACAATTGTAATCAGTGTTCACATGATAACTGTTATGTTCAGAAATACATATAGGGTACTTCATTTTTTTTATTTTTTTTACAGAAATCAAAAATGGGATTTAAAAAAAAAAGTAAAATTAAGGTTTCATAGATATAAAATTATGTTTTAAAGAATCTCTATTCAGCATAGAACAATCTATTTGTGATTCATAGTATATTTACTAGATTTTGAAAGAGATAATCAGTTGAAGTAAAGAATAAAACAAACTCTTGTGAAATAGTCCTTAAATTATACTAATATGAATCTCAAATAGTATACCAGCTTCAGTCTCATGAGCTAGCTGTGTTCCATAGCCATATTTTTTGTATATAATCCCAAGTTGCTGGCCAGCACAATGTTAGGTATGTGGTTGTGTTTGTGTGTGTGTGTGTGTGTGTGTGTGTGTGTGTGTGAGTTCTTCCCTGAACAGAAAATCTCTGCTTGAGGGCGTGACCCACCTGCTGCAGTCTGCACACCTGGCTGGAATAATCCCATTGTTTACTGTGGCTTTTAAGGAGCTGTTGGACGACCATTCGGCACCTGATGATCAACTATTTCCTGTTGAACTCTCTGTGGTTTCCATACTATCCTGGATTCAGTCTAATTGTATATAAACAAAGACATATAGATTAATTGTCCACTCCGACTGATTGCCACCCTGGGCGGTGAGCCACATTTGTCTGAACTTATCCTAACTTATTGTATATCATAAATCGATGGGTGTCACAACTCAGCTCATGGTCAATTTAGAAAAATCGTCATGTTTATCATGCAGCATTGGCCCTTTTGTTAGATAGTTTTAGATGTATAAGTTACTTGAATGTCTTTGCAATAAAAGGGAACATTTTCCTTACAGATCACAATGTATTGAACATTTATTGACTGGACTCCATTTTGACCAGTCTGTAAGTTACAAAATGCCTGTGTGTTAAAATGATTAAGAAGAATGACATAAACATGTTGCCAAGGTTCTAACACATTTTAATGTGGGGATGAAGAGAAAGAGATGTTCATAGATCACAGGTAAAGTGGTTTCCCATTCTGTAGGGGATTGTAACTCAGCGTAAAGTACCTAACATAACTGTTAGATACTTTTTTGCATAATTAGTTTAAATGATGTCTGCTTGGGCTCCCTAGTGAATGTTCTAGCTCTGCTCCTCGAATTCAGTAAAAGAACAAACACATGGAGTGGGATGACCAGGATTGGGCTGGAAAAGGTGTCAGATCCATTTTAGCACCTGGACACTCTCCGTTGCGTTTAGGCCATGCTGTACTGTTTTGCTCTTGTTTTTCTGGCCTGACAGATGTGGGCTGTAATAGGACTAAATCACTCTGGCCAGCGGGCTACCTTTGCCCTGCTTGGTTAAATCACCTTCAGAAGCCTTGCTGTTTTTCATCCAACAGTCCATTTATTCACTTTATAATCCTCAGACTCTTGAGTTGGCTGGAGTTTGTCATAGGTCTTCTTGTCAACCAGAAGGAAATGTTCCACTATATATTTGGGTTCAAGCACAGACCTTGGTCAAATATTTTGAAAAATAAATCAAACTGCCAAGAACCACAACCACTGATCTATATATTTTTTTTTCTTAAATTTGGTCTTGAGTATTACAGTGCATAAGCTGTACTCCCTCCCATGCGTGTCTAGCATTAGCTATGATAATGGATTTCTCAGTGGGGCGAGACGATATGTTTAAAGACTGTGAAATAATGAGTTTCTGTACAGCAGGACGTTCCTTATGTTCAGAGTGGCGACTAAAGCTAAAGCTTGTTAAAGATTAAATGCAGATATTTAGATTGCAAGCCTTCTGAAAGCTGGTCACTTGAGATAAAGTACCCTATAAAAGTATTCATACCCCTTCATCATGTTAGGTGATGTTACAACCAAAAACTTTAATGTGTTTTATTGGGATTTTTATTTTATTTTTAGACCAACTCAAACTAGCGCATGGATGTGAAGTGGGGGGCAAATGAGACATAGCTTTTGATTTGTTTTTATAAATAAATAAATCTGAACAAATGTTGGATGCGTTTGCATTCACCACCACCCTGTGTCAATATTTGCAGTAACTGCTGTAAGTATGTCTCAAACAGCTTTGCACATCTAGAGCTGGAAAATAGCTTAAAGTTTTCCTGTCCTCAGCTCCCTCCATATTCCCATCAATTCTGACCAGCTTCCTTGTCCCTGCTGAACAATATCCTCCTCACAGCATGATGCTGCCACCCCCATGTTTCATGATGGTAATGTTTAGATGAGAGGGATGTGCATTGTAGGGTTTTCTGCCACTCATGTAGTTTGCCATACATTTTAACCAAAGTACTTTCGTCTACATGCTTGTTGTCTCCTGGATATTGCTTGCAACATCCCTCAAATGTTATGGATTCCTTTAAACAAACGGTTTCAAGCCACTTTTCCATAAAGACTAAATTTGTGCAGTGCACAACCAACAGTTGTTTTGTTGACAGATTCTTCCATCTCAGTTGTAGGTCTCTGCAGCTCCTCCAGAGTTACCATGGACCACTTGGCTGCTAATGCACTTAATGCCTGGCTTGTCAGTATGATGGATGGCCATGTCTTAGTATATTGTACCATACTCTTACAATTTTAGGATTATGCCATGCACAGTTCTCTGTGAGAGAAGCTTTGAAATTGTTTTCTAATCTAATTAGATGATTAAAGTTCTACATCTTCATCCCTAACCTGTTCCCTGGTGTGTTCCTTGACCTTTATTGTGCTGTTTGTTCACTAATGTTTTCTAACTAAAATCTGAAGCCTTCAAAGAGCATCTGTATTTATGAAAAGATTAAACTGCAGTATATAGTAATAAGGGGGCTTCTGAAGGCAGCTGGTTTGACTGGATTTTATGTAGGTGTATCAGGGTAAAAAGGGGTGAACACAAACCAACAACATGTTTCAGATTTTTATTTTCAAAAATGTTTAAAAAACACTTTTCTTCCATGTCACAAAAACATGGTACTTTGTGTTGGTTTGTAGCATTACATCCCATGAAATCCACTGAGGTTTGTGGCTGTGAAAAATGTAAAAAAATAAAAGAAGAAGGAGGGATGTGATTACTTCTTCAAGGCAATTTACATGTTTTAATATCTTGATTTCAGCCTCACAGAGTCCACGCCGTCTGATTTAAAGCATTGTATCATATCCAATCAAATATTTGTTTTGGGCTTTAAGTTAAGAATGATAGGTGGATCTAAAGTTTAGTAATTTATTTTTTTAGTCGGCTGTCATCTGTTCCTATCAACTGGTCGCTCCTGCTTTATGTAGTGCAATGATAATACTAATAAAAAAATCAAATGACTTAGAACAAGTTGTATCTATAGGGAGCCTTTCCACAGAGTTGTCATTCTGCTGTTTACCTTGAAATGAAAAGTGTCACAATATAAGGCTACACATCTAAGTTCAGTTTTAATTGTTTAAATAGTAAAGACAGACCCAAGCTCTCTGAGGACCTTTACAGCAATGCTTGATAATTCAGAGCAAACAGACGCCTGTTTGTGTAAACCTTTCATAAGCAGCTGTGTTTTCCATGTTAAGAAGACAAATAATGTCTGAGCAAGGGCAGACATGCTGTTTTTAATTACCTCTCTGCACTTGCAATCACAGCAATTCTCTTGTCCGCTGAGTTGTCTGCCTAAAGTGGATCAAAGTCAAAAGTGTCCCAGCAGTGTGCATTCCAGATGAGGCTTTACCTATTTTAATAACTATAATGTGAAAACTACAGGGAAATATGCAGCACCGCTTGTATTCTCTTCTTTTTTTAATGTCAGTGAACATTTGGAGGCTCAGACTCGCCGATTCAGTTGCAGGTTGAAATTCCTGTCATATTTACAGATTGACAGGTCATCCAGAAATTTTTCATTCACAACAGCGGATGGAAATGAAGCAACCTAAAGGGGCGTCCTGCCGCCCCAACATCGCTTACTGATGTGTAGCGGAGGAGGGAGAGTGACATTTAACAGTGTGAGGATGAGGAGCCTCTGACCAGCTCACACCAGATGCCTTGTAAACATACAGAAACAGGCCTGCTGATCCTTTAAAAAGGAGTGAGGAAAGCCTGAGGGGGGAACGAGCCACATGGCTGAGGGAGTTATTTCATCAAGCTTCCACCTTGCTGCAGTCAAGGGAGACAAACAGTAAAATCAATACTCCCACTCAGGACAGTTCACTACAAGGGCCTCCCTCAGCACAGCTGTCTGTCAGAATCAGTCCCTCAAGCGGGATGGGAACTGCTGACAAGCTGGGTGTCAGGGCACGCTGATCATGCTGTCGGAGTGCAACTAAAGTCCTGTTCAGTACCACAGGCACGATCGCAAACACAGACACAAACTGTGGCTTATCTGCCTTCTTTTTTACCTCACGCCTCAGAGACATTTTTGGATTACATCTGTGCAAGAACAAAATTGTGTGTGTAATCAACATCCATTTCACAGCATCAGCACAGCAGAGCTATGAGAATGTTTGGGAAAGTGAAAAACTGACCCTAAGTTAAACTTCTCAAAGTTCTGTGTGGATGGATGGATGGATGGATGGACAAGAGTCTAAACAACTATATACCCTGATGTTCTGAATTTGTGTCTGGATTTAGACTAATAAAACTTGTCTTCCTCATTTTGTCATCTTGTCAGGATAAACATAAAAGACCAAACGCCCAAAAAATGAAGCTCTAATTATGTTGAAAACTTAAGCTCTCCATCACACTCATGATTGCAGATGGCTCATCAAGAATCTAAGCAAACAATTTGCACTAGACTTTTTTTTGATACCTTTATCTATTCCAGTAATAGCTCTGTAAATGGGGAGTGGGTGGATAACAGACCAACAGCCACGTTTATCCTCCCTGTTTCGTCTGTGTGTGTGGGAACGAGGGGGGCCATCAGAGAGCCCTGCCAATGATAATGAAGCCACCACTATAAATGGGCTAGTCAGTCATGATTAACTGCTGTGTCATGCCTGAAGTAATTGCCTTAATTAGCTATTGAGCAGGTTTCAGGGTTAATGGGACACCAGGTTTGCAATGAACCTGATTTACTGGTGGAAGGTAATGATTTTACTCTCTTCATCCCCCTCATTCCGCGAAATGATTTGATTAACAGTAAGGGAAAACCAGACCCCTTGTTTGTTAATACAAAATCAATTTCATGGCTGGCTGAGCTATCTCTGACGGTGTTTTCGTTTGGCGAGCAAGGTCTTCAGTCAGCCACTGGAGACAGAACAAACACAGACAGGCCTGTTGAGGAGTGCAGACGGTAAATCTACCCATCTGAGTGCAAGGAGCAGGCGCGCTGCTTGGGAGCTGGCAGCTCCTTCTAATTGCCCACAAATTTACCTCAGCTAGGATTTTCTGCCATTACCAGCAGACGGTTTTTCCTGAGACTTTGTCAGAGAGATAAGTCTGTGTGAGTAGCTCGGAACGAGGCAGGTACCATAAAGTCTTCCCTGTGAGACTAGATCAATGTGTTTAAAACTGTTTTTTGTGTGCAATGCCGGTGGGGCAAACATGTAAAAATAATTTCCCTTCAATCTCCATATGGCAAAGCTGTTTAATTAGCAACGCTGGTCTTTTATTGAACAGAGGTTTTAACTGTTAACATCCAATATTTCTCACTGAAGACAGATAAACCCGTTGGCTCCAATTCTTTGTGGCATATTATTCTTTCAGTCGAGCTTGGGCTGTGGAGTTTGGGGCTGATAAGCAGACGGGATTGAGCAGTTTAGCTTGAGGAAACTTGAGGAACCTTTTGATTTGAGGAAATTATGGGACACAATATTTCAGACGTTTATAAACTCTCTCTGACAAAATAAGCAGATTAAACCTTTAACGTGTTAGGTCAGTTTGGTATTCCCAAAATTATTTTTTACTTGATAAATGGCGGAATAATGAGAGAAAGAATTTTGGGGATATTTTCTTTTTATTTCTTTAAAGTCCAACATTTAGACACACTTCATTGCCTTTTAATCTCTGTAACTTAGTTTGAATGTTTTGGGTATCCTTCCACAAACTGCTAGCAATATTTTGCTGAAGTTCTGGCCCATTTCTCCTTACCATCAAAGAGATTTCCTCAAAAAAATCTTTCACTGCAGAGTCTGCGGGTCTGTCTGGTTCCTTTTCCTTGTTATTGATTTCTTACAAACTGCTGCTATGAAATTAGCCAAATGTTTATATTTCTGCTATAAATATTCCTCTTTTCAGAGAAAGAGCGCCATCCTCTTCTCAAGTGGAGTAGCCAGACATGCTCGTGGGACTTAGCCCTTAAAATTAGCTGGTGTATCAGCTGGAGGGAGGGGGAGGGCTGTTTGCTTGCTGGTGTGCTGTAATTCGAGAATATCAATTGCGTTGGAAGATAACCTTTGTAGAAAGATAAACTGTTCTCTGATTCATCCGTTTTTGAACAAAGAAACAAAGCCGACCATGTATGAGCAGGCCTTTTGATACCAACTCTTGACATTCACACAGCCTCATCAGTGCACAACAGATCATATTATATCCCCAAAACCACAGAAAAATGAAATTTGTTGTCATGACCCCTTTAAAAGAAATTTGACTTCATAATTTAATGCCTTGAAATTGGGCCTCTGTCTCTTTAAGAAGGTCCTGCTCTTTCTGACACTCCGCCTTCAGCATGCCATCACAATATCGCTCTTCTATTAACCCTTTAACTGGGTTTTTACTAGCGTTGCACTGAGAAGTAGCTCTCATAATGAGCTCAGCAGATACGCAGTTCCACCAAGTGTTTGCTAATTGCTGCTGGCTAGTCTGAGGGAGCTAAGTAGGGAAGTCGCGGGGGAGGGGTGTTCTGTGAGGCGGAAGCTTGGAAGCTTAGAAACTGCAGCCCTAAGGAGGAGCTGGGTCTCAAAGGCAGCACTTGATTCCACCAAACGTTTTGCACAGCTGAATTGTTGCCTCGGGAGATTAAAGGATTTCTCGAACATGCATGAAAGAACCAAGGCAACACTCTAGGTGTGTTTCTGATGAGGGAATAACACTATAACATGATGTAAAGGTCAAAAAAGTTAATTTTACATAATACTGCCCCTTTAAAGCAATACTAATGAACTGAGTATGGCAAGGCCTATTAATATAATAAAGGAACACAAACACAATGTTCAAAGAAACACTAAAATGAAAAGTTGGCATAGGTATAAAAACTGATCATTAGAGAAGTCTTGGTTTAATCATGATCAAAGTTTGTGAAATATCAATTGCTTATTTTCTTTTTTTCTGCTATAAAATTAGCTATGTTGTGTAGTATATAATATTGAAACATGTTTTCACCACGGTTTAGATTTAAATCTTGGAAACTACAGACTAACAGTTTATAGAGTGAACTAAAAAAGAAGTGCTGAAAAGCAAACATCTGCTTCACACTTATACTGAGGTGACACTTTTGTGCCTCACAAAGGTGTTACTAACATACAAGAAATTAAGTACGATTATTTCAGCTTGGTAAATCTATAATTTAAAGGATAAATTTACCTTAGACATAAAGCTATGTCCACACAACTGCATAAAACTGATTTTTTACTTTATATAAAAGAGGAAGTCTTTACCAGTGTGAATGCTAGCAAAGGGATATAACTAGTCTGACAGCATTCTCACTGTAGTTCGTCATGAGATAAAAAGTCCTCTGTTGCCTGCAGTGAGGATATATGGTGAAGTTTCATCACTGACTTTGCAACAGTAAGAGGATCAGAAACAAGTCAGCAAGAGAGGAACTATACAAACATATCAGCCTGCTTTTTTCTTTTCTCTGTCTTTTTCCTCTCCCTGCAGCCCCATGATCGGCTTGTCAGCACTGCAGATGCCTTTGTTTATTGAGCAAGTCGTTCCGCTCAGATTGTCAATGAAACTTAGTGTGAGCCCGCTAAAACACTCAAAGTCCCACTCATCTGTCAGGCACAGCAGTTACACTCTGCCCTCTGATAATGTTGAGGCGTACAGTGGGGGGATTCTCTGCGGCAGCTGTCTACTCAACTAATTCAGGCTGAAGTATTTGATATGTGTGAAGACAGAAACAAGAAAAACACTTTATGACCTGAGGTTGAGTCGAACCAATCATGTGTTTGCAAATAAAATTCTTCTTTATGTAGTCTTGTTTGGATTCTAACAGATATTGCCATACTCTTACAATATAATTCTAAATAAAAAATGCTATATGCTATTTTTACTGTCTATATGGACTACAACAAGAAACTGAAGACTTTTATTGAAATGTATAAGTTGCGTAAGCTTGCATTACTGTAGGTCTTGTAACATTACTAAATGGCTATTTGCATATTTATCAAGCATACTTATGGGATACATATAGAGCACAGTTGCTAACTAGTATGTAGAAAGTGTTCAATGCATTTAATCAGTCCACCACGTTGATCCTGGAATTTACTGCAACTTTTTCAACATTCATCTCTCAATAGCTTTGGCTCCTCATACAGCCTTTGAATAATGATGTAAATCCTTATTTTGGTTGAAAATGAAAGCTTGTCAGCAGAAGGAAGCATGAAGTGCTCTAAAATTTTCTGGTAGATGTCTGTGAACTTCAAAAAACAGTGGACCAAATGAAATCCAGACTTTAGTTTCAACTGAAAAGAGGACTTTGGACCACTGAGCAAAACTTCGGTTCTTTTTCTCCTTTGCCCAGGTAATCTGCTTCTGACATCTCTGGTTGACTAATGGCTTGACACAAGGAATGCAATGCTTGCAGGCAACATGTAGGATTTATTTGTGTGTAGTGGCTCTTGATGCACTGACTTCAACCTCAAGCCACAATACTTAAATTGATTTTGCTTGACAATCCTCTCAAGGCTGCATTTATCCCTGTTGCTGGTGCAGCTTTTCTTACAAAACTTTTTCCTTCCACTCAACTTTCTATAAAATGCTTGAATGGAACTCCCTGTGAACAATCTGTGAACAATGAGCTTCTATTCAGTGTTGATTTTGTGCCAAACCTACTTTTTGGATTTGTGCCTCAAAAATTTAACTTCAGTTTCATTCGACCATGACACATTTCCCCACAAAATTTTAGGATATTGGAGCCAGGCCTGGATATTCAAACTGAAGAAGACTTTAATCTTTTTAGATGCACATTAGTAATTGGTGTATGATAAAAAAAAATTGTTTGGAATCAATTATATAGCCATTTTGGGGGCAAAATTTGATCATGCTGTTTTGGACTGTTTTAAGTAAATGATTCAAAGTGGACTGCTGTGATTTAATGCAGGTAGCATTAGTTCATATGAACAAAAACTACAAGCTCCAACTTATGGTGGAAGCAAAGCCAATTACTTATAAATATATATATATATATATATATATATATATATATATATATATATATATATATATATATATATATATATATATATATATATATATATATATATATATAGAGAGAGAGAGAGAGAGAGAGAGAGAGATATATATATATATATATATATATATTGCAGCTTCTGAGTCAGACTGTGCAGCTCACGCATAGCCGTCTGGAGAGACTCAGTCAGAGAAAGGCTATCTGCTGAACTATGGTCTGTCTTACGTCCCTGTTTTTCCCAGCTGTAAAACAAAGGTTACATATCTGGATTGGTGTTTGATCCGATCTGACTGCAGGAAAAGCCAGGAGGTCCAGGGTCTTTCTACAGACTCCTAATAGAGTACATCATAGCAGCATGACAAGACACAGATGAATTGTGGATTTTATCAGGTTTAAGATCTGTAGCAGGACTGATTCTCCTTTACTCTCCTAGTGATCAGGGAGGTTGAACAGCTCTGCTCCTCAGAGATGCCCCAAGCAGATAGCTATAAATGCTGCGAAAGCAGCTATCAAACCCTGCAATGCAAGAGTGAGCCCCGGTTACATTTGTCTGATAATGATGGTCAGGACCTGCTATATCTCCTCAGTAATTCTCAGCAGATATTGGCTCGCCTCGACAAAGCAGGTGGGGGAATCTGACATCAGCACTGCTTCAAACAGTGTGAGGGGAGATTTGGCTGATCCTGTCAGAGCCCTTCGACATAATCGCCAGCTCCAGTGCACTAACAAGCATCTGAAGCATGACCCTTAAAATAATAAAACAACCTTCTGTTGCAGTGTGGGACTTCTCATACATCTGTTGAGCATCACAGAATGCCCCTATCTTCTTTTAGTTGTATTGCTTGCCAAACACATGATAATGAAAATCTGTGAGTTTCAGGCAAATCAGAATCTAATTTAGGAATTTGGATGAAAGGATATGATATACTCAGGTTCTGGCTGGTGACTGAGGTGACGGGCTAATAGAACATCGCTGTGTCCATCTGTGGGACCATCTGGTGGGACGAGTAGGAAAATAAGAAACTAAGAGCAGCCTTTAAATTGAGGACAAAGAACCAATAATGAAGATTATTTACATATCTTAAAATCCTGAGATAACACAAATAATTGGAATGCATTCAAATAAAAAAATAAAGAATGAAATACTAAGATAGGTTCTCCGAGATGGTCAGATTCAATCTGGGTGAAAAAAAAATGAGGATGGAAAAATATTTGAATTTGTGTCCATTTGTTTGTCCATCCATTCATCATTTGTCAGTTACCCATTCATCTATCCATCAGCTTTTTTTCTTCCAATAATCCATCCATCCTATTTCTGGATTTACCAGGTTCCATGCTTAAAGCCTGACTTCTGCACAAATAATTGTCACAATAATTTATTAGGTAACTTTAGTTTTCATACTTTAAATGGTCTAAAAAGTACTAATAACTCTTGAAATTTGAGTTTTTAAAAAAAAAAATGATTTTCATTGCATTAGTGGCTTTTATTCAACATCAACTTAACAGGAAGAAGAGCAGAGAGAGGGGGGGGAGACATGCAGCAAATCGTCCTGGGCCGGGGATCGAACGGGAGACAACTTCGTTGAGGACTGTAGCCTCTGTATATGGTGCACCTGCTCTACAACTAAGACATGTGCCCTGAAAAGTGTGGCTTTTGTTATGTAACAAAACCCACTCTTTTAGTGTTAACACTGTCCCCCCGTTGTGCTCTAACGGTTAGAGCACAAAAGCTATAAGCTGTAAAGCTGTAAGTGTTTTCATTTTCCATGCAAATATGCAACAATGCTGTTAGAAAAATGACCCGTTGAGAGGAAACCATTCTTATAATGTTGCCTGATGACACTGATAATCCTTGGACACTATATACCTAAATTCAAGGGTGTATTCCCTCCTGTGGTATGAAACTTGAACTTTTTGTTGTTGAGTGGTGAAATAAGACCATTTGAGGATGATTCACAGATCAATACAGAATAATTTATGAAATTGCATTTAATTTTTATTTCAGACATATCAAAATATATTTTATATATTTATGCATTTGACAACAGTTTGGAGCCCTGGGGGGAACATTTCCAGTTTCCCTTGCCTAAGAACAATAAAAAGCGCCAATTAAAGGGTGGCTTGTGAATCCTGGGAAAAGGTCATTTTGACAATCTCATCTTTACACACAATGGCCTTCACACAGTACAAAGCACAAGCTGGAGACCAGGCAAGAGGTGAACATAATTAACTTCTATTACAGAGAAATTTGCCATGTCATGCCAGCCAGTATCAGCCAATATGGCAACAGTATGAATGGTGATAGCAAACATAAGATTGTATTTGAGAGATGTAGTCAAAGATCTACCTATAGGTAGGTCCACCTCGAAACACACCAGATGCACAAACAGTGCACAGGAGGCACATGCATGATAAGTGATCCTAAAGCTGGGCATACACTGTGCAATTTTTGACCCATTTTGAACTAATTTTCCACTTGTGCAATAATTTTTGGGCCAAGTTTGAGCTTAAAGCTGCAGTATGTAACTTTTATGAAAAATATGTCTTTTACATATTTGTTAAAATTTTCATTATGTCGTGACAGTATAAGACAGATAATCTGTGAAAAAGTCAAGCTCCTCTGCCTTCTCCCAGTGCTCCCAGTACTAACTGCAGAAATACACCCTTCAGTCAGAAACAACCAATCAGAGCCAGGAGGAGGGTCTAAATGCTGTCAGTCATCCTCATGTACGCCACTCACACACACCACCTGGCTCTTTGCTACGCTACAGGTGTTTCACCACAACATAGCCAGCCAAGGATGCTCAGTCTAGTTAGCACGGCCACGGATGATGGTAGATAAACAGTTTTCCTGGAACGGTAGGTTTTTTCTCATTTGTACATTTAGCAGCGCGTACACAAAGGTAATTGACAGTGCTAAGACCTTCCTCCAAGCTCTGATTGGTTGTCTTTAGATGGCAACAGTAATAGTTACATACTGCAGCTTTAATCATGTGTTGTGCATCGTGTAGTATACAGGGTGTAACGAGATGTGATTAACATCTCATAACCAGCTCCTGATCAGTAATTGTGATGTCGCACGACAATCACACCTGTTTGAAATTCTGGTTGCCCCTCATGAGGGTATCGCACTGTTGAAGCAGTACCATGTATGAAATTAACCTGAACCTCTCACATTGTGCAGGCACCAACACGGAAACAGAAGTGAAGAGGAGCTTTTTTTTTTTTTTTTTTTTTTTTTTTATACTTTTTTCTGTACAGAATGGCAGGAATTTCCAAGGAAGCACATTTGTTTTTGTTGAACATCTCCTCACTTTCGGGTTTGTCTTGTTCTTCTTCTTTGCAGTTCTGTTTCTTCAGCTGTGAATTATTGAACCCTGCGATGTAGTCACCAGTGGAGCTAGAGCTCAATGCAACTGCTGAAAATGTTTTGCAGTGTATCCCCAGCTTAATTTGCACCATGAGACAAGCATGAGCAGATTATAGTAGATTACTTTTAATCATAGGCTGTTAGAGTATGTAAAAAGAGATTCAAAGGTTTGCGAGACAAAAATGATGGTATTTATGTAGAAACCTAAATGAGATCAGCAACACCCAACATAACCCATCTCTTCTCTACACGTTGTGATTGCAGGACATTTTTGCTTGCATTTAATTGTTTGAACAGATGAACAGGACACCTTCAGGCAACTGGCAATTTCACCCAAGAATGAACCAGATTTGTGGATGTCCACAAATCTCTTCCTGATATCTTGGATGATTTAGTTTTGTATTCAAATATCACATAATGGATATACAGTATGTTTGAGATGTTGCCCTAAAAAATGTTGTAAATCCAAAGTTTACAAAGTTGACCCTATATAGACATAGTGAATTCAACCGATCTCAATTGCTTTGTAAGGATTTTTAAGGTAAAGTTTTTGGGATTCTCTATTACTTGATTTGTAGTGAATCTTTTTATCTTTTTTATCTCATTAATTAGTTTTGTGTCTGCCTCATGAAGTACTTTAGTACGTTATTGTTGTTATTAAAGAACTGTTTAAGTAAAATTGATCTTGCCCTTTTTTGTGCAGTTACATGTATTCAGATTATTTCAACCGACTTGTATAAACTAATCATGCCTCTTCATTGATGGTGAACAAGAGAAGGACAAAACTAGGATCACTTTGGGGTTGCTTAAATAAGGATCATTCCTTTATGTTACAGTCAATAAAGAAAGCAGTTGATCCTTTGAATGATCATCTGAGCATAAATTATGAAAATTGCCACCTTCCCATGGACAGTCACACTAGTACATTAAGCTAATGGAGTGTTATGTTTGGACAAAAAAAGGATTTCACATCATAGCAATAATGAAAAGACTATGAAAGTCTGAGTGTTAATATATTTCTTTATGTATATGTGTTGCACAGTAGGACTTGTTTGTGTTATACTTACAAAACAGGAAGCAGATAATTATGAAATGTTCCTGCTGCTTCACAGCCACACTCCAATAAACTACACAACATAACTGTTGTGAAATGGTTCAGATGTGGATTAATTTCATCGTTTATCCTCTACTTTAACAACATTTCTTAACAAGATATCATAACCAACTGCTTTTTATGAAAAATGAATGCACAAAAATGGTACTCATTACTGTATATAGTTGACAGAGAGTTTCAAGTTGTAAACAAATCAAATTACATTACCATAAAGGGGCAGTTCGATGGAATATGGCAGAGTAGTTTTTTCTCTGTTAGATACTTACTGTGTAGTTGTATTATTATAAGGAGTTTAACGACTGCTACTATAAGGAATATGAACCTGTAGTCATTGAGTGTTTTGCATTGGGATAAATGCAGGCACCATCCACCAGGGTAGGTAGACACTGTGGTTTAAAATATTAAAATTCAGGGGATCACAGCTGTCTGAAAAGCTCTATTCATCCTGGATAAAAAAAAAAACCCACCAAAACTGATTTGGCCTTTGTTTTCAGTATCAAAGTGAACAATTGGCCTTCTGTCCTATGTTAGATGACTCTGCAGAGGTTGTGAGTATTTATCAGCATCAGTCAGAGATGTGACTGGCAGCTGGAACTGTCAGTGTCACCAAGTGAGACTAACTCCCTAAAAATAATAAATGATTTTTGTCAGAAAAGCAAGCTTGTCAGAAATTGTGGTCCAACTCAGCAGAAAACTGTATGATTCTGTAATAGTTTGTTGTGCGGTCCACAGAGGATTTGCAGTAATTAAAATGTCATAAGTATTGCTGCATCGAGGAAATTCACTCTACCTTCATTAGTATGAGCAATGTTGGGCTCCTTAATTTCAGAGGTTATATCTACGTTTAGTAAGATGGGATATGTGTGCAAATGTGTTGTTTAAATTATTTGATCCTCATACTCTAAGGAATGTGCTAAATAATTAATTGATGATTTCTCACATCTTTCAAGTAAAATCTGTAAGTTTTCCTGTTCTTTATTCATTATTTTTAAACAACTTGTTTGAAAGGCAGAGGTGAGATCAAGTTATTGCATTGTATGTTACAAGTAAGTCTCAAGTCTTGCCATCCAAGTCTCGAGTTAATTTCATGCCTTAAACAAGTGATTTGACCAAATATGTAATTTAATCACAATAATAATAATTTTGAGAATTTTTAATGATTTTAAAAAGCTGTTTTTGTTTACCAGAAAAAACAGCAAGAGGAAGTGAACTTTAAAAATCGCTAGTGTTGCTTTTTACAGTAAATATGAAACAAAAAAATCCTGTAATTTCAGAAAATAATGACCAAACTGATCCATAACAAAACTAACCAAATTTCTATACAAATTATTTCCATTATAACCAACTACAACAGTACAAACCTGCTTTAACAATATTATATTAACATCAGATTATTAAAATAACAACTCAAATTATTTGGAAAACTGTATAAAAATGCTATTTTTAATAAAGTTTATATGTTTATATTATAAGATATGATTATGGTGCTGCTATCAGCCACTTTGGATGCACTGACTGTTTGTGGTTCAACTGGATAGCTCAGAGTGTTGCCATGAACATGTCGAATCCTGTGACATCCTGTGACTGTCTGGGATCCATGATTAAATTAACGAGCACAAACAAACATAGCTGTTAATGTCGGGAGAAAGTTAAATGTTGTTGACCCTCTACTTCAGCTTTCAGCCCACATATTTTCCAAACTTAAGTTAATTTATTTGTAGTTTGTGCTCGCAAATTAAATTATATATTTTTGTCTGTGCTGTCGACAATGGACTGGCGACCTGTCCAGGGTGTACCCTGCCTCTCATCCGATGACAGATGGAGATAGGCAGCAGCCCCCCTCGCAACCCTGCAAGAATAAGCGTGATGGATGGATGGATGTCTGTGTTGTGTTTGATGTGAACATTATGAGAACTTACAAAAAAAATGGTTGAAAAGTGATAAATCTGGCTAACTAATTTGATAAATGTGTGTGTGACACACTGTATAATACAGCAGATCATCTGACTAAAAAAATATGTCATTTGTAACTTTCAAATTTGTTTGTAGAAAAATAAATTAATTAATAAATACAACTGTTTTAGTATCTTGTCATTAAACCTAAACTATACCAATAAAGCATTGCATTTGGTACATATTAATTGAACCTAAATAATGCAGACAAACAACTTTGGGTACAGTAGACCAATCGGTGAGTTGAGGTTGTGAGTCTTTTCACTAGATTGCCCCGTATTTAGCTTCACATAGCTTCCTGCTAACTTCAATCACCCTCTCTGTCGCTGCTGATTCCCACAGCATGATGCTACCACAATTACATTTTCCAGTGGGAATGATGTGTTCAGAGTGATGTGTACTGTTAGTTTCCCTTTTAATTGACTAGATCACAATGTGTTATGGCAGCATGCAAATGTGACGTCTTTGTTGGCACTCCTCCCTAAAGTCAAAATTGCTGGATTGTACAACTAGTCCTTGTCCTGTTAACAGATTGTCCCACCTCAGTTGTGGATCTCTGCAGCTCCTTCAGAGTTACTAGGGGCCTGAGAGTTTAGGGGAAGGATGCTATGGCTGCGTCAAAGCCACAACAAAAAGAAGGGAGGCAGGACACAAAGATAAAGTAAACCCAGATTCTGAAAATGTCAGTAAATGAATCAGTAATTATGTATGTTGCCATAACAAGTGAATTTCCCCACTGGTGTTGCTGAACTAGAATTGAATTGGCACAAAGTTAAAGATGCAGTATGTAACTTTTACAAAAATGTTTTTTTTTTTTTTACACATTTGTTAAAACTGTCACTATGCTGTGATAGTATAATATGAGATGGAGAATCTGTGAAAAGATCAAGCTCCTCTGCCTCCTCCCCATGGTCCTACTGCCGTCTTCAGAAATGCACCGCTCCCAGTCAAAAACAACCAATCAGAGTCAGGAAGAGGGTCTTAGCGCTGTCAATCATGCTCATGTACATGCTGCTCAGCTGCTAAATTAAACTGGCAACTTTGTCCTGTTAACCTGTCTGGTAAAAACCCAGTCTGGCAGTCTTATGACCCACCATGTTGATAAAACGTAAGACTCAGTGACTATTTTATAGGTCATGACAGGAAGTCTGTTCGTTCATGTAGAATGAACAAAGCACAGGCTCAGAGAAGTTATTTTCCTATTCATCTGGTTTTCATTAAACTTGGTCCAGAATTCATTTTTTTGTCCTTTGTAGTTTTTATTAAGTTTTTGTTCACTGAACCTGTGGTGAAAAAAAAATCTTATTTACATAGATATGAATAAAGGGAGAGAAGAAGCAGTGTATACGCAAAAAGAGCATTTGGTTCACAAGTCATTTCACCTCAAATCAAAACCCGTGAGAAAAAAAGGCTCAGGAGGTTCCTGCTTTTACTGTGTGTCAAACTATGTGTGATATATGCACAGAACGGAGTTTTAGAATGACACATGACAAATAAAAGTATGGGTATTTCACAGTGGTTGTCCAATGCTGCCTTTGCTCTAAAGTTTTATTCCAAATGCATGAATTGAGTGGGTAGCTAGTTAGACATTTAGTGTGCAAGGACACCAGTTTGTTTGTTACTCCATTCAATGCAAATGAGTTTTTTTCTTTACACATTTGAGATAAAACTTTTATTGCAGGCTATATTTTATAGAAATTATTTTTTTAAGAAATTGTGTAAAATTGTATTAAAAGAAAAAAAATGCTGTCCTCATTAACTTTGTAAAAAAATATTTTTTTCCTTTGTCAACTTAGTTGTTTTAATCTCTATTGAAAACTGAAACCACATATTTACATACACTGTATAAAAGGACACAACCATTTTTTTCTTACTGTTTGACAATTTAAGGCTAAACTTTTCTGTTTTAGCTCAGTTAGGAATAGAAATTTTTTTATGTCCTCTAAGTGCCAGAATAATAAGAAAAATCTTATTTGATAATAGTTTAACTATGAAAGTTTATGTACATTAAGATGACTATGCAGTTAATTTGAGAAATCCCAAATGATTATGTCATGTAGATTCACAACATTTGAGTTAAATAACCCTTATGGATGTACTTAAAGGCAATTCCTCAAACATACTGGTTCCTTTTGTGACATCATGAAAAAGTCAATAGAATCAACCCAGATATCATCAAGAGAATTGTGGACCTGCACACATCTGGTTTCTCATTGTGCACAATTTAATAATCAGTTGCCTGAAGGTGCCATGTTCATCTTTTCAAACAATTATGCGCAAGTATGAACACCTTTGGAGCCACTGTTCAGGAAGGAGACAGGTTTGGTGTCCTATAGAAAACCTGCTTCAGTGCTAAATGTGTGTGTTAGCCCCATAAAAAAAGCAACAGACTTTGTGAAAATGTTCGGTGAAGCTGCTAAGGGAGTGCCACAATCTACAGCCCCATGTCCTGTTGCAGCATTGACTGAAAGGCCCTTCGAAGGGGAAGAAGTCATTACTCCAAAAAATGGCAAATTACAGTGTACAGATTCCCTCAGGGACAACGAACTGAATGACCTGTGGTCTGATTAAACAAAAACATCAGTGTTTGGCTTTAATGGCCTTTGTTACATTTGAAGGGAAAAGCTTGCAGGCCTGAAGACACCATCCTAACTGCTAAGTATGGTGGTAGGAACATCATGTTGTGTGGATGTTTTGCTGCAAGTGTGGCTGTTGGACTTGACAAAATAGAAACCATCATGACAAAAGAACATTACGCGACACTTCAAGCCATCAGTGAGAAAGCTAAACTTAAACATAAGTGCTAATCGTACCACCACAGTTGAAAATGTGTGTGTGAGCAAAATGGCCTACCTTTACCCAGTTAAACCAGTTTGGTCAGGAGGACCGTGATTATGAGAAGCTTGTGGAAGGATATCCAAGATGTTTGCTGCAAGTCAGAACGGTTAAAGGCAGTTCTACTAAATACTAAAGAATGGGTATGTAAACTTCTAAATTTGAAGTAAAAATATCTCTCTCAATAGAAATATTTTAAAACCTTTCTTTTATTTTAAAACTGTACCATAGCAGGGAAGGTTTAATCTGACTTAATGTCAGACAGTGAAAGAAAAAAGTTCTGTGTTGTCATATATGGTGGATGTTGCTGGAAACATAAAACAGCAAATTGGTTTGTGTTGGGTGTTGCCTTGCAGCTCAGTGCAGTTGCTATTACATAAGAACAGGGATAAGAAGCTGAGGCCTGACAGTTGTTTGCAGCCATGATTTCCAGTTCTAAGAAAAGCAATAGAAATAAAATGAATGCTATCAGATAGGAACACAAACATGGAGATAAATCTCTTGGTTGCAGTCATCCTGGCCATTAATCTGCCAATTGTTTTCCATTGTTGTTTTGTTTTGCGCTGTGGCTCTCATGCAGTGGTTTAAGTACAATTGAACCAGATCTGGTCTGTCGAACACATGGGGAGATTTTTTTGTTGTTGTTGTCTTCCTGCCGAGGTTCAGCTCCTTGCCGGCAAGCTGTGGTACGGTCCCTGCAGGTCAAAAGAAACCAAAACTAATTTTTTTGCCCTTTCACAAACTGAGAGCCACAACAACAGGCTATTTCAGGTCAGCTCAGTCAATAAGCAATATTAAAACCTGAGCTCAGAAACAGTGAACCCACGGAGTGTTAGAGTATTCAACTATAATACACAATGATGTCTTTGTTCTGCATTTGGTGAATGCATTTTATTTTGCTCTAATTTCCAACTCCAAGGCACAGTGTTGTAAAGCTGGTGAAATCCTTTACACGTTTCCCTCCCCAGACCCAATCAGCACAGATCTGGTCTGCAGTGGAGGGGTTCACTGCTGTAGCATATCTGCGATGGGCATTTGATACTGGCTCTGCAGAGCACAGTCAGATAATCCAGTTTGTGGGCCAAAAAAAAAGAATAAAAAATGTTAATTCAACTGCGGCCAAATAATCCCCTGAAATAACAAGCTTAAAAGCTAAAACCTTCCATAATTTTATCTGGAATCTTCCATGCACTGACAATACTATGACATCAAAGCAGGGCAGGAAATGCATGGCTAACAAATCAATGGACAGAAGAGTCGCATTAAGGCTTAATTCATGGCAAAGTGGAGCTTTAGGAAAGCTGTATGCTTCAAACGATACAGAGAGAGAGACTGAATCAGAGATATTCAGCCTGCTGTGCCACTCATCCCCATGTGTTCTGGGGCTTTAAGCTGGACATCAGTGCAGAAATAGTTTGACATTTTTTTCTTTTTATGCATCAGTTGTTCGGATATAGAAAGACCAAAGTTAATGAATTAAACTGAAATACATTTGTTATAGTTATGATTTTTAAAAGATCAAAAGATGACCCAGTTTTCAAGTAAATGTTCTGCAATAAAATAATTCTGCTGTGATGAAAAACTCCAAAACTAACCATCTAAACCAGAGGACCAAAGGAACTTCTGATGTGTGAAGTTACACGAAGACTTGTGACCCCAACTATCGCCTCTTCGTCTAAGGACACGGCTAATAAGCCATGTAAATGGGGATAACAGGCTCAACAACTTTTAAATAGTTTTTACCTGTTTTTTTTCCAGGAACCTTTTGGGTTCAAGTGTTCACAAAGTTGTCCTAGCTAATGTCATGACATGTTACTTCAGTATTTCTGTTTAATGTTCTTTCTTCATGATACAATCCATTTTTTTAAGTGCACAAGTCTCTTCTGCAGCAAAACATGGCCATATCATGATGCTGCCACTGCCATAATTTACAGTTGGGATCTCATCCTTACAAGCTTCTCACTTTTTCCTCCAAATGTAACAATTAAGACTGACCTAAAATAGGAAACATTTAGTCTGATCTAATGTAAGACTGATTTTTAAAAAAAGCTATGTGTCTTTTAATACACTGTATGTAAACATCTGGTTTCAGCTGTTTATGGAATTATAGTCACAAAAACCTGGAATTGTCAGTTCATTTGTTTTATTACATTTTGATAGGGTGAACATTACATAGCAAACAGAAAGTACAAAAAAGAAAATAAATTATGTATCAGATATAATATATAGATAATAAAACACTCATGGACACACTTCATTAACATGCACTTTCAACAGTAAGTAAACTGTGATTTCTAGACATGCACTAAAACAAAATCACAATAAAGAATACATTATGTTTATGTGAATAACAGATTTTTATTCCTCCAAACAGATAATTTACGTATTTATTTTAATTATATTTACTTTAACTTTGTTTAACTGGTTATGCTGAGGCCTTCATAAGCCTGAGGACCCCAAGAGATGAGGAGAAGTACGCATATAAACATCCATCCAGCCATTGTCTATACTGTCTTGATCCTATTCTTGTTCACATATATAGGAGCTGGTACCTATCACCAGCAAAAAAAAAAAAAAAAAAAAAAAAGGAAGGTGATTGTTGTCATGGAAATAAATGGCTCCTCTCTATTGTTATTATTCCAGAGATAAGACTATCTTTACGTTGCTTCAGTTTGCCAGGGTTTATCACAGCACCTTGCATTCACAGATGTCAAACAGAGCAGTGTGGTTTTAATGTGGTAATTAGACACTGAGGGCCTGCCTGACTCAAGGACACTTCACGAACACTCCAACATCCTCTTCACCTTTACAAATGCCTTCATCACTCTCCTCATATATTGCCTTTGGGACTTTTTTGTGAAACAGAGCATCAACCTTTGATTTTTTTTTTTCTATCCATACACGTACATCAGTCCACATTAGAGCTGTCTTCATGTTCTGCACCACAGAAGACGAGTGATACTTTATAGCTGGTCGCTCTACCCGATAGTCCTCTTTGGGTCCCTATTCCGCTTTATATACATATTCAGTCCCCATGTAGAGGTTGCTTATGAAGCTGGAAGCAGACAAAGCAGAGAAAGATGGAACGAGATTAATGTGAGGAAATTCATTCATTGTCGTGGCTCTAGTAACAAAGGCGTCCTCCAAGAAACGATGTGACAAGATATTGTGGGGAGCGCATACATCAAAAGGGATCCATCTGCATTTGTTTCATTTTGCATCAGATCTGAACTGCTCCGGCAGCACTGAGCATTAGTCTCTTTGACCTCCTTGTAGTCTGAGGAGACGGTGGGGCATGAGGAGATGGATTAGCCGGATGTTCAGCTACCCAAGAAAGCCTTGTCATCTTGCTACTGAGCCACAGCGGGCAGGGACCTCCCATCCTCCCAGGGTTTGCAGTATGAGTAGTAATTGGCTGTAGAAACAAGATGCTAGATGGCAGGACCGGCTGAGGTGAAAAGAAAGACGCACATGGTGATAAGTCAAAGCTATTATTCCTGCATCATTTATCCCCTTTCTGCAGTTTCTGCAAAAAGTCAAACAGAAAGTGTCAGCATCTAATGTTGAGAGAAAAATCTGGAGTATTTATTTAAATTAGCTTCGCTCATCTTTGTTGGAGTGTTTCTTAAATAAAGTGTTTAGAAAAAAAAATCATTCAGGATGAAACTGAGCTAATTTATTCAAATATTTTTAGGATTCATTTTGATGAGTTTTGTCAAATAAACTAAAGCTGTTTTCTATTTATCATAGAAGTACGAATTTTATCCAGTCTGGTTAAGTCCAACTTAACAGTGATCCAGCAAGTAGGAAAACCAGTGTCAGGGTCCCAGGTTGTTTGGATTTTTTCAGTGTTGGTATTTTTGATTACTTTCTTGTTTATTTGTGCTCAGTCTCGGTTATTCTCGGTTTTATGTCTGTCATCCTTGCTTAACTTTAGATCAGTCTTTTCTTATCTGTCGTTTATTTATTTATGTTTAGATCTGTATTTGGTAGTTCATACTTTTGTAGCGTCACTCTTCCTCTGGTGCTCTCGTGCTGTTTCTCTCCCTCTGACCTGTTTGGTCTCTGTCAAGTAATCAAGCTCCTCAGTATATAAGATCATCATTCTCCGTTATTCACTGCTGGATTTTTCCATTTGCTTCATTGTTCCCAGTTTCTGTTAACCCATTGCTCTTGTGCCCTGGCTCCTTGTATGTTTATTTTTGTAAGTTTACAGTTTTGTTGTTGAAAGCCCTCAACATAATCCTTCCAAGCTCTTGCTCGTTGCCTCTGACAACTAGTTGGATTAGATAAAGATTTTGCTCGATAACCAAGCTCAGTAGTTTAAGACTGATAAATTTTGAGCATTTTTTTTTTTTCTGATTTTGATTACTACGGCTTAGTCAAAACACATTTAGTTTCTCAGAAGATTAACATATAACGTAGGAGGGATAATAAATAATGTGTAATACACAAATGTTATGTTATGGCCTGTACAATCATGCAGAAGACTGTTGACATAACAGTTGTCTAGCAGACAATTATTGACACTCTCCACAAAGAATAAACCACAAAGATCATAACTAAAGAATGTAGCTGTTCACAGGGTGTTGCACCCAGGCAACATATTGGAAAGTTTAGTGGAAGGACAGTGTGATACAAAAGGTTCCACAAGCAATAGGGATAATCAGTGTCGAGGGGATTGTGAAGTAAAGCCCATTCAAGACTACTAGGGCAGTGTTTCTCAATTCTGGTCCTCAGAGACCACTGCCCTGCATGTCTTAGGTGCTTCCCTTCTTCCACACACCTGACTTAAATTAGTGGATGATTAACAGGCTTCTGCAGCACTTGATGGCTGCAGAGAAGGTCATGCTGTCATTTGAATCAGGTGTTCTGGAACAGAGACACATCTAAAATATGCAGGGCAGTGGTCTCTGAGGACCGGAATTGAGAAACACCGCTCTAGGGAATCCACTGTGTTTTATCAAATCCAAAGTCATTGCAGCTGTCCACCAGGATGTTTTAGAGCACTTCATGCTTCCCTCTCCTGACAGCTTTATGAAGAAGCTGATTTCATTTTCAAGCAGGAGCTAAATGTTGAAAGTACCAATATGCTTTAATGACCATGGCATCACTGTACTTCATTGGTGAGCAAACTGGCCTGACTTAAAGCTGCAGTAGGTAACTTATATAAAAACATGTTTTTACATATTTGTTAAAACTGTCACTATGTCCTGAGAGTATAATATGATGATGATTAAAGCAACTTGAGCTTCCTTAAAACCTCAGGAGAACCACAGATTGATCACTGATGCAGTATTGATGGAGTATTTCAAGAAAGAGGAGCCCAGACTAAGCAATCTTTAACAAATAAAATTGCACAAAACAAAACCCCCCACTTCTCCCATTCCAGAAAAATGATCCAAAAAAAGAAATACTGTGTAACCACAGAATCTGTAAAGAAAAAGAAAAAAAAAAAAAAAAAAAAAAAGAAGCATGATAAAGCATGATAAAGCCAAGTCGGAAGAGTCTTTTCCATTACATACCAATACCAGAGTTAATGACTCAAATCAGCCTGTGAAGACCTGCGTTATTGATGTTCAGATGTAGCTTAGCCACACTACCATTTAATAGGAGATGTGAACTATCTGTCACAGCACATTTCCTCGGCTGGATGGTTACAAATAACTTGTGTTTAAATTATTCAGGCTCATCATGGGGAAATGAAGATTGTTCAGCCTTTCTTGCATTGCGCTGAGCATGATGATCTGTGATGAGTGATTTGCAATGCATGTTTAATGCTTTTGTTCATTTTTTTTTCACTTTAAAGTTGTGCTCAAGGTAACTGCAACTCTCACAAAAGACCTTTATTAACTCTTTACTAGGTAATGTGTTTTGAAATTTTCAGCTAGAACAATTTCTAGCCAAAGTGATGAGGTGCTGATAACTAACAAAATTGCCAAAGTGTTTAAATACTATTGTGTAATTCCGAGCAAGGTCACAGCTCATGTGAATTAGTTCCAAGCTAAGTTGACACGGATTAAAATCAAAAGTATTCATGTTTGTAGTTCATCACGTATAATTTCTGAGATTTTTTTCCTTTATCTTTATTATATGAAAGTCTTCCAAAAACTGTTAAATAATTGTAAAATAAAAAAAAATTAAAAAAAAAAAAATCAATCAGTCACTATGCTACTGGCATCAATGCATGGTAACTTATTAGCTCTTATTTTAAAGTCTCTAATTATCTCCTGTTCTCTGTGCTCACACACAGCCACTGTTATGCATGGCTGTGGTCCAAATGAGATGCTCATCAATTGTGGGAATGCTGTGAAATCTGTAAGCCGAACATTTTTAGAAAAGATTTTAGTTACTTTATGCAGAAGGGAGTTGCAATGTTCCCCTTAAAGGTAGAAGACTGGTGAGTGTGCATGCATGCGGGCAGGGTTCAGGCTGTAAGGTCAAAGGTGCTTTGATAGTTTATGACTCTCCTTGCATTAAACTATAGTATAAACCAAAGGGTCATGTCTTAAGCATTAAAACTGATATATTATGCAGAGTTATTCCTATTGTATATTTTAGTGCTGTTCTTCCTGTGCAGAGCCTACTGTAGGCAAAGTTTGTGACCAGCTACAGGGACTGCAGGTATGGCAGAGATGGGCAGAGAAATGAAGCTGCAGCTTAAAACATTCGAACATTTGTAAAAATGTTCTCTGATCATCATACAGGTTAATTTATACCTGAAATAAGCAATGCTTTTTTTAACGTAAGGATTTATTAAAAAGAAACACCAACCTAGCCTGACCATTGCCTTCCTACGCAGTTCTGCTCAATTCTCATCCCCCTTCACCGCTCATACTGGGCCTTCTGCTATTGAGCTGATTTCTCTTGTATAATTTCAACCTGGCCAAACTGAACAGAAGGAAAAATTGTGAACAATGATCCATTTTCTGCACTGTTTTAGAATTGTAGTCTGCCTGTAGTTTTAGCAATGGCAGCGGAGGAAGTGAATGAAACCATTCAGTCCATGTTTAGCCACACTTCCAAATATTGAATTAATAGTAACAGCTGTCTTGTTTGGCTTGGCACTTCTCTCTTCACATTGAGGGATGGTTGTTTATATCGCAGGCCATTTCTAGTCAGATTCATAGCGTCGAGCTTGCGCATTACATATGTCATGGCTAAACATTAGAGACTGAGTAAAATTTAAAACTTCAACAGAATCCACCCGTGGTGTTATTGGGTAAATCTTTTACCACAATTTTTCATTCCTTCTGGTTTCCTGGTTGCTAAAACAGAAAAATACAGAAATGACAGCTTTACTGAGAATGAGAAAATATTAAAATACAGTTTATGTGCAAAGTAAACAACAGAACATAAAACAAAAGTAAAAATTCTAGGTTGCAAATGGTATGTTAAAGTATGCTAATTGACACCTCATTATCTATGATACAGTATGCAGTCATTTGAAAACACCGGGAGATCCACTTACAGTTTTGTGTCTTACATTTGGACATTTAATATTAAGTCAAGCAAATTTAACAAAAAGAAATAAACTCTAAAAAGAGAAGAATAGACTTTTTAAATGTGCTATATAACAATGAAAAAAAAATACAGTTTCTGATGAGGAATAAATTAGAGCACCCCAACTTAAAATTGCTAAAATCGTACACAGTGTGTCATGTCCAGCGTACACGATTAAAACATTGTTAAACAGGATTTTGAAGTACTTTCACTCTATTTAAACTTCAGACATTAAGTTTGGTATTCTGACGTGTGAACAGCATGGTAAGACACAAAGAGCTTTGAAAAAGGCCTTTAGAAGAAAGAGTGTAGCAGCTCATGGGTCTGGTAAGGGATTTAAAGATGTCTAAGAAGGATTTGAAATCAGTCATTTTACTGTATGAAAAATACTGCACAGTTGGAGACAGTTGGGACATTCAAAACAGCTGTCAGCATGCCCAGGTCTGACTGTCTAATCAAGCTCTCCCTGAAATCAGACTGTAAACCCTCCAAAAAAAAAAAAAAAAAAAAAAAAAAAAAAAAAAAAAAAAAAAAGCCTCCAAAAACGCTAAAATGTCATCACAAGACAAGACTCTTGCTACTACTGATATGAAAGTACATGCCTGTATAATTAGAAAGAGACTGCAGAGTTTTAACTTTACTGGTAGGTTCGCAAAGTTGAAACCTTTGTTCTTTAAGAAAAACTTGATGGCAAGACTGAAGGTTGTCAGCAAGTGAGTGATTGCAGCTAAGCCCAAATTATTCATTCCCCTGGCAGAGTAAGATTTAACAAAGTAATGTTTTAATTTTACCAACATGTTTCTTCTGACCTGAAGTAGTAATAACGTTTATGAGCACCCCAGCCAAAGTCCTGACTTGAATTGGGTAGAGACTCTAAGAAAGAAGCTAAAGATTAGGGTGGTCACACATAGGCCTTCCAATTTTAGTCTTGGAGCTCATCAGAAAAGACAAATCATCAAAATACCAGTCAGAACATGTAAAAACCTTTCATCCGTCCATCTATCTTCTATACCTGGTGCCTATCTTCAACGGTCATCGGGCAAGAAGCACAGTACACCCTGGACAGGTCAGCAGTCCGTCGTAGGGCAGCACAGAGACACATTAGACAAACATGCTACCAACTGATTATGGGGAAGCGTGTATATAATTGTGGATGAAATGTAAAAACTTTTTTTTTTTTTTTTTTTTTTTTCAAAATTAATACCCCTTTTACATTGTTTTATTATCTTTTGACTATTTAGCTTGTGTCTCATTTACAAGAAAAATGTAAACAAACCAGTTATGTTGATATCTTTTAGTCAATGATAAAAAAAAAAAATAAAAAAAAACAAAGTTAAAGTTTTGAGTTTAAATGCAATTAAAACACTTTTTTGCACTTTCTTATTTGAGCATTTAATTAAATATCTCACGAGGCAACTCATTATTTGAGAGGCATGCTGGAATACCTACAGACTTGAATTTGAGTTGAGTAGGAGACATGTAATCATGAAACAACCAAACACATATCTGTATCGACATCCTGCTGCCAACACCTAGTAGTTTCTGTCAATTGATTGATGGAATTGCCGCTCCGGTCCCATTTGACCCCACTGTGGGCTGGACTACCTGAAGACTGACTCATGCTGACAGTACAGGAACAAAACAAACTCGAGGATCAACAGGTCATGATGTTGACTTTCCTTTGTTGCCATGACACTGCAGTCAGCCGAGTGATGAGTTCAATGTGCTGTGACTAGGAAAAAAAAAAAATATGATGAAACATGATGAAAAAGGCAGGGGTGGAGAACAAACCAAAGGCCAGGCAATACCTGATGAGTAATCAATTTGTAGCTCAGAGCAGCTGTGATTATAAGTAACTGCAGGGCAGCTGAGTTTAGGAGAGATCACACTTTTGGCCTCCATTGCTTTAAGCATTGTTGGACTTCAGAGTATTAGGAGAACATTGTTTTAGCTACCATTTTAAATAAAGATTTAAAAGGTCAGTTTTTGCTAGTGTTTGTTGAAATGCTGCTGGGTTTTTTTTCTCAGTTTTCCCATGGAGTTAGAAATAACCTGTCAGGACAGTGAGTTTGGGAATTAATTTACTGTAATCTGAAATTATGCCAGGCAATACCATTTGGATCATTTTATAAGGTATTCATATTACTAATATTATCCTGGGGTCTCATATCAGGGGTGCACAAACACAAAAGTTATTGCAAATACACTCGCCAGCCACTTTATTAGGTACATCTGTTTGATTGTTTCTTAACACAAATAGGGAATCAGCCAGTCACATGACAGCATTATCCGCAGGGTATTTTGCTGAAAAATAATGATATTCTATCCATTACACATCTTTACCAGCCAGTAAATCTCATATTCGCTGTTTTCACTGAAAAATCTAGCTGGATCCAGATTTTTTTTTAAATGAGTTTTGAAAAATTAACACAGTTTACTCCATTTATTTAATCGGTGAAACCACATGGAGCTGCAACTTCTTTATTCAACCCTCCACAACAAAAGATTAATAGAAATACTTTTGTAAAAAGCATTCCTATAGGTATATGACAACATTTCTTACAAAGAGCATCAGATAGGACAGAAAATGATGTAACTTAGTGCCAGCTATTACTTTTAACCTTGAAAGCATCCTCCGCAGTTGTAGTCTATCTTTCTTTTTGTCTGGCTGAAATGTGGTTAACCTTTTCTTTTGTCTCCTTTTATAACAATAAACTGAAGAAACTCAAAATCCTCTGATGACATTTCAGATCTAACTGAGGTATTTGGCAACAATATTTGATAAAAGATCTGAGAACACATTTTTTACACTAACTGAAGTATAACTGAGCTTTTTCTTGATACTATAGTATATCTGTTGCTTATGATTCTGGTTTTGATTACTGAATAACATCTATGCAAATAACAGTAGAAGGGTAAAAATGCATTTCCATTAGTTTGGTTTTCATTTTCTTATCTTAAATGTTTGATGCCATCATTTTTTTTTTACATGTCATGTCCTTACAGCCTAGGAAAATGGGATGGTGATTTTTTTTCTTATTCTTTAACAGATTATTTATATAATTTTTTTGAGTTCTTGTTTTACGTGTCCTGAGCCAACAGACTTGACACCGAGTATGACAATTTTCTACAGCATTAAAAGTTAAAAGTTTATGGGGAGAGATTTACATTAGCATTAACGCTGCATTCTGTTATTGTTAGTTTAAGTTTATTTATGTTTCCTTCATTCAACATGTTATTCCTTGGCAGATTAGGGAAACAGTATGGTTATTTATTTAGTTTTTTTATGTGTTCTGGTAGCTTAGGCAAACAGTATGGTGAATTTATTATTATTATTTTAACAGCACTTAAACTAAAAATACACCAAAAATACAATTTAAACTAACACTATTAAACTGATGAAATAAATATACCTACATTTTCTCAAATTCACCCCTATTGTGTCTAATAGTGATGTTTGATGTGAAGTACTTTGAACTGCCTTGCTGCAGAAATGTGCTATACCAATGAACTTGACTTGACTTAATAGTGCCCATGCTAACTTCCCACATTGTTTCAATGGGTCAATCTTATTCTGCATTAAACTCAACATCTCAAGCTGACTCGTTATACACACATTCAGACTTCAGTAGCTTGGCAACAAACTCCAGCCATGTTCTTCTTTTTTAGTGTCACCAGGAAACATTTTCAATGTGCTTCTACTTGGCAGCGGCTCTATAATTGGCTGTGTTCTGATCTGTTATTTAGCCCTTTTACTCTTTTTGCTGCATTTTCCTATTTTGCTGCAATTTTTCTAAAGGTTTTAAATGCCAAAGAGGTCAGTGTGTCCCCTTACCTCCTTGTGCGCTGTGCTTTTGTTTTCTGAAGCTGTTGTATGTTCAGAGTCAAGGCTGCTGCATCACCGAAAGGAAAACATTTAATGAATATCAAAATGCTCATTAGTTACTGTTGTAGAAATATTATAGCTGGCATTTTAAAGTGCAATGTATCACTAAATATTGAAGTGTCTAAAATCCATTCAGCGTCTGGTTATATAATGTGGTTAAGTGAATTCTTCTGAATTCTTCTCATTTAACCACAGGCACTTAGTTTAAAATGATCTAAAGTGTGAATTATAATGTTTAATTGAACAATAAGTGTCCTAATTCAGTATTTGTTGATGAAGGCATTTTCTTGCAAAGGAACAACACCAAGTATCTGGATGGTAATGGGTATCAATTGACTTTGGCGTATATCGATTTCATGGGCTTCACTTCACAATTGCAGTGTCTTGGGGAAAAAAAAAAAAAAAAAGCTGTGGAAGCGAGAAGCAGAGAGAGGGAGAGAGAAGCCATTTAAGCCCCACTACACTTTTCTTACAATCGATAAAATTCCATTTACAAAACAAGAGGTTGGTGGCTCAGTTAATTGCTTCATGAAAGTAATCAGCCAACACAACAGCATCTATGTGGTTAAAGCACCTGCAAGAAAAAAAAAAAAAAAAAAAAAAAAAAAGGTACATTGGAATATCACTAACAGGGCTGCATGACTCTGACCCTTCCAGAGTTTCCTGTAAAAGCACTGCTAACACTCTCCCAGATGCTGCAGTGTGAGAGTTGCTAACTCTAATAATTATGGGCATATTTTTAAAAATTTAACATTAATAATGTACCAGAAACAGGAAGTAGAAAGTCAGAAGAACATATTTAACGTCACTCTGAAGTACTAAGACACATATTGCTCACAGAAAACCAAAGCAGTTACTTATTTAATAGTTATACGAGTAGAAAACTGTTCCTTTTATTTCTCATGATACACTTACTGTTCTATAATTGAAACAAGCAACACCACAGGGGACCAAAATCATTAAATATAGAAAAAATTTCCCTTTATTTGAGTTTTAAGAAAAGACCTAGACCACCATTGTTTGGAAGCAAAATATCTAGCAAAATGTTCAATTTTGCATGTACAGATAAAATACTCATTCTGCACCATGGCAGCTTTCACCTCTGCAATAACATTCTCATATGTACTGAATGGAAAAATACAGAACATTTGCACATTTTGTCATATTACAACCACAAACCTCCACGCATTTTATTGAGATTTTAAGTGACAGACTAACAAAAACAATGACCAAGTAGTGAATTGGAAAGACAATGGTTTCCCCTATGTGTTTTGCAAATAATCTGAAAATTTTGTCGCACGTACGTCTTCAGTGCCCTCTCTTCTGAACCCCCTAAATAAACATATTACCTTCATAGGTCACCTAATTAGTGAATAGAATGCACCTGTGTGTCTTTTAATCTCTGCTTAAATCCAGCTGTTGTGTGAAGACCTCAGGGGTTTGTTAGAGAGCATTAGTGAACAAACCTGTGCAGACCTGGCCTGCATGCAAAGCACTGTGTGTGGTGGAAAACTTATACACACCATGAAAAAAAAAAAAAACAAAAAAAACATAGTGGTGGCAGATTCATGCTGTGGGGAATTTTCTCCTCAGTGGCAGGAAACCTCGTCAGAGTTAATGGGAAGATGGGTAACGCTAAATACAGGGCAGTCCTTGGAAAAATGCTTGGTCTGCAAAAGTCTTGCAGACTACCTTCCTGTAGGATGACCCCAGACACACAGTCAGAGCTACAACAGAGAATGATTTAGATCAAAGCTCTTTCATGAATCAGAAATAAATCAAACAGAGAACATGCTTTGAGATTTGAACATTGTAAAGAAAATTTGCAAAAGTGTTAGTCTCTTGATGTGTGAAGCTGCCAGGGACAAGATGTGCAGGTGTAACTGCAGCGAAAGGTGGTTCTACAAAGTATTGATTGATTAGAGTTTTATTTGAAAAAGTTTGATAGCCATTTTCATCCTAATTTTCATTCTTCATAGTTATACACTACTTCATGTTTGTCAAATATGGAAAATATTTTGTGGCTGTAATATAAAATGTTAAAAAGTTCAAGTGGTATGAATACCCCTGCAAGACACTGCAATACCAACTGAATTTTAACTACTGGATTTCACAACAAGCCATTACAAATATGCTGAGACATTTCAGAGCGGGCAGTTCTGTCAAATCAGGAGCAGAGGTGAAGGTTTGTTTTCAGTGCTGTGTTTTCTAGCTACTTTATTCAAGTGGTCTAATGCTGAATTTCATTAAACTTGACTGAGAAAAGTAGTGTGGGCAAAAGAAGAACCCTGTAAATGTTGGTGGCTCCTCTCATTTCTAAAATTTGAATGTTTGCTTCCTTACTTTGCCCCTGTTTCTTCAAAGAATGTGGTGTGCATGTGTGCACACGTGTGTAAAGAATACATTCTCAAAAACCTGAGAGGGATTAATGTAATTTGCTTCTTAAAAGTGAAAGCTACATTCATATTAACAGTCTCCCAGGTGATGGGCACATATATGCCGAATAAGTGGAGCGGTGTTCTGTTAGCTGTGGGGATTGACAACACGGTGGGCTGCAAACTTCAGCAGAGCTATGGTCCACTGAACCTGAGTGGTTTTTGTTTGATGGAGTCAGTGGAGCAAAGAGGCGTTTTAGGTCTGCAGGCCGTCAGTCTGACAGCGCACATCACAGCCTGTATGAATAATTGCCTAATGTGAGAGAGAACAGCTTTGCTGACAAACCTGCTGTCTTCAAGAGAAGATCAAATTATTTCTTACTGTGCTGGTTTCGCTTAATAATTATCAAATCATTGTAAATCACTTCTTTAAATCATAGTGGAGTTCATTTTCTCAGTTATTGGTGATTACCAAATGATTACATCTATTTTACTCATTGTTAGATAGGATCAGTAATAAAAAAAATAAATAAATAAAAAAAGAAAAAATCCCATTTGACATTAGGCCTATTGAATAGTTTATAAGATAACACGTCAGTACTAGGACTCTCATGAAGAAACAAAGTGATTATCTGAATAGCAGTCACATTCAACATCTTTAGTAGAACCAAATCCGACTCATTATAATTATTGGACACAATGCTGTTGTTATCCTTGGTTCTGATATCAATCTGTTTACTTACAGTATGATTGCTCACCACCAAGCATTCACCACATACAAGCATACGTGCTTTGTCTGTGATCAAGCAGTCAGATTCCTCAGAGGTTACATCCTACAGCCACCAGTTTCCTTAGGAGGTCCAGGTGTCTTTCTGAAAAGCAAACTGGTCCGATTCAGGTCTCTCCTATCTATTCCAGTGTAGCCTTTTGAAAGAACAGAAGAGGGTTTAAAGGGATAAATTACCTGCCACAATAGCTGTGCTTAGTGTTTTCACTTTTCAAAATGTTTATAGAACATGTCAGTGGATTGTGATTTTCATTAAACCTGTGATCAGGTTTCTAAAGCCAAGTTATTCAATTATCAGAGGTATCTTAGTTGTATCTTAGGTGGATTTCATGATGTTTTTCATCATGTCATTTTTGAGGCTGGACCTTGTTGCATGATAGTTCAGCTGAGGCCAGGTAGAAGATATATGAGTGGGCTGTTGCATTGATTCATATTTCACACAGGCAGATGCATTGTACTGCACAATGATGCTATTTAACACGTTTTGAAGATAAAATGTACATTGATATACTGTTGCTACAAACAAGAATGGAGGGGAAAATGCCATTTTAATTTGAAATTAATCTGCCGTTTTGTATGTTTTTAAATCAATGACAGCACAGTAGTTGTGTAACTGCTCTCTCTCATGCCCACAATGTGACATATCCTTTGGTCCCAATAAACTTAATGATCAATTACAACAGAATGCTACTTTAACTCATAGTTAAAACAAAGCATTTTGTGATTTGACAATCTAACATGTAACAGCAAATGAATGTTGTTGGGTTTTTTTTCCATTAAAAATTAAGTTGGACACAGCCACTTATCTTGAAATGCTTCTATAGAAAAAAAAAGTTCAATATACTGTGATAAACTACAAATGAAATTTTCAGGTGTGGAAAAGAAAAAAACAAAACAAAAAAAAAAAAAAAAAAAAAAAAAAAAAAAAAAAAAAAGAGTTTTGATCTTTTTTTTTTTTTTTTTAAAGAAATTAAAGGAAATATGGAGTCATTCTTTTAGGTTGGATTGTATTTATACATGCCTTGGCTCCATATTCTCGAGTGTAATTCTGGGATTTTAGGGATGCAGAGAGGCGCTTTATCTCACATTTCAATTTGGCAAATAGGAAAAAAAATGTTGTTGTTACTTATAGTTCTTAAAGAGAGCCAGAAGAGAGAGTTGGTAAAGTCAGTATTGGCAGGTCAAAGCTTTACCTACTCTCTGATCTCTAATCTTGTAAATATAAAATTACCTGTAGATAGGTATAAAATGCAGCAGAATATCTGAGAGAGAAAGGGTGGTTTACAGAACAATATGACCCTTAAAAAACAGTAAATTGGATAAAGCATGGAAAAGAGTTTCATATAAAAGAAAATATTGGTGTCAGCAGATATTTGAATTCTGATATCAGGATCACAACAGAACCTCTAAATAAGAACCTTTTGAGCATCTGTAGTTGAACAATGTTACCGTTTTTCAATGCCCTTAAGAAAATTGAACAATAAAAGACCATGGTTATCCATAAGAGAGCTTAAAAAAAAAAAAAAAAAAAAAAAAAAAGTAAATATGTTACACATTCATTTTAAATGAAGACTGAAACTTGTTCACGTTCATAAAAACCCCTTTATTAAAAAACCCCCAGCTTACTTCACTTTTTTAATTGTTTAGACACAAAGTAGATTGATGGCAAACACTCAAACACCCTCAAGCACTTTATTCCTTTACTGGCAGCCCACTCTTGACAATCTGTTACTGTTGTGAATAATTTATTATTTTCTGTCGCAGATCCAACTAACTGCTGTCTGTTGTTTGATTAACCTGCTGATCGGATGGACCGAGGACGAGTTTTCTGTCTGGTTTCAATAAACAAAGCCTGTGGCTCGCTGCTTGCCACAGCATGGTACTCTCAGCTAGCACATCCTGCTTACACACAGAGCCAGAAATTGATCACAGTGCAGCTGGGTGCATTGCCTTTGTGTTTTTTCTAAGTTTGTTTCTAATTCAGATTAATGTATTACTAAAATCATGCTAGTTTAATTAACCTCTGGCATTCTTCATATAATCTACTAATGGTTTAAAGGGACAGTTCTCTTTATCTGGTGCTGAAACCTGCTGCAGTTGGAGGGATCCTTTAATAATAGTTAAATTCTAACAATACTGTTTTGGTAATAAATCCCACCTAAAATTTGTTATCAGATTTTACCTGAAGTTGCTAGTTTAGTCTTTGGTATTGTCATTTGTCATATGTGCCATCTATCAGAGAACTGTGGTGCTGATATTTTTACAGCGTATTCTCCGCCTATTCATGGATTCATCTATTTGATTTGTGAATTAACTTATTTGCAGATTTAACTGTGGGACGTAACTCCAAATTTATCTTTCTATCCATTCATCGTCTTCTGCTTATCCGGAGTCGGTTCGCGGGGGCAGATGCTGCTGAGCTGAACCATTAGTTCACTGTCTCATCTCTGCTTGAGCTCAGCCAAACTGATTCGTTAACTCATTAGCTGCATTTCCATTCACCATAAAATTGCGCAAATTGGAATTAGAAAATCAGATATGCTTAATGGAAACATGCCAATTTTGAAAAAAAAAAAAAAACAAACAAACAAACAAACAAACAAACAAACAAAAAAAAAAAACCCGTACATTTTTCATTAAAAAGTTTTGGTGCTAGGATGAGGTGGTTTTTCAGCTGTGTCGAAATTGGTGTATTTTGCAAAACTGTAATGGAAACACTTTTTTTGCATCACACGAGTCACGCCAATTTGTATACAGCAGCAACACGCCTATTTGTAGGCACTGGCCTCCTTGAACAATGTGCAACTGGCTCCACCAGAAGTCTCACAGCATTGCACAGTTTATCAAAAGTGAAGTTTGTCATTCAAAAGTTCATAGCTCTTCTGTAAAAACGCCAACTACATTTTCAAAAAAACGACACAGCGGCTCCTAAATATAAGAAGCTTGTTGCGCCAACGCCTAAATAAGAAGCTGACATTTTTTCTGATAATTGATGATGAGCACTAGTGCTGTGGCTGAAGTATGAATATATCTCATGTAAGTTTTTACATCCATTGCCACCATGATTTTTTTATGACTTAACATGTGAAAAAGCTTATTCATGTGTGATTTTAATTGGATTTTTTATATAATAGAAACACCGCAATCACAAAATTGTGTTCTTTCAACAATTGCAGATTAGCAGAATATGATTAGCAGAATATCGACATAGTTTTGCACACATTTGTAATGGAAAGAAATGGAAAGAGAAGTAATGATGAGTTGAACTGAAATAAAGCAGAAGTGCATCTTTTCCCAATGACATGTGGTCTGTTCTTTTTACTCAGCTAACTGTAGCAGGGGCGAGTAAATGAACAGGTTAACAGAGATCACGAATCGTGGCTCATGAGTCAGTAAAGTGACTCACGAGTTTTGAATGATTCGTTCAGGATTCGCACATCATTACAAGTTCATAAAGGTTAAGAACTTTTAAAAGACTGATATTTAAGGAAGTTTTGTGTTGGAATAATAATTTAGATTTGTGTCTAGCTTTAACTAGTTTAGCAACAGTACTAATGTGAAATCCAAACTTGCTAGCAAGCTTAGCTTCTTAATTCTGAAATAGTCATTGAGAATGAAAGGCACATCTTAGCTATGGTCATCAGAGAAAGGCTCTATAATCTCATACGGATGTCCTCTTACCTGACTAGAAAAAAGGCTTGTTTTGTAATCTCTTATTTTTACCGACTCACAGCTGTTTTGAGACTGTTGTTCATCAATTGCAGGATGTGCATGAGAAGGCTTGGTGCTTTGAGGAATGGTTAGCAGGAAAACTTCTGTTCTCAGCAATCACGTGGAAGCAGTTTTGACATGTAATCTCCCAAAACACAGCAGCAGACCATCTATTGTCGCTTGATGGCCATGATATTCCTTGACAGTTGCAGCATGACAAAAAAAAAAAAAAAAAAAGTGCCATTGTTCTATCCTGGAAAAAAAAGAGGTCTGTAAAGGTTTTGGAACACGACACAAATCATAGGTGTTGACCTCTAAATGCTTTTGAGTAATTGGACAAGGATGTATGGTCAGATTGATGTAGGCCCAACCTCACACTTTACAGAAGGACTGGAGGGTTGACTGAGTCGTATATGTTTTCGGTGGCACTACACTGATGTAAAAGGAACTCAGAGCCACGCTCTCCTCTGTGCACTGTCTGGAATTCGAGTTGTACCTCATTACTGATTTCATGTCTCCCCCCCTCCAAAAGAAAAAAAAAAAAAAGCAGGCTTTGAAATGTAAGCTCACCTGCTACGTTGGGAAAAAATGTTTACATGATTGGGCTTTGATCGTTCTATTAAGGCAAGCTTTTACAAGGGTAACTACCAGAAACCACTGCTATTTGATCAAAGTTACGGTTCCTTGAACATGGGAGCAGCAGTTACTTGTGAATAATTCACTTTGCCGTTATCATATCAGTGCATTAAAAAACAAGCCAAGAAATGAATCATAAAGTAAAACCTTTAATGTCTGCAGACATGTAGTGAGTATGCAGCTGAGAATTTTTTAATAGCCTCACTTTATCATCTCACACAGCGATCATTAAACTAATAAGGAACTGCATGATGTGCGTTGGAAATTGCAGGCAGGCTATCCTTATGAAGCTTAATAACTGTTTTTTTAAACTGAATTTCAAGGAGTATTGTCTGTCATTTTTCAGTCCAAAAAGCAGTTTTTTGCTTTTGTTCAACAATAAGCACAAAAACAGCGTTTTATTAATTAATGATAATAAACATGTCAACTTTATTACCATCAGCACCGTATGCATTGTCTATGACTATTTACTCCTTGAATATAACCACCTATCTCCAGCGTCAGTGGGTGAGAGCAGTAGTTCCTGGTCAGGCTCCTAGTCCGTCATAGGTAAACATACAGGACACATAACATGCACACTCTAAGACCTAAAGGCAGTTTGGAGAAGCCAGGTAACCCAACATGCATGTTTTTGGGCTGTGGGAGGAAGCCAAAAATATCTGGAGAGAACCCACACATGAATTGGGAGAACATGCAAACTCCATGGAGAATCTTCTAACCAGGATTCAAACCCAGAACCCTCTTGCTGCATGGCAACAGTGCTAACAACTGCACTACTATGCAGCCCAACACCAGTTAAAACCTTCATTTACTTCATAAAAAAAACAAAACACTGATCCTTTTTTCCCCTCACTGTCTGATATTAAAACAGACAAAACTTTTGCTGTTTTAGGTAAGTTAGGTATATTAAGACTGTTTCTATTTGCTGATTGTCATAATAATGAGACAGGGAACATTTAAGACAATGTTTTAAAAGCATCTTCAAATTCAGAAGTTTGTTTTGCCATTAAGTAGATCCACAGGATGTGCCTCTTCTGTTTTTTTTTTTTAAAACCAGAATCCTCATGCATACATAGGCATGATAGCATCATCAAAGCTTCCCCAATCAGAAAATAATAAAACAATTTTCCAAAAAATCTCTCTCTAATTATTCAGGCATATAAGTTTATTCAGAATTAATGACATACCTTGAGGTAAAAGATTTTGTGTCTGTTAATGCAGTGTACGTTTCTATAGTATTTGGTTTTAACTGCATATCTCAAATTAGACAGTGCTTAAAGGGCTATTGAAAGTATTTGAACTTAGAAAATAGTTACACTTCTTTCATTTAAATTGAAACAATTGGCATTTCTTTCATCTCAGAAACAATTGGCATGACTCTTTGAATCAAAGGGTTAAGGCTGATTGAGAAGGGGCAAGATTACATAGGATTTAGAATAAATTTAGACTCATGTCTAATTGTGTTTTTTTTTATTGCCTACACTCATTACTGTGTGTATAATCTAGCCATACCATGCAATAATAACATCCCAGCATTCACTTTTGTGCTAGCAGTAGCTGAAAATTTGACTTTCTCTTGAACTGCTTCCAAGCAACTTCTTCAGTGAAAAACAATGGTCATATTAGATGAACAGGCACATTAATGTGTATTTGTGTGGATGTCTTCCATAAATGTACATGCACAAAATAATTATTTACAGGTAACAGATAGCAGGAATGATAGCTGAAAAATGTCTCTTCTGCCCAGTTGGACCAAACAAAGATGGGAAGCAGAGACGGCCAAAAGTATTTCTGATGAAACATGGGAGGGAGTTTGAACTGAGGCACATCAGGCTCCAAACTCAAATACGTGGTGGGAATATAAATGGAAAATTATTAGTTGATAATTCAGGACCCCAGATGTAATCGTTAAGATGAATCCTAAAGTACCAAGTTTGTGCTGGAGAAGCTGTGGCCCAGCAGTGCCCAATCATACACACATTTTTTGGTCATGCCCTAAACTACGAAGCTTTTGGGATGGGTTGTACATGGCTATAAACCAGATCTTTCAGGAGGTTATACCAAAGGATGTAACAGTTGCATTACTCAGTATTATACCAGCTGGTGTGCAAGGACGAGCCAAATCATATCTTTTAAATGTTCCTTTTACAACAGCCTTGGAATGCATTACAATTAAGTGGATGCAATTAGAGCTACCCTTCTACAACACCTGGGTTCAAAAAGTAAGGAAATTGTACCAAATGGAAAAGATAACATATTTATTAATACTTCAAAAATCTATTTTTAATCTATGCTGGGGTCCAGCAGAAGCTTTATTCATGTAAAGGTCCAACAAGTTAGGGTTTTTGGTGCCTGGCTCTGCTACCTGAAGTGGATCTTTCTTTTAGGATTGTATGGTGATGCTGAAACTATAAATTGTCATGCTGAGATCTTTAATTTATGAAAAGACTTTACACTGTTAACACTTCTGTTAATTATTGCTGATGTTTGGCTTTGTAACTGCTCTGTGAAAAATTAATAAATTTAAGTTCTAAAAAGAAAAATGTCTCTTTTGTTCTAAATGAAAATTGTTTTAACGTTTTTGTTTTCAGATAAAAAAAAAAAAAAAAAAAAAAAAAAAAATTGGCCTATATACCATGGTCTAATTACTGATAACAGAATCTTTACTGTTTACTCAGTCACCTTTATTATTTTCTTCAACAGCCTTTTCTCTGTGGCCCTGCTCCTTTCTCAGTATTGTAATAATGCACACACTCATCTTCCCTCCCAATTCTGCTGACTCTCAGCAGGACAGGGATTAGAGCCTTGGTTTAAACCTTTCCAATGCTGCTGGCTTCATCCTCTGTGCCAAGCAGAGACTAAAATGAGCTTCTGGAAGTTAGATTATCAGCCCCATCTACACCACTCTCAGTGTAAGAGGAATTCATTACACTGTAAATGTCATCTTTAAGGCAATAAGTCAGACACAGTAAAGCACAAGTTTTCTCCAGAATAAAAGTGGCATCTTATGGGATCCTCAAAATCTATTTTCTTCACCTTAGTTAGAAGAAAATATGAAAAGTAAATATGGAGAATATTTGTGCATCAAAGTTCTCTCACTCTGCTCTATATTACCAACTAACTTAAGTGTGTGCAAATATATTTCTGTGAAAAAAACAAAACAAAAAACAAACAAAAAAAAAAAAAAAAAAAAAAAAAAAAAACTTAGTTCAAAGGTTTACATTTTATGCTTAAGCCACTTTTTTTTTTTTTTTTTTTTTTTTTTTTTTTTTTTTTTTTTTTTTTTTTTTTTTTTTTTTTTTTTTGGGGGGGGGGGGAAGCTAAATACAGTGTTTCTCTGTAATTGTGCATTGTTCTTTTATGCTGAGGTGTTCAGGTGAGACCAAAAGACTCCAGTAGCACAAGCAAAGTTACTAGATTTGCTGTCAAGTCAGTTTTCTGAAAAAAGAAAAAAGTTTGTGTTGGGGTCTGAATACTGATAAAGATGCAGGTGACACTGAGAAAGGGAACGGCAGCAGCCAATACTTTCTCTTTCTCACTAAGATTATTGTAAAGGGTGAAAATAACATTGCTAAAAAAAACACACAGATTAACCAATTAAATCCCAAAGACTAACACAGTTTGGAGGCTCTGTACAAAAAAATATGATGTATTTTTTTTATACAGCTTGCCGGGTTGTGGCTGATATAAAATCAGGTAAAATTAGTTTAGCCATCAACTCTGGTACCTGCCATTGAAAACGCATAGATTAGTCCCTTACGTTAGATCAAATATATCCCTGGTACTACTATAGAAGTGGACATTTAGTCATTTGGATATAGCCCACTGAATATTCGTATGTCAAAAGTGGATGAAACCAACCAGTGTTTCTGCTTCTTAAATGTATTGCGTGACCATGTTTGGAAAAAATGGTGGGGCTATCATAATACTTAAATCTTCATAAGATTAAATTCATTTAAATAGGATTTTTAAAAAAAAAAAAAAAAAAAAAAAAAAAACCCAAAACAAATTAAAAAAACAATATAAAAGAAAATCAAACGTGGAAGAATGAAATTTCAGATGAACCATGCTGGTCGGTTGTGCTGTGCTCAGCAGATAATATCACTCTGCAGTATAAGGTATATAAGAGGGAAGCATAACAGGCAGTATATAGAGACTTCTTCAAGCTGTGAATCATGCAAGTTAATCTTCTGGAGAGTAAGAAGAAAAATGCGGCATTTGCAATGAATATTATAATGCACATACCCTTTAATATCCAATATTAGCTAATGTCTGCAGACTTTGAAAAGAAATATATGTTGTATGTATATATGCAGATTCACAGAGGCAATGCTCATGATCCAAACATTTCTTGGCTGACACACTGACTTCCTGGATTTTTGCAGTCAGCATGATGTTTCCAGGCAACCAGTGCAGACTGTGACGATCCAAGAAAGGATGTGTTAATTAGTGAGCGTAGAGGTGTTGATAGGAGATTTCATTACCCTATTTTTTGAAAGAGCCCGGCTGTTTCTCCTTGTCAACAATCCTTGTCACAAGGCAAGGCAATTTGTTTTGAATAGCACATTTCAGCAACAGGGCAATTCAAAGTACTTTACATGATTAAAAATAAAATAAAACAACAAACAAGAAAAACATGACAGTGCAGTGGCAAAATAGTGGAAAGTGACGGCAGGTTGAAAAACAGACTACCATTATGATGTTCCAGTTGTTATTAATTGAGGGGAACTCTAAACAAGTAGGTTTTTAGCCTTGATTTAAAGGAACTCAGTGTTTCAGCAGTTTTGCAGTTTTCTGTAAGTTTGTTTCATATTACAGGAGCATAGAAATTGAATGCTCCTTCTCCATGTTTGGTTCTGATCCTAGGGATGCAGAGTAGACTTGCACCAGAAGACCTGAGTGGTCTGGAAAATTGATAGAACAACAGCAGCCGACAACAGGTCTTTAATGTATTTTGATGCTAAGCCATTCAGTGATTTATAAACTAACAGAAGTATTTTAAAGTCTATTCTCTGAGCTACAGGGAGCCAGTGTAAGGACTTTAGAAATAGAGTGATGTGCTCTAGCTTCTTGGTTTTAGTGAGAACACGGGCAGCAGCGTTCTAGATCAGCTGCAGCTGTCTGACTTTTTAGGCAGATCTGAGAAGACACTGTTGCAGGAATCATTGTGACTAAAGGTAAACGAATGGATGAATTTCTCTAGATCTTGTTGGGACATTTGTCCTTTAATTCTGGAAATGTTCTTCAGGTGACAGAAGGCCGACTTTGTAACCGTTTTTATGGGTCTCTGAAGGTTCAGGTCTGAGACCATCAAGAGTCCCAGATTTCAGGTCTGATCATTAGTTTCTAGCTGTAATAGCTAAAGCTATGTGCTGGCTGTGGATTGTTCCTCTTTAGGTCCAAAAATACTTCAGCTTTGTTTTTATTCAGCTGAAGAAAATTATGCCACATCAGTGCATTGATTTGTTCAATGCATCTGCGTAGCGCTTGAATGGGTTCATAGTCACCTGGTGACATTGTAATGTAGAGCTGTGTACTATCTATGTAGTTATGGTAATTAATCATATTACATGTTATAATTTGAGCTAGTGGGAGCATGTAGATATTAAATAATATATGAAAAGCGGAAGGTGTAATTTAACTGGGTAAAAGTAATCCAGGAGAGGATTACCTGCATAAAAATGTGAGCTGAGAATTTATATTAATACATGGCTGCTATTTACTTAGTGACATCAACACCATAAGCTCCTACATTTCTTATTATATGACTAAAAATCAGATTTAACTCTGATACCGTCTAATGTCTAATCTATAAATGGGGGGGGGGAATCAATTAATTAAGTACTGTCTGCCATGTACAGCTGGAACCAGAAGTTTACATACACCAAATAAAAAGACAAACATTTTTTTCCTCACTGTCTGAAGTTAAATCAGACCAAACTTCTCTTCTTTTAAGTCAGTCAGAATTACCAAAATTATTTCTATTTGCTAAATGCCTGAAAAGTTAGCAAGAAAATTTTATCTAACAATCAGGTGCTCAGCAAAATCTCACAAATATAAATGTTCATAGATCTGAGTCAGTGAACAGGACTTTAGCCCCTCCTTGTGCAATACTACATCAGAATGGTCATCTGACCCAGCAAACATCATGATATCAACCAAATATTAACATTATAACATCGGTAGAAACTCAAAGAAGGCAACAAGAGCATCATCGTCTAGAGAAGCATTAGCATCATCCAAACCAGAGCAACATAAGCATTAAAACAAAAACAAAACAAAACAAAAAAAAACATAGCAACATTAATAATTCGTTATCAGCAAAGAACAAACGATAGCAGCAGATGAACAGAAAAAGTAAACAACGAAAAAGAGTTCAGAAATATGGCAGCTAAAACAAATAAAACAAGCTGAGGAACAGCAGCTGTAGCTTACCGCCCATCTGTAAAATCCTCTGTGTTGTTATACAAGGTGGAGAATTTGGTCTAAGCTTTCCCTCCCTTTTAGCAACTTTGTCACCATAGCGACACAAAACTTTATAGCATCATCCATGGCTGGGGCTAGATTCTGAGCAACCCAAAAACATTAAATTCAGCTATGCTGATTGGCCAAATGTTTATTATTTTCCCCTATCAACTACACATGATTGGCTGTTTAGCTTCACTTCTGAGGCAACTTGAGGCGTTGGACGCCTTTTTGATGCGCGAATGCGTTCAGGCTGATTGCAGCATACGTTTTCTGGGATTTAGCAAATAGAAATTATTTTGGTAATTCTAACTGACCTAAAACAAGAGAAGTTTGGTCTGATTTATTTTAAGACAGTGGGAGGAAAAATGTGTATGTGCCTTTTTATTCGGTTTATGTAAACTTTTGGTTTCAAATGTACCTGAACAAGAAGATTTCCCAATCTGTTTTAGATCCACTATCAATAGCGTGCACCAGACTTCTCCATGAATCAAAACAAAATGGAAAAACAACAATAGATGCTTCACAGCATCAGCGTCTATTCTCATGATTCTTTTAGCATCCATATACACAATATACTGCTTTTTAAAATTAAACAGTAATGTGTTTTTGCTGGCACAATATCAAGAACAGGTTTGCAAATTTGACATTTTCTCTGAGTTAAAATTCATCCAAGCTGTAATATGAAAATGTTTTGGTCAAAAAGAATGATAATTTGTTTACCAGACTGAACAATAAAAAAAATAATAATAAAGAGAAAACAATTTAGTTAGTTTCATATTTTACGCTGTATGGTATATACAACATTCTTAGAAAGAATGACACCAAATCAGGTCATTTCTAAAATGTGCACCTCTCTATGTGTTTGTTAACTAACTGTAACAATAATTCTTTATTATAGTTGTCTGTCTGTGAAACCAGTCCTTTACTGTGTACATGTTAATTTTTTTTATCTTCTGTTTTTTATTTATTTTGTAATGCAGCTCTAAGGAATATGAAACTGAAAGAGATATGATAGTTACTCACTTGCTTATTTTCAGTAAAGCTTGGGAAAGTTTCAATAAAAAAATCAAAAATCTTCCTCAGAATTCGCCTTGAGTGTTTCTGTGTTTTAAAGATTATATTTTTATTTTACAGACATGAAGCTTAAGTTTACATTTTGCTTTAAGAGAATTCATGTATGAACAGAGATCCTCACATCAAAGGGACAAATTCACAAAGCCATACACTTGCACACACTTAATGTGCGCACAACAGAGTTTGTCAGTTTGCAATTCTCAACTGCATGAAAAGGAAGATGTGAGATCGATTCAAGATTTTGTTTTGCAAAGCAAACTGTTTTTCTACACTGATTGCTTGCATTTAAATGAAACCTTTGGTGTACATTTAGAGAAAACCCAATCATATTTATGTAAATAACAAGCAGATCAAATAGCATGACATTCTCAAACACCAGCACTGTTTGCAGCATGTAAATTAAATGAATAAAATACCATCTACTGAAAGGTGGTGGTAATTTTGTTGCACTGCTGTGTTTACAAATAACAGGAGAGGAATGTCACAGAAATTATAATTCATCTTGCAATTAAATCTGTTTGATATGTTTGCAAACGAGTCCTCTAATCAAATAATTCTTTAAACCATTTTAAAATCCTGTTGTTGAGGGGGTCAAGAAATCAACAGGTGGGTGTTTCACAGAGTACATATTAGTGTAGACTATGTGTAATAATTGATTAATTTGTTAACATTTTTTAACTTCAGTCAATACTTTTTATCTTGAAGTGATTCCAGTAAATGAACAAATCATTCCACAGTTTTTTACTGTCTGCAGCGGTGCATTAAAAATGTTTTCATCAGGTATGGATTCAGAAACCTCATTCTGAACATCATTTCTGCCTGATACAGTCTGATCTCATTTCAAAAGTTTCAGGTCAGGACTTGGAGCTCGCTGTCGGGAGGTTTTCTTTCGTAGTATCTCTTTGACCTCTTCTGAAGCAAATATTAATGCAACATAATGGAAAAGTAGATGCATATTTGTGTATCTCTTGGACTTTACTGCCGTGTTTGCAACTGTTTATATTTAGAGTAATTTGCTCCATAAATAAAGAACTAAAACAGTGGGGGGGGGAAACAACAACAAAAAAACCCCCAAGAAAATACAGATTTGTGATTTTATACTTAACTGTTTCAGTGTCTTGAAGATGACAGCTCTTAGCATATGCTTTGTAGCATATCCTAAATAGCCATAAAAAGGATTACTTTGTTTTATTTGCTCATAAACTGAAGCATCTGGACCAAACAGAAACCCAACAGAGCCCAAACTGATATTTCTCCTGAATTTCACAAAAATCTGTAGTGATACGGTGACAAGTGAAAAGAAGAAGTACCAGTTATACTTGCTAAAAGTTGCTGATGCCAATAATTATTACCCTTCTTTCTTTTTAAATTCACTACCCAGTAGGAGATAGCTATCCAAGCATTTACTGTATGATGAGCAGTCAAAGTCACAATTATGGTTGTGAAGATAATGAAATTCCACACTAAAGATAAAAGCTATTTCTATCCTCACTGTTTTTTCCACAATAATTACATACATGAGGAACTAAGCAGATAACATTGTGAGGCTGTGTGTGTGTGCATGTATATGTGATAGTGGAGTCTCATAAGGCTCATGGCAGCATGCAAAGCTCTCAGTGTCTTCATCTTGGCGTTATGTGATGTGACGCGTATAGTGGCTTCCACTGCCTGCCTGTGTACTTGTGCCTCTCCTCTGGAAGTATTATTAATTCAGATACCATGTGAGTACCCGCCTCGTCTCCTCCCTTCGCTGTCTCGCTGAAAGATCTTTGAAAGGGGAAGATGAAAAAAGGGGAGCATAATTAGGTAGGAAGATTTCCAGGATCATGGTAATTGAAGCACTGCTGTCGTATTACAATATCTAATTGGTCTTGGATTATAGAAGAACAGAGGGAGAGTAGGGAGCCACTTCCCAGAGTATGGTGACGTTCAGATTTTTTTGTTCAGCCTATACCTTTCATCTTAGCTTGCTTTTGCTTTGACCAGATCATAAATTTGTCATGTGTGCAGTAATATTCCCAGTAAAACCCCCTTACATCTCCCCTTACATGTTTTCACCTGTACTGCAACGTTTAGTGAAACCATGACCAGTCAGTTAGAACTGATCAACCAAACATTATCCATTGTCCCTTACAGAAATAAAATGACTTATTGAAATATAAAATCATGGTTCTCAAACTATGGTACAAGCACCACTGATGGTACTTGGGATGCTCTTAGTGGAACTCAGAAGAAAGTTTTATCATGTATTGTGTGGTCGAAGCAGAACCGAAAAGGAGACAAGAGCTGGGAAACAGCACTTGAGAAGATGGTTTAATTATGAAGATAATGAAAAAACTTACAGGTAGGGCACAAGGAGAACAGGATATGAAGCACGGGCAGCGTAACAGAAGAAACCAGCAATGAACAATGAGCTTAAATACTGAAACAGGGCTGGAAAATGACAAAGGGTCCCGGTGAGCTAATCAGAGGGGATGTGGAACAGCTGTGGCAGAATGAGAGCAGGGAAACTGAGGGAGGGAGACTAATTAACACAAAGAGGGCTGAACTAGGACAAAAAAAAAAAAGGTCTACAAAAAAATAGAAGAAGCCTAAAACTAAAATAAGAGAATAAACCAAAATTCACAGAGAAAGGAACACAAGAAATCAGTAAGACACTAAACACAACGAAATGAACTATATGGTAACACACTAACAGGAATAATGAGCAGCACATTGAAATGAACTTCATGTGTGAAGCCCTAAAAAAAATGAACTCAGAAATGCTCAAAACACAAGCAAGCACCTGTGGGATCGACTCCCCCAGAGTCAGATGTACAAATCCAAAATCCAATATAAAAGCTTATATTTCTATTTTGACCTTGACTGATTAAAGCTTTTAATTATACTTTAATCAGTTCTATACAACTGAACAATATGATAGCAAGAAAAATAAAAGAATATTTAACATAAGGTCATATTTGATTTTGAAAAAATTTTTTTTTTCCTCTGGCTGACCTTTCCCTTTTCTGGTTAAAATATGAAAATTGTGTGTGATCTTACCTTTATTTTTATATGAAGTCCATGCACCTATCCTTTTACACAAATATCTCTGTTTTAAAAAAATGTCCTTGTTGGTCTCTCATTTTCTTTTCATTTTTAAAAATCTGGCAGCCAAAGAGGAGAGTGGCCTTGAACGATTCTGATCCGAATTTATTTTTCTGGCTGTTTTCAGTCCTTTCAATGCATAAAAGAAGAGCACCTGTTGCCTGTTGTGCTTATTGGGTTCAGCACTGCCATCTATCAGTGAGGCACGGTACTGAACTGCCTCACCCTACACATTTTCACTGCACATTTATAGACAATAAGAAAGACTAAACGTGTCACTCAGATTCATTAAATATATTAGACAGACTGTGGAACGTCAGCATATGTAAAACATGTTATTAAACAAGTATACTGACGACATGAAGACAACAGCAATATGTGCCAGCTGCCTGTGTCATTCACTGTGTGTGACACCGCACCACCTGAAGTGAGGAACAGCACTGCACTGCCTCACCCCAGACTTCTTTCTTGTATTTTAACAGGCAATGCATAAATTCAGCAATTTTGACCATAAAAATGTTGATATTGTGAATTCAAAAAACAAATTTATAGAAATTTATAGAAAAATTGATTTGCTCTAATCATTGTTAGCATCTGTTTTACTTATGATGTACCTATTTTACATGTCAGGAATCCTGACCGCATATCTCTGACCTGTGCAGGTGCTTCATCAAGAACCCCTGAAGGAAATGACACAAAAACCTCTCAAGACACTGAGCACAACTTCCTTCTTCACAAAATATAAACAAAAATGGAGTGGCGTCAGATTTTAGCAATTGTAAGATTTCTTTTTTGTCTTTGGCAAATGTGCCAAACAAACACTCTTCAGCAATGGACTCAGCATGAGCGGAAGATGAGGTAGAAGACCTCAGAGAATGTTGTTCACACAAGCGCCCTATGCGAAAGTCCGCTCCCTGCTTTTGTCTCCAGCTTCAGAAAGTGTTGTTTTCTAAACTTTCCAATGATGTCAAACACATAGAAATAATAATAAAAAACGAGGAATATGGCCATTTCAGTGTTGGTGCTCTGGAAACCAGATCAGCAACAAAGAGCCCCTAAAGTTTCAGAAGAATTGTCCCCAAACCTGATCAGCTACCTGGAGGTGTTAACAAAGGCTGTTCATTTACGTTGCTTTGATATAACCCCACCTCTCAGCATTGACTGTCAACAGGTATGACTGGGGAGGTATCTAGTTAGAAGTATATGTTTTTTAGAAGTTTCAAACTTTTGTCACATTTTTCAATAAGGCTCTGAGCTTCTGTCTTCTGAGCCTTTGTCATGGAGTCATCTGTGAACCCTGAACTTTAGTGGAATTAAACAATGCCTCAATACACGCTGGAGGGACTACATTTCTCGGCTGGCCAGGGAACACCTTGGGATACCCCCAGAGGAGCTGGTTATATATTCTCATAAAATATAAACCCTTTCTTTTATTGAACTTACTCACTGATTAAATAAATATAATTTATTAATAAATTAAATAATAATTAAATAATTAAAATAAATTGCAGTAATAATAGCTGTTGTGTGTGTGCAGAGCATATAAGCAAGCAAAGTCATAAAAACAAAGAATGGCTCTCACTGAGACTCCAGTCCATCGTTCAGTGTCAAGATCTGTTCAAAAAAATGGGATTGGTTTTGAGCATCACATCAGTACCCTACAACCTGACCCTGGCTAAGCAGAAGATAATATTAAATACATTAGTTAGACAATGTTTTCTTTCAGCCAGAAGAAAGCCCAATGCAAATTATTATTTTATTTTAGGTGTTACAGCTACTAGATACAGTTTGTCAGCAATGGCATTCACCACTGGTCTGCTGCCTGGTCACCATCGTATCATACTCAGCGCAGTCAGAGCAGTGCAACCCCAGGCTGGTCTTCGGGTATTGCCTGATGACTGCTGGGAGATAGGCACCACCCCCCTTTGCAACCCTGCAAGGATAAGCGTGTTCAGATAATGGATGGATGTTTGAGTGAATCCAAAATATTTCAATAACACAAAAAAGTCAGTAGATTGTTTGTTTTGAAAAGAACTTTCTATATGGGTCTGAATATAGCAACAAAATTCCTAAGCAGGGAACATAGACAGAGGGAACTGCAGCAGCCAATACAGTCTCCTTTTTACTGTTAACATTATAGTAAATTATGAAAATACATTTTTTAGAAAAACCTAGATTAAGCAAATGAGACTCAACAACTTTAACAAACTTTGCAAGCCCTGTACACAGAAATGTACTTTTTTTCATGGCTTGCAGAGGTGTATCTGACATAAAATCTGGTAAAATCAGCTTATCCATAAACTGTGATTTACAGTTTATAGATTAGTCCTTTACTTTGGATCAAGTACAGCCGTTGTACTCATTAAAAGTGCACAACGAACTATACCATATTGAATGTATGTTAAAAGTGGATGACCATGATTTGAAAAAAATGGTGGGGCTATAGTAATTCTTGAAACTTGTTAAAATTCAATGATTTTCAAATATGATTTTTTTTTTTTTTTTTTTTTTTTTTTTTTTTTTTTTTTTTTTTTTTTATTACAAGAAAGTTCACCATAAGAGAATGAATATTCATTCAGTGAAATTTCAGATGAACCAGTGGGCGCAGAAGTGGCTCAAGAGGAAGGAGTTCACCCCACTTGGCCGCTTGTGGTTGTCAGAGGGCCCAGTGGGCAGCCTCACTTCTGTCAGTCTGTTACGAGGAGAAGAGTGTAACTACAATGTTGTTTACCACCATCAGCATGTGAATGTGTGTGTGAATGTGTGAGTGACTGAATGTAGAGTAAAATGCTTTGGAGTCCTCTGGACTTCATAAAGCAAATGGAGGCCATTTACCATACCCATGGTTGTCAGTGATGTTGTCCTAAGCAGACAATATTGTCAATCTACAGTTTGCAGTATATAAAAGGGCAGTATAACAAGCACTATATAGCGATTTCTTCAAGCAATGAAGAATGCAAGTTAATTTTCTAGAGGCTAACAAGAAAATGACAATTACAAAAAAAATAGTATAATGCATTTACCCCTTAAAGGTGCAGTATGTTACTTTTATAAAAAAAAACAAAAAAACATGTTTTTACATATTTGTGAAAATTATCATTATGTCCTGACAGTATAATATGAGACACATAAACTGTGAAAAAATCAAGCTCCTCTGTCTTCTCCCAGTGCTCCCAGTACTAACTGCAGAAATACACCCTTCAGTCAGAAACAACCAATCAGAGCCAGGAGGAGGGTCTTAGCGCTGTCATTCACCCTCATGTACACAGCTCACACACTCCTCCTTGCTCTCTGCTATGCTACAGCTGGATCATAACAACATACCGTTCCGCTAATGCTAAGGCTGTTTAGCATGGTTACAGATAAACAGTTTTCCTGGAACAGTAAGTTGTTTCTTCAGCATTAGCACATTTTGCAGTGAGTACACGAGGATGATTGACAGCACTAAGACCTTCTTCCTGGCTCTGATTGGTTGTTTTAGGTCAGGAGTGGTGCGTTTCTTTAGACATCAATAGTAGCTCAGGGCGGAGGTGGAGGAGCTCGATCTTTTCACAGATTATCCGTCTCATGACATACTGTCACACAATGGTTACAGTTTTAACAAATATGTAAAAACATATTTTTGTAAAAGTTACATCTGCATCTTCAAGTGAAGTTCGACAGTGAAGTATGCTGAAGTATGAAGTGAAGAATGCTGGTTAGGTAATAATTAGGTAGACAAATGGAGGAACAGGGTTTTGTTGCAAACCACACTGCCACAAGCATCATGCATGATGAGAATGCGAAGAGACCACACCTGGAGGATACTGAGAAGTAATAAGGGCTTCAACTAATTTATTGATTCCAGTCATAGGTGAAAAAGACATTTTACCACCTTTGGTGGTCTTTGTCTACATTTTATTTTGTGTGATGCAAAAAATACCAATGTTTGAAGTAAAAAATTAATTAAAAAAGAATCACTTTTTTAGAAGAAAAAAAAATGTTATTAGATTATTTGTGTAATGAAAAAATATGAAAATTTAAGATAAGAAAAATTATCAGTGCCTTTTGAGAGACATTCATTTGGTCATTTTGTGGTAAATACAGCAAACATGAATGGCTCGTCATGATCCATAACTATCTCAATGTTTGTGAACAACCCTGGTGAATAAATCAAACACAGCCTTTTAAAGTTAAAACCTTATATTTACATACACTTAATGAAAAGACACACCCATTTTTTATCTCTGTCTGAAGTTAAATCAGACCAGACGTCTCTTATTTAAGGTCAAAATTAATTCTATTTGCTAAATGTCGGAAAACTTAGTGAGAGCATTTTTTTTTTAGAGATTTTTTTGTAACTTTCTTTGAAATCAAAAGTTTACATACATTTAGTCAGTATCAGCGATAATTGTCTTTTAAACTGTGTGACTTGGCTCAAACTTTTAGGGTTTCCATTCATAAACCTCTGATAGGTTAACTAACACCTTTAAGTTAACTGGAGGCTCACCTATGGATGTATTTTAAGGCCACACCTGGAATTCACTGCTTTCTTGTTTGATACGATGGGAAAGTCAAAAGAAATTTGACTAAGATATCTGGAAGATAATTGTAGAGCTGCACAAGTCTGGTCCATCCTTGGGAATAATTTCCAGATGGTTGAAGGTGCCACATTCATCTGTTCAAACAGTTAGATGCAAGTATAGACATGATGGGAATGTCCAACCAGGAAGGAAAGAGACGGGTTCTGTGTCCCAGAGTTGAACGTATTTTGTTCCAAAATGAGCAGATCAACTCCAGAACAAAACCCAAAGATCTTGTGAAGATGCTGCTGAAGCTGGTAAGACAGTGTCAATGTCCATTGTGAAGTGTGTCTTGTACTGAAATGGGCTGAAAGGCCACTCAGCAAGGAAGAAGCCTTTACTTCAAAGTTTTGCAGTTTTGAAATGCATACAGGGACAAACAGCTTCATTTTTGGAGACATGTCCTGTGATCTGATGAAACTACAGTGGAACTGTTTGACTACAATGACCAAAGCTAGATTTGAAAGAAAAATGGGGATGTTTGTACCATCCTTACTGTGAAGTATGGGGTGGCAGCATGATGTTTTGGGGCTGTTTTCCTGCAGGAGGAACTGGTGCACTTCATAAAATAGATGGGCTCATGAGGAAAGAACGTTATGAAGAAATATTGCAGCAATATCTAAAGACGTCAGACAGGAAGTTAAAGCTTGGGTGCAGATTGGGCCCATGCAGAATCTTCATTCCTTCACCTTACACTGCCATGAAATATAAAAATCATCTCGTTTACCACAACTTTTACTTCACCTAGATATGACTTGTAACACATAAAGGACACATATAAATTAATTTAATCATATGTACTTTGCAATGAACGGATGTGCTCTGTTTGAAATTAAAACACGATTTGAAAATGAAAAGTCAGGGCAGAGCCAAACATTTCATGTATTTTTCTGCACTATAAACTGAATGGTGATATGATAGATATAGTCTGGCTCAGCTGCAGATCAAGGGCTTCAAATACATAAAACATTTTTTGTTTGTTTTTTGAGAACATGCCTTTTGGCTGAAAGTACCTCACCAACTCATTTTTTTTAAGGATTTGGTTTCTAATATTTAACTTTTCAAAGTTCAGACTTTCAAAAGTGATATTCCCAGTAACCTAAAGCAGCTCGCCTGAAGCAGAACTGTGTGACGGGCTTCAGAGGTCTGGTAAATGCACCTCTCTCTCTCTCTTGCTCACCCCTGAAAATGTTTTTATTTATAAGCTTGTAGCTGTGTTTCAAAAGTATTTAAGAGACTTTTCCACATATGCAAACATATTCCCAGAGAACTGTAAACAGACTTTGATATGTAAAGTCACTTCCATCCTAAAAAACATTTAAGTCTTTCATAATCAGAAATTCTTATAAACGTCATATTTTCCTTTTATTCTTTGTTTAGATGCCATAAAAGTCAGAATAAAAACTTTTTCTGGTGAAGGGCATTTTTTTACCTTTTGTTTTGTCTGCCTTGAACAAGCACATACATGCACACCATGTCAAATGCTAGCAATGCCAGCTTCCTGACAAGTAAATGAAAGGTCCTATCGTTCATCTTGTTTCTTCCCAGGTGACACCAACTGTCCCCATTCTGTCACCATCAAAAAGCTGAGCAAGATGCAGAGAACCTCAAAAATGGTCCATTATGGGCTGCCAAGGGGAGTGCAGACACCATTAAGGGATGGTATCGGTTACGAATAATGCATGTCTCCGGGCTCATTCTCATCTTGTCTGAGGGAACCGGGACAGCACAGGAATACGTAGGCACAGCAGAGACCCTGCTTTCTGAATAATGCCCTTATGCTCATAGACCAAGATATCCACTCACCAGAGACAGTAAAGTCAAGAGCTTGTCAAATAATTCCACCTGTAAGACATTTAACTACTAAATTTCAGTACAGTGCAGCACAGAACCTTTGTTTGCTGATCAATTAAGCAACAGTGCAACCATCTTTGCTGTTTGCTAGAAACTTAATATCACAGTTCTTAAAAAAATGAAATGGAGACGTCTTCATTGGTCACCTTCCTAGAAGCCTGGGCCAAGGCATAAGCAAACTCAGCAGTTGTGTCCTAAGCTATTAGAGAGGCTTGAAGGGTGTTTGATTTCTCACACAGAATATAGCTCTTAAAACTACAGATATGTAGTGACGTCTATCAAAATATTTTCATAATAAAAAAAATCTAGATCCCATCCAGAGACTCAAATTGTTTGTCTTTGTAAAACACCATACTTAGTCAGACTGCATTAGTTTTTAAGTCTTGCCACAGAGTCTGAAGTAGGTTTAGTCTAGACTTTGACTGGGCCATTGAAACACATGAATACATATTCTCCAATCTAAATTTGTCTGTATGTTTAGGGTTGTTGTCATGCTAGAAGATCAACCTCCACCATAGTCTTATATCTTTTGCATCCTCCAGGATTTCCCTGTATTTAGATGTCATCAAACCTGACCAGCTCCCCTTTCCGTGCTGAAGAAAATTAAACCTACAGCATGAAGCTGCCACCACCATTTTTCACTATGGGAATAGGGTGTTCAGGGTGTTAATTTTCTGTCACACATTGCCAAAAAGTTCAATTTTGATCTCATCTGGCCAGAGCACCTTCTTCCACATATTTGCTCTGTCCCCTACATTGCTAATGTCAAACTTCAAATGGGACTTATGGTAATTTTATGTTCACACTGTGTAAAAAATTAACTTGTCCAGACAAGTGTCTCTGCAAACCTTGTACTGCACCATATTATCTCCCTTTAATAGATTTCATAAAGAATGTAGATAAAGAAATCTATTTGTGTTTAATTAAGATCACAATCCCAGATGGGTTAACTTCTTTGCTGTTAGTGCTCTATTCTTGTATAGAAACAACGAAACACATTACAGAACAATAACAGCATCCATATCTAGTGTGGTATCCTGCAATATAGAGATCTAATTATCAAATGGCATTTGCCAAGCACCTGACATAATGTCAGGAAGAAGCAGGACTTCACTGATAAACAGCTGGATGAACATTCTGATTGGATCTGCAATGAAAAGGAGCAGGATTAGGCCCTTCCACTTTCCTGTGCATGGCAGTCTAGTGATGTTATCTCAAAACTCTAAAGCCTTGCTCTTTTAATGTGAGATGCCATTAAGTTCTGAGGCGTTTATGTCTTTTTAATGAGAGAGCTAAATTGCCTTCATATGCAGTGATTTTTGTGCGAATGAAAGCCTTGCAGAGGATGAATGTCAAACAGACGGCTAAATGTTTCTCAGTACACCACTGGCCACAGGCATTAGGTTTCACTTTCACAACTGTGCAATGAGGTCGAGTGCCCCTCTATGTTGGAAGATATTTCACCTCTGATGAGCAAAATGCAAATGTAAACCAGAGTAAAAGCATACCCACAAAAATATACACAGCTCTTTCCTTTTGATCAAGAATGTCTAGACACCCGCATCCTGCAGAAGATGAGTCCCCCATGGTGTGCACAACATCTCAGAGATCACAGCCAGGTTTGTGACAGTTTCAGCACAGGACTGAATGTCACTTATTTAATACTCACCATGTATTTTCTAAGAGCAAACATTCCCCAAACACCTTCCTGCTCTTCCCATGTCTCTTTCTGCTGTGACAGCTACAACAGCACTAAGATTAGAAACAGCCATTACTGTGACGCTTCTGAATGCTCTCTTTTGGTAAATGGTTAAATATGATAAGCTGTGCAGTCATTTTTCCTTCATCTATGAAACTAACCTCAGCGACCAACTAACTTTTCGACTAATAATCATTATTGATCTTTTGTGACAGAATTTGATATAGTTTGGTGTAGTCCTATAAATGTTAATTGTATGTTTCACCCATTTATTTCAAAATGTAAACAAAAAAAATTCTATAACAGTATTTTTTTTTAAATCTATGCTTTACAATGAAAATTGTCAGAAAACAAAGCAAACAAAGCTACTATTCTACTTTTACAAAGCTTATATTGTATGTTGACGTATTAAGAAACATGTCTTATGCAAGACTGGATGTGAGAATATAAAACACTTTGTGAAACTTAAAATCCTGACATGTCTTTGTATACTGGGATGAAGGGTGTGGATTTTACAGTATAAAGGATGGAATATGCTACTTTTGTCCTGATGTCACCATCTCATTTTATTTTTTTTCTGTTTCTTTGTTTGTCACTAGGAGCCTTTTTTCCATTTTTTTGATAGTAGCTAGACAGGAAAGGGGTAGAGAAGAGAGGAGAAGACGGGATAACCGCGATAAGGACTATAGCCTTCATATACGGCACGTGATGCCCTATCTTGTATTTTTAACAGATATTTAGGAGTCAGCTGACTGTCTGGGAATGAAATTTCAGTGCTCTCTTAAGTACTCCCAAGTGGTCATGTGCTATCTGTTCAGTCATTCAGCATGTTGAGGTAAACATACCTTCATCAACACAGACAGAGAGTTTGCATAATGTTTCAAGAGATTAACTCATGTTATTAGGTTTTTCCTGCAATATTTCAACAACAGTTGTTTAATGTTGCTGACAAGTGTGGCTAATCTGGTGATCAAATTATGTATGCTAAAATGTTAAACGTGAAGGAAGCCAATGCTCGAGTGTGATTTACTTACGGCATTGTATCTTTCTATCTTTCTATTAAAATGCAAGGCAGATATGCAATGCTGTAACAGAGGTTTAAGGCATGCTTAAGTCATGTCAGTAATCAGAGAAATTTTGTTTTTTCTCCTTAAGCCATTAAGGAAATGTATTAATGTTTTTCATTGGTTCAATCCAGTCTCATGGTAAACACTTATTGAACTGCTATTATGTGAGTAGCACACAGTGGCATTCCAATTAATGCATTAATTGGAATGCCACTGTGCCAATGCCAATTAATTAATGCATGTCAAAGAGTTGGGTCATTACTCCATGTTTTCAGCCTTTTTTATGACTAAATGCTTAGGTTTTTTTATTAGCTAAACCTAAGCAAGAAACACCGGAAAGTAGTAGACATGAGCAACAGAAAACTCTAGGTTTATTAGGTTTAGAGCTTCTTCTCACTTGCCAAAGGTTGCCATAAGCTCTACACAATTCACTCATTAGCAGCTGACTGTGTCATGGAAAACTTGGAAATCCTTCTTGAGTGCTAACACAGTCATTAAGCTGCTATTATCTTAGGGCTCATACAACCATGAGTCGTAGGCACCAATCGCCTTTTTAGAAGCTTATCAGCTTATATGAAGGGGATTCTGTAGAGAGCATTGCACCCTGCAGAGCATGCCATTTATGCCCAAGTTTAATTTAATCATTTGAACCTGTGCAGTACTCGGTACACGGTGCGTGCAGTCATAAAAAAAAAAAAAAAATCAGGAACAAAAAATCCAATTTGTCTGTGGGTTTATGCATCAACTCCAGAGAACTGTTAACACTGGCTTCTTAACCTAAAGTTTCTTTATTATTATTATTATTATTATTATTATTATTATTATTGGAGCCATCTCTCCACTAATTTCGAGTTATGTTGTAAACCCTTTTCCTTTTTGTTCCTCATGTTGCTCATTGTTAACCATGATGCAGGTCTTATTTGACAGTCTGACAGGTCTACTACATTTATACTGTAGCCTAAAAAACTCACAGCTTAGTTTGGTCATCCAACAACCAACACAGTCAAGCCAAAGGCAGTTTGGAGGTGTGTGTGCATCTTCCAGCTGGAAGCCCTACACCAGCAGGGAGTGGAGTGCCTATCACCTGCTATCCACAGCAAGCGTGGTATTTATTGCTGTGAATGCCCTGAATTGTTTGTTCTTTGTTGACACTTGGCAGTGGAGTTGTTTTTACTGAAGCTAAAGCCGGGTTAGAATGCTACTACCAAGTCACCAAAAATGTTGTGATAACTTACTAGGAATGCATTCTACTGCAGTCATCAAACTCCTCCCAGCTCCACTGAGAGCCTCATACACCCCCATGTTAAATAACTAAAATGACCTTACTACAAAAGGTTCGTGCTTGCCCAAATTAGTCAGGGACCTTGCAAGGTCTGTAATTGATCATGGAAAGCCCCTAGATTAACACAAAGATTTTTGCAACGAACATCAAGTTCTGGCCAACTTTCACTCTGGGACAATTTGGAGGTGTACATTCATCTCCAGGTTATAAAAACTTGTTTTATAGCTACTTTGACAATATGTGGGTGTTCTTTTCTTTAAATAAGCATGGATAAACAAGAACTCTTGTTTTTAATGTTTTACTCCTGTTTTATGAACACGAGGGAGCCTGAATCACAATGACTTGTCACAGCATTCTTTAACCTTAACATATTGTCAGTTTAAATCAGAAAAAAATGGCTTGGGAAGATAAGTATCAAATTCATTCATTCATTCATTCATTCATTTCAAGCACTAGGACATTTTGGTCAAGTGTTTGGAGATATTGTACAAGGGAAAAAAAATTGTAATTCATATTTTTTTCATATATTTAGAATAAACCTATCTTCATTTGTTTGGTAAATGTGAAAATTTACTCAGATTAGATAGTGCTAGTCTTTTTGTAGATTAAATATTGTTTTTAGAAAATTGCTTAGATTTCCAAAGGGTTGTTGCTAAACAAATCATTGTTTCCCACCTCCTCACAATGCTACGAATGCTAAAATAACCACATTATTCAAATATGCTGAACTGACCCTTATACAAGTCTTGTTATCTTTGCACTGTCAGCACTAACAGAAAATGATACACACTTCAGATTTGTTCAGGCAAGTATGAAACATCTCAGGATCCTGATTTAATGAACTGCTATAATCAGAGTTGTCTTAATTAACATTTTCTGCAGAATCATTGATTTTATGACTTTGCAGTTAATGTCAGTTCTTCCGTGGGCTCATGAGCGGAGCCATCCCTGAAATGGTGCATGACTCACTCTTAAATAAGGCTCAGAAAATTATTAAAACAGGAGAAGAATGATGCTCTGTGTAGCATGTCAAATAAAGTCAATTTTACTCCAACTAGAAATTATGTTTTTTGATCATAACTGAAGCTAATGGAATCTCAGATATTTAGCAAACAAGTTGAGGTTTGGTGTGGGCATCAGCAGAGCAAGCAGATGCTTAATAATATGGTATACAGCAGTTTTGGAAGAATTATAGATTAGGTTCAAAGAAAATTTAAAACCCACCAGACAGATAGATAGATAGATAGATAGATAGATAGATAGATAGATAGATAGATAGATAGATAGATAGATAGATAGATAGATAGATAGATAGATAGATAGATAGATTTACTTTATTGGTCTTATGTAATTTTTTTTTCTTAAAAATTCAGTGTTGAGTTTTATTGGCTGTAAGTGCCATAATCAGCTGAATACATACAATGTAATATATATAATGTAAAAAAGTTTCACTTTTTAAATTGAATTATTGAAATAAATCAACTTTTCAATGATATTCTAGATTATTAAGATGCAGCCACAGCAGTAATATTTGTGTGTAGAGCAAGGAAAGGAAAGTAAAAGTCAGAGCTGTACAGAAAATTTCAGGGTTTTTTTACCTTTCTTCAGTCTTCAAAGATATGCATCAAAGTTTGACAAGCAGGTAAAAAGATAAAATGCAGAAAAAATATTTCAACTACTGAGAGTTTCACCTTGAAGGGTTGTGCTTTGGTTTTTAAAGCCTGTAAATTCCAACTTCCTGTAACTCATTTGGTCATTGGGAATAAAGTATTTGGCACTTGTCATAATCAAACCTATAATTGAAGCTGTTTTATGTATAGATGCAAGAGCAGCAATTATCAGTCTGAGCTATTTATTTACCCATCTCAACTTAAACCAGTTCTGTCTTGCCATATAGGAACACTTGGTTGTAAGAGCAGAACTTCTAATGTTTTGAGTATATTCCCGTATCATAAACCTCTACAGATAACATCAGTGCGTATTTCTGTCTTGTAAATCAGATTGTTTTAAAAACTTTGATGTTTGCCATTTTACCACTTTTAAACCTCTCCTGCAGAGTTTTAGAAACTTCCTCAGTACAATAAGACACACTGAACGTAGAGAGCTAACAATCCATATCGGTCAGCACTGGGAACTTCTATCTGAGGTCTGATTCAGTTTAGCTGAGAGCAGTGCCACTGGCGTACATGCATTCCCACTAAGTTTGCTGCCGAATGTGAGAAGTTGACGTGCTCTTGGATTGGGTGTCCTGCTCAGATTCTGTTAAATCAAATAGCAGCACAACCGGCTATCTCTGTGGACCTGTTAACAGTTTTTAGAATATTCAATTATGAGTCCTGAGAAGAAGAGCCCTTGCTGTAAAATGTTTTTGTTGTTATGTCAAACATAATCACTGTCTGGAACAATGTCACTGACTTGTCTTTAAAGAACCACTGACTAAGGTTTACCTGCATCAAACCAGCGATGGAAAGAAGTTCACATTAATGTGAACGGGTAGATTTTGTCAGTCTATGACAAAATCTCAAGTTATCTAAAATATGTTAAAGTTTGTGGTTGAAACATACAAATTTGGAGAAAAAGTGAAGGTGTATTAACATTTTTGCGATCAGGTATAGAGTGAACAATTTCTCAACCAAGAAACAAAACTACACAAAAATATGTTGTGCCATTTCTTTTAAAAGTCACGCTGCATGTGGAAGTAAAATACGAGTTGAAACCTGTAGAATATTAAGATATTTTTGAACTTTGTTAATGCCCAGTCAATGTGTGAATTCACATATAATACAACTTAAATGTAATGCAACTTACATTGTTGATATTTCACAGTGAAATTAAAATTTTTTTCTCTGTATAATTTCTTAATAAGTTCCCAAAACAACAGAAATGATTATATACAGATGTTCCTAAGCACTCACAAACCTTGTCTTGTAATATCTTCACTGTCTTTAAGCAAATACTCTCCATGGGACTACACAGGATGTCAAGTCAAATCAAATCATTCAAAAAATCAGACTATCAATATGTTGTCTTCAAGATCCATGAACTGTTATCATTGCAATGATTCCTTCTGAAAGAAAGCAATAACCGACAAGATGAGAAAATTGATGAATTCAGTCCTTCAGCTGGAAGGCAGTGGAGAGCGACAACACACTGCATAACAAGAGACAGACACAACAGACACAACAGATACAAGGGGCTATTGATGAGTAAATCAGCAGCCTGATTAATGTGACAACCTTTAGGAAAAGGTTATGGATCCTGAGGGAACGCTGGTATCTGCTAAACATTTAAAAGAAGCAGAATAAAGAAAAGGGCAGGAGTCAAGCGAGGTGTTAAATTAGTAGAATGCTTCATTTATTTTGGGTGCTGTGTCTTCAGGAGAGTACTTCCTTCTCAGTGTAGGGTATCTTTTCCATCTTGAGTGAGGATGTTCCATTTTGTAGGTGACTATCGGTTATTTTTGCTTTTTGATCAAAGTCTTTTTATTTGTTTTTTATGTAAAACACAAAACAATAACAAAGACACACATGCACTACAGATATCCCTCCCATCCCACCTCTCCTATACCTCCTATACGTCCTATACCATCATAATAAACAGAAATAGAGACTTTCAAATGTCCATCTGTGTGTATTTAATCTACATAATGTGTTTCACTTAGTGATAACGTTCCTAAAATAGATGTGCTTTTCAATAATATCTTAATTTATTGAATAGAAGTAAGTCTTTAAGTCTGAGAACAGCATCCTAGCTGTGAAGCATAGAGGTGGCAGCTATATGCTTAGGGGGTGTTTTACTGCAGCAGTTACAGGTGCCCATCACAAAATAGATGGAATCACAAGAATAGAAGTGTATATAGAAATGTTGAAGAGTTGAGAGGCAAGGGACCTTTCAAATAGAAATACCATCCTGCCAAATTAGTTACAAAGTGGGTTTAGGGCAACAAAGCCAATGTTTTTAGTGGCCATGACAAAGCCCTGACCTCAGTCCCATAGAAACAGCAAGCAAGGCGGCCTACAAATCTGACGGAGATACACTAGTTCTGTCAGGAGGAATGGGCCAAAATTCCAGTAAATCATTATTAGAAACTTGTGGAAGAATACCAAAAATGTTCAACTCAAGCCATACAGTAAAAAAGGAACTCTCTTGAATGGAATGATCATAACAATCATCACAAGTGCACATAACAATAAGAAATCAGCAACTTTTAAACCCAGTGTCTTAATCTGTTGATCTGAACCTGAACCAGTGGCCCATAGGGTCTTGAGCAACCCTGTTGTATGCTGGCTTTTCAAAAAGCTTAATTTACCAATTATGCTCAGCTCTGGCATAACATTATGACCACCTGCCTAATAGTGTATTGGTGCACAATTTGCTCTTCTGTCTTGCTGTTGAATGGATTGCAATAGATGTGTTTTGGACTCTGGCACTAGCAGAGCCTTTAAGTCCTGCAAGTTGCAAGTCAGAGCCTCCATGTATCAGCTTTTAGAGACAATAACATCAGAAATTACTAAATTGAAATAGAAGTTTGATATGAGTAAATTGTCTATAAATTTGAGTAAGATAAGGATTATATGGTTTGGAAAACAAAAAATAGCGGATCAAACATAAGTAATTGTCGATAAAATATGTATTAAACAAGTATGTGAACACAAGTTTCTGGGTGTTATCCTGGAACCCTCACATTAGACACGTAAAAGCAAAAACAGCAAAGAATATTGCAGTATTGGTAAAAACAAGGCATTTCGAGAAGCACACAAAAGCATCTTACAGCCACTTTGCACATTACAAAAGGAGCAACAGTTTTTAAAGTCAGACATCATAAAAAGTACCAATCTTGACAAAATCAGAACTGGTCAAATAATGGACAGATCAAAAAATGATAATTTACCTGAAAATATATTTTAAAAATTTGTCTTTAAGAAAGGGGGTGTCAGGCGCCAGGGTTGTGAGTCTGTTAGGACTCACCTCTTTTTCAGCTTTCCCAGTTCTCCACCAGGGGGCCTCATGGAGCAGGTGCCACTGCAGTTCCCTGTTGGAGGGCGGTTCCTGGCAGATGTGCTGTGGCACACCTGCATCTCATCAACCTCATCAACCTGAGGATAAGAGGAGCCTGCTACCAGTACTCCAGTGCCTGAGTGTTAACCTACAGTGGTAACTCCAAGCCCTCTGTGCCTTTGAGAAATCTTTTGAAAGATCTTTTGTGAACCTTACTCCTCGACTTACCTCTCCTTGTGTTCCTCCTTAACGTTGCCTCCACCAGTAGTCTGGCTCTGATCCTTCATGTCCCCTCTGGTTCTTCTTTGACACGTTTATAAACCCATAATATCATCTTGGATTCCTCTCCCAAGACTGGCACATCACGGCTCCTCTTCTTCCGTCTTCGTTGGGGTCTGCGACACCTGTCCAGCATCCAACATAATCAGCACTCACCAGCTCCAAGCCTCCACAAGTTCAAAACCCAACCATCCACATTTAGCTGGCGTCCTTCTGGTTCCATCTAACATGGACTCATCTTCCCTAGCTCCACTCACCTCTTCCTGGTGGAGCTTCATCATCTCCTCAGTAAGATCACCACTCCTTTAACACATTACTTTTCATTATTCAAGTCTCATACCTCTCCACTCTATTTCCAGTGTTCCTGGTCCCCCCACCCCACCCCACCCAAAGTCCCAATCACCACATGGACCAGAGACTTGCATTTACTCATTCATTTATTGTAATAAACCTTTTAAAACTTTTTCTGCCTCCTCTGTGTGAACTGCATGTGGGTCAAACGAGTATCTAAAACCATGACAGGGTAGTTACAGTGCAGCTACTAATTGTGAAGTTCTTCTACTTAGAAAGATAAGAGAGGTCTGTAATTCTCATCATAGGTACACTTCAACTATGAGAGGCAAAATGAGGAAAAAAAATCCAGGAAATCACATCGTAGGATTTTTAATGAATTTATTTGTAAATTATGGTGGAAAATAAGTATTTGGTCACCCACAAACAAGCAAGATTTCTGGCTCTCACAGACCTGTAATGACTTCTTTAAGAAGCTCTTCTGTCCTCCACTTGTTACCTGTATTAATGGCACCTGTTTGACCTTGTCTGTATAAAAGACACCTGTCCTCAGCTTCAAACAGTCAGACTCCGAACTCAATATGGCCAAGACCAAAGAGCTGTCGATGGACACCAGAAAGAAAATTGTAGATCTGCACCGGGCTGGGAAGAGTGAATCTGCAATTGGAAAGCAGGTTGGTGTGAATAAATCAACTATGAGAGCAATTGTAAGAAAATGGAAGACATTCAAGACCATTGATAATCTCCCTCGATCTGGGGCCGCACGCAAGATCTCATCCCATGGGGTCAAAATGGTCATGAGGGACCTGATGAATGACCTGCAGAGAGCTGGGACCAAAGTAAGAACCATCAGTAACACACTGCTGCGCCAGGCGTGTCACCCTGCTTAACAGTACATGTCCAGGCCCATCTGAAGTTTGCCAGAGAGCATATGGATGATCCCGAAGAGGATTGGGAGAATATTATGTGGTCAGATGAAACCAAAATAGAACTTTTTGGTAAAAACTCAACTTGTCGTGTTTGGAGGAAGAAGAATGCTGAGTTGCATCCCAAGAACACCATACCTACTGTGAAGCATGTGGGTGGAAACATCATTCTTTGGGGCTGTTTTTCTCCAAAGGGGACAGGATAACTGATCCGTGATAGGAAAAGAATGAATGGGGCCATGTATCGTGAGATTTTAAGCTAAAACCTCCTTCCATAAGTGAGAACACTGAAGATGAAATGTGGCTGGGTCTTCCAGCATGACAATGATCCCAAACACACTGCTTGGGCAATGAAAGAGTGGCTCCATAAAAAGCATTTCAAAGTCCTGGAGTGGTTTAGCCAGTCTCCAGACCTCAGTTCCATAGAAAATTTGTGGAGGGAGTTGAAAGTCCGTGTTGCTCAGTGACAGCCCCAAAATATCACTGCTCCAGAGGAGAGCTGCATGGAGGAATGGACCAAAATACCAGCTACAGTGTGAGCAAACCTGGTGAAGACTTACAGGAAAGGTTTGACCTCTGTCATTGCCAACAAAGCTTATGTTACAAAGTATTGAGTTAAACTTTTGTTATTGACCAAATGCTTATTTTCCACCATAATTTACAAATAAATTCTTTAAAAATCCTAAAGTGTGCTATTCTGGATTTTTTTCTTCTCATTTTGCCTCTCATAGTTGAAGTGTACCTATGATGAGAATTACAGACCTCTCTCATCTTTCTAAGTAGGAGAACTTGCACAATCAGTAGCTGACTAAACACTTTTTTACCTCACTGTATATGAGTTAGGGGAAGACCTAGATTTTAGAAAACATAAAAGCACAAACAGCAAGGAAAATGTGCTCAGTGGTCTGTATAGTGAATTTGTTGAACAGTATGGATGAGGACTTGAAACACCATATGACTGAACAAATTTTTAAAAATATATTAAAAATTGTTGTTGCAAAGTAAATAGATGTAACAGTTTTAAGTACACAGCTGGGATTTGGGTAGCATACTGCTGGATGATTTGGATGGATAATGCTGGTTCATGATCAAGGTGGTTGTATGGATATCTTGCAGGGCACTGTTTACACTGTAGTTATAGGTGTATATGCTATAGACTGTATGATAATTAATTGTACATGTACATTTGTGGATAGTGTAGACTGGATAGTTGTGGGATGGAGGAAAAATATGTGTAATGTGGAAAGTATTTATATATTCTAAATTGACATGCATAATATATAAATGGGATCAAATGGGAGTAGGATTTAATAAGCTTTGGCATGTATACGTGTACACTTTATGAACATCACTGTGCACATTCTCTCATTTTTCTGTCGGTCCTCATTACTGACTCCTCTACCCATTTTTGTATGTCATCCCCAAAATTATTGTTGACTGGATGCTGAAGTGTAACAGAATCAAATAAACCAAAAGTGGAAATTTGATCATCTGCGTAGAAGCAGAAAACAACAAAAAAGAGGCCAAATTTCCTCAGTTCAGTTTCTCTGGATCAGTATATTAAGAAAAAGAGAGAAAAGAATAAAAAGGAACTCTCATCTCTCTCTGTCTCTGTCTCTCTGTTCTTGGTAACCTAACCAGCCTAAAACATTATTCTAATTTAAAAACCTGGATGTGCCTCTTTACACAGTGCATGCAAATACCTGCTTTTAACTATAAGTCTTGAAAGCACATATTTTTACAGGCCTTGTTTCATTATAATTTCTTTATCAGTAAAGCATATTTTAATATTTTGGACACTAAATGCACCTTTTAGCATTACCTAATAATGACTATGTATACAAAGCAAACTACATCTATTTATCAATTCAGCTTCCATTGCCATTTATTCTATTTAGGAGCCAATCCCTGCAGTCACAGGATGGAAGATGGGGTACACCCTAGATCAGTCCATCACAGTGCAATTCAAAGGCACAGTAAACAGACCACACATACACTCACTCACTTAGATTTGCATGTCTTTGGACTGTGGGATAAAGCTGGAATACCTAAAAATACATGAAAACTACACAGAAAGATCCCTGACAACATTTGAATCCTAGGACCTCAGTAAAAAAAAAAAAACTACCGTATTTCTTGAAAGCCTCTGTTTCCAAGACTTTTCGTTTTCTGGACATGTGGCCACATGTGCCAGACTTGCTTAAAACACCAAGAAACTTGCACCACTCTCTTTCTACTTCCTACTTCTGTTTCTAGGAGAATACATGGGCTGTCTGATTTTAATGCCATCGTCTCATTTGGAGAGGAACTGGGCTTCAGTTGTCCTGAGCACTCTTGATCAGCACAGCGTGCCAGCTGCCGTCAGTCTCTGACTCACTCATGCAACAACTTAGGGCCTGCATGAGTCTCCCTCATCAGTCGGACACAGCATCTAGCACACAGTGATGATTTCTTCAAGAGGGAGAACACTGAGCATACACCAAGAGTAACTCAGAAAGGACAGAGAAAGAGGGTTAACTGTTCAATCCTGGCTTCCTTTTTGCATTCCTCAAAGTTTTCAGTGCTTGTCATTGAATCCAATGTTTTTATTGATATGCTATTTAGTGTTTAAATGTGTTACACTCTAAAAACTGCTTGGTTAAAAACAATCAAATTTAAGTTATTTTACTAACTCAGTCTGGACGATATGGACTAATCCAGCCCTGGGTTGATTAGATACAACAGGGTTTGATTATGGGTTTGACCCAGTGTACTGGGTTAGGTCTTTGAGCAAAAATATGGGCTAAAATTATTTTTATGAAACAGATGACCACTGGTCAGAACTTAGCAACTTTGTTGTTACATTTAGTGATTTTTCAGATCCCTTTATTGGCTCATTTTACAAGAAGCAACAAAACTATCATGTTTTCTGGTGTTTTTGGAGACTTTAAGAGTCTTTCATGTTCTTCTCCAAAAGCAACAGATGCTGCATATGCCCCTGCCTTGTTCCAAAGCACTCAGAGATTGTGATGGGAAGTTCAGCTCTTTTTTGAGAGTTGGCTCTTGTGGCATAGCTCCAAAAGAAGACCTCCTTTGGCTCCCAAACGATTTTCAGTTTATTACCATCTGCAGCATTAGCTTAACTTGGCAAAGATGAATGTTTTGAATGTCATAAATACTTTTTGCATTCACTGTTTTTATGAGAAGCCCTATACTTGCCTAATTCATGTATTTGTTCTGTTACGAAAGCAGGCATTATTACTTTTGTGTAATATTTTAATCAAATTTTTAATTTGTATTTAACCCAAAAACAAATGAACAAAACACTGTAAACAAATCTACTGATCAGAACCATAATAATAATACATTATTGTAATATATATTTTTTATACTAGTAATATCCTTAAACTGCAGCCAGATGCTGCTTTGTTTACAGGTGTCAGTTATATTTATGGGTTTTTGCAACTCACTCTCCTCTTCACTGCTGTCTACTGACTGAGAGGACGGACAGACACAACAGTCCACCTGACTGTTGTGTCTGTCCGTCCTCTGTATCTTCACATAATGGTATGATCCCATATTCTCAAATCTAACTGGCCACAAGGCCATCATGCTACCAATCAAAACAAAGTTCTGCTGTGAGCAGGGCGGAGCCACTGAGAGTGAGAGCTGAGCAGCAACAGGAAAAAAAGTGGGGAGCCGACCCTCACTAGATGGAAGTTGACTCTTCTGATTCACTGATTCTGATTTTGAGCATGATCCATCACTACTCAAAGGTGACCTAGTCCTTGTCCAGCAGTCCCTCCCAGCTGCAGCTCGAAACCTTTCCCTTTTGGGTTCAGACTACTAATGACTCAGACATGCAAGAAGCTGTTCTCCAATATCGGATTCCTTCATTATGGTATGTAAATAGAAAATTTTCTAACAAAAATATTCCTAATAAAATGAACTATAACACAATATAACACACACAGGTGTCAAGATTCAGGTGTTTGTTAGATACACTCTCAGTCGGGCTGCGATTGTCACTAAATACATCTTGTATTACCTTGTAGTGTGTACTTTCCATTGAAGTTCTGTTATTATATATGCATATGCTGTTTGTTGTTGTGGATTCTTGGTTTTGTTTTGTTTTTCTCTTTCCACAGAGTCTCGAGGCAGACTTCAAGGGTGTTGACTTGTTTTATCTCTATGCTGTTTTCTCTCCTTTACTTCTGTCTCCTTTTTTCTCTTTAAACCTTTCCTCCATCTTTTTTTAAATAAAGTTTCATATATATATATATATATATATATATATATATATATATATATATATATATATATATATATATATATATATATATACACACCAAGGGGAACATCATGGCAAAAGCTGTAAGGTTCCGCTTGAGAAAGGCCTTACCTTGACATTCAGACAACAATTCTGAGTGCCACACTGACGGACAGGACACGTTAAAAAAAAAAGAAATATAACACTATAATGTATGATAGGTAGAAATGTGGATATTAGCTACCCAATAGAATGCACTAGATTACAATAACTAGTTACCAGGCAAAAGGCTAATCTTACAAGAGAACAAACTTTTTTTCCAGAATGAACTGAAGTCAATAACACAACCCACTGACATAAACATTAGTATACTGTATAAGTTTACTGTTCTAGCATTTTTAGTTGCATCCTGTGAAAGAGGTTAGGTTAAATATGATCAGAGCATTGTGTAGTTCAAAATGCCTTCTTTTTTAACCCATCATACTGGGTCACTGTTTGGGTTAAACTTAGCCGGTTAAAGAAATAACCATGCAGCTGTTTAAGTGTTGGAAAGGGCACATAGAACAGAAAACAATAATGTATGAATATCTGTGTGAAGGGTTGATTGTGGCTTGTAGCTTGACTGGTTAGAGGGTTTAAAGATAGACTCACCTATTGCACCATTCATGCAAGAACCTATGGTCTACTGCAAGGTAGTGTGGTTATAAGTGTATGACTTGCAAGAATCTTATGTGCCAACAGGAGGTTACCAAGTTATTTTGGTCTGATCAGAAGTTATATTCCCGTATAATTCACTAGAGTCAAATGATCCAAACAGGGATCAACACTACAGACAATTTAAGTAGGGTATAATATAAATCCAATTACACTGAATTATACATAACATTTAGAAACTTTTATGATTATTTGTCTGTGTAATTAATGAAAAATAGTGAACAAGAGAAATAAACTGAAATGCATTGATTTAGTATGTGTGTATGTAATGATGTGTGTATGGGTATGAAAGGGAAGTGGGAAGTAACAAGATGGCAATGTTTAGGGGAGAAATGGTGGCATGAATTGACAAAGGAGCCAACTGACCTTGTGCTAGCCCATTTAAAACAAAAAAAGCAAACAACAATGTTTCACCTTTTGAATAGGTTAACACATCTGAACAGCAACTAAAGAACTGATAAACTATGGAGCAACACACATTTATTGATGCTCATCTTGTGATTGTGTTTTGTAGTGTTACATAAATGTTGATCAGGCTGATGTTAGTTTAAGGAACAGGATCTTGCAATAAAAATATTATCCTCCCACTTAATGGCATCTCTAGGAATTTGCTTTCTTCATTACAACTAGACCTGTAGGGTAGGGTTTTAAACCGTTGGGTCGTGTCTTTCAGGTTCTACCACAGATATTGAAGTGCTCACATGCAAAATGCAAAAGCCAATTGGAGTTTGCAATTAATAAGCACTACCTGTACAATAAATCTGATGAGAAATGCTCAGTGGGAATTCCTTATCCCTAATGCTCCTGCACTGCAGTTGTCTTTATGTGTTAATCGAACTATATGGAAAAATTATAGAAATTATTTCATTCTCTTGATATTATTGATATCAATCCTTATGGATTTAATTCAATTGCAATTTTTTGTCATAGAAAAGTAACAGTAAAGCATCTTTACTGTAATGAACTTCTTGCACCGTTTTTACAAAAGGCTATGTTTAATGAGTTGTTTAATTTCTTTATAAAAAAACAAGCTTTTTTGATGTTTGTGTATCACAACACCAACTCCTCATATTTAAACCTTCACCTAACCTTCAATAAGATAAATACTGAATAAAATTAATTAAATATTAATAAGAGATCATTTTTGGGTAACAACAAAGCTCTTCTCATCAGAATTAGTTTCCTTTTTAACCTTTTATTCTGACATATTTTTGGTTATTTTTCAGACTTGTGCAGCACAAAAATATTAAAAAAATATGTAACAACATACTGTCATACATCAGGTTGGACTATATTGCTGAAACTGACAGAAAAATTTGTTTATTTTTTCTGACTTTCAATCTTTTATCCACTTGTTCACTGTCTGTTGCCACAGTATAATAAATGGAGGTCATGACTGCCACGTTGTGGGAATAAATCAGTTTCCTGAAAAAAAAAAAAAAAACAACTTACACACATTACAAAAATAGCTTTGTCTGGGCAATCTCTGTGTTCACCTCTCCACAGCTCAACATTAGTCCGTGTCATTGTTTAACAGGGACTTAGTTTGTCTTTACTTATTTACTTCTCGCTGTCCTAGCCTTCACTCATATCAAGTTTTTGTCCAGTTTACAAGTTTGTATTGTTTTGTTGTTGTTTTTTTTCTTTTTGCTCCCCCAGGCATCCACAACAAAATAACACCCACCACGACTGTCTTAAATTCAGTTTAGTGACTTCAAAACGCCAGGAGCTCATGGCTGAGAGTACACTTTGCTTTTAGTAACCTGTAATCACAGAGAAGCAGTGGGCTGAAATTGTGTCACTGGAGTTAATTACTAGTAATTAGAAGCCAGTTGTCTTTTCACCCCGTTTTGCTGAAAATAAAAAATGGTGGGTCATTGTGTTTTTTAGGATGTGCTGCATTCATTTCTGAGGATGTGTTTAACTGAAGACACCACCATGATCTTGTATGGATATAAACAATGGTATATTTACGTACAAGCATAAATCAGCACATTTTGATAGAGGGAATTAGATGTATATCTCTATGCCGTAGCCCAATCTGAGATTTTATTCACAATGTACATTCCTGATATATTTTGAAGTGATTAGATGATGTGAAAAATATAAAGATGCAGTCAGGAGCAGATAAGCTCAGTTGTGCAAAGCAATGGGTGTTCCAGTGTTATGGCCTGACACTGTGAAAAGTACAGAGATATCCAACAAGTCAAAGCAAGCACAGAACTTGTTCCTTACATCCACTATCCAGATGGGGTTTTTTTGTTTGATTTTTTTTTTTGGTGAAAATCTGCCGCCTTGCAACATGCTCTCTAGTTATGTTGCTTCACAGAACCAGTCAACAGCTTGCTCCCCAACTTTCCATTGATTTGACATGTAAATAACCAGTTCAGGGTGCCACTCCTGAAAAGAGTGGCACCCTGGGTGGTGAACCATCCCCCAACCAGCATCACATAGATATAAATAATTTTTTAATCTTCTCAATTAATTTTGATGTTTTTAAGTGTAGTGTGATTTCTTTGTCCTGTACTGGACTGTGGATTAGTATTGATTAACAACAATATGAAAAATAAATTATGTGTAATTGGTGGCACAACATGCTTCCCTACTTTTTGCTACATCAGGCATGCTTACATCTATCATTTGGGCTGAATTTTGTCAATAAGTCTTTGCTGCAAAGTTAAGGCAGGCTGCAGGATGTTTTGGTGAGAGGAAAACATCAGCAGAATATAAACACTTAGGGATCTACTCTAGTTATTTGAAATTACTATGAAACCTTCCCCATTTCAGACAAACATTCAGTCAGAGCTTCAGTACATTTTGCCCTCTTCTCTCACACAGTTCGCTTCCCCAGTCTTGCTGTAGTTTCCATTTTTATCCATACTTTTCTCTTCATCTTTCATCTCTGTTTAATGGCCCCTGTTTAGTTGTGCTCCAGTGAAGTAATGCCATTGGTGTTGCTGCTAAGAGTTGAGTGTTCTGGGGCAGAATAAGCTGCAATATGCCTCCTATCCATTATTGATCTGTGATTAACTAGAGTTCAGTGCTGGTTCTAAACTTCAGTGAGAAAAATTGCAAAATAGGCTTGGTAAAACTTGGAGAAGGGATATAGTTTTGACAAAACCCTACCAAATAGGACAGGCTGTGCTTTTACCCTGTAGGAAAGCAGCGAGCCAGAGTAAACTTTTTCGCAGTACATTTGGTGAAGAGTGTGAAATGACTGTAGGGTTGGTGTTGGTGATAAAGGCCAGAATAAAAAGATCCTGTCCACCTTTGTCCCCCTTCAGAAGCTATCCCTGTCATTCAGGGAAATGCTCCACAAGACGGCATTGCAGACCCACTGATCCTGATGTATTTTGACACTGATGGTGCTCAACATCTGACCTTTGGGCTGTGGAGTGCACTCAGACTATGCATGTGTTTACATCCCCCGCTTAACAAGGACCTATGCACCTCAAACCAACTCCAGGAATAAAGTGCCAGGGTACTGCTGCTCCTACAACAGCTGAGCTACAGCTTCTTGTTTGATTCATACGGGAGAACATTTTTAGCAGTGGCACTCTTTTGGTATCATCATGACAAGCCTTCAATGTCTCCTGCTTAAAGACAACTAGCACTGAATAGTTTCATACTGTGTTGGCAAAGCTTAACTTGCTTAGAAAAGTTAGAAAATCTGGGAATGTTTATATTAGTTAAACAGGGGTATATCATGAGTAAATAGGAAGAACTGTCTAATAAAACATCAGAAACTGACAAAAACATGCTTGAATGTGGCACTGATTCGAATCAAAACCTAAAGAACAAACAGAAAAGATCTCAGTTTCCTAAATTATTACTCTTGGGTGTGACAGCATTGATGTTCCCTGCATTAAAAGCTCTGATGGCTTCTCTTAAAAGTAATTTTAAGAGTCAGAGTGAAATCTCAGCACAGCACTCCACTTTAGCAACTTGCACTGCTCTCCAGGGTTGCATCATTAAATATTCAAAGGACACACACACACACACACACACACACACACACACACACACACACACACACACAAAAGACATCATCTTGGGAGGGTTTCATGTGGCCTTCACCTGCCCAGCCTTTGTTTTCTGTCAGAATGTGTTTTCAGTGGACTTCAGAGTTCCTGTGTGAGAGACAGTGATTGCATGAGATGTCATCCTGGAGCACCAAAATGATTTTACATAGTTTGAATTAGATTTTTGAGCTTTTTTGTACTTCTGATCTGGTGACCAAATTAAACAGTGTGGTTCTTCAGATAAAAGAGTTTGTATGGAGCCAAATAAAAGCTCCATAGGTTTGTCATTTCAAGCCTAAAACAATATCCAATAAAACAGCATTCCAGAGAAAAGGTAGATGTCACAAAGGACACGGACACAACCCCCCCACAAAAATTAAAGCAAACACTTGCTCAGTCTCCTTGTGGTGGCTGACATGTATAGAAACATAAACACACTTAACAAAAAGTAAAGAATATGATCCGTTTTATAAGCGGACATGCTTAAAAAAACGCAGTTAGTTCTTTTTATAAAAATTAAAGGTGCTTTGACATTTTGTGGCTAATATCAATTGCCCATACCAATTTTAGCCATTTCTGTCATATTTTTTTTTGACACTTGTAATTTTTTTCTTATTCGCTCTGCTGCCATAAATTATTTATAGTTGCAGCAGAGGTGGCTGTAGAATGTGTGTGTATGAGAGTTCTCACTCTAAAACTATATTTTAAAGCAAAGATTGACTTGAAAAGAAAATTTCCTCATCATGGGACAATAAAGGATATTTCTACTCTATTCTAAAATGACTGTAGCATCTTAGTGATTGGCGTGGTTAGCATACTAATCACTAATGACATCTAAATTATTCTGAAAACATCTTACTTTGAGTCTTCACTCAATAAAATGTTGTACAGCTCTAATAAAAAATAAAACTGAAACTGAAACTCTTTCTCGTTTTCGTACAAGCTAGTGCCAGCACCACAGTGCTATTCTGGAGGATAGAGTGAAAATGAATACTGATGAGGAAATTAGGCAAAGATTCAGGTTTTTGTTTCTTTTGTCACTTTATTATTTTTTTCCCCCTTACGTTACTTACAGTGTTAGGCTGCGACAGAGTATGAGGGCCAGACTAAGACTTTTTTTAATTATGAGAATAAAGTCATAATATTACAAGAACAAAGTCAAACGACAATAAAGCTGAAATGCACAAATAAAGTCATAATATTACCAGAAAAGGTTATAATAATACTAGAATAAAGTCAGAATATTACCAGAATAAACTCATAATATTAAGAGAATGAAGTAGTAATATAAGAACTCCAACATGAAAAATTATTAAAAAATAAAATGAAGAATGTTGAGTATCTTGTGAAGTTATACTTTGGTATCAGTTTTACAAATAAAGAAATTGTCATGATGAAGTGGTGATGATGGACCCAAATGCAGAAATGGCAGAGGCAGTGAGTAGATTTGAGTATTTAATGAAAAAATAATGAGCAAAAACCACAGGGAGCTAGAGCAGAGCAAAAACACAGGAATCCAGGTGCAAAGACAGCAGGGTTGAAACGGGGAAGTAATGGGAGGAACCAGTGAGGAATGAGAGCAGGAGATGTGTTTAAATACTGTGAAAGCGAACGCTGGAAGAATAGACTGGGGCTGATTGGCTAATGGATTTCAGGTGTGAGGGGAGATAGCAGAAGGCAGACTAAGAAGAAAGACAGAGAATGGCAGCAGGGAGCGAGGGAGAGCAAACATGGGAACTAGGAAAATGAATCAAACAGTAACAAAGAATAATAAAATAGAATAGCAAAGAAAAGCCCAAACTGAAGAAAAATAGGAACAAAGCTGATCTAATCAAGGAATAAGAAATTAAGGCAAAAACAGTAATCAAAACTAGAATAATCAAAACTAGAATCAAACCCTAAAACAACCCAGGACCTGACAGAAATACTTAATACTTTAACACATTAGCATCAAATTATTATATGCAGCAAGACTTTGAAATGATTGTGCAAACGACTGTTCATTTCAAAGAAAGAACCACACAGAGTTGCCAAGCTGGTCATGTCAGATCTTAATAAGTCTATCGAAGCTTTTTCCTCATTAACAGGACATTTTTACTATGACTTTATTCTCGTAATTATAAAAAAATCCTCTTTGTTTTGCCCTAATACTCTGTCATACTTAAATAGATTATTGTAGACTATATTCTTTTGAGTTGTCATAAGGCACCTCAGGGAGTTATTTTGGAAAAGTGTCTTATATCCAGTGCTTCTGTATTGAGAAAGTAAGAAAGATAATGTGTCACAAGACTTTTGAATGCTGTGTTCACTGTTATGTTATTTTATATTTTGCTGCATGTAGCAACACCTGGAAACACAGTCTTCCTGTCTAAACATATATATATATATATATATATATATATATATATATATATATATATATATATATATATATATATATATATATATATATAAACTGAAATAAGATTTTTTAAAATCATATGAGAAAAAACACAAAACTTCCAATTTTTTCATTTCATGTTGAAAACTTGTTGTAAATTCTGATTTTTATTTGTCTTGGGGAAATTGAAGTGGATGAATAGATGACAGTTGGTTTCCCAACCCAGATTTTATGACATCTGACCTCTTTTGTGAAAAGCTTACACTGTTCTTATTGATGGGGGGGTTGAGCGCTTTAAGATCTTGCAGAGTCTTCGACACCTTGAGAGGCTTTGACAGCAAGTACATGTAAGCTGACGGGGCCGTGGGTCTTAAGAGTTATAGTGACCTGTGAGGTGTTTACCTGCTCAGCCATCATGTGAGACATTATGGTCATATGAATGCCAGAGACAGTAGACAGCCTGAACTGAAGAAACCTTTTAGATGAGAATTAAAAACATAAATGTTTAAGAATTAAGAAAGGATTCTAGGTGCTCTGATCTCAATGACTTTGAACTTGAGGGTCAGACCTATTTGATAACTTAACATTGTAAATAGACACCTCACCTCTGCTGTGACTGGGTTCCTGTAGGTAGGACTCTCAGTGAAACACGCTATGGATTTGTGGCACAAAAGCTGAGACTTCATTCAATTTTAACAATGTTTTAGATGTAGTTGGGTTAGTTTTTCTCACTTTCCTCTTTGGTTGTGAATTACAGCTATGCCTTGATAAGCAATTATTTCCTGTGTTGGCAGGTTGGAGCAATGTGTGGAATGAAAACAGTTCTTGCCCACTTTTTCTGAATTCAATGCCCAGGTCAATTTCCAAGGGCAACATGTAGACACCAGCTATAATCATCTAATTAGAGAGACTTTGAGTTTTCCAATTAGCATTCAACCTTGAAGTTTCTTACAGAGACAAAACTCACCATCTGTCAGCACAATGCAGGGCTGCTCTCTATGATGGTGATGCACTCACAGCCCTCAAACTGTGTTTGTTTTGGCTGCAGGAACTTCTACTACATCACCATGCTGCGAGACCCAGTCTCCCGCTACCTGAGCGAATGGAAACATGTCCAGAGAGGAGCCACATGGAAGACAGCTCTCCATATGTGCGATGGACGCTCACCCACCCAGGACGAGCTACCCACCTGCTATACCGGTGACGACTGGTCCGGTGTCACCCTGAAAGAGTTCATGAACTGCCCGTCAAACCTGGCTAACAACCGCCAAGTCCGCATGCTGGCTGACCTGAGCCTGGTGGGCTGCTACAACATGTCCTCAATGAATGAGAGCCAACGCAACCACATCCTTTTGAGCAGCGCGATGAGCAACCTGAAGAACATGGCTTTCTACGGTCTGACTGAGTTCCAGCGCAAGACGCAATACCTGTTTGAGCGGACGTTCAGCCTGCGCTTCATCTCTGCCTTCACGCAGATCAACAGTACACGGGCGGCCAACGTGGACCTGAGCGAGGCCGTGCGCAGGCGCATCGAAGAGCTCAACTTCTTGGATGTTCAGCTGTACGAGTACGCAAAGGACCTATTCCTCCAAAGGTTCCAGTACACCCGGCAGAGGGAGCACCAAGAGGTGCGATTGAAGAGGCGCGAGGAGAGACGCTGGTTGAGGGAGCAAAGGGACCAGGGCAGACCGTGGCTGCCCAAGCACAAAGGGAGTGGAAAAGGAGATGGAGGCGTCTTTGAGAAGGAAACTGAAAACGACCTGCCCACCACCACTGAGGACTATACAAGCCAAGTGGCACGTTGGTGAGGCATCATCGAACAGAGAGCTGCAACAGATGAGAGATTTTGTTAGACTCTCTTATACACTCTTGTACATCTTAGGAGTCTCTTTGTTCTTCACAGTTGTTCTTTCTTCTGCATCTGTCTGTTTTGTCTGACATGAGAGCTTTGTTTCTTTTAGAAAAAAACTGCAGTCTTTTAGTCTTGGAGGGCCTTTAGTGTCTTAAATTTATAAAAGCTGTTCATACATTGTTTCGTTTAACTACTGCCTTAGTTTTGCTTTGCAAAATGATTGAGTAAACAAAAAGAAAATCCTGACTGCATCAATTTTAATATCCACAAAAAGTTTTGAATGTGTTTGAAGTGATGGTTGGTGTTCAGACTTTTTTCACTCCAGCAGCTTTATATTTTTGACTTAAAGTCAAAAGCATCAGTTTGAAATGTGTAACAAAGATGAACGGCAATATATGAATTTATCAACAAAACAAAACATTTCTTGAATCTGATCTTCACTGCCCAGATTTGTCCAAACAACTGGTGGGTCAACCAACAGTGGAAATCTGAAGTAAACAATAAGCCAGTAAATACAAAGAGGTGATAAAAATTGCAGATCAAGCTGGGTCCTGTGTGCAGCTTTCTCTTACCTTGCAGCTGCTTCACAAGGATTATGTTGCTTGTAAGAAATTTAACAGGGTTCACTATAATGTAGAACACCAGAAGAAATAGGAACAATTTCAATGCTACAAATCACAAAATTCAGATGTCCTGATCAAGGCATTTTTCACTGAAAGGTATTGGAGTCCATGACTGATCTCAGCTCTTACTACTGCCTGTGATTTTGTCAGCCCTAAGCGAGCCCTTCAGCAGAAATTTACAGAGCTATTATTTTTGTGCACGGCTAGCAAAACTTTAATATATGCCGGACATATTGTTTTGTTGATCTAAATGAATTTGGGTTTTCCCTACTGATCTGGGTGGGTTTCACCCCTCACAATGACTTTCACAGAGAATGACAATCTATGGGCTCTCTGTGTCCTGTGACCTAAATCTGCTCAGACGGCTGTTGATGCAAAAAAAATGGTTTGCAGAGCTAGTCTTTTAATTTTATCACCTTCAACGGAAAGTGACAGCTATGAAACAACAACTTTTTCAGTTCTTTAGTGCTTTTTGTATCACATGATTATTCGGAAACTGCATTGAAATGTTATGAACCAAATTCATAAGGAGTTGTATCAAAACAGAGTAAATATGCTGGCATGCAAATATGCTCGCATCAGCCTTGCCCTTCAGCAAACTCCTGCACATGAAATTGTAAGAAGGAGAAAGATGTGAGTTTTGTAAATACTGTAACTGTTTGTCTCCAATCAGTTATAGCTCTATAAACAAAGGGTTGTCTTGGGACAAATTAGTCATCTGCAGTGTCCAGAGTATGACGGGTGAATGAGTTAAGTGGAATGCAATCAAAATGCTAATGTACACTATGTAATACTGATGAAATGTTGTGCTGCGTGCTGGTCATTTCAATCCTTCACTATTTTGTACCTGTGTAGCTTTGGTTGCGTTTTTCTGGATACAAAATAGACTTTGACAAGGGATCATAAAGTGATTTTCCATTTTCTAACCACAGTGTGGTTTTATGACATCAATACATAATATATATCAATAGGATATCACTGAGAGGTATTCTGGTATTTTTTTTTTTTTTTTTACAAAAGCCAACTGTTTCAAATGGAAATCAGAACTAAAAGAAATGGAAACAATGTGTAATGCAAAGTTTTCAGAAAATAATATACAATAATAATATACAATTAGGCATTTCTACTCATACTCAACACCAAACCAAAATAAACTATTAAACAACTACATGTACAAAATTGCAGTTGAAATTGCATTGAAATGGCAATGCATTTGTTCGAAATGGGGTGTGATTTAGTGAAAGACCAGACATTGATATATAATATAATGATGGGACAAGCATTGCACTTTAAAGCTACTGAATTTTTGAGAAAATCCATGGCTTTGAGTTTATCAGTCTAGACTAGGTGCCCATACCTGGCATTTGACTAGGTATGGGCAAATACTTATTCTCAAATGACTGATCCTATTGGGAGTAAATCAAAATCCTGATTGGGACATCCTTAACAGAAATCCTATGTTATCTGAAAGTCTTAATTGAAGAACAAATGGTTGCATGTCACACAAACACAGTATACCTAGAACTGCAGAGAGTTTCAGAATATTTCACAATGAAAAGCTCCATGTCTGACTTAATAATAAGCTCATCTGATTAAGAGGAATTGATTCATTGAAATTCCAATGTCTTTCTTGAATAACATTAAGACCACCATTATTTTGGTGTTAGATCTTTTTGATTTAAGAAATCCTAACTTTCCGAAATGGACATCCATCTGTTACTTCCTCTTTATAACTTTTTGAAGTTATGTAGTTACATCACTAGTCATTTTTTTGTTTCTCTTTGTTGGAGGATCTGTTTTTAATATTTTAACCATGAAAAGAAAATCAAGCCATAATTAAATTTCTACTTACCCATTTTTGACCACAAAAGAATAAAAATTACCTGTATTTTTAATTAATATTTTGGATTTTAAAATTAAAATAATATAAACACTTTCGATGGGAACATCCAGTTCCCAAGAAATGCTCGGACTTATTCTCTGCCTGTAATTTTTGTCAAGCATTGTATCTGTTGTGAGGTAAAGAAAAAAAAAAAAAAAAAAAAAAAAACAATTAAAAGGTGCAAAAGTGGTAAGCTGTTACTTTTTGGCAGAGTTGATAAGTATTTGATAAACAATGAATGTAATGAGTTGGGTAAATGTTGGGTGTATGTGGCCGGACTGGGAATGAGATGATCAGCATTCAGTTGTCATGCCCCTCCCCTGTCACACTGGCTGCTTCTTACATATTTGTAGAGCTGACGGCGTCTGTGCTGTGGGCACCAAGAGCACTCTGATGCCAGCAGAGAGCCAGAACTCAAAGACAAAGCCTGAGAGAAGATGGTTGAAGAAAATAAAACATTTCATGTCACTTCTCCATGTTTGATAGTTTCCAGCCCCTCAAAGCTTGTTTTTATCTGCTTTAAAAGGCTTTAGTGGCCTTTGTGCTTTTATGTGTCTTATCTCATGCTCACTTATAGCGCATGCATATCAAATTAAATGTATGCTAAATGTCAGCACAGATATCTGCTGCTATTATGTTAATGCAATTTGTCGTGTTTTTTTTTTTTTTTTCCTGATTGCACATTCTCATGAAATACCTCATGTTGCACAGTTTTGCTTAATCTCGCTCCATCTTGTCTGAATGATTCATCGAGCCGTTGCAGAGCATGTGTTGAATGAATATTTTGTCAGCTAATAGGAAGGCGTGCGTGTATATGCACCTGCTGGTATGGAAGCACTTACATCTGTAGAGTGTACAAAGAGGAGGAAGTGTGTTGCATATTTTGAATACTCACTCAAGTGTTTCAAGTGTAGTTCACCACATTATAGGACTGTTCTGTGCATAATGAAGAATTCATGCCATTTTTAATGTGACAGCAGAAGCATAGTTCAAGAACACTCCTTCAAGTGGTGCATATTGTATATTTTAGAATGTTTTCCCACATTCTTCAACAACAATACTTTGAAAGGCTTTCCTCTGAAACTCCAAGGTGTTATTCTTTTAAAATAGACTTTAAATGGTCCTATCAACATAACTCAGTTAGCAAGATACAGACTTTCTTTCAAAAAAACAATAGGAAAACAATTTAACCCTACAAAAAATGACCATGTCAGTTTATTCTTTAAACTAGTTATTCAGTTATTTTATACATTTTTCACAGGAAATGCTTAGAAACTCCAACAGAAGGAACAACATGTGTCAATACTTAATCTTCCCTTGATTTTGACAGTCAGTTTGTCCTTGAGCATTAAGAACTACTTTTTTACAGGGGAGAATTTCCTTGTTAAGGTAAAATGATTACTTTAAAGCTTCATTGTGCAGCATTTAGAGCCATCTGGTGGTAGACCTGCAGGGAAACATCATGCTGGCTGAGTGACAATGACTTTGTGTCCAAGTGCATCAATGTTGGAAAAGGGAGTGGACAAAAATATGCAAGTCTGGTTTGTTTACATGGTACAGAATGGTTCCTGCCAGTTAAAACATTGGTACAGACTGGTGTATTATAATCAGAAGTCTTGTGGATTTTCCCTGCAAATTTATGTTATTGTATGGGTGTTGTATTGTTTTATAGTCTTCAGACAGTCTTAATCTGTTAAAATAAACTTTAAAATTTAAATCAATTGAAAAATTGAAATTTGGGAATCACCATATTAAGGAAAATGTTAGGACATCCTGTCCCCTGACAACTGATGTTACTTTAGCTGAAATAACTTCACTCTACAACTCTACTAGTCTCTGAGATCAGTCTGAGGAAGTTTGACCCACTCCTTACCTTCTGCTGTTTCAGGGTTTCTTACATTTTGGGCCATTGTCATGTTGCAGGCTCCAGTTCTGCTTCAGCTTAAAGTTATATCCAGATGGTTTCACATTTTCTTCAAGTACTTTCTGATACACAGTGGAATCAAGGTAGACTCTATGATGGTGAACTGACCAGGACCAGATGCAGCAATCCTTCTTGAACGATGACAGTTCCAGCTTTATGATGCACAGCTGTCCACCAAATTTTGTTTTTTCTAATAGAGAACAAATGTTTCCTCACTTCACACATCCCATGAAAATTAAATTTGCCCAGTCTGTTTTTGATTGTACAATCATGTACTTTCACAGAAACAGTGGCAAGAGCCTTCTGTAGGTCCTGTGATTATATTTTTGAAAACTTTTTTTTTTTTTTTTTTTTATCATCTTGGACTCCGCTCTCAGAGAGAACTTTGCTCGGATGACCAGACCTCTGCATGTTGGCAGCTGTTTTCCTTGTTCTCCACTTGTAGAACGTTTCATCGGACAGTCACAATAGGACAACAGAAACAAAACAGTGTGAAAATACCTCCTTTAATGCCTCCTTTACAGAAATTAAAATTGTACTTCTGTTTTTGTGTGTGTCAGGCAATTTGTGGGGTTCTTGGCTTACTTTCTGCCCAAATGGCATGCAGGCTTTCTGGCATAAAGCCTCAAGGACATCCTTCTCAAGCAGCCAGTCAAATGACACTTTATTAGTCTGTGATTATTGTGTTTGCAGGCAACTGATGGCTGATAAGAGACAAATCAATTTCTGCCAATAGATCCCTGAATTTTGTACTCTGGGCTTCTTTTAATGCTCCAACACACCATGCATATGTAAATAAATGTGTTTATGGGAAACAAAACCTTAAAATAAAAACAAATAATCAGTTAATAAATATTTGGTGTCTTTTATAGATGATTTTTTTTTTTTTTCAGTTACCATCATAAAACCACAGCATGAAGTTGAATTTACTATATGTCACCTCTGTGGCTTTTACAAATGATATCTTGTATGATTTCAATAAGAGAAATGTAAATTACAAAATGATGTAAATAAAGTGATAAATGGAAGCAGATGTGAGACAACAACTCTGTAAGGAGTGTTTAATGAACTTGTACTGCCACTCCATGAAAGCGAATCTCCCTGATGGTCTGATTTATCTGTTTAAATTAAAGGATTTCAACTGCTGCTGAGGAATGACTTTGTCTGACTGTAATTGGTAACATCTCAAGAGAGCTTTCTCTGTGTTTTATCTGTACATATTAAAGCCTTGCAATGAAAAGAAATATAAAAACATTTTTGTGTATTTATTGTCTTTTTTAAACAATAATGTAATAGCCATTTTGGGTCACCATGAATTTTGACTGATATTTTATGTGATAGACATAGTAGTAGACAAAGTAGTGTATAATTGTGAAGTGGAAGGAAAATAACAGACGGCATGCAAAGGGTTTTACATATAAAAATCTAAATATTGTGGAATGCACTTGGATTCAGTAATCTTTACTGTGATGCCCATAAATAAAATCAGATGAGACCAATTTTAAGCTTTTGGCATCCATGAAAACTGCTGTTTATGGCAGAAAACTAACACTACACATCAACACATCACATAGTGATGATAGTATTATACTGTGGGAATACTTTTCTTCAACATGGACTGAAGCTAAATACTGGGCAAAGCCTGCAAGAGAGGCTTCAAAAGTCTTAAGACTCTGCTGTAGGTTGTGCTTCAAGCAAGTCAGTGACCCTAAGCATACTGCCAGAGCTACAATGATATATATTGGATCAAACAATATTCATGTGTTAGAATGGCCCATTCAAAGTCCAGATCTACAGCTAACTGAAAATTATTGTCAAGACTTGGAAACTGATGGTAGAGACATATGCTGACAGGTGTAATAGTGGCAGAAGTTAAATCCAGAAGAGTCAGTACAAATACACATCACATTTTTCAGATTTTTCAGAATAATTTTCCTAAAACCATGAAGATCTATTACATAAAATCATAATAAAATGCATTCGTAGTTGTAATATGTCAACACGTGAAAAAGCATAAGGGGTATGAGTAGTTTTGTTAGGCACTGTAAATCATCAGTGTCATGGCTGTACATTTTTGAGGCATAACAAATGGTAATCTCTTATATTGTTTCTCATTTGAATTTTTCCAACATGATTTTTGACAGGAAAAACTGCCTTGCAGAGATTCTTTCTCAGTAATCTAAATTATAACACTGATCACATAGATCTACAGTGTGTTGTTATAGGAAGAAATTCTGCTTTTCCAAAGGAGGATTCACACCTGAAGAAAAAGAAGCTTCTACACATCCTCCAATATACCTATAGTTAGTCCCTCTATGCTTATGCTGAGTTGGCTAAATATGGTTTGAGACACAGTATATATTCTAGCATGGTCTCAACATGCTCAGTTTTCTGCTTTCCTTCAGGTTAAATGGTTGGGACTGCCAGCTCAGCATTTCTGCTGGTGACTGCTGCAAGTCTTTTCTGTACAGATGGTATCACCATGTCAGTGACAGTCACAGTCAAGGTTTAACCTTAGGAGGAGACTAGTGAATTAAAAAGTATGTTGCTGAGCTTTTGGTGTTGATATTACTTTTTCTTGTATTTTATTATATTCCTAAAAAATGGGGTTTTATTTCAAATTTTTGTAAATACAGAGAAATTATATCAGGTTTCTGTGAAAATTTTACATTTTACATTCAGGATTCTCTGAGGATTAGTGGAATTATTTTAATTATTAGTTAATGGTATGTAAATCTGGCAATAACCCCAGTCCATCCAAATTTTGTCATGCAAAAATATTTAAAATTACGCTGATTACTGATCTAACTACATTGCTAATACACAGTAATTTTATCCAAGGCCTTTGCTTTAAAAAGTTGATATCCTGAATCCTCACATTACAGCTGTTTCAGGCACCTTGGTGTATTTCTCTGAGCAGAAGTACAATTCTCATAACTGCTAGTTCAACCTCCACAACATTTAGTCATTTGTGCACGTCATAGTAGCAATTTTTCCTTCATTCTAAGAAATTGCAAATGGTTTTGCACATCCATTTGTGTTCATACATTTCTCTACTGCTTTTGGATATTCTCATTTGCTGATGTCACGTCCATCAAAATCAACTCTATTTATGAAAGTTGAAAAAGTTAAAGTCCTCATTTCAATGGTTGAGCACAAAAATGTTGAACAGGTTGTCAAAATCTGTCAAGCTAATTCTATGTATTTCTTTATCATTCTTTCATGGAAATGTCTCCACAATTGAATAGTTCCTTTCAGCTGAACCGCACCTTTCACTGATGAAGAGGAGTGTGGTAAGTATTAGTTATAACCAATGATGAGACTAATGTGAGAAATGCACCAAAGCGCCGATACAAAGCTCTAACGTCGCTTGTGCACGATGAAATCATAGTTAAGATATGACTGCCATCTTGTGGTCAAATATTGTAGATGCTGCTATTTTTTTCTTAATTGTATTTTAACATGGATAATTTAACAGAGATTTTATTTGTTTAAATAATTCAGTAATAATACAGCTATAAATGATAATAAGAATAAGACTATTTAAAAGTAAGCTTTAATCTCTTAAAATTTAAGTTTAGATCCATTTTTTAAGAAATGTGTACTGTTGTGAAAACAAAAAGAATTATGCCAACAGATAATGGTGTGGGAAAATATGACTTCATTTGGTTTTCTTATCAGGTGAGAGGAGTTAGAGTATTTGTTTTCACATAAGTTTTATAACAGCTGTTGGAGGTTAAATAGATTCAGACATAATGTGGAAATGGTGTTCTAAACAGCAACCTAAATAATTTGGGTTACAGTAATATTTAATGTGGTAAGCATAAAAGTGGATCCACACATCAAGTAAAAGCCCCACATAAATGTGTTGTTAATAGTTTTTTTAAATTTATTTTTTAGCTGCATAATAGTGTAGCTATCTTTGTACAAAAACAACTAAAGACCAAATGGGGAAAATGTGAACAACATGTTAAGGTCAAATGAATGAAAGCATCGGCTGCTGCTTTCTCTTTGTTTTTATATCTGATTCACTTTGACAGTGACATTTTCCTCAAAGGGAGCAATATGGTGACCTTTCTTTGTGGCACTCAGTGCCACATTTCCAGTTTGAGATCTGTCAGGGTGACAGATCAGATAAAGCTCCTCTGTGGCCTCGAGAGGGCTGAAAAAAAGCAAAGGAAGGAGAAAATAGTGGTGACTATTTCAGTTTGTGACAAGTGGTGTAAAGTAAACTATGTGAAGCCAATTTTGACATGAGAAAAACAACATTTAGACACAGTTCTGGATCACGTATTTAAAACAAGGCTCAGTTAATAATTCAGGATACTATATATATATATATATATATATATATATATATATATATATATATATATATATATATATATATATATATATATATATATATATATTAAAAAATCATTGATCACTTTTTAGAATATATTTCACAGAGGTAGGAAGAGTTGCCAAAAGTTGTGTTCAAGTAAGAGTAGTAGTACTTCAATATATTTTTACTCAAGTGGAAGTAAAAAGTAGTCATTTAAACAATTTCTTAAGTTGGACTAAAAATGTATTCAATAAAAATTCTACTTGAGTGCTGAGTACCTGTGTAGTACTGTTCTGATCTGATTTAATTAGTGAAAATTATGTAATCATTCAGACAAAACATAAAATTTTAGACAGGTTCTTGGACTTTGAATTATAAAATAAAAAATAGAATTAAACAAAAAAACTAAATCATATCATTACAAAACAACAAATTCAGGCAGAAAAACACACATTTCCAAATCTCAGTTTTTCACAACATACAACATTTGAAATCAGTACTTACAGTAGGTAATGTATACATGTCAGAACAGTGTAAAGCAATACTATTAGCTGTATGTTTACTTGAGCTCTAAATGACACAATGGGCTCAGCAGATAACAATGAAGCCTGATTATAAACCAAAGGCCTTACCAGACCTATGCATGTGTCTGATGCATTTATGGTTTGAAACATGCTTGTTTGTCATGCAGTGAAATATCCTGAGTTGGGTAAAGAAGCTAGAAACTGTACTGAAGTAAGAGTTGTGCTACCTAAAATTGATATTATCTAAGCATAAGTAAAAAGTATGGTACAGTAAAACTACTCTTCAAAGTACATTTTTTTTTTTCAAATAGTTGCTCAAATCAATGTAACTGAGTAATTGTATCTAGTTACTACCCACAATTAAGCATTTACCTAAACAATGAATATTTTATCTTATTGCAAAGTGAGGCGAAGCGTCAGCAAACATCATCTTGCAGAGGTTTGAAAACAAAGGACGGGTCAGGGTTAGAGACCTCAAAGCATTTTAAGTGAGGTTTTACTGACATTGTAGAGTACAAATCTGTAAATAAAGCTCCAAAAAGATTGGAGTGTATTTGAGATTTTAGTCCCCTTTATACTGATACCTCAAATTAAAATCCAATGTGACCAATTGCCTTTAGTAAACAGAGTTCTTTGTGTAATCTTATTGTAAATCCAGCTGTTGTCTGAAGGCTTCAGAGATTTGTTAGAGAACATTGTGAACAAACAGAATCATGAAGACCAAGGAATTCACTAGACATCTGAGAGATATAGCTGTGCAAAAGTTTAAAGCAAGGTTAGGTTCTCAAACAAAATCCCTGAACATTATATGTCACGCTGTTCAGTCAGCCAGCTTATAAAAATGAAAAATGTATGGCTCAACTGCAAAACTTCTAAAACCTAAGCTGACAAGTAAGGCAAAGAGAACATTACTCAGATAATTAGCCAAGAGACCTGTGGTAACTCTAGAGGAGCTGCTGAGATTCACAGCTGAGGTGTAAGAATCTGGTGACAGGACAGCAAACTTGTGGAAGATCTTCTGGTTAGAAAAGACCAACAATGAGCTTTTTGGCATACATTAAAATGTCATGTGCAACTGTCTATATTTACTTAAGGCATCATAATACAAATATATGCGACGCTTTTATTTGTAAATAAAAATAGAAAAACAATGTCTACTTTGTTCACAGTAGATAAGTACCACTGTGACATTTTATCATATAAAATCCCTGTAAAATACACTGATGAAAACAAAATGTGTAAAATCTCAAGAATTATGAATTCTTTCGCAAGTATTGGTCTGTATGTCAGTGTGGTACTGCTGATTAATTATGAAAACTACTTGTCACTTGTATTCCTTTTCAGGTCTTGACGTTTTGTCACTTTAAATCCTATTTGTTTCTAGTAATCTGGCAGAAAAGTAAGGTTGATCATTTGTATCATTAACACATAGCTTAAGGTAAATAAAATAGTGATTGGAGGTAATTCAAAAACATTTACAACAAAATGATACTTTTGCACTTTATGTTAAAATATTGCCCCTCTGTTTTTCTCCACCTCCTACCTGCATGATCCTATTCTGTGTTAGCTTCCATGTTATTTGACCTTGAGCGTATAGCTGCAGTGGTGCATTCTGCTGCTGATTTATTAGCTTCTGACTACAGCTGCACACATGAAAAGTTTTTAATTGAAGTAATTATCAAGAAGTCAACCATATTTTTCTTAATTTAAAATATGAATACATGTATTTCTTCCGCATGGCCACAAACGTAATTGTGAATTATTTGGTGAGATTGTAATTCATGTATTTTCTAAAACACTTATTGTCATATTTCTTTAATGAGTTGTTTTTATGTGTGCATGTAAGCGTGTTTACATAAACTAATCTAAAAAAAACCCACATGGTTTTACTGCTGTTTCCTTGGTAACAAGCAAAACCTTGCCCTTTCAGCCTGCTGGCATTCGTGTGGACTGTACCACTCTGTGGTTGCTAACGGGGGTGGAAGCACACCCAGCTCCTACAATTACATACAATTAAGTCGTATCAAAGTATCAGAGATACCTAAATAAAATATATAATAGTTCAATATAACCTCTAGTTAATTATTTTTGGTTTAATATCATGTTTATTTGGGCATTTTTCTTCTCTTTACCGTTCGTCTCACCCCGGAAAACTACGTCATTACATTAAAATGACGGTCGTACAGTAAGCTGTCAAAAGCTTGTTGCTTAAATCTTTGCAGCGCTGTAAAGTGGGGAAGAAATTAGGTCGGACAAGGTTTAATTCTTGGTGCAGGGCAGGAATTAGACGGGCTGTTGAACAGACATATTGGGGAGACTTGACATCTTCTTTTCCGCTAGTTCAGTCGCCGTTTTGTCCGTTTGTCCTGGCTGCTGCTCCTGCGTGATATCCTTTCCTTTCCTAACGATGAGGTAAGCAGATCTGCTCATTAGCGCTGACAATCTAATAAATATTACAGTTAATGTACTCCATCGTGTTATATATTGGCAGGGCTGCGTATAGGTTGCCAGCTATGTATAAAAACCAACATTTTTAGGTGAGGAAAAGGATGTAAATCAGTGCTTTTCTTGAACCATGAGTCTGTGCTGATGACAAGATGTGATACAAGATAGCGGAAGATAGATCATCGGTTCCCAAAGTTGGGCTCGGGGCCCCACTGGTGGTCGCAAATCACCACTGATAGGGTGAGAAGATCAAATTCAGAAATCATAATGAATAACAAAACTGGTTGGTGAAAGCTTATTTATGGTAAATGTGTTGCAAAAGATTAAAAATTGTACTTATAAATGCATTATAAACATTGGTTGTCCAGGCTGTTTTACTAAGTATGTCATAAAAATAACTTTGAAGTATATGTATTATGTTAGGGTTTACATTTCCTAATCATTCCTTACTGTATAGTTTTTACTAGTCTATATTCTAGTCAACTGTAGATTTATTATTAATAATATGATTTTTATTAGTAGTAATAGCTGTAGTATATTCTGTTCCAAATTATACAAAATTCATGTATATAGGTTAAAAAAATCAAGAAACGTGAAATGGTGTGACTCTTTTTTTCATTGTGATATTTTCAGCAAATTTTACCTTGAATTTTCTACTTGTTTGTTTTTTAAGAATGTATTATAATCACTTAATTGACTTTTGATTGTCCTTCATTCAACTGAAAGGTCATGTTTGTGAAAAACAGCTTTATCCCCATTACAAAACTGCAACAGAAAACATTGTGGCATAAGACAAAACAAGGCATTTTGGATGAATCCTTTTTTAAATAAACCTTACAGTTAAAATCTACAATAAAGACAACAAATAAAACATTTTTTTCAATTAATTGCCTTAACAGTTAGTGTTAAATGTGTTCAAAAAATAACGTGAACAGTGTGAGTCAAAATGTAGCATACCGGTCCACTCAAAAAATGGTGTCCACTTGACATGAATACCAGTTTTTGCTTGGGTTAGAAAAGCACAGTGGTGGACAAAAATGTACTTAAATTCAGTACTCAAGTAAATGTTCTCCACTGGGAAAGCTGAAGCATCAAATCAGTTGATTTTTGGTGTAGATTCTTTAAAACATTAATAAACTCACTTTAAGGTTGAATAAAAAAAAAAAAAAATCCACCCATCTTCAAAGTAATCAAACAACTATAGGAAACAAGATGCTGTTTTTGAGGGGATGACACAGCCACTACAGGAAAGGCAAATCCAGTGACTTGAACAAAGACAGCAGCCACTGACTCACTAATAACAACACACCTACACACCTGTTTGCTTGGTTTACAAGTACATGTTTACTTAACCAGTAGTTAGATCACATGTCACTGCTGCTGTTAATGTGTGGGTCTGGAGTTTAAAATCTTTGCTAAAGACAGCAATAGATTACTTAATGGGGTTACAAATCATGCAGTTTTTATTTAAACTTAAACTTTTGAGAAAATCCCAAACATATTAGCCAAGTTTCTATCCTTGGTGTGACCATATTATATGTTTGAACAGTTTTGTGGGCTCAATAAAACAAAAATCATCCAATACAGTCATCAAAGTTTACTGTATGCTTTGAAACAAAATAAAGGTTCAAGACTAGTACAAAAAAAAAATCAGAGGCATAAATGTGGTTTGCTTTACAAAAGTATGTGAAAATGTTTTACACTGGTACTCTCTTTATCCTCCAAAATACAAAAATCAAACACAAACTAAACATTTCCAATTGTTCTTACTTTCTTTATCAAGATTGCTGTGTTTTAGAAGTGCATATTTCACAATTTCTTTGTCTCTTTTCTAAAAAGCTGTGTTCTGACTTGTGTTGCAATGCACCAACCAGTAAGCAAGTGATCAAATTCAGACTACGGTATTGTCTTTTAGACGATATGACTTGGGTCAAACCTTTTGGGTTTCCTTCCACAAACCTCTGATAGGTGAGCTGACACATTTAAGTTAATGGGAGACTCACCTGTGGATGTATTTTGAGGCCACACCTAGAATTCACTGCTTTCTTGTTTGACAGGACTGGAAAGTCAAAAGAAATCAGCCAAGATATCAGGAAAATAACTGTGGAGCTGCACCAGTCTGGTTCATCCTAGGGAACAATTTCCAGATGCTTGAAGGTGCCACATTCATCTGTTCAAACAATTATACACAAGTATAGACATGATGGGAATGTCCAACTATCATGCCGCTCAGGAAAGAGACTGGTTCTGTGTCCCAGAGATGAATGAATTTTGATCCAAAATGTGCAAATTGGCCCCAGAACAAAAGCCAAAGACCTTGTGAAGATGCTGGCTGAAATTATTCAGACAGTGTCATTATCCACAGTAAAGTGTGTCCTGTACTAAAATGGGCTGAAAGACCACTCAGCGAGTGGCCCTTTATTTAGATATCTGATACTGATGCTTTGATACGACTTAATTGTATGCAGTTGTAGGAGCTTTACTTCAAAAGAAACATAAAGATCCAGATTGCAGTTTGCTAATACATACAGGGACAAATACCTTCGCTTCTGGAGTCATGAAACAAAAGTGGAACTGTTTGGCCATAATGACCATCGTTACATTTGGAGGAAATAGGGGGATGCATTTACCATCTGAATTGTGAAGTACAAGGGTGGCAGCATCTTGTTGTGGGGCTGTTTTTCTGCTGGAGGAACTGTTGCACTTCCTAAAATAGATGGCATCATGAGGAAAGAACATTATGTGGAAATATTGGAGCAACATCTAAAGTCATCAGCCAGGAAGTTAAAGCTCAGGCACAAATAGGTCTTTCAAATGGACAGTAACCCTCACCATGCAGCTGATGTAGTTAGAAAGATGCTTAAGGACAACAAAGTTAATGCTGTGGTGTGGCCATCACAAAGCTCTGATCTCAGTCCTTTGGAGAAGTTGTGTGTAGATCTGAAAAGGTGTGTGTGAAAGTGAGGCGGCCTACAAACCTGACTCAGTTCCACCAGCTCTGTCCGGAGGAATGAGCCAGAACTCCAGCAAACTATAGAGAGAAGCTTGTGGAAGGAAACCCTAAAGGTTTGACCCAAGTCATACAGATTAAAAGACAATTATCCCTCAACCAATTGTATGCAAACTTTTGAATTTGAAGAAAGTTACAACAGAATCTCTAAAAAATATTCTCACTTAGTTTTCTGGCATTTTACAAATAGAAACAATTTTGGTAATTTTAATTGACCTAAAACAAGAAAAGTTTGGTCTGATTTAACTTCAGACAGTTATAAAAAAAAAAATGTGTATGTTTATTTTTATTCGGTGTATGTAACTGTATGGTTTCAACTGTATATGTAGATTTGTGAATGTGAAGTACACCATTTCATTTTCGCTGGCTTTTATGTTGAGCTAAAGCATCATGCCTGCAGGAAAGGCATTTTGAAGATAAAAAGCTAGTCACTTCATGTCTGAAGTTGTGCTTTGGTTTTCAGTGAGAATGTAAGATATGCATAAGAGAGCAATAAAGTTTCATAGGATTTATTGGGATAGTGAGCTAGATGACTTTGACAAGAGTCTAAAAATAAACCTATCCATCATTAAAGTCTGCCTTTTTTTATAGGGTTGAGTTTACATAAAGTTTTAAATTATGCAGGCTTTAATTAAGATGCAGTTTGTGACACATGACTGGATGTGTCGTAACAGACTTTAAAAATATGTTAGGTTATTAGAAACATCTGAACCAATGTTTTTTTTTTGTGCTTTTAATGAGTAAATATTGAACTCCAGAAGTCAAACAAAAGCAATATATGGGTCCACAGGAAGTTTTCCAGTTGTGGATCTATTGCCACTTTCCTATTGGACGGTTTCAGACTGGGAGGGTCTTTCCAGAGGCAAGCACACAGACAGGAAGGGGGTAGCTGGAAATGTTTTAGTCAGAGCCTGGCAGACAGTTTGTTTTGACTGCTCAGAAAAAATCCAGTTTTTAGTCTGTGAATCGGTGGGACAGGAAGGAGAGGGTAAGAGTGTTTAATTGTTATGATTCTAACAACCAAAGAGCTCAAAATGTTTACCTAGCTTTCATTATCGGCTTCACAAAGTAGTTTAGAGCTGCATGAAGTGAGAGAGCCAGCCTTTCTTTGCCCCATTTCCTGACTTGCGCCTGAAGGAATTTGCTGCTGTATGCTTTGGTGTTACACAGACGGTTACTGAAGAGAAGGACGACAAACATCAGAAGTCAGTCTTCGAGTTTGAGGACGGTCTTTTCTCTTAAGGGAGAAACCTTTCTTCTCTGAAGCAGATTTAACTCATGAATGAATTAACTACTATGATTTTCCTCCTCTTTAGCCATAGATATACTGTACAGGTTTGACTCTCTGGTTTCTGTTTCTCTTCTGTTTCAGCATCGGGTGTATATGTTCCTTGTTACTAATTCTTATCTGTATACAGTGTGGCGTATTTAGAGTCAGGCTTTCTGACCAGATGTTCATGTAATGTTATTAATAGATCTGGAAGAGTGACGTGTTTGCCTATAAACCTTAGTGTACATGGAAAAGTACATGTTGCTGAAGTAGAATACAATGTAGAATACATTGTACTTTTGGTACAATGACCAAAAGTCTGGTACACATGTACCCTAACCTAACTATAGACTGGAGCTTGGAAATTTTCATGTACTAGTATTGATTAATTGATTCTCATGACTCTACTCAGCTACATGATCCAGCAGATGAACAGCTTTGTGCACATCGTGAAACAAGCTAATGTTTGCTGAGGAAGTGTGGCTTAAAGAAGTCTGGCATGCCTTATGTGAAATGTGTTGCTTTGGTGTTACATTACAAGTTAGGTTAGAAATTAGAATATTTGTAATCCCCCAAAAATGAAAAAAAAAAAAAAAAAATGCTGTGAGTGAGATAAAATTAATTTTTGTACCGATGATTATTTGGATTTCTCTAATTACTGTGGTAAACATTGCTGTATTTAGAGAGAGTTTGCAACACTTTGTGGATACATAAAATCTGTTACTATACAGCTGTTAAGTGTGAAGAGTTTGACATTATTTGGAGGTATCTGCTTTTAAATGTATTTTACGCTTCAGAGGTGTTTTTTGTTTTTTTTGTTTTTTTTGGGAGGGGGATGTGAAATAAATTTAATGATGGGTGTAGTCCACTATGGATTAAATGTATGTAGAGAAACAAAAGAGACATAAAAATGAAATAATGTTTGTTTTAAAACAGAAAAGCAGCTCTTAAATAATTCTAAAATAATTTAATGGTGTCTCATGTTAACTCAATAAGTATTTTTACCTTAGACAGGCATCTCTCTAAAGATAATAAAGACAAAGAAGCATCAGTTTTGAAATAAGTCTGTTATTGTTTACATTTTACAAAAAAATGACAAATCAGAACATATTTCTAACCTTCTGAATAATCAGTGGAAAAATCTTCAGTCAAACCCTTCCAATACTTGCTAAGCAGATTTTTGCATATTCTCCCTGGTATTTTGATGATTTATCATTGATGATGAGTTCTAAGTCTTTGAGGTTGGATGGCTTCCTTGCCATCACCCTAATCTTTAACTCCCTCCATCAGTTTCAAGTTCAGACTCTGGGCCGTTCAAAAAGCTTCATAACACTTCCAGTCAGAACAAACATGTTGATAAAATTAAAATACTACCTTAAACTTCAACCTACCAGGGTCATCAATAATTTTGACTTTACTGTATGTTTTTTTTATATATATATATATATATATATATATATATATATATATATATATATATATATATATATATATATATATAGGTGAGTGTGTAAAATCAGTGGCACCTGTCTCGTGTTCATAACACAGATTTATGAATCAAATAAATAAAACATAAAATAAAATATCGATTCAAAATTTAAATTAGTGTGGTAAGTGTCTGCTAAAGCACAGAGACATCAAGTTTTTTCACTTGATATTTTTTTTCTTTTTATAGATCTCCATAGGGGTGAAAGTCTTGAGAAAATATATGGAATAAACACCTACTTTATTAAGCAATAGTTTTCAAAGAAAGCTGCTTTTTGTACAAAATATTATACCTTCTATTGCTCTGCATTTGCCAAAGTAACTCCATTTGCCAGTTTGTTTTAAAGATTTTTTAGGCTCTGGTGGCCTTTATTGAATGGTACATAGACAAGAAATAGGGAGGAGAGAACAGGGAGGAGAGAGCATGCAGCAAATGGTCCGAGACTGGGAATCGAACCAAGGACAACCATGCTGAGGACGACGGCCTCTGCACATGGTGCGCATGCTCCATCAACTGACCCACCCAGTGCCCCCATGTTGCCAAGTTGTTGCTCTCATCTTGCCAACTGTAGTTTTAAAACAGCCTTACATTATTTATAGTGATGGGTGGGTTTCCTTTAGTTTCCACAACATGACTTCTCCAATTTAAAACAGGTTTGTCTTATAAACAAGGGAAATGTATAGCAACCTTCTTTCAGCCAGCTGATTGGCAGTGCGCACGAAGTGAATGGGGAAGGACTGCATTGTATGTTGTCGTACAGCTGGAGTGGAGCAATCTCAGATCCCTCTAGAACTTTCTCTGGCGTCTCATTGAAAGGACTTTAGGATCCATATGATAAGAAATTTGAGGTGTTTTTCTGTTAAATGTTACTTTTCAAAGCCTTGGAATACCTTGACGTCAGAAATAGGATTTCCTGATTCTTGTCTCATGAATTTATGTCTTGACATGTTTTTACAGACAGAAGTTTGTCAAATAATGACTTAATTTATTAATCATCATTTTATAATGATTGATAAATTGTTCATCAACAAACCATGACTTCACTCTGATTAATCTTTTTTTTTTTTTTTTTTTTTTTTTTTTTTTGAAAAAACTTCACTTTTGAAAAAAGTTCACTCTCACTTGCCAGACCTTATTAATGCTAGACATGTAGCATCAAGAAATTACCTATCTGTCAACATAAAGTGGGCTAAAAGAACAATATATCATGTCCCGATTTAAAGAAAATCAAGAATGAATAAGAAACAAAAGTTACTGACATCTGTTAGTCTGAAAAGTGTCTCAAAGCAATTTCTTTGGCTTTGCGAGTCCAACAAACTGTGAGAGCCATAACTCTGCAAATAGAGAAAACAACGAACAGTGGTGAACCTTCCCACAAGTGATCATCCTGCCAAAATTACTCCAAGAGCTCATCAAAGATTCATCCAGAAGGTCACAAAAGAACCCAGAACATCTAAAGCACTACAAGCCTTTTTTTTTTTTCATTAGTTTTGGTCAGTGTTCATGATTGAACAACATGAAAGAGACGGGGCAAAAATGGGAAGGTTTCAAGGCAAAAACCACTGCTGATCAAGAGGAACATAAAGAACCATCTTACATTTGCCAAAAGACATCTTGCTGATTCCAAAGACCTGAGGAAAATATTCTGTGGACTGACAAGACAAAATTGTAACTTTTTCAAAGAATTGTGTCCCGCCACATCCGTGTTTAAAACTAACATTTTGAAAAACACCGTCAAACTAAAAGTAGCTCAAAACTGATGGTTTTGAGCTGCTTTGGTGTTGGTTTTGGACACACTGCAGTAATTGATCAAACAGAGGAATTCTGCTGTCTAGCAGAAAATCCTGAGAGAAATGTTCAGACATTAATTGACCTGAAGCTGAATCTCAGTTGTGTTAAGCAGCAGGACAGTGATTCACATATTTCATACAGATGGGATATAGGACTAGCTCATAGTATCTATTATTCATTGGGTAACTACTGAGTTATTTTCTTCATTTGCTAAAAAGTATGAGGCTAAAAAGTATGAGAGATGTCAGGAACTTGGAAAATACTTTAGGTTGACTTCTTCTTAGTAAAACAACAATACAAATGATCTCACTTTATGTTGAGGTAAAGGAAACAAAACAACCAAGTTATAACCTTTGAATTATGTGCAAAAAGTTTTCAGATTGACCTAAAATGATCAGTTTTCTGTTTTAAACTGAACATTTTGCTCCATCAACTGGAAGGCACTTTACCTTTAACTGTGTTTTTGTTTTTTTGTCTTTTCCCGTTTCAGGTCAGCAATAGAAGTGCCTTTGAGAAGACAATCCCAGTCTGAAGTTGGTTCACAGTCATAGCTGGCCTATGCTCTGTTTTTAAAAACAAATCCAAGAACTAACACATGAAACCTCGACTGCAAACCTTTTGGTGCCAGTTTGCACACATTCAGCACCAAGAAGATTGCTGAACTTTAGCCATAAGAAGAAGAAACGGAATGAAGAAAATGACCTAAGAACGTCTCCCAGAGATAGCTTCTGGACCTGGCTTCTTTTTAAAAAAGGACAAAGCTGCATTTACATCTACATGTTATAATAATCTCTAGCTTTTAGCCCGTGATTTTTTTAAACTGTGAGGTTGACTTTTAACATTTATCGTGTCGTGAAAACCTCTTGGACATGGCGTTAAATATGTCTTCAGTAAGAGACACCAAATGGCTGACGTTGGAAGTCTGTCGCCAGTTTCAGCGAGGAAACTGTTCACGGAGTGATGAGGAATGCAAATTTGCACATCCACCCAAGAGCTGCCAGGTTGAAAATGGAAGAGTCATTGCCTGCTTTGACTCACTAAAGGTAAGATATAATCTTGATTCTTTATTACATTATCTAAAGAAAAACTCTCCCATAACGGAGCAATTTGACTGAAAAAAGTCTTAGCATTAATAGTTTATTGTATTAAAATTATTGGAAGTAGTAAACTGGCATGTTGTTAAGTATTTATAGTAAACATTCAGTTATTTGTCTCTTGTTTGCCCTATATTGCACTGCCACTATTAGCTAATTAATACATAATTTGACCGAAAGTAATGTGATTTATAACAAATGCTTTGGTATCAAAACTTATCGTTTGAAGTAAAATTATAAAATTTGTTTGTTTTAATATTAAACCATTTTGATATTTTTATTAGCAGTTGCTCTGGTAGTGTATGCTGGGTTAAATACACCATTTAAAAATACATAAATAAATATATGTATTTTTTTCATTTTGATGGTGTGTTTACTGCAGTATTGATCTTAAGCAATACTCTTAAATACTTGATATCTGCTTTTTTTGACTGGGTTTTTTTTTTCCCTAGTAGAATGTGATCAATTAGCCTGTTGTATAACATTAAATACAATTTAAAGTGGCAGTATTATGTAAAATTGAATTTTTTGAGCTTTACATCATATTATAACGTTATTCCTTCATCAAAACCATACCTGGAGTATATGTTCTTTCATGCATGTTTGAGAAATCGTTTAATCTCCCGTGGCAGCCATTCAGCTGTGCAAAACGCCTGGGTTGACCTATCTCTGCCTTCAAGGTGCAGCTCCTCCTCGGAGCTGCAGCTTCTAATCTTCTGAGCTTTCGCTTCACAGAGCACCTCACCCCTGCGACTTCCCCACTCAGCTTCTTCAGACTAACCAGCAGCAATTAGCAAACGTGGTGGAACTGTGTATCTGCAGAGCTCATAATGCGAACTATTTCTCAGTGTAATGCTGGTAAAAATGCTATTAAAGGGTTAATAGAAGAGCAATGTGATGACTTCCTGAAGGCAGAACGCTGGAAAGAGCAGGACTTTCTTAAAACGACAGAGACCCAATTTCAAGGCAATAAATTACAGAGTCAAATTCCTTTTAAGTCATATTTCATATATACAGCATTTTTATAACAACTAAAGGTAACATAGTTACTTGATTTTGCTATAAAATGATTCTATGTTCCTGGAAAACACATAATACTGCCCCTTTAACCCACAGAGGCACCACAGTGCTCCGATGTGCATTCCCCTTAATGCTTTTATTTATTTATACTTTATTTATTTAAGTTGGTAAAAGTATCAAGGAACATTTAGTTTGTAAATTATCATGTCCTGTTTCATGGGGTGTAAAAAAGACATAGAGGTCAATTCCTCTGCCGTTTTTCAAAATGGGAAAGACAAGAGAACATTCCATTGGCAGATTCAACTGGCTGAAAGAAGGTTGCTATACATTTCCCTTGTTTACAAGACAAACCTTTTTTTAAGTTGGAAAAGTCATGTTGTGGAAACTAAAGGAGACCCGCCCATCACTATAAATAATGTAAGGCTGTTTTTAAAACTACAGTTGGCAAGATGAGAGCAACAACTTGGCAACATGGGGGCAATGGGTGGGTCAGTTGATGGAGCATGCGCACCACGTGCAGAGGCTGTCGTCCTCGATGTGGGTGTCCTTGGTTCGATTCCCAGTCTCGGACCATTTGCTGCATGCTCTCTCCTCCCTATTTCTTGTCTATGTACTATTCAATAAAGGCCACTAGAGAGAAAAAAACAGGCAGATTCATAAATGATCAAATTGTTGAATGAAAACAGCTGCTCACTTGAACTTACCCATACCATATAGCCAGAGCAAAAATTACAAAGATTAAAATAAAAAGAAACAAGACTGGGGAAGGATCCATCTTTATCTTGCCAATACATAACAAAGGGGAGGGCAAAGGGGGATAAAATAAAAATATTCCAAGTTTACTGTTAGAGAACTGCAGGAAAGTTAGGTTATGCTGATATAAAAGATAAAAGATTTAAACTTCTTTTTCTGGACTACAAAAAATATGGAGGGGTCTTAGTTTAGTTATTTTACTGTACTGATCAAACAAATGAAATTTAATCAGATAAGTAATTTTTATGTTCCGCTTAAAGTTTTACCAATACAGCAATAATCCTGTCCATTTTCAGTGTTTATTTTCCCTAATGAAGATTTCTCAAAGTCCCTCACCGGATTAAGATGCCCACTCTTCCAGACTAGAGTCAAAGAAAAACTCCAGTCTCAACACCATTATGTCAAATATCATGTAAAACACCTACCAATTAAGCAATTTTCTACAAATAAAACAAATACTTGTATAATGTTATTATATTTGGTTAGATTTAAAAAAAAAAAAAAAAAAAATCTTGCAATTGGATTAGCGCCAGTTCATCCCTCCACTTGCTCTGTTTGGGGCCGGCTCTGCCTTAATCCACTTTAACACATTCAATCGCACATCCCCGTTCAGCTTGCTCCTGGGATTATTCTCATATTGAGTCATTGCTTGAGCTCTTCTTTCTCCTTTTATGAACTGCTCCTATGGGTCAGGAGGCTGAAAGCATTAACAGAATATATAGATCATCACCCTCATTTTGTTATCTGAAAAAGGGGGGCTGGAATAACATTTAAAAGATTTTTTAAACATCTTTAAATGTAACCTCAATTTTCTCTTTTTATAGACTTTTATTTATTTTCTCTCTCTTTTTAAAATAGAGTTTTTGTACTTTATTTTAATTCTTGATCAGCTTTAGATATTACCAATATTTTTGCATTTGAAAGAGAGTCTATTAAATTACTGAGGTGAGCCAATGAAGTGATTACTTGGAATGTATTTATTTTTAGTCATTTGTTGCGCTGCTCTTACTTTATTAATACCTTATAAACTTTCAGAAAGAAAAAAAGCTAAATTAAAAATCTCTGTTTTTGCTTTGGAACCATCTCTTTACTCTCAATTTAAAACAAAATAAACTCAAATTAGTTGCCTATTCTCCAGTCCATGCTTATCAATCATACTTTAACCTTCTTGATTTTAATTCCACATAGAAAATTACTGTAAATAACTCTATTACTGGTACAGCTTCTTTAGGCAACAAGGTGTTCTTGTTGCTATTAAAATGCTTAAAGTATGACTGTCTTTCCAACACTAAACTTTTGAATTTGAGCTATTGACTCCTATAGATTTACTGAGGGGAACTGTAGAGCTTGTATTTGCACTCACCTAGTCAAGTATTATTAAGCAAAGTTTTTTAAGTCACTTCATCTAAGCTTTGAAATTTGCTTTTGAGGGAAAATAAATTCTATTAAACCACCACAAGTTTTTCTTAATAAGCAGCCTACACTATCCAGAAAGATGTTTTTACCTCATGTTTAACTGTCTTCATCATGCTATGGCCATATAATTTGTTAAATTCCATGCAATTATTATTGACAATGCACAAATGTGTCCTAACAGACACTTGCTGTTAAAGAGGAATGTGCACAGGCTTTGATATTTGACTCATTGGTATCTCATGACTTGTCAGAGTTGTTGATGCTCAAAACTATCCAGTTTCTTTAATGGCTCCACATTTTAGCCTTAAGAAATGTATGTAGATATTTTAAAGACACCTCCTGAAAACTATCCTACAAACTTAAACTGAGTTAAAAATGTTATTTAAAATATTGATATTTATATGAAAAAAATACAACTCAGACAAATTTTGCTGCACTAGTTTCAACACGTTATTGGAAAATAAGACTGCAGTTTATGGCGCATTGGTACAGTTCCATCCATCCATCCATCCATCCATCCATCCATCCATCCATCTGAAAATGGACTGGAGGTCTGAGTTTGCAAAAAAAAATGTGTAGGAACTGTTTCTGTGAATATACTGTCATTAATGTTCGTGGTTACGTTCTCCACCCAGTGACTTCCTAATATGGTGCAATGTTAGATTTGTAGGGTGTAAAGTTCATATCTTAGGATCAGGAAGGTTGAATAAATATGTATGCAATGAGACGTATGATGGTTAAGCTAGGGTACTTTTGTCTAACTATCAAAAAACATTAAGCAAAAAAAATACTGACGCAACATGTTACACATCCCAATAAAAAGCTAGAATATGAGAGTTTGAGGGACCCACAAAATTTTCCTTTGGATCAGAAATACATCTGAAACTTAGCACTGACATAGTAGATGATTTAATTCTGTAAGTGAAATGTTTAAAATATCCCTTTGATGGCCTTGATTATTAATGTTGCCCTACAATTTTATTGAACTTATTGCTACTAGTATAATGCCTGACATGTTTTAGTGTTTAGGTCCAGAAAGTTATTAAACAATTACAATTACAAATACATTTTTACAAAAATGTTGAGTAAACTTGTTGAGCTCTTTATATGAATCTATTTTAAATGCATTGTTTCTTTTTTCAAAGAACAATTGTAATGTTCATAACAAGATGAATACAAGAGGAAATTTGACTTCTATGTTTTTTGAGGTTTTTTTTTTTTGTTTTCCCCCAATGCAGGGCAGATGCTCAAGAGAAAATTGCAAGTATCTCCATCCTCCTTCTCACCTAAAAACCCAGTTGGAGATAAATGGGCGGAACAACCTCATCCAGCAGAAGACAGCTGCTGCTGTGCTTGCTCAGCAGATGCAGCTGATGATCCCTGGACCAAGTCTGCAGCCTGTGGTGAGATTCTTAGAATGACTCAGCAACGACTTATTTTTATTTCGTGACTAAAATGTAATACAGGTCCTCTCCCCTCGCTGTCAACATCTTCTGCTCCACAGGGACTTGGCACTAATACTAGTCTTGGTTATGGGTCATACATCACCCCTTTGAACCATGGAATGAGTCTCATTGCATCAGACATCCTCTCCAGCACCCCAGTTCTTGTCCCTGGCAGCTCAGCTGTCACGGTCCAGTGTTCCTCCTCCTCTTCTTCCTCATCTTCTTCTTCTCCATCACAGAAGCTGCCACGTGCAGACAAATTAGAGGTATTAAAGCTCCAGGAAGTGTGATTTAATGTAAAAACATATTAGTTCTTCTGGGGCTCATAATGGGCTACAGCTAAACTCCTTTGTCTATCTTAATAACTGCTTTCAGGTGTGCCGAGAGTTTCAGCGGGGTAACTGCTCAAGAGGGGAGACAGATTGCCGCTTTGCTCATCCCACTGACAGCCCAATGATTGACACCACCGATAATACAGTCACTGTTTGCATGGACTACATCAAGAGCCGCTGCTCCAGGGAGAAGTGCAAGTATTTTCACCCGCCTGCACACTTGCAGGCCAAAATCAAATCCAGTCAACAACAAGTCAATCAGACGGGGGTGGCAGCGCAGGCCACAGCTGCAGCCATGGTAAGACAGAGCCTTATCCTTCTTGTGACTCTATAGTACTCAAGTTCATCAGTCACCTCCACACTGAGAGCATAGGTTGTGTCTCAGCCAGCGAGACCCGGTAGATCAGGCTGAGAAAATCTGAATTGCATGCACATCCACATGCAGTTAGCAGAATGCTAACTGAAAATATATTCACATTCAAAACAGGACAGAAAGAAATCTGTGAAATATGTTTAGATACAAGGACAGCCAATAGTTACATACAGGACAAATCACAGGGAAGCAAAAATTCTTGAAAAACCTAGGATGTAATTATAAATACATTAGTGTCCAACACAGAGATAACGGTAAGCATGTGCACATCTCAGCATTCAAAAATACTCTGTGTTATGTTCATATGGGACCAGTTAGATCAAATTGCGATAATGGAGAAGTTGACACTGTTTAAGTTTTGTTTTTAGTTGATGTTTGTTGAATGGGTGCCATAACAGATGTATAGCATAAGCAAAATCATTCACTGCAAAACAAACCAAAATAACAAACTATAGCAGACATGCTACATGACTAAAATTAGTCTATTTCCTCAAAGATATTCCAGCTACTTGTATTGTAATACCAGCTACTGATAACTGCAGCTTATATGTTTTGAATGAAATCATTGTTTTGGGTTACTACATGCATATTTTATTGGTAGAACTGGTGAAAATCTCACCAGCAAAAGTTATACTTGATAAACTTTTTCACATTTTAGCTTGTTAACTACAAACCTTAAAATATTTTATGATTTTTATGTGATAAGCCAGCCAAATGTTTTGCAAAGTTATGAAGCGAAGGGAAATAGACAGGTTTTCATATTTTTGTAAAAATAAAGATCTGCTGCATTCATATGCATTTTTCTTACAGTCAGGATTTGCCATCTTGCAAAACGGGGACTTTGTTACCATTGTATTATGTCAACCTGTGCTGATCTATTTCTGAATCTCATCTTTCCTCATAACCTAAAGAAAGGTTTAACATTTTTCATAACATCATAAACTAGAGAAACAACAAGTTGTAAAGAAATCTTACACTGAAGAAATTTGTGTTTCCATCACACAAAAATGAATAGTCTTTTCTCTTTACCGTGGTGTATAAAAATGCATGTAACGATGTTTCTTAGTCCTAAAGAAGTATCATTTTGGTTGCAGAAGATACTGTGGAGCCATGACTGGATATAATAACAGCTTCCCAGTATAATAACAGCTACTGTGTTTTCCATCGCAATGCTAAATTTAGAGCTCTGTGTATTTCTACATAGCCATCTGCAAAGGCTTAGTCAGTTTTGTCACATAGAGTACAGTGGATCCTAACAATAAACACACATCACCCAAAAAGCCATGTTTTATGTAAGAAATCTGTCAAAACTTTTTCCTAAATTTATCTGTAAGATAAACAAATCAGATAAAATTAATTAAAAAAATAAAAAATAAAAAAAAAAAAAAACTCAATAAAAACCTAGTTGCGCAAACTTCAGCAAATTCTCGTTTAAAACACGTTTTAGTTGAATTTTATTAGTCACTCTTCTTGAGTTCACATTTGCCTTATAATATAGTGAGTTCAGCTATCCAGGAATTCTTATCGACATCCTTAATCTAAATCCAGCTATTTACAAAAAAAGAGTCTAAAATCATTTTAAAAAGCAATATATTGGGAATTATATCTGATACATTTAGAGCTTTCTTGTTTTAGTTCTGTGTCATCATTTCAAAAACTTTAAATTCACCTTTAAACACTCAGAATTTTTACTATAATTAAATAGGTATTTTGATCATTCACATCAGTTTTCATGTACGTTGTCTTCTCTGGTTATATTTGTTTAATAGATTTCATTTTTCACTCTCAAAAGCAGTTGCATTCTTTAATCTACTAGATATGTAAAGGAGGCATCCATCATTCCACTAAGAGCTTTGCAATAAATGCAGTAAATGGAGCGCCGCTCTGTGTTTTATGATGCTGGACGCATGTTTCATTTGTTGATTTGTGGCACTTCTTTGGGCTGGCTCTCATAAAACCAAGTCATCTTTCATTTAACAGCAAACATTTTCAATCCCTGCTGTCTTTTTCATTTATATCCCTCTCTTAGCGCCATAAGATTGACATAATAAGTCTAAAACTCTGCTATACATGCAAAGCACCACTAATTTTACTACAATTTGATTATATTAACCTCTTCTGAGCTCATCTTGTGAAATCTATCAAGAGCATTTTGAGGGTATATGTATACTACACATAATCATTGTAAATCTTTACCAAATCTACTTATTAAAAAATTGACTTACAGTTTTTTTTAAATCATTTAACCACCCTATAATACATTTTTGTTACTGTGCATGAATATTTATGTGGTATACTGCATTCAGATTATTTTGTTTTTGTTTCCCCCCTCCTCTCACCTATCCACAATGCTGTCCTCCATGATGCACCTCTTCTTGCTGTTACCTGTATGTTAATGCGCTTGAACCCCATTGGCCCACTGCCATCATGTGCTCGCTGCCTGCTATTAAAAGACTCAGTCGACCGCCAAAGCAATGAAGCGACCCCTCGAGGCAGCTATAGACCTGGTACTTTTCATCTTTTGCTTTGCATGTAGCTGTTGTGTCATAAAAAAAACTTTTTTTTATTTTTGTCATTTGTGATTTACAGCTTCTTCATGACAGCCAAATTTGTTCTACGTTTTGGTTAATACTTTATCTTCATCATAGCTGGATGCTTCAACTGTGGTTGTTTTTCCCCATCTTTTGTCAGTTGTAAATTTTATAATTGTTTTAAATATAAATCTGAACTTTTTAGCAATTTAATAGCAGGCACAAAGTTGAACACAAGGAGAGAGGATTTGGAAACTTTCATGTCTCTTTCTGTCACTTTTCAGGCCTTTCCACCCAGCGTCCTGCAGCCCCTACCAAAGAGACCAGCCCTTGAGAAAAGCAGCTGGGCCAGTTCTCTCCTTTCACCCAGTTTATTGCACTACCAGCAGGCTTTGGCCAATTCACAGTTACAACAGGCTACAGCAGCATTTTATCCCACAGGTAAGTTTTTTTTAACAGATATTAATATAACTTTAAAAATGCTGAAAATAAAGTGCCTTGCAAAAATCATACTTTAAACATTTTCACAATATGGCACACTGCAACCACAAACTTTAAAGTGATTTTATGTGACCAACCAACACACTAGTATAAGACTGAAGTGGAAGGAAAACGATACATGAAGTGTGGCATGAGTTTGTATTCAGTCATATTGGAGGGGAGCATTTTTCCACAGATATTCAGTTGGTTCAGAAGGTCTTGACTTTGGCTGAGCTAGCATATGAATATGCTTTGATCTAAACCACTCTACTGTAAGTCTGACTGCATGTTTGGTGTGGTGGTCCTGTTGGACGGTGAACACTGCCCCAGTTTCACGCTGTTTGCCACCTCTAACAGGTTTTCTTCCAATTTGTCCTGCATTTAGCTCCATCCAGTTTCCCATCAACTTTGACCAGCTATACTCGCTAAATAAGAGGATCCCCAAAGCTTGATTGAGCCACCAGTGTTTCCCACTGTGGTTGATGTGTTCACAGTGATATGCAGTACTTTTTTTCTGCAGTTTCATGCATATTGCATTTGAGCCAAAAAAAAAAAAAAATCAAGATTTGTCTGATATGAATAAATCACATTCTTTCACATGTTTGCGGCGTCCCTTACATGCCACTGCTTCATAAAGGACAGATTTGAAGAGTGCATGCAATGGTTCTCCTGTCTTTAGATTGTTCCACCTGAGCTGTGGATCTCTGTAACTCCTCCATAATTACCACAAACCTCTTGATTGCGTCTCCCTGCTTGCCTGTGATTTTTATTGAACCGGCATGTCTTTGTAGGTTTGCATTAGGGCAGCACAATATTATGAAGCATGAAATGGGAGTTTTTATGTAAATACTGACCTGATGTTATTGCTTCCAACTAAAATTTCAGTCACTAATATCAGCATAAGGTGTAGGCATCTAGGGCTTTAAAAGTCTATCCATTGGGTCATATATAATCTTGGCTTTCAGAGTGTGAATACATGGCAGTTGGAATATAATAGTACACCAAATTTGCATCCAACATGCCCTTTATTTGCAATGGCAATACTACTCACATCAAACCTGTAATGATTCAATATATTTGCAGGTCTACTCTGCAGTCATGCAATAGTTAACAACAAAGAATGTGAAATGTTTAAAGCTTGGGATATTGTTTTGAAACCTAACCCTGGTTTAAACGTTACCATAGCTTAATCTGTTCAGCTACTCCTGAATCTTCAAGATGCTGTTTGACAATCATTACCAAACAAACCTGTAAAGCCTTCATGCAGTATTTTTTTTATCAATTTGTTAATTCCTGAAATCAATCAAATCACATCAGATTGATTTGATTTAATTTTTGAATGCCGTTGGCTGCTCTGGATTGCTCGGGATGCCGTTCTGATTTTATGTTTTAATTAATAATTTACTACAGGTGTATCCTTTTTTTTATCTACTTCTCAATTACGTGCTGCGAGTGTTGGTCACATAAAATCCCAATGCAAGACAGTGACATTTAAAAGCACTGTATATCTCATTATTTTCTGGGTTTTAGTGTTTCCCATAATGTCAGAAACACTTTATGTGGTCTTTCCAACCCAAGATTGCATCTGCAGGTCAAACAGCAGATAGAGGGGTCTAATTTATCAGAGATTTCCAAAAGGATGCAAGCTATAATCCTCATTTTTTATTTTTTTAATTGAAAAAATAGATCACAATGAGTTCTGTTAATTTACTGCTAGGCTTTCAATAGGCCTTTTTCTGAGTAAAAGATATTAACTTTAGATACTTTATTTTTATTGTACAGTGTAGAATAAAGTACCAAGTGCAACTTTCTGACAAAATTACTTTAAAGTTCCCTTTGGTAATCTCATGTTACAGAAATAAAATGTGTTGAAACAAAGGTGCATGTTGACAAAAATTAATACTTCCAGGAACGAGCAAAACCAACAAAACCAGCAACCTTGGCTATACAAAAGAGCAGTATGGCAGTAGACATTGAGAAGTGACTAAGCAATTAAATATAATTGTTGTTGCAGCTATGTCTGCAGGATGTCAGAAGGTGTTGTTGTTTTGTGTTTCCACATCTTCTCAAAATCTACAACTCTCTTTCCAAAAGAGAAAAAGACACTTAGTTTTTGTTTTCTAAAATGTTTGATTTTTATTTTTTTATTTTTTTTTTTTTCATTCATGGTCAGAACTGAAGTACTTTGAAGTGTTTATTTTTAATGTCAGGCCCATTGACAAAGTGCCAAGTGCAGCTTAGCAAATCACTCAATCCAATGCCGTTTAAAAGTAGACATTTTGGTAGTTTATTCCTCTGTCAGTCATGCAAAGTCTGTGCCAAGTAGAAATGCCATCAATGGTGATCTCAGAGAATCAAATGGTGCCGCCCCTCCATCTGGAAAGGTAATAAGGATTCATCACAGCTGGGAATCATCCCAGGAGTTCATGTTTCATTAGTTTTACCCCAGTGTCACACTGTGCAGTCCCTCAAAACAAGCTTTGGTGCAAATAAATAAAGGACTTAAGTGAATACACTACCATAGTCTTATCAAGAACTGCTAACTAAATACACAGTTTAGCTGACATAGGTGACAATAACAATAAGTCTTTTTTTGGTGGTTTGATATTGGTCTTAAGGTTTTTACTATTTCTTAAAGTCATAATCTGGGATATTTAATGGTAACATAGAATAAGTTATAGTAGGTTGACAATACAGTACAGTTTTTTCTGTTAAGGGAACAGTGCCATTATCAGTCATCAAAGTTCTTTTTATTGCTGTGAGGGCATGATGACTCTTGTGTTTGCTTTTGCAGCCAACAGCAGAATATTTGGCATTCGTAGCTGGCAGCTAAGAGGTTTAAGTTAAAGCAGGGATCAACAAGTTGCTATAAATGACAAAATATGAAGCACCTGATGATAGTTATGTTTCCTTGTGCCTTGGTTTCCTGGTTATGAATGCTTCTGAGCACAACAGTGGAAACCAGAATATTATGGCATGGCATGTTAATGCTTAATCAGTATCAATATTACCTGGTTAATCGGTCAGGCTATCTGCTCAGGTTGCCAGCCTGCAGTCGGCTATATAATAGACATGCTGCTCCAAGTTTATTTTCAAAACAGCATTATCTTAGTTTCTGCACCATTCATATCTATGCTTTTATAGAACCGTAAACATGTCCAAACATCTCAATTTGTCTTTCTTGTAAGTGAAGCAAACTCTTCTCAGCTTGTTTGAGTCAGCTGACTAGCAGTGCACAGCAACATGTTGAGAAGTGGCTTAACTGCTCAATGCTCCAAACAGTTAGTGACAGCCCGAGTGATTTTGGTACTTCCTTGCTAATTACAAGAACTTTAAACGGCAGGCACAAAATGATGGACCTTTAAAGCAGTTTGGAAACTATAACTTTGTAAAACCTCAGTTTACCTGTCCATTTCTAATAACAACGTTTGGATACTATTGCTTTATTTAGTTTGGATTCAAATCCCCAGTCTGGAAATGAGGTCACTCCACAGCTGAGTCAGTTTTTGTTGTGAGTTCGTGAACTACTGGGAACCACTCATTATGGTGCTAACTACTATTAGCAATTTGAGCCAATAACATATCTTTGTGTGTTCTATGGATTCAGACAGTAAAACAGCATATTCACAAATAGACATTAGATAACATGACTGGTTTAATGTGATACAAACAGTAGTAAAAATAAACACTTTGTTTCGGCAACTTTGACTTTATGCTCACATTCTTCACATTGGATGTTGAACTAGGGTCATTCAAGGACCTTCAACTCTCCAAGCTGGAATTTCAACTTTGGTAGCGATCCTGTTATATTTCCCAACTTAGAGCTCAGAACTTATCCAAAACAAGTCCAAAGCAACATGTTATACAAGTAAACACATGATGTTTGAGGGCATGGAGAACTGAGCTGCAGAAAGGCTGCAGTGTTATCTTAATAAATGTGTGTACAGATCTTTGTAAGTGTTTTTTTGGGGAAACCTGAAATATAATGGAAATATTTAAAGTGAGATCAATATTAATGTATCTGGGTGTTTTATTGGAGCATGACAAATACTGAGTTTATACTGGCTGCAAACAAACTGTATTATCTATGCTTTTTTTTGTTTACCAAACTATGCTAGTATAAACTGATGTTAAAGTGTTGGTCATACTAAATTTGCTCTTTCCATTTTGTAATCACACAGGTTCTGTCTTGTGCATGACTCCTGCTAACAACATTGGTATGTTTTTCCATCATCTTCTTCAAACTGTTTTACATTCAATAGATAACAAAAATATGATTAAATAATTTGCTTACAGCGTCAGAAACCCTCCCAAAATGTCATTTTTTATCTAAGTATGAATGCTTGTGGCACATTTTTGTGCTCTTCTGATCATGAACTGTTGGGTATAAAATTTCCTCTTTTATTCCAAATGGTTAACGTTGAAATTTCATCACTTTGGCTAATTCTGTTGATAGATTTTCTGTGCACCACTGGGAAAAATTAGGAAATTTGTTCAGCATTCCTGACATTTAAATGTTTTACATTTTGAAGTCTTTTTAATATCTGTGCACTTGTGGAATGTTAGTTTCTGGGCAAATTTCCTAATTAGATTTCTTATTAGCGCTCCTTTTATGTTCTCCCTTGCTGTCTTGCTTTGCTGTGTGATCACATGCCATCTGCTGGTCTAACCCAATGATGGCTTGCTGCTACTGTCATTGTATATTTGCTTGGCCAGAGAACAAGAAACATTGCTATGGTTACCATAACGCTCCACCTCCCTTTTCATTGCTTCCATGGTTCCCCTCCTGAAAAAGTCCCCATGATGTACAGTGCTACGCCTGCTACTGTCTCTGCAGCAGCCACTCCTGCCACAAGTGTCCCCTACGCAGCAACAGCACCAGCCAATCAGGTTTGCTCCTTTTTAAAGCTTTCTGTGGTAAATCCTTGAGCAATGTATCAGTGCTTCATCTTTAAATCGGGGGAGTTGCTTCATCAGCATTGGGATGCCATGCTTGCTTTACAGCCATAAAGCTTCGTATACCTGTAGACCTTCAGCAGAACGGCTAGGCTGCTTTTCATTCCTTTCCCTTACTACAGACAGCACTTCTTAAGAAATCTTCAACCTGCAAAAAACAGTGTTGTACTTATTTTCTATTGCATGTTTTGGGCTATGTTCATTGTCGTCTTTTTAAGTCTAAATAATAGCAGCAGGTTATATGTAAATATTCTGTTTGTGAGCATAATGAGTGTTTGTTACATTTTTACTGAGATTTTATTATGACTATTGCAATAATTTTGTAAAGATTGCCATAAAGCCATAAAGAATACTAACAGTATTTTTAGCTTCAGTGCCTCTTTTTACTCAAAATCTTGTTTAATATGCAGTTATAGACAGAAATTTACATACACTCATCAACGGCATAGATGTCATATTATTATTTTTTGCTTTTAATGATACATTTTAACAGTAATTTGTTTGGGGTGGACTAATAACACAACATACAACCCATTATTATTTAAAAACGAGATATTAGAGCACAAGTTTATTGTACATCCTACAAACAGGGTCAAATATATACATACACCTCCACTGATCCATAGTCCATACATGTTCAAAATGGCCATTCAGGAATGCCTCTAAAACTAGTTTTGGTATATGTTTGGGATCATCGTCCTGTTTGAATAATCAGCTGTATCTGAATATCACACCTTTGACCCAAACCGTGACTCAGGGATGAAAGGAAAGTTTTTTACTGTTCAAGAACAACACAGGAACTATGAAGCCTCAAGCTGATCATAAGCTAGAAGATGCTGGAGCTTGAGTGTCGCTGTCCATATTGGAGTAAGTGTAAATTCACATAGACTGAGAGGATGCTGACCAAGAAATAAGCAGTGCTGGAACATCAAGACCTTCAAACATAACATAAATTTGCAGCTGCCCACACAGACATGTCAAATGCCTTGTCTAGAAAAGTTTTATTGCTAAATGAGACAAACATTAAATTATTTGGCTAAAATGATATGAAATACATCTGGAGGTTTCACACCCAAGACAACTCTCCTAGCTGTCAAACATGGTGGTGGCGGCATCATACTGAGGGTCTGTTTCAGTGCCAGTCATACTGGCACATTGCACAAACTGAATGAAATAGCGAAAAAGGATATCTACCTCAGAATTCATCAACTTTGGTTGAAATCTACATCTAGATAGTTTAAACTTGAACAAACTCTTTGACGTTCCAGTAGAAGAAAGAACCCAAACCTGCTGTAAACTGGTTTAGAAATGAATTAAGCAGGTAAATGGGGATAAGTCGGACCCGGTTGAAAATTTGTGAATTATGTTTAAAGGGGTAGTATTATGTATATGCTGTATGTATGTATGTATGTATGTATGTATGTATGTATGTATGTTCTGGGCAGCCAAATGGCTGCCACGGGGAGATTCAAGGATTTCTCAAACATGAATGAAAGAATCAAAGCAACACTCCAGGCATGTTTTTGATGAGGGAATAACATTATGATGTAAAGATCAAAAAAGTAGATTTTACATAATACTGCCCCTTTAAAAGCCAGGTCCATGCCAGGAAACCAGCTTTTTTAAATTAACTCTACCAATTCTGATAAGAAAAGGGGTCAAATATCCAAACAGAATTATGTCAGGTCTACAGAAAAAGTTCTGGCTTTTCTCTATCTTCATGAAGGACATTTATCAAAATATTGTGTGAGTTTACATTATTTGAGCTTGTCAGTGTAATTTAGACCTGTATGTTGTATCATTTTTTCACCACAGAAAATTAACAATTCAGATGTTATCCAATCATTAAAAACTCTTAATAAATGTTAAATTCATGTTAATAGTGAGTGTATGTAAGCTTTTGTACAGCACTGAATGAAGAGTTATGTAATAATGACTGTGTTTTCTTACATCTTGTCATGGACATCGAACATATTTATCTCTATAACCATATCATGCAACAAAACACAGATTAAACTGCACCTGGGAAGACAAACAATTGCTTAGCATGCTTAATTTTGGTAATAAAGGTATACATGAGAGAATTTTTCACAAAATCATAATTTCCTGACTATTGAGCACATCTGAATTTAAGCTGCACCAATTAATTTAATAAATTTTTCTTTTATGTATATAGGCCGCTCTTGTATATAAGCCACAGATGGGATATTTACACAGAAAGATTTTTTAACTTTTAATGAAATATGTGCCGGTAAAATACACAAATACATACCGTAAATGCTTTTTCCGAACAGTGCCTGTAACACAGCTGCTTTTAAAAAAAATAAAAAATACAGTGGCCTTCCCGGAGAAGTCACTGATCACTCTTCATCTTCCTCCTGCACACTAAAACCACTAAAGTCGTCTTCTTCAGTGGGAATTGAACAGCCTCACATACTTATTTCATCACACACTTCTTCAGCCTCTCTTTTGTTGTCAATGAAATGTCACTTTCGTCTCGAGTTAAACATCCATATATTAGCCGCATCATTGTTACCGCAGTGTTTAAGGCATGTGAAAAAAAATAGTGGCTTATAGTCCGGAAATTATGGTATTTCCTAAAATTGTTGGGATATATATATATATATATCGAGACAGAGAGAGAGAGAGAATGCTCTCAGTTTTATGAAATAGGGTTTTCTTTATTTTGATTCGGTGCAGTCGTACGTGGTGCAAAATTAAATAATACAGGGTTCTGTTTTGTTACATATTATAAACTTTATCACATGAATGTTGAGGAACATTTAAAATGCGTTGCACTGTTAAAAAGAAAGCTCAATTCAAGTCCTGTTTTGTGAAACTATTCTTCTGCTTTTGAAACAGATCATCCTCAAGTAACCACCAGAAACAGATGCCAGTGCCACGTTGCAGCTGTTAAAGGTCCTGAACAGCCTCCCTACAAACATTCTACAAGCATCACACACAGCATACAACAACCTGCATGTTAATAATGTTGCTACTGAAATGAGGGTTACTTTGCATTATAGAAGCTTTGTTGTCAGTGCACGGTTTACGCCTGTGTTAAATGCATTTTCAATCATTTGTGTGATGCATTGCCCCCTTTTACCAGTTCTGTTGAAGTCAAGGATGAAAGGATTCTGTCTCTTTAGACACACTGTACAAGAGTTATAGAGGCATTTCTGAACAAATACAACCAGAAAAGTCACAAGCAGCAGACAAAACAGTGTAAATACCACGAAAACCTTCTTTTGAACTAATCTGAACACAAAGACTAGAAATCTTACTTATAAACCATTTAAGTATGTACATATTTATGATTGAAAATATTGAAGTTGGTCATAGAAGTGTCAGGTGGGTCCTACATTGCAGATTGTTTTCATCTTCTTGAATGTGTTATTTAATTAAAGTTTTTTTTTATAATAATTTCATAGTGCCAGATTTACCTATATTTAACAAACCAGTGGAAAGCACTTATTCTAACTTTTAACCTCATGTTGTGTAAAATGATAGCTGGCTGATGGACATCCCTTTAAAATGCTCAGAGAGATCCCCAGAGAACTGGTTCAGTGCTCCACCTTCTGGTGTGCCTTTGCATTGCATAGACAGGTTCTATGCTGAGAGGAAATGCTGTATAATCCATCTGATGTCAAATTATCTGTCATGAGACACAATAATAGTCCCATAAATAAAACTTTATGTACTTTTAACGATATAAACTAAATATTGCAAGTCAGATGATTAGAAGATAGGTATATAAACCATAGGAGGAGTGGCTATAAACATGAAAGATTGCTGGGATTACAACTGCTAATATTAAAACTAAAAGTGTTGTGTGAACATTGTCAGAACTGTTTTGTTTGAATGTTACAAGTGCCTAAACAGTCATAGGTAGAACTGCAGAACACAGTCCATACTTTCCCAAAACATAGAGGTTATTTTCTGAAACTTCGGGTTTACTTTGAAAAACATTCCTGAAACTTTTCTGGCAATTACCAGTTACTTACCAGGAACTTTCCTAGACTTTCATGGAGCTTAGTTACTTTCCCAGAATTTAATGAGTTCCTTTAGAAAGGGAGCTGTATTATGTGGTGATTTGTAACTTATGAACTGACCATGTTCTATATCAGTTCCACAAAGTACCTTGTAGGTACTTAGATACAACCCACCTCCTAACACACCCTGCTTTCTGAAAGTACTCAGTGAGTTCCAGAAAAGTACCTAGTAAGTTCTGTACAGGTTCCAGAAAAAAGAACTTGGTACGTTCTGGGAAAGTTTAACAAAGTAAATTCCAGAAAGGTTCCAGGAAAGTTCCAGGAAAATACCTGGTAGGTTTTGGAAACATTCCAGCAAAATATGCGTAAAGATTTAGGAAAGTTTTACAAAATAACCTTTAAGTTCCCGAAAAATAACCTCCAAATCTAGGGAGGTGCAGGCTGTATTTCGTAGTGTTACTGAATTGTACATGCAATGACATCTGAGAATATTTAATAACGTTTTGTGTGAAAATCACTTCAGTAATGTACTAATTAAGTTACTGATGATTGAGATAGATTTCAGTGTGTAGTTTGCAGTGCCATGTCAGTGCATTAGTATTTTCTTGAAATTCAGATAAGATTTTGTCCTTAAATAAATTTCTCACCGATATTGAACCAGGTGTGTACTGTGCATAGGACCTAATATCCAGGTTTAAAATGATATTGTTAAAAACTATAATAAAATAATTAATATGATAGAATTTAAGAAGTGAAAATAGTTTTGGTGAAATGTATTTGTGTGGTTAAACCATCACAGCCGCCAGACTGACTTACGTTTCTTTTAAGAGAATAATTTCTCTCTTGTATATTTGTATTTTCTAATACATCTTTTAGTTCAGTATCTTACAAACTCTATCTTTTGGAAATCCTGTATTTGTTTTTCATCCTTAAGTCATTTTACACTTAATTAGTTGATACTAAAATAAGTACATATGAATATTTTGCTAGTTTAGGACACTTAAAATGTATTCTATTGTATTTTATGATGAATGTAATTTATTAAGTTGACTTTGGATCTGTTCAGTTCCTTTATAAACCTTGACTCGTAGTTTTGGCCTATTAAATAAAAGAATCAGGATAAAGAACAAACTGAAAACATTCAGTCTTTGTCACTGCCTTGTTACCTGTAAGAGACAATGAATGTCTGTATAAGCAAGGCTGCTGAGTTGCTTGTTATGCATTGTACCAGTTGTACAAAGATTTAAAACTAAAACAGTTTGTGATTTATTGATACTATTCAAATTATTTGTATAGCACTTCCTTTTAAAAATGTTACAAAGTGCTTCACATGAGTATGTTAGATGAGTTGGTTCAGAACCATTCATAATAAAATGTATGATAATGTTATGATACTTAATTGGAAGTCAGGAGTTAAAGTGATGAAAAACTTTGCAAAGTTATGCAAACCCCCCTTACATTTTTATTTTCTTTTACTTTAAAACCACAAATTTCAGTATTTTACAGGTGCTTATTTGATAAACTAAGACAAAGTACTGCATAAATATTAAGTGAACATAAAAAGGAAACATTGGTTTTAATTTATTCTAATATAGGAAGATTTTTAAAAAATGTATGGAAAGCAGTTATTTTTAGCATTGATACGCCTAAATAAACCATAACAGCATCCGTTAGACCTCAGACGTTTCCTATATATTGAGCTGCAGAGACTGCAGTGGGAGAATCTGTTGACAGCACAACTACTAATCTCACACTTCACAAATCTGGCCTTTATGGAAGAGTGATGAAAAATGGAAAGAAGAAGTACAGTGTGCTGTTTGTTGCAAGGCAAGTGTAGCACACAGCTACTGTGAAAGAATGTGCTCTGGTCAGATGTGAACGAAACTGAACTATTTAGTTTACATGGAAAGTTGCATGAGTGGTCGAAAACTACACTCTTGCACAAAACACTTAAAAAGCCATACTTTTGACACCTTTTGATTGACTGTTGTGTGAAAGGACCAAGATGGCGTGTGGGGGGCTGCAGTCAAACCAGTGCTGTTACGCCTCAGGGATGCACTAGAAAGTTGTCACAGCACTGTGTCAGCTGACATATATAGGGGTGAGTCAGCTTCCTGGGTCAAGGGGGTGATGTAGCGATTTACAGCAAGCGTGCATCACGTCACTCACATCGTTTCTTGGTATTAACACTCCCTGTCGGGGTCATTGTGGGCTACGCTGAGATAGGACAGATCACTGGCCTTCAGCCAAGTGTAGTTTCTTCAGTAGCATTTATGCATGTAAAAAGGACAAACCTGATAAGGCGTCACTGCCCCGGTGTGTTAAACCACTTAGAATGGATGATGTTGGACAATCATTTTTCCTTTGGTTCCACAATGGTGGCTTTATTTTCAAAAGCTCTATGTTCTTAACTTGATTTGTAATTTATAAATGGTGGTTTATGCTGGTTTAAAAATAAATGTACAAAGCAGATCGTCCTGGACATACAATCTACTTGTGAAACATTGTGACAGCAGCATTATACTGGGGGGATGCTGGTCAGAGTTAAAATGAAGATGTAAGGAACTAAATAGAGGGCAATCCTGGAAGAAACCCTGTTAGACGCTGCAAAAGGTTTGAGACCGATGTGGAGGTCATGTTCTAGCAGATCAGCGACTTTGCAATAAACCACCCGATTGTAGCTCTGGCTGTATATTGAAAGTGTGTTCATGTGTTGGAATCTCCCAGTCAAAGTCTAGACCTAAATCTCATTGAAAATCTGCAGCACAATTATGCTTTACTTTGTCTTTGTCTATTACATAAAATTCATCAAAATACATTGAAGTTTGTTGTGGTAATGCAACCAAATGGGGAAAAAAGTGAATACTTTTGGAAGGAACTGTATTTGTAAATTTTTTTTTACTTGACTTTTATTTATAGCACTAAACAATCTACAACGGACAAAAACTCTAAAACTTTCTGCAAACTTAGACGCCCAAATGAGCTATGCTGAGACCCTAACAGTGTCTTTAAAATACATACATGGGAGAAGTAAAAATCTACCCTTCCCTCTAAATTGAGAATCACAAATCTTCTATAAATTACTGTAATTAATAAAAAAAAAAAAAAAAATGGTTAGCAGTTGTTTTTAAAATCCCTGATGTCACTAATGCAAATTATCAGTGCAGCTGTTACACACTTCTCTAATTAATTAAGAAGCATTAATAGTTCAGCAGCTGTATTCAGTTTTAAAGTATGATTGCTTTAAACTTTGGTTTGTCACTTGCTATGGATATGAGATTTTTTCCTTTTTATTTAGCGTTCAAATTTAAAGCATATTTCTGAACATTTGTGTTACTTTTACAGACAAAGCTTAGCAGGAATACACATGAAACTGTTTCAGAGTTGGATATTTACGACACGGTGATTTGGACATTAAGAATGTTCAGTCCTACTGAAAGAAACACCTTTCTTCAGCACTTTGGCAACTGTCAAATGACTAAGAAGATTTATTTGTGATACTTGCCTTATCTTTGATCTATCCTGAGTTTGTATTTGTTCTGAAACTATTCTGTTATTCAGTGAAATAAATTTGACAGATGTTTTTGTTTTTGTTAATGTTGAATAAGTTTAAAGTTGTGGTTGCAGATTGTACAATGAACCCAAATCACAAACTGACATGCCTGACGTTTAATGGACTGAGCAGCTTGGCAATGTGTATGACTAAATTAAAGAGTTAGCCATCTCTTAAAGCAGCCATGCTAGTAAAATCAGGTTGCATCCTGGTGGGAGTTATTTGTGCATAATTATACATTTCATGTGGACAGTTATGTTCATGTAAATTCAAAATTGTGTAAAATCTGAGATATTGCAAATAAAGTAATGTCATATACATGCAGTGCTGTGAAATCAGTTTTTTCTACATGTATTTTAGTGCTTTTGACCTTATATCATACAAAATAATCTATGTTTTCTTTGAAATTGAGTTTGGGCTCCAAGATTCACTGCTAAGAAAGTAATTGGTGTACATTTCCATGTTTTAAATGAGCTAGTGAGTTAGATAATGGGAAATCAGCAATAAAATTAAAAACTAATTCTCAGTCTGCCTACGTGCCATAACTTTTTTAAAAAAATATTTGTTATATTATTTTGAAGTGTCTAGACAGACTTTTTCGAAAAATCAGTTAGCCTCACTTTAAATATAGTTTGTGATCTTTAGAACTCCATGCTATTCTCAGGTTTTCTATTTGTTTTGCTATTTTGTTCTAAATTGTTATTAAGATAAAATGTACTCTTCCCAAAAAAACAAGCTTCTAGGCTCACATGCCCATAGTGATGTCACATAAGGCAACTGATCAGCACTTTTGAGAATCTTAATTTTTTTACTTTTTCCTGTTTATTAATATGCTTTCCTAGTTCTCAGGTGTTTTTATTGTATGCTGCTGCAACGAAACAGTTCATCCATTTGTAAGAGATCTGCATGGATTTCAGGAAAATCTGGCAACAATCAAACTCCTGAAATGGGTTCGTGAGGAGGACCAAGGCAGACTGGAACACTCAAACTTTGCTAGCAGGGAGGCCTCCAGAAAGTTTTGTAATTGGTGGCCAGACGGAGAACACTACTAATCTTCTGGTAGCTCACTAAAACCAGAATCCATAAAAAGAATTTATGGAATATAATTTCCATCCATCCATTATCCATCACGCTTATCCTTGCAGGGTCGTGAGGGGGGCTGGTCGCCAGTCCATCGCAGGGCAACACAGAGACAGACAGGACAAACAGCCACACATGCATACACTCACACCTAAGGAAAAATTTTTAGAGACACCAGTTAACTTAATATAATATAATTTGGTACAGTTAATCCCAAAAGTATTCATTCCTCTGGCAAATGTAGGTTTAAGTAATCTTTTAATTTTCTGATAGAGAATCTGTGGAGGGAGCTAAAGATTGATGGGAAGGCGTCCTTCCAACTTTGGAATTGACCAACTACCTGTGAAAATATGTGAAAAGCTGTTCAGCAATCATAAGAAGGGTTTGACTGATGTAATCCCAAAAATTATTTTTCAACAAATTATTGAGAAGGGTATAAATAATTTTCTATATGCCATTTTTTTAAATAGAATGTAAAGAAAAATAGATTTACAAAAATAATTATGCTGTTTAGTTATCGTTTAAAAGATGCCTGTCTCTTGCTATCAGAAACAAACTTCTTGGCTGAGTGAAAATAATTTTCAATCCAAATCTGCGAAAAGTATGAATAATTTTGCCATAAAATATGACATTAACGGTGATCCATGTTTTCAAATACGTAGGTTATCTCAAAACTGGTCTCATTTAAAATATTATCACATAAAACTTATGAATTTCGAAACGTTGTCTTTGTCTTAATTTAAGATCCTTCAAATAACATAAAGCTGTTTCAAAATTTTGCCAGCTTATTATGAACAACTTAAACAGCTTAAAAGATAAAGAGAAGTGCAGCTCATCAAAGCTTTTTTCATTTCATTTCATATTGATAAAAATACTGAGCGTTTAAGAAAATTTGTGGGGTGTCCATTGCTCAATGCGCCCCCTCCCTCGGATCTCCCTGGCAACTGTGTGTCGGAGACAACAATATGTAGCGTTACTATAGCAACAGCATCCGGCGCTTTTCTCCTCCTCTTGGATACACGTCCTTTGAGCTACCCCTCTGATTGGCCGAGCCTTCCTTGGATGTCACCGTGGCAAACAAATGACGGGAATTTTAACACATGAACGGAAATGACACCGCCGAATCTCACTGGTTCCAGCAGAGTGTCTCCCATTCAGACCCATTCAGTGAGGCGTACAGGCCGCGGAGGCCGCCATTGGGCTGCTTCCTTGTCCATCAGATGAGGGAGGACCGCTTTGTTTTTTTCAAATATATATTTATTTATTCCCCTGTTGCCTCGGTACGGAAGCCGAGCGAGGACCGGCTGGTTACGCAGCGGCCGCGGGTCTCCGCCCGAGAGTATGGCGGCTGGAATCTGCTCCGGGTAGCGGTGAAGGGGGTGAGAGAGAAGCGCAGACATGCCAGAGATGGTGAAGAAAAAACAAAGAGACGCAAGTTCTATAATTTGGTGCGTCGCTGCAGTTTTATCTTGTGTTGCTTTCTCCCACAGCTTAAGAAATTGTGCCCGTAGTTTATTCTAACGCCCCCCCACCACCACCACCTTTTCCCTCTCAGCGTCCTCGATGGAGCAAGTTTGTTTTTTTGTGATGCACACAGAGGGCTGAAGTAAGCAGATGAAAACCCCGCACGGTCCACCTCATCGGGCGATATTTTCATCCTCCCTGTGCGCGTTTTTTGGAGACCGCTGCAGTCCACGGATGCCAGCGTTTGGCCTGTCTGCGATGGGGAAGAAATTCCACAATGAAACCCTCCGAGTCTTTGTGCTCTGCATTAGTTGAGCAATGACAGCGCTATTGACGAGCCCGTTCAAAATGGGACGCGGATGGTGAGCGCAGTGCCGTGCAGTGGGGGGAAAACATTTTGACTTTATTTCAATGACGCGTGGAGATTGATATCCCTTACCAGCTGATTAAAAACCCACGATGCGCGAGTATAAAGTGGTGGTCCTGGGCAGCGGTGGGGTCGGGAAATCAGCCCTCACCGTGCAGTTTGTCACCGGGACGTTCATCGAGAAGTACGACCCCACCATAGAGGATTTCTACCGCAAGGAGATCGAGGTGGACTCCTCGCCCTCGGTGCTGGAGATCCTGGACACCGCCGGTACCGAGCAGTTCGCCTCCATGCGGGATCTGTACATCAAGAACGGACAGGGCTTCATACTGGTCTACAGCCTTGTCAACCAGCAGAGCTTTCAGGACATAAAGCCCATGAGGGATCAGATCATAAGAGTGAAAAGGTTGGTGCAGTGTTAAAGCTACTTCCTAAACTCACTTTAGAGATAGTTTGTCATGTATAGAACAACATGCCATGGTCAGCTTTTGCTTTTTGTTTTGCTATTTTGTTGCAAATCAAGGTATTTTATCAAAATTATCAAGCTTCACATAACTAGTGATATCACATAAGGTCATGGTTTTCAAACTGTGGTTATAAACGAAATACCACTGGAGGGGACTGCCTGTAGGGGTACTCAGAACAAATAATGGTGGTATCAGTTATTTGGAAGGTAAATGCAAAGCAAATTTTAAAAATAACTGGTGAAGAGCACATGAGCTCCAACAGTCATAAGATGAGGAGTTCATGCACATAAAAAGTTTTCAAAAGAAAGGTGCCATGGTAAAGATTTTGAGAACACGCTTTATGAATTAAAGCAGACAAACCAAGAACAAGGTTTTGTGGCTTATGCTGCATTCAATTTTTGTTTGAAGTCGGAACTGGGATCTGGGAATGACGGTTTCAAGTTCAAAAACCACTGAGATTTACTAATTAATACATTCAGTAACCAGACTAACTATTACCAATACAAGCTATTAACAGTTTGGCTCTCTGTATTTTGTACTTCCAAACAATAGGAAATTGTATAGTGCCATGTGAGTGAAAGATTTCATGTTTTTATGACTGCTATCACTAAAGTTTACATGCAGAGCAAACATATTGGATTTTGAAGTCAAGTTGGTGAGAAATATCAGATTTTCTGACTTGGAAATGTGACTTTAGGTCACCACTTTTATTTATTTTTCTTACTTGAAAGGTGTAAAATTTAAATTTCTGAGTAAAATAGAATGTGTATTTAAATCACATCCTTCAACCAATCATGCAATACCAAAGGATAGGATATTTTTTTCCTGTTGTTTTACCATTGTAAAATTTCTATCAAGATAGTGCCACTGTACTACTTATATGTTCCAAAAAGTTTGCGAACCGCTGATATTAAGCAGCAGATCATATTAATTTTAAGTTCATTTTTAAGTTCCGTATTTGCATGTTTTTAATCCAGTTTCTCCTTCAAATGTATTTACGTCTATTACAATGATAAGAACAGTGCATGAATTTCAGGAAAAATTTGCAAAAAAATACAGTACATGGGCGTGTTTTGTGAAGAGCTAAAGAGCAGACTAGAATGGTCAAATTTAATTATCAAAGATCTTTAAAACAAGCCAAGAACAGTTTGGTCTGGACGATGCAATCTATTAGGATGGTTTGCAAATTTCCAAAGAGGTTGCCTATAGACCTACTATAAAATCCACTGCTGTTGCAGGAAATATTCCTAAGCAGACAGCCCCACCATTCATGCTACTGCACTGCAGTCCAAACCAGGGGTTTCTCAAATTTAATATTCAAAGGTCCAGTTCTGATATCTAGATAAGGTCAAAGGTGAAACAACTAGGGTTGAGCAAACAAATGTAATTAAATTTGTTTACAACATACAAGAAAAGGAAACTGTTCTATACAGCAAATATTTGTCACCCTTAGATAGAGCTCTTAGATCACCACCATGGTGATCTGGCAATACAACTTCTTTTCCGCAGCTTTCTGATGGAGACACCGTTAGACAATGCTGACCTCACTCTGTTGTTTCCGTAGGACTGCACATGATTGCCTTTTAGCCCTTAGCTGACAATCTAATGTTGGTTAGATTGATAAATGTTGCATCAAGCTTAGGCTATGCCACCTGTTAATGTTTTCTGGGCTACACCCTAATTTCAGAAAAAAATTGCAGTAAGAGTCAAAAATTTCATATCTTCTAAAATTTAGTAATACAGACTAAAGCGTTTTTGAATTTAGAAAACATACATGTCATTGCATGACACCAATACAGTCCGAGAATAGGGTGCGAACTGGGTCCAAATTCACAATCGGTGGCTTTATCTTTGCCATCATTCAGGTTAACACCAGAAGGAATAAGTAAGAAAAAAGTCCCACCCCTTGGCAGTCAGAAAAAAAGAAGTTGTTTGGTAAGAGTTCAAACTGACACAAGCAGAATATGGCACTTACTCTATTTTATCAGAAGGAAAAATGTACAGAAAACAATCAGAACGAAAGATTCAGACTAATTAAAGTTCTGGAAACTGTTGTCCTCATCATTGCCGTGTTCTTCAGATTTGGCATCAACGGCAGTATCCACTCAAATGTTTCAAAAGATACCTAGAAATCTGTCAAAAGTTGTTTGAGCACATTTAATTAATGACAGCTGATCATTTGGATTCCTGTGCCTGTTGTGATGTTATTCACCCCAAAATACATAAATGAGTTTTGCACTTTGAAAAATACATACTTCATTACCCAGATGTGGTTTTATTGCCAGTGTACATTTGATGGTGAAAAAATACACAACTGGATAGTATCTTTAGATAAACATGTTGAAGACAAATTTTCACATCTAAAATGAGTTTATAGGTGGGGCTCTTTAGTTTGAGGTGGCTGGTGTAGGAGCTCTGCTGGAATCAAGAGGCTGTTTCTACAGTTTAACTAATGCTTTTAATATTTTATTTACTCATCCATAGGTCCTGTTAGTTGGCAGATGTTTGCTGCTATATCCACTATATATGGGCCGGTTACAGGTCTCAAGATATAACAACTTTTTACAAGTATACTTTCAGAACTCTTCAACTTTTCCCCCATACAAGTCATTTTAATGAGATACAAGAGATGATAAAGTGTAAGATAAAGGGTTAAACTCTGCAACACTTTTGCTGTCAAGACAATACAGCAAGCATAAATACTTTGAGCCTATCTCTAAACTGAATACTGTATTTCTAGTCAAACCTCCATCCTTACAAGCAGCTAAAGAATGAAATGAATGGAAAAAGACACTGTCAGCATCTGGAAACCCTTCCCATCTATGTATGGGTCAATTTCTGATATCAAGGTAAAAAAAAAAAAAAAAACGGTGCAACTTAAACCAACTAAAAATTTCCATCATTACTGTTCCTACAATTTAAAAATATTTTAATGAGATGCTACAGACAATGCTGGAATGACTGAAGTTTTCTTGAGATGGTGCAAAGATTACCAAGCTTGACCCTCCCCCACTCGTTGCAATGCACTGCCAGTCAGCTGGCAAAAAGAATGTCCCTTAACTTTCCCTTGTGTATGAGGAAGACACGTTTGTCTGTTTAGAAATACAGCTAACATTAGTATAGTTGTAAAAATCTATATTTTATATTATTTTAAAGGAAACTAGAATAACTTTTGCTTTTATGATTTAAATAAAAGAAATTACTTCATATGATACATGCTTGTTTAAAATTATTAACTACCGTGATATGGTGAAACTATGTTTTACTCAGGGTTGTCATACTATGAAACTCTCACACCAGCCTATAGCTCATGTCTACTGTGCTCGATGCTGCTACTGATACCCAGCCGGGAATGCCGTGGAGTCAGTGCCACAGAAGCTCTGCAGAGAGCTCCAAGGCAGCGCAGCTTTCACTACTGTAAGGATGGGTATAGCACTTGCTCTCATGCCAGTTTATGCAGAGGAAAGTCCATGCACAATGTCAGCAGGAGGAGCAGATGATCCCAATATGAGGTCATCAGCCAGGGCTGCTGATTGCCCCTGTAGAGACGACAGTCTTACTGTTGCTGCTCAGTTTTAGCCCCGTTAACTGTGCAGACGTACGCTGACATTGCATAATGTCGCAATATCCTACTGAGAACTTATGTGTGCAGTCCCGTAGAAGCAGCTGCCTTGCTGTTTTTATTCGATCACTTTGTGAGTTTTAGTGTGCAGGCAACCTTCACTAAACTGTAAACATGATGCTTCATCAGAATCTGGGGATGACAGTCAAAGGACTCAGTATTAAACTCATCTTACAGCTAAACTATACTGGTAACATCTTTTACTGCCATTGCCATCTTATTAAAATGACTTGAAACTATAGTAGGAATGGTTGGACTTTCTTTTTTTTTTAACTAATTTGCAGCCATAGCTTTTTTTTTTTTTTATACTTTTTTTATATCTCAATACTAGAAAATGTCTCATGCTAAAATGGAGCAAATTACTTTGGGCTTCATCATGTGGAGTTTGCAGAAGACTCTGACTTGAGGGTTGTAGTATGGTATTTATTATGACAGTCCTGTCAATATCTGATCCATGATGCTATCAAAAAATGCAACAACCAACATAAATTTGCCTGTTTCCATTACTTGGCTGTGTTTAGACTTTGTGTGGTATTCTCCCAGAGCAACCCTGTTGCTTGAAAGAATGAGGTCAACATGGTTCCCCCATATGATTTGAAAATGGGAAAAGGTATGTTCAGCCTGACGGTGTGTTTATATGTAAATATGTGTACTTGCATGCTCACACTTCACATGCAGTCAGGCTCTTGGTGTGATTTAACACCTAGCACTGAGTCTTGTGCTGCTTTCTAATATCACAGAAGAATCTATTTTCTGGAGCGAAAACATCACACCTCACACTCTCCTCCTACATATCAGTTCATTTAACACCCCTGTGCTTCCAAACAGTTAAAGTATAAGCCTGGTACATCATGGATTCCCTTGACTTCCATTATAAATATTTAACCCAGATTCTATATCTTATGCCTTTTTAATAGAGATTGATATCAGTGGTAGTATGCATATTTTATGTTAAATTGTACAAAAAGATTTTAGGATTTATGTTTACAGACCTTGGCATCTGTCTCTGCAGAATGCAATGACCTTGCTTACAATGAGCCTTGCAACAACATAATTTGCTTAATATTTTTGAAGACTTCCTCATGCTCTTCTGCTTCTTGCTTTAATAAACACTGCTTGCTCAATATTCAAAAAAGCATTTTTTGCACTTCAAAAAAGCATTTGTACATCTATGTAAGTGAATATGTACAATTCTCTGCTGTTTCCTACATTTTCAGTTGCTTGTCATGTTGATCAAAATGTATTATATGGGTCTCTGTTTAATAGATTCAACCTCCATAACATTTAAGCATAAGTTTGTCATATAAGTCTTAACATGCAAAATGCTTGAACAAGTGGTCATAATATGTTAAGTTTATTTCTATACATTTCCATTAGACTTTTTTTCTGAATCTGTCTTGAATTGGTAAATTGCTCCCAGGTGAATCCTGAATTTTTCCAACGGAGGTAAATGTGTGAAGCATTAGATGAAAGCATTAGAAGCATTAGATCAACTGATGATCACGAAGCATCAGCTGACAAGTATATGGAGTATATGGCCAGAGCACAACAGTGTCACATTTTTGACAATGGAAGGACAAGGATTTGGACGGGGTCAACAGTCAGAGAGAAGAATAGGAAGAGAGGGGCTGTGGGGCGAAGGAGTTGGGAGGCAAAACAGTGGAAGAGGCAGAGGACATATGCCAGTTTCCATCACTCCAGCATCATCAGGATATGCTTTGCAACCCACAACAGGATGCTGATGGAGCTCCTCTCACCCTACTCCTCATTCCTTAACCCCATTGAGGAATGTTTTTCTCAGCACAGAGATGGAAAGTATATGACGGTTGGCACATACACAGATGAGCCTTCTGGCTGCCATGAATACAGTGTGTGATGACATTACAGCAGATGCCTGCAAAGGTTGGACAAGACTTTAAAAGATTCTTTCTATGCTGCATCGCCAGAGTAGATATTCACTGTGATGTGGATGACAGTTGGATGGCCCAACAGAGGAGCTGTAGGACAATTGCTGTGTAATTCCTACAGCACTGCATGTCTAGTTTTCCTTAAAGAGATTGTCTTGTGTTCCCATCTCTACTTTTGTTTTTGTTCTTTTTCTTTGTGCTCTGCAGTGCTGTCTACAGTGAAACAATAACTTGTCATTCTGAGGCACTGACATGTTCATTGATACAGATATTTACTTTTCAGAGATGATTTTGAGAAAGAGACTGGATTTTTCAGGTGCATGGTGCTTTGCTGTTTGTACGACTTGTTTTGAAAAAAGCACTTACTGTTTTGCAAATGTCGAGGATGATTCAAGAAATGCACCAAAGCGAGTGAGAAAAACTATAATATCTTACATTGACCCTAGTTTCATAGGATTAATTTTAATGTATCGAAGATTGTAAATGTGTTTTCTGTTGTTAGTTCAGTTGGTCTTGTACAGTAAAAAAGACACAAATAATAGACTAATCTCTTAATGAACAGGATTTCACAATTATAAGTAAATGTAACTGAAAAAAATAAACCAAATGACTAGATAGATAGATAGATAGATAGATAGATAGATAGATAGATAGATAGATAGATAGATAGATGGGTGGGCGTAGCCACTCTTACACCTGATTGTCAGGCCTATAGAATCAAAATATCACTGAAATAGAAGTTATCTGAAAACAAGAATAAGCTAAAAGATCTTAAAAAGCAACACATCATGCCCTGATCTAAAGAAATTCAAGAACAGATTAAAAACAAAGTCATTGACATCTATCCGTGTAGAAAGGGTTACAAAGCCACCACGGTTTTGGGTTAAGATTTGTATTCCATTACATCTGGTGTTAAACTAACACAGGATTTTAGAAAAAGAACATCATACAAGCAGTCAAACATGGTGGTGGCAGTGTGGTAGTCTTAGGTTTTCTTCCTGCTGCAGGACCTTGGAAACTTGCCATAATTGATGATTCTGCTCTTTAGAAGAGAAAATTGAGGAGGAATGTCCAACCATCATTTTATGACTAAACTCAAGCACTCTTGTGTTTTTCTGAAGGACAATGATACAAAATACAAAAGGAAATCCACCTCTGAAAGACTCCAAAAAACCTGCCAAAATGCAGGTTTAGGAAAGGCCAGACCTGAATCTGATTCAAGTGCTATGGCATTACCTTAAAAAGGCTATTTATGCTCAGAAGCCCTCCAATATGGCTGAGGGGGCAGGAGGAGGGCCGTTTTAACAGGAGTCTAACCCCTTTTAGATCATCCTTTTGTTCTGTGTACTTTACACCTTGCTATCAACTGTAAGGTCCCAACACAGAATGGAGGGTTGAAGAAACTCCACCAATATTATCCCACTGATCCACCTTAGGAGATATTAGGTAACAAACCCATGACCAAGCTTACCCATGAGCTGTAAGGGATAATCTGCGATTGTGGAATCAGTGGGACATGGTGATACAAAGTGAGGACAGCTGCAGAAGAAGGAGTCTATGGATCTGATCTCAGGAACACGTTGCTCAGCGGAAACTGTTCCAGAAAACAACATGTGGATAGTACTTTGCTTGTATTTGGAAAGTATCGTGTCTATTCTGTCCTCTCAAACCCTCACTCACCTCCTTTATGAAACCCCTCACTCATCTGACACATTGATCAGGTTAATGTCGTGAGTTGTAAACCATGCTGCCTTGGTTCCATAATCTCAGAGCATGCTGTGTAAGCACACATGTTACATAATTGCTTGCGTTTCAATTGTGTGTTAAAATATGCTGCTTTAAGTAACATTCTGTCACTACCTTTCTGCGCATCCGATTCCAGCCAAGCCAAGACTTTTGGGCTAAGTCTAACTCTTCTATGTATGCGTGTTGCAATTTTAAGATGCCATTAATGCCACACATAGGCACTGCTGCTACAGAATTTGCTTTAATATATTTATGTGTAGTTATACACCACCACTCACTTCAAAATGCCAAATGCTCAAAGTGACTGACATCACAGGAGACCTGGCTTTATTTTCTGATTAACTCAGGTAATTATTATTGGACCTTTTGGAGGAACTCACAAACTGTGTATAGAGCATTGACATTTCAGGCTAGATGGTCAGGCGATATTTAAGTGTAGAAGAAGAAAAACAAGTTAGATGATGATGTCATTGTACAAAGTAACTCACTTAGTCCTTATGCCGCAGCACCATGCAATGTTATTCCCTTCATCCCAATACATATGAAACATGTAACTACATAAATGCTTCATATATGTAGGAGGACTTAAATGTTTCATAAAATATTTGTGTTATGCATTTTATTACTTTAGGACTGAACCAATATACAAACTTTTCAAACATACCAACATACGTTGCAAGATCAGGGACAGTGTTACAGCAATTCCACCTTCTAATCAATGCTTGGTCAGAGATTGTTTCTTCCTGAAGTTTAGCACAATCCTCTAGGGATTAGCATCATTGAAGAGCAGACGAATCCTTCAAGACCACTTCAAAAAGTTGCACTGTTCTCTAACTTTTCCTATTCTCTAAAACACCAAACAAGTCAGAGTTTTAGGTGGTATGACTTGGTGCTTCGGTGAAAATTTTGAGTTGTAGAAGGGGAATAGGAGAGCAGTCTGTTGCTGACCATCACATTGATCAGAAAGCTCCCCAGCCACACAGACTGAGGCCTATCTGACAGACAGGCAGCAACCCAAGAGACAGTAGATGCCCTGATCTATTCTGAGCAGCTTATCGCTCAGCAGTGGAGGCTGAAAGGTGTTGAAGGTACTGGAAAAATCAAAAAGTGTAATCCTCACAATGCCATCACCCCTATCCAGGTCAAAATGAGAAAACAGCAGCTGAGAGGTCTACCACTATAAGGGGGTGAGTGGAATATTGATTGGTGAGGGGATCATTTCAATTGGATTTCTCTTGCAAGAAAGAGAATGTTCCAGATTTATCTCATTCTCACAAGATGAAGAGGGCTAAAAGATCTAAGCAAGTTCAAAAACAGGTGAGAAAGAAAACAAAGTCATTGGCATCTATCATCCTGGTAAGGGTTACAGAGCCATTTCTCAGGCTTTGGCCCTCCAGCGAAGTGAGAACCAATATCCACACATGGAGAAAACATGGAACAATGGAGAACCTTCCCAGAAGTATCCACCCCAATAAAGTTACTCCATTAAGGACTCATCCAGGAGGTTACCAAAGTACCCAGAGTGACACCTAGAGTTCTGCAGGCTGATTTGCCTCATTTAAGGTCAGAGTTCTTGATTCAACACAAGAAACATTTTCAACTCCAAAGCAAAAAGCACTTCTGACCAATAAGAACACATTTCCTCCAAAAACATTGAAAGAATGTAGATTTTTACCCTATATTTAAAATTTCCAAATCAATGCAAAGATCTCCAAATTCAGCATGTTCCATAACAGAGTTTTACAATTCGAGTACTTGCTGTACTCCTGTCAGCCTTCCTGTTATCTACTTAAGTCTTGCTTTCCTTCCTTCTTTCTCTGCCTGTAAGAACCACAGACAGCAGCTCCTTGAAGCTTCACGCTTCCCCTGACTTCATTTTAGAGATCTTAATGATCCTGAATGTAGTTTATTTTTTGTCATCTAATTCTGGTCACCAAACAGTTTCTGAATTCATCTCAAGTTCTTAAACAAAGAAAAACATGTCAACATCTTCACCAAACATCCTACAAAGGTGCTGTAGTGAAACTTCTCATTAATGGTTCCTCTAACCAACCGACTATTATCGTTGATTGTCTAGTTACATCATCTGCCAATGGTTGCACCTTAAAGGCATGTTTAATTTGAAAAAAATCAGAACTCAGAAAAACAAAAACACTAAGGTGTTGCAGCTCCATTGGAGTGGGCCATAAGACGTACCTGAAAGTAATTTGATTTGTTAAATCTCAATTATATTCCATTACAGTTTTTAAAAAAGTCTTTTTAGCTATTCCTTACCAATTTGAGTTTTCTGGCAAGAATGTGACTGTGACTAAATGTTCTCCATCTTTGGCAATTTTGTACCTTTGATCTATATCTACCTCTCCGATGTTCATGCTATCTATCTCTGAAGTCCATTTGCAGTCTTTCAACACAGTGGAGACAGCCATGACGCCCAGCTGAGTACTTGCATCAGTTTAAACAACAAAAAGACACAGGTCATTGTATCACAGACAGAAAGAAATTAGACATTTTCATGACTGCATTAGAAATCATGAGATATTTACCTTCTGAGCCAGATATTTCTGCAGCTGAAATATCTGTTTGTTTCAGATTTAGTTTTACGGATCTATAAGAAGTGTTTTTAAGCAAACATCACTTGGTTGATTGTTCTTGTGTTTTGTCTGAAGCTGCTAAAACATTGATGACTTGTCACAACCTTATTGGCATTCGCTCAGGTCAGAGGCGCTGTAGTGTGTTGCTCTCATTCTGAACTCTGTCAGCATCTATCAGTTTGTGCACATAGCAGCACAGGCAGGGGTTTTTGCACAGAGGCCACGAGTGCTTGTGATTACTCCTGGGATTGCTTGTTTGCCAGGGACATCATCACTCCTCTCTTCAGCCACTGTTAAGGTTACACAAGGGATAAATTGTGATTGGTAACTTAACACACGGAGGACGGTGTGGAAGACAGAGGTGAAACATGGTACTATAATTTACCATGTTGTCCTGCAGTCATGTTGCTTGTGTATCTGCAATATCTGTTTTATGTACAGCTCATATGCTTGTATTTAACTTAGTATTTAGCTCTTTCAGATTGTCCAAAGTGGTTGTTGAAGATTTGTTTTTTTTTTTTTTTTTCACAAATCTGCTGGTATCACACTTGTTGACATCAACTGAAACACTTTATGACCTATATCTTGGTGTTTTAAGTGTCTCGACATTAATAAGTTTCCCTAAGATCCCTAAGATACATAGAACAAAGGAACATTTCACCTATGTATTCTTCAAAATGGGAAAGTGCAAAAAAGCACACTATAAAAGCAAGGCTTATGTGTTGACATCATTGGTCATTAGCTACTGGCACATGTTGGCCAAATCTACAGTAAAACTAAAAATTAAAAAGTTTAAAACAGCTGAAACTGTGACAAATAAAGCTCCACAAGTACCCAAATTTATCTTGCTTCCACACAGTGGTGTTTCCTGCAGGAATGGTGCCCTGGGTAAGCCCCTTCTTCTGCCGCCCCCAACCAATTAAAATTCAAACAATCCTCAGGATTTTTTTCCCAGCAGAGAGCAGGTAACCTAGTCTACCAGGTACTTAGCAGCAAGCAAGGGAAACTTAATCCACTGTACATGCACACAAGTAGTGGGAAACTTATTCAGGGCTCAACTGACAGATAACACATATTTAATTTTCTAGTTCTTGGGCGGCCTGTCCCTTTCAAATAGCGCTCTGGGCAACTGCCTATATAGCCCACGTCAAAAACCCCCATTGCTACCAGTGTGACACATGCACCAACCACCACTTTAGAGATCCCACAAGCAAAGACAACCCACATCAAATATCAAGCAGTGTCTGATATTTTCTAGAAAAATCGTGCAGAGTGTTGCAACCAATGTCTTTTTGCCCAGTCCTGAGTGCTTCTACTGATGTCTCCTTTTCCCTATCCCCCTTTATATATATATATATATATATATATATATATATATATATATATATATATATATATATATATATATATATATATATATATATATATATATATATATATATAAAATAATAATTGGATTAACAGCCGTTTCTTACTGTCCATGGACTGATGAACTTATATGTCTGTGGGATCTGTCTGATGCGATTGTGCTGCAGCAACAAGTCGTGCAGTCTGGCATCATCCATCCGGCAGTATGACAGGAGGTACCATCATATCTTGATGCTCGAGTGTGACACGTTAAAATTCTTTATGGTTTTCTTGAATTCTACAGCATGAGTCAGGCTTCAGAGAACTGCAGCCAAGAGTGACATCTTGGAGTCTCCCATGTATCTGTTGAGAATAAAAAACATGGTCCCTGATAAGGATGGTGTAGGACCTGTGATACTATGGGTCTTTTCCTCTTCCAAACACCCTGGGAGCCTTGCTGGAGATTATGATATCACAAACCCTTTAAAATAACATGACATTCAGAAAGATGGCCTTTGACATAAAAAAAAAAAAAAAAAAAAAAAAAAAAAAAAAAAAAAAAAATTACATGATTAGGTCTTTCAGAAGGATATTGATCCAAAACATTTGGCCAAATCAACAGAGGAGGGGCACAGGGTGGCTGAGCTGGTAGAGCACACGCATCATATGCAGAGGCTACAGTCCTCAATGCAGTTGTCTTGGGCTCAATTCTCAATCTCAGGCCATTTCTGATAGTTTTCCCCCTCTTTCTCCACCTTGTTTCCTGTCTATTTACCATTCAATAAAAGCCACTAGTACTAAAAAAAAAAAAAAATCAACATAAAAGAAGGGTCCAGAAAAGATTCAGGATTATATACAGATATTGTGCAAAGAAAAATGCTGAAATATCTATCTCGTCCTCCACAAGCAGTGGGCTGTTGTGTGAACATCACTCTGAAAACCCTTTTTCTGCGTCATTATGGAAGGAGTTTTGGAGGGAATTGCCCCAGGAAATAGCAGAAACTGGAGTGTAAACACATGCTAACTCACCCTGAAAGCAAGAAGCACTTAGCCAAGCTGATTATATCTGCTGGATGGATTCTGCTTAGAATCACTGGAGAATTTTAAAGAAGTCCTATTGATTATTATTTTCCCTTAGCACCAGTGTGGAGCTTCTCAGAATATTGCTACAAGAGACATTCATACTCCTATAAATGAGAGTTTCATTGTCATGACAATCAAAAGACTTTTTATCCAGCCCAAGTTGTAGATCTGAATGCCAATATACATTGATTTGTGAAATTTCAGTCAGACTCAGTGTGAAATGGAGCTAAGTTGAGTTGAAAAGCTTTCCTGCGAAATTAAAATGGTGAACATGTTGGAACTAATACCTGCTAAACGTCTTCATGTTCCCACTGACAATTGAAATTGTAAGTGCTTGGGTCATTATGACTCACAAAGTCATTACAGTTAGCCTCTGTTGACTCTAGGCTTGTTAAGCAGTAGCTGAGAAAAGAACCATTCCAAGCACGTATGAGCAAGAAGACAAAAGGATGTTACTTATACAAAACAGGGGTCCCTTTTTTATTAATTTCTCCTAGAGCAGGGGTAAAGTCATACCAAGTTTGGTAAATTGAGCAACACAAATAGAACTGGAGCTGGAAAGATGGTTTGTCACCCAGTTGCACTCAACTGAACCGTTCTCTGTAAACATAAAAGACCTTTTTGATATGGAATGTAAACATTTCCCTCGCTCTCAGCTGCCTGAGGCCCCAACTCAGCAGGAGTTGAAAGGCCAAGCCAGCAGCTGGCTCAAGATGCTTTATTTCACTGCCTCTATGTGCTACATTATACAATGAGCTATATTACAGTTCAAGTTGTTTCCTCCATCACATCTATATTGTTCCACCATCTTTAAAGGAGAATGCAAACCACCAGAGAGATATGATGCTTCTCAACTGAAAACACCCCAAGCTTTAGTTTCTGTGTAAAACCATTGATAATAAAAGCTACAGTAGAGAAAGTGGAAACAAACTGGAAGTTTTCCTGCATAGGGCTGTATGATACTAGGAAAATATACAATTGCAATAGTGTGATTAATATTGCAGTGATTATTTCAGTTGTGATTGATCTACATTTCTTTCACTTATTAGAATTGTTCCCATCATTACAATTTCCCCACCTCTTTCTGTGAGCATTAGCTTCCTAGTCACTAAAATCTATCATGGGTTTTTACATCAACAGTAGTAAATGTCCATCCAACTGGAAAAATGTGCTGTTTGCGCACAATTGTAAATGCAGGTCACTTCAAATGTTATAGCCAACCAAATATTATTGGTCCTAAATATTAAATATTATTATTGTTGCAGACACTGAAGTTAGGATGAGAATTGCAATTTGGTTTGTGCTGTGAGTCAAATGTAATGATATGCAGTTGTTTATTTAAGACAAAGGAAATAGTAAATTTAACTGGTCAGGGTGTTTTTTAGTCCGTTTTGTCTCTACCATGACGTTCTCCTGCATCCATGTCTGTCGCATGTACTTGAAAGATGATGCAAATTAGGTGAGGATGACGTTCACCTGAATTCTTTTGACTTTTAGTAGAACCAACAGCTATTGTCCTTACTGAGGAGTTGGCAGGAGTGACATTCAAAGAGTAGTTGCTCTATTTTATCCTTTTAAACTTTGACTTCTACCATGAAAGCTGCTAGATTTAAAAATGTTGGCCAGCTTTTGGAAATCTTAGCATTACAGTGAGGGTTTCTCAATTAAGTTTCAGAAGATTCGCTCAAAAAAACAATTGGTTTGCCATCTGGGGACCTCTGCTGTAGGAAATATACATGGAGACTGCTGTTTCAGCTATGCTAACCATGCTAATGATAGTAATCTGCTATCTATACGATTCTAAAAAAAAGTTTAAAATATCAGCTTTATAATAATTTTGTCTTTGTTTTTATATATATTAGTAAAATCCAGTTTATAAATGACTGTTTTATGAAACATGATGTCTCCTCCCCTCCTAATGTAAATAATTAATGAATTGTCATATAAAGGAGGTTAGAAAATTGTATTCCTCAGATATTATAGTTGTTAAAAGAAATCTGAGTTTTACGAAAACAGGAAATCGACCACTGATTCTGATTCAAGCATATTGAAGCACGTAGAGTTTGTGAATGGAAACTATTCGAGAGAGAAATGCAGTGTTAAAAAGGATGGATGGATATCGGCAGCGAGGCTGAAGGTGCATCCAGTGGCAAAAATGGAAAAAGAAGAACCAAATTAGAGAACATCTAATAACAAAATTAGTGTCAAAAATCAGACACTTAACTTCAGACCAAATTAGTTTCTAAGTTGGTAGGAACCTCACCTTCCCAAATGTGTATTTTACCTAGAACGGTGATCATTTTTCCTTCAATGTGTTCCCTGAAGGGCTTGACAAAATCAAAAACTTGCAACGTGACTTGAACTTTAACACCTGTGACTTTAAACCCCTTTGAACTGCACTCAGATATCCCAGATCATAACCTAAAATTAAAAAGCACTTATTGAAAAGGTCTGATGTGACTCGTTTCAGTTTCTGAGCAAGTTTTATTCATGTTAATTTGACAATTATTTGGCTGTAATTGTTTATACCCAGCCAAGCTGAAGGAAATACCAAATTCATGCCTTTTTCTTAATATTGAATATCATTAGTTAAAGAGCAATTTTATGACTTGTTTAAAAACTGAAACTTAAAGTAAGTCAGATGATGGAATGACAGTTCACAGTGGACTACTTGATTCAGATGGGAACCTTAGGTATGAGTGTGTGTGCATGGTTGTTTGTCCCGAGTGTCTGTGTGTTACCCTATGATGGACTGGCGATTTGTCCAAGATGTACCCCGACTCTTGCCCAATGATCGCGAGAAATAGCCACCACCACAATGGATGAATGGACTTTCTATCTTCTCAATCAGTTTGCCCAATCTCCTCTGACATAACCAAGGCATTTTGATCTGCCATTTACTGGATGTTTTATCTTTTTTAACATAACCATTTTGAAAGAATTATTGCCATGTGATGGCTTGTTGTTTGTTTTGACAAGCAGTTGAATAGGTGTATCTAATAAAGTGGCAAGTGAGTGTATAAATCTGTTATCAGTGCTGGAATATCTTTTTCAGACATCTAAGAACAAAAAGTTTGAGGCTTTATTGTGTGACGCTAACACTCATGAATGAGCGTGTGAATTATTAAGAACATCTTTTCCTTTACCACCCACTCCGTGTGAACAAATTTCCAGTAAAATTCTACTTTGCATTTCAGATTTTTTTTTAGTGATGTACTTTGTAGGAGCATGAGCCCAAGGCAGACAGCATGATTACCCCTGTGGAGCTAAGAGCATAACAGTGGTTTTAATGTTCTACATCACATTCAAGGATATACTGTACATGCACTTTTTCAAGTTCAGCATTCACTTATCCTGCCCAGTTTGGCATTTCTTGGCCAGTGTTTGTTATCAGAGTTTAAAGTGATTAAAGGAGATGCAGGGAATTTGTTTTAATAAGCTTTAGGAAATCCCTTAGAGGCTCTCAGCAGCTTCTAATCAATGCCTGTTTGATAAAAGCAGAAACCTTTTTATCTTTGTCAGTAAGTGTTTCCAGTAAAACCTTATTGGGCTAGATAAGGAATATTTTTCTTACTTTATTCATCCTGATGATGTTCGCTGGGATTTAAGCCAGAACTGCTAATGTCTCTGAGCTCCACTGCTCATCAGCAAGGCTTGTTGTGTGATATGGTCTGGATCATGCATTATAGATAAGATGTGTCTGGGTGTTTGCAGGCTAAGTGATTCTCTGCTTTTTGGCATCAGGCTCACAAGCTCGAGGCTAAAGTGTGACACATGTTGTTATTGTCTCAGACAAACACAACCAGCCTCAGTTATTCATCTGTTCTTTTCTCTTTGTGTGTGCTATATGAAGGAGTGTTCTTGCTGTGATATATCAAACAGTGCTAAGTCCAGAGACAGAGTGTTTGACACCCTTTGTGCTCACGCCTTGGGAGCCTCGGTATCCGTGGCAGCCACCATGTCAGACCTCTGAGACTGCTGGTTTTCTCCTCTATTATTATGACTATATATATACACTCTCTTTATATAACACGTGCATTTATAATGTTTTCCTGTTTTGGTGCAGCCCAAATGTGCTGCATATTATGACAAAAAGACTTGACAGGCCTTAAATGTAAAGCATTTACAGTTGCCTTGTTGCTGAAAATGTGCTATACAAATAAAACTGCCTTGCCTTGCCTTAAACCAGCTGCTTGCTATTGCTAAGATGTTACAATCCCAAAGCACCAGATGGCCAGAAACAGCTTTTTGAATGAAACATTATTGTTGAGATAGAAATAACGTTTTTTTTCCCAGTAGCTGGATACACTAATCATTATCTGGGATCTAATCCAAAAAAGAAAGATTTTAGGACTTTTAAATGATCTGTTTACTGATTGCAAGTCATAACCCTATGGCAACATTCACTGATATTACCACATATTGTTTTCTTAATATCACGCAGACCTAATATGGATTTAGTATTTCTATAGTTGTTCAGTGGATGGGAATGGAGAGGTTTTAGAGGAACCGTATAAGTTTCCAAATATCCAACTTGTTTTGTTTTTGCAAACAGGTATTTCTGTTGAACTGATAGTACATTTTTTTTTCTGCTCTGAGTTGCAGTCGTTACATTTGCTTGATCTTTGTTCCAGATTTCTCGTTTCTTTGTTAGCTCTTGGTTCACAATCTGTAGTACAAGTTTCTGTGTACTCCTAGGTTTGTATCTCTATTTCAGGGGTGTATAAAGTCAGTCCTCAAGGGCCAGTGTCCCATATGGTTTTTTTTCTTTCCCTGGTTCAACACACCCAAATCAAATGATGGTTCATTAGCAGGCCTCATTTAAATCTGGCAGAACACCAACCCTTGAGGACTGGAGCTGGACACCCATACTCTGTTTACTTCCGTCAATGTCTGTGTTCCCAGATCTGCCAAACTTCTCTTAGTGTCTCAGCTGCCTGCAGTCCCAAGCTGTCTCCCATCTGGCCATTAACTCACCTGTCTAGCATTCCAACAATCAAGCTGCCCAGTATAAATATTACTTGGGTATTCTGTGTCATATCACCCTGTTGTGCTACTAGTTTGTGGCCTTGTAGTTAACTCCTGAAGTTTAGTTTTTGGGAGTTTTTATTTTAGTGAACTGGTTATTTTCGCCTGCCTGGCTCCTACCAGCATGAGGGGTGTTTCACAAAATCAGGATAGCAGATTAAGCCGGGATTTTTAGGATATCTTTGCTGAATTAAGAATGGACACGTTTTCACAAAAGCAGCAGCACATAAATTACCATGGTGATTTATCCTATGCAGCTAAGCTTCTCCAGACCAGGCCAACAGCCAGGCTTAGTTCATCCTAGTGCCTTGTCTGTTAAGTCAGCGGTCACGCTGATCAGTGTTTCGCCAGTGATTTCTTTTTTTTAATCTGTTTTGGTCTTTTGTTTGTTTGTTTGTTTTATCAGCCTACATTATAACACCACTGATTCATTTTAATTTTCAGTCAGTACTGTTATTTTAACATTATGATGTTAGAATATACCATTATCAATTTTCTAATTATCCATGTGGGCATTGTTACTGTTCTGTTATGTTTCAGAAGACTGCTGTTGTTCTAAGTTTGACAGAAAGGCCTTTAATAGACTATTGCATGTGTTGATGGGATTAGAAAAATGGCTAATAAAGAGGCAAAGGTGTTGGAATCAAGTCAGGTCATGTAAGTTGTAGCATACCCTACAACTTACATGACACTTTACTGATAAATATTTACTTTAAAGCTGCAGTATGTTTATTAAAAAAATGTTTTATACATATTTGTTAAAACTCTCACAGTCTCTTAACAGTATGTTATGAGACAGATAATCTGTGAAAAGATCGATTTCCTCCATCTCCTCCCTGAGCTACTATTGCCGTCTGAGGAAATGCACCGTTCCAGACCAAAAACAACAAATCAGAACCAGGAGGAAGGTCTTAGCGCTGTCACTCAACCTCATTTACTCGCTGCTAAATGTGCTAATAGCGGAGAAACAACTTACCATTCCAGGAAAAAAACATTTATTCGTTATCATCAGTGGTCATGCTACCTAGCTTTAGCATTCACAACAGTCTCTGCGAGCTGCAGCACAGTAGAGTGCAAGGAGGGGAGCGAGAGGGAGTGATGAGCAGTGAAATTCAGATGGTGATTGACAGCGCTAAGACCCGCCTGATTAATTGTTTCTAGATAGCACTGGGAGAAGGCAGAGGAGCTCTTTTTTTTTTTTCACAAATTATCTGTCTCATACCATCCTGTCACAACATAGTGACAGTTTTAACAAATATGTATAATTTTTTTTTTTTTTTTTTTTTTTTTTTTTTTTTTTTAATAAAAGTTACATACTGCAGGTTTAAGCTTCCTTCGTGCTAACTGTTAAACAGGAAGATGTCCCTTTGAAATAAAAGCATTCAAGCTCAAACAGGAAGTTAACCATGTTTGCAACTAAATAAAGGCAATAAGTACCAAAAAGGGATGCAAGCAAATAAAGAAATGTATTTAGGGTTATTTACATAAGTATTCCCAAACACATTTGTCATCCTTTATAATGATGTGCCCAATTTAGCCATTGTAGCATCAGTGACTGTCTGTTGAAGGAAGCTGTGGACGTGCATGCAACTGAATTACTTAAACCTGGCTTGACAAACCCACACCTCCTGAGCCCGGTTTGACCTTTGTGAAACGGATAAAGCCAGAATGAACTGATCATGCTAGATCAAGCCTGGATTTTGTCTCTTATCCTGGATTTCTGAATCCTGCTTTTGTGAAACAGCCCACTGCACTTTAACAGTCAATGATATTTTATATGTTACTTTCTAGTTTAAAAAATGGGTCATCTGATATTCAGCACAGGTACTCAAAACTGTGCATAATATATTCATTAAGGTTGTAAAAAGGAGGGAGGTAACTGCAGGTGATACTGAGATTAGAGGGTGTTTATGACCTCAGAGCTCATTTTGTAGCACCAGTTACCGTTTATCCCAAGGGGAATCTGTGAGAACAGAGTCAATGAGGACATGGAGTCACATGAAACCTGTATGTAGCTATTTTACAAGGACAGAGGTGTGAAGCTCAAGTCACACCTCAGACTAACATTTGTCTTGGGCAATCCAATGGCATCCAGATGGCAATAAATGCAGGTGTGAACACAGTAAAAAACATTTTGAGGACAATTTCACGCAGACCATTTTCAGATGTGACAATTAGCAAGACAATTTCATATGCAATAATTGTGCCCTTGAAGGTTCCTTCATTGTGTTCTTCCCTTGTATCCCATGGACACAATAATATATAATAAATAAATAAATATTAAAGCTTGCCAAAGAAATATGAGGTATCAACATTCCTATATTTTAATTAATGTATTTTACTTCTAACATTAGTTTTTTGTTTTGTTTTTTGCATTCAGAAACTTGAAAGGAATAGCTTTAGTTTTTGTACCACAGGCTGCAGTGGAAATGCAGACTGACTAACAGAGCAACAAGCGAATTGACTAATTGACTAAAAATAGAATAAATTAACAGAATGTATTTAAAGTGATTCTTTTGATTCTGGATTGAAAGAAATTGGAATATGGTTGCTGAATGCACCCTGTTTCCTTTCTTAATGAACTTGCTTGTTTCTTGCTATGGATTGGTGAGATTAGTTTGGAAACCCTAAAAGTTCCTTAAACTGCAGCATCAAAAATCTTATAAAATGGTTTCATCTGTTTGGGTGTCTTCCTTGCATCTGAGAAATCAGTTTTTCATTATATTTCATTATATTCTCTGTCTGGATAAGTATTTAAAACAAATAAATAAACAAATAAAGAACTAAATAAGAGTGTGTAAAATAATTGTATTCCCAGATTTTATTCCCTATCTCCTTGTCTAAAAGTTGTTTTTCCTTTTTTTGTTTCTTTCATGCATCCATTCTTGCTTTCTTCCTCAGGTCTTTCCTTCTCTTTCTATTTCCTTAAGCCCTTCTTTCATCCTTCCCTCCTATTCTTCCTTTCTTCCTTGGGTTGTTCTGATCATTTCTTTCCTTACTTCCAACTGTCCTTCCATTTTCTCATATTGCCTGTCATTGCTTCCTTGTGACCTTCCTTTTTTTTTTCTTGTCTTTATCTTTATATGCCATTTCTTCTTCCCTTAATTGTGCCTTTACTCCTTTTCTTCCTTCTTTGCCTATTTTTTTTCCTTCCATCCTTGCCTCTATCCTTCATTTCCTCCTTCCTGTTTTTCTTTCTTTGACTTCCTTCTTTCCCTCATCGTTCCTTCTTTCTTTTGCTCTTTGTGTCCTTCCTTGCATCATTTCTTTCCTTCTTTGGGCCTGGCTTTCTTTCTTTCAGTGTGCTTTTCTTTCCATTTTTTCTATCTTGTTTATTTTATTTGTTCAGTTTCCTTTTTGTTTCTTGTGCCCTTCCTTCCTTTCTCTCCTCCCTTGTGTCATTCCTTCATTCCTTCCTTTCTTTCCTTCCTTGTGTCCTTTCCTTCATTTTTTTCTTTCCAGTATCTGGTTTTTGCAGGTTCTGTTTAAAGTCTCTCTATAGAAGAAATTTCTGTCACAAATTCATGAGGAACTTTAACGTTATAAAATGAACATAAAAGAGGGAATTTGGGAAATTTGGATCTGGAAAAGTATGCAATGCTTACATGAAAAATTAGTAGAAATATTTTGATACAGAGAAAATGGTCCCATCTTAGATTATATTCAAAAAAAGGTGCTGGGTTTTATTTTATTTATTTATTTATTTATGTATTATTTTTTGCACAAACTAGATCAATTTTTCTTGACAAGCTGTACTAAAAGTAAAACAGTATATTGAAAAATAGTCCTGATGTGTTTCCAGATTTTATTGCTGCTGTAAACTATAGGGCGTATTTCCTTGTTCTCTGAAGAAAGTTGTCATTTGTAATCCAGGAATAAATCAAGTGTTTTGAATTACACAATGATTTTCAGTAAATCACAAGAGATCTTTACAACAGACACATACTCGTGTTATCAGGAGGAGAAAATGCCCAATAGTTCCATAATTAGATCCGGTTTTAGGACTCTAGAGTGACGACCAGTTAACATGCGCAAATCTTTCTTAAAGCTGTTTCACACTGTGGGATAAATATATTTTTATTGAAGGCAAACTATCTACTTAAAAAGCCTCAGTTACAAACAAAGTAATGCTAATTCAGGTGAAACTGACTGAAACCTCCATGAAAATTAGACATTTGACACGCAGGCAGTTCTGACAGGTGCAGCAGAGAGATTTCTGTGAAGAGAACTAACTGTCTGGAAATGCTGCCTTTTACACACTTTTTTCTTCCTGTTTTTGTTGGTTTGTATGTATCCTGCCTCAACAAAACAAAATTCACTGCTGAAAGATAACGGACAGCTTTATTATTTGGTTCTGTTCTAGTGTATGATTTAAAGTTTAATGTGGTTTGAATATAGAAATTGTTTCTTACATAGTAATTAGTTCCAGATCTTAACTGTTTTGTAGTATTAAATGTATTATGCTGATGTATTTAACTGTGTCTTTGGATTTATTTTTAGCTTTGGGTTTGACAACTTGAAGCATTGTTAATTCCTATGTAAGTTCTTTTAAATGTTTCCTTAAGAAACATTTTCTAACCATGTAGTGATTTTAAAAAGCTTATCACATATCAGCCAGATAAGGACTGCTTTGTTATGAGCTTTGGATATTGTTTTGTAAACTAACTTTGCTTTAAACTTCTCCACAACTTTATCCCTGATGCTGTTTATTCACTAATGATCTCTAACAAATCCTTGAGACGTCTGCAGAACAACTGGATGTATACTGAGATTACATTACACACTTGTGTACTCTATTTACAAATTAGCCGAGTGTTGAAGGCATTTTGTTTCCTTCTACTTCACAATTATGTGCTACCTTGTGTTGTGTTATCACATAAAATACCCTAAAAGTTTGTAGTTATAAAAATATTAAGGAGTATAAATTCATTTGCTAGACACTGAATTTACAGTGTCTTTTACAGTGAATTTACAGTGTTCTGAATTTACAATTTACCTTTTTTTCCTAAATGGAAACAGTTTTGAGAGGAAACATCCTGCTGCTCTATATCCTCAATCCCTACTAATTTTTTAAGGGGAAATGTAGAAAGAGTTTAATGTTGACACCTTCCACCAACATAAGGGCTCTAATGTAATTATGAGACCTGGGTTCTGCACACCAAATGTCGTACTTTCTCATTCAAGCAGCCTCTAAGCTGAAATTGGATCTCTGTCATGCATTTGGTCAAGCTCTGAGTTCAACCCCTATTTCCTGGTGGTTGGTCTCCAGCTGGTGAGCTGATCCAGGGAACAGAGACAGTTGTTGAGAATAAAGTTCACAGGATAATATATTCAGGAGTAGATCAAAGTCTGGAAGTTCAAGCTTATTTAACGCTGAAACTTACAGCTCTAACCTCTCAAAGATGCTCAGGTTGCTCGACCTGGAATAAAAGCTCAGATGTTCTCGTACTCTTTATTAGACATTTTCCTTTTCACTTGGGAAAATAAGGATGGCTGTTTTTCTGCAAACAAGTCAAAAGCATCTATACTTCATGGTGTGGAAGCAGAATGAGTAAAACATATTGATATTTATGGGGGTTTAGCGTTAGATTAAACATATTAACTGAAACAGCAGGTCCAGCAGCTGCTTTGTGCACAGAGATGGATGAAAGGAATAACGTGTTGTTTGGAGGTTGTGAACACTCTTGATCTGTGTTCTGTCTGATCATTTCAGCTTTGTTATTCCCTCTGATGTGTACAAAGTACCTTTCAGAGCTGCCATGTTCCTCATTTTTCAAACCTGGTGCAGGGAAGACATTATTAAAACTGTGTCTCAGTTCCCTATTTTGTAATTACCAAGCAGCAGTCCATTTATTTAACTGTCTCCTCTGGCTGTCCATAAAGTAGCACAACTCCATAGTGGCAGGCAAAAGATCATGGACACTTCCTGCTATCTGGAGTCACAGATCTGCTGTCCATGTCCTGCGTTCTTCTAGGTCAGGCTTAGGAACCAGCACTGACCTGAGTCTGATCGGCCGAGGGTCTGTCCTCCCACAAAGACGATTTCAAAACTGAAAATATAGTTAAAAACAGATCATTCCTCCAATCACCTTCTAATAATTTATTTGAGAGTGCTGGCATTTTTTTCTGCCTTCTCCAGAAAAACTGAACATCATAACACCTGGAAAACCACTCAATACATGCCAAAGCCCCTTGTCATACACCAGTGTGGAGAACTAAAAATATGCTGCATCAAAGTTTTGTGGCCAGTCTCAGATTTCCATTTTTTGCACAGCTGTTTTTGCTTCAATAATTACAGTAATAACAAGTATTGTATAGTATACCTGACACCCCTGATTCTTTAAAAATTAGCTAAAAATTGTATTATTCTGTTAGAAGGAACAAAATAAAGAATATGCAACAACCTGGCAGTAAAAGTGTGCATATGAAAAAGCTTCTGTCTAGCAACCCTAGCTGTCTATGGAGAATACAAGAGATTGTTTAAGCATTCAGAACACAACCAGTCCTTGTTGGGAATGGCTGCAGCTCCTTCAGTGTTGCTGTTGGATCCTTGGCACCAAGCCTGACCAGTTTCAGCCCATATTTACAAATAATTCTGGAGAAATGTCTAGTTTTGGTTATGTCACTACAGCTGCCTCTTCACTGATTTCCACCATGGGTAAAAAAAAAAAAAAAAAAAAAAAAAAAAAAAAAAAAAAAAAAAGGCAAAAAACCTGAAAATAAATTTACATTTTACTACAGTAGCATAAGTAATAGTATCAAAATACTACAGTGAAAAGATCTATACAAAATGAACTTTTAATTCAAGTACATTTAATTACTAGTAAAGAAAATCCTGCTTAAAAAAATTATTGTTAAATAGTGTGTATTGTACCAGTCATAGTAATAATAAAAATAATAATATAATATTAGCATAAAGAACAATGATTATCACTGTGATTATATCTGTGCCACCAACAAGGAATATGACAATAAAAAGCAAACTTTATAACAGCAGATGGATAGTAGTAAATAATAATAAATATAATAAAGCCAAAATACCAACAATGTTGAGAGTTTTGAGTTTTGGTGCTAATCATAACAAACCTAATAACCATGGTAGTAACATTAGTCAAACTGATAACAATGGCAATGGTTTACAGACTTCATTTACTTTGCACTTTTCTAGACATACCAACTACTCAAAGCACTTTTGCACCTGAGATTTACCCAGTTGTTCTCACAAACCTGCACACATTTACAGACAAGCAACTTGGGGTTGAGTGCAGTGGTGCATCAGTATGTGTCACTACGAAGGGGGAATCGAACCTAAAACCTTCCAGTTGAAGAATGACTGCTCTTTCAATGGACCTCAGTGTAGGTCAGCCCCAACTCTAAAAAGGAAACAAACATAATCATTATATCAGATTATTTATTACCTCTGATAATAAAAATGTGTGTTTTGTCCTACTTTTTTATTATATTATTTTTAAATCACTTGTACCAACATTTTTTCTAGCAGTTTCCATAAAATAAATCTATTATCTTTAAGGGTTTTTTAAGTTGAACAGAGTGTCTAGGAATCTTTGATTAGTTATCCATGACGTCTTATTTCCCTGAGGTATAAATATAGCGTGAGGTTAAAGCCCATTTCTTGTAGCAACTCCTACAAATGGGAAAGACAGGAGAGCATGCCATTCAACTAAGGCAGATTTGTGCTAACTTTATAAGTCAGGAAATGACAACAATAAAATCACTTTTCTCAGTCTTGCTCATAGCTACAGTTAGAGCAGTAAGTAAAAAGTTTTGAACAGCTGGAGTTCTGACAAACAAGGCTGGACAAAGAGTCAAGTTTATCTTGTGCACATTAAAGAAGATGTTATGAGAAGTGAACAAAATCTCCAAAGTGTTTTGTTAGGGGACTGCAGCATTTTTTCATTTTTCGCTGTATGATTATGCTGCTGCAGTAAAATAGTTATTTATTCTGGGTCTATTTACACATCTGTTTCAGCCCAATGAATGTGAAAAGTGTTGTATAGGACACAAAATCACACTGATTGCTCTTAAACGCCTGATGAGCTTTAGTTTATTCTGTGTGTCTGCATCCTCAGGTATGAGAAGGTCCCTGTGATCCTGGTGGGAAACAAGGTGGACCTAGAAAGCGAGAGGGAGGTGTCGTCCAGCGAGGGCCAAGCCCTAGCAGAGGAGTGGGGCTGCCCCTTCATGGAGACCTCGGCCAAAAGCAAAACCATGGTAGATGAACTGTTTGCTGAAATCGTTCGACAGATGGACTACGCTGCCCAGCCAGACAAGGATGACCCCTGCTGTTCCTCATGCAATATACAATAACCCCCTCGGGGTCTTTTGACTTACAGAAGACAGACTCACTCTTAGATACACACATGCACACATCAGCTACATTTAGGACAAATTCATGTTTGAATGCAATTGATATCAGCTCAGTGGAGCATAAAAACTCTCTGACATGATAATTAATAAGGACGAGTGAGTATTTCATACTTCTTGAATGAGAAAAACAAAGAATATGCCACAAGAAAATTTGACAAACGACAAAATGGGACATGCCCTCGCCTTATGTTCTTTTCTTTGTTGTTTGTTTTGATCTTTTCAGGTACAGAGGAGATAAATCCTCTACAAACAATCACAAACTGCAATCTTTAAACAGAGATCCATTTACTCTTTTTCCATGACTTGACTCCACATAAATTCAATAAAGCTTTTCTGGAAACCAGCCGTTTCAGATATTTCGGAGTATTAGAGATGCTATATGTCAGTTTTTTTCCTCCAGTTTAGTTTGCAGTGGGCGTCGGGAGGTTTTTCTACTCATCACAGGGCTGAAATACGGGGGTGACCTGAAGGCACCTCCATTTTCTAATATTTTTTTTCAGTTGATCAAAACAGTAATGGAGAGAAAAATGAGTAAATCAGTGTCTTTCTTTAAAACACCGGTGCAGTCATCTCTTATTTTCTCACATAGCAGTCTTTCACATATTGTGTGATGTTTTTACCTCTCTGGGAGACTCTGACAGCAGATTGCTGTGTAGTAGTATAACTAAATGCTTCATTCTGATGGGACAAAGAGTATTTTCATTCTTTGAATTTCCACCAAAGACTATCACCACACACTTTATTCAAGAATGATTGACACTCAAGGTGAAGATGCCAACTTTTTCTTCCCTTCTCTGTAATCAGTATGAAAAGAAGCACTTGAGAGTTCCAACATCCTTGCACCGCTCTTTCTGTGCCGAGAGGATTCAGATTCATGTTGACAAGAAGTAAAATGAGGAGTTTGACAACAGTAACGGTAGTGTAAATATTTTGTATTGAAAGTGCCAGCTCAAACAAAGACAGTGACTCAACACATGGATCGTATGCATGGCTAGAAAACAACAAAAAAGAAAAGACTCTTATTGTTTGAGATGAATATATGCTGTGGAAATGTGCAAATCAAACATGTCTGGATCTGGACACTGTTCAAACTGTACATTTATGTTGGCACGGGGAGCAAATGTTTCCCCCCTGTGTGGCCATTTTCATTGTTGATTTTCTATTTTTTTATGTGACCATTTACTCTCTATCCCTCTACAAATGGTGACACTGTTACATTTGACAACTGAACAATAAAAGTACGTTCAACACTCGGGTGGAGCTCTGACAGCCTTTATATACAGTAAAATGAAGTGAATGACTAGACGCCTTCAAAAAAACCCTGTTTGCTTCCCTTCGAAGGAGGATAATTATACACAGAGCCTTACAGAAGTATTTACACCCCTTGAACTTTTTCAGATTTAGTCACACCAGAACCACAAATGTCAAGGGGAATTTATGTATCAGACCAACAGAAAGTAGAGCATAATTGTTAAGTGGAAGGAAATGATAGATGGTTTTCAATTGTTTTTTTTTTTACAATTTAAAATCTGAAAAATATGGCATGCTTTTGTATTCAGCCCCCCTTTACTCTGATCTTCGTGAAGAAAATACAATGCAACTTTTATACGTCACCCAAGTAGTAAACATAACCAAACTTTGGAAACATCCTGGAGCACCATTAAATCCATCATCCAAACATAGAAAGGTTATGGCACAGCTCTAAACCTACCAAAGTATCCCTAATTCTGGGGTACAAGTTCAGCTTCCAGAATGACAACAACACTAAACATAGAGAAAAAGCCACAATACAATGGTTTAGATCAAAGCATATTAATAAGCTAGAAGTGCTTGGTAAAAGTTCAGACCTGAATCTAACTGAAACGGTTTGAAAAGACTTTTTATGGATTTCTTTCATCTATTCATACTGAGCTTGAGCTTTTCCTTAAAGAGGCTTGAGTAATCGCTAGATGTCCAAAGCCATTAGAGACAAACCCCAAAATACTTTCTGCAGCAAGAGGTGGTTCTACAAAGCACTCATTCTCTGAATACATAGGCATTCTACAATGTTCTGATGACTATTTGAAAAAATGAAGTGAGTAGGGCACATGGTTTTATAACTGGGTTCTACTTTAATGCTATAAAAATGTTAGCAAATGCTTACATTGCTTTCCTAAAATTATACCTGTGACCACAAGGTGGCCTCTCTTTTCTTGATTATGCAGTATTACTAAGCTGGGGTTGAATGTCACACAGGTACACCACTTAGATGCCTGTGCTTACAAAAGTACAAAGTGATCTGGAAAAGTTTTGAATTCAAGCATTTTTCCAAGATTGGATAGGTATAGAAAAAGTAAACAGTTTATTAAAAAAAATTTATTTTCACACTATATTCACTGTCCTGATATGTACATGTTGTATCCATCCATCCATTCATACAGGTTCCATATTTAAAGCCTGACTACTGAAGCCATATCTGCAATAATAGTGTAAGAAGCGTCTATATTTATACTTCTAAGATGGGTAAAAATGGGGAAATTTGTGTGTGAAAAAGTGTGGTTTCTTGAAATCCTCCTCTGCGGGTTAACCCTTACATCAGCTCTCAGTGTTACAGTTTTTACCTCCCTACAATAATTATGTTCTCTGCTGGCTGTTTGTTATTGGACAAATAAATACATTTGGCAGACAAGATATTTATCTACATAATAACCCATGATAACAAACCATACATTTTTATTTACAATGTCTTTTTTAATGAGGAGGTAAATTGTAATGTATTTCGGGTGAAATTTCAGGATGAAACTAAAATGCACTATAACCTTTACAGCTGAACTTAATGTGACCTTTTATAAACTTTGAATGCACATTCTGAACTCTTCAGTTTTTCAGTACTTTCAGCACAACTTGCCATTGTCTAACAAGGAGCTTAACTGCAAAATTCACAATAGCTGTTTATCCATGATTCGATCAATAAATTTCCTGGCTTTGAGTGTCACAGGGTGTCATAAGTAGGTTGCAGCAGAGATACAGAGAGTCTGGAAGAGTCACAGAAAGGCATAGAAGTGTGTCCTTTGGCCACATCCCCCACTGATGACCACGTCATTGTGAACATTCCACTGCGGAGCCGAATAATGAATGCCACTCAACTCCGGACACATTTAAGAAAAGTGAGAAGCACCCAAGACCATTAGAAACATCAGCGTGGGATGTGTGCTAGACAACCTGAAAGGGTACCTGAACACACCTTGCAGAGTAAATGCATAGGCAAGGGAGTCTTTTATACAAGGGAGCATTTACTCTGGACAAGGGACCAGTGGGCCTCAGTGCTGTTCTCTGATGAATGTTGATTCCCACTGAGCAGAAACAATGTCAGAGACGTCAAGGAGAGTGCTATTCAATAGTTACTGTTATCATCGGACAAGCCTTTGGTAGTGACGGACTTGGAGTCTGGCCAGGTGTATCTAATCAATATAGAACTGCCCCACACTTTGTGAGTGGTACAGTGACAACCCCATACTACCTGAATAGCATCATTAATCCAGTAATTGTGCCCCTACATAAATAACATTGGCCTAATTTTAACTTCATTGATGCATCATTAGGGAGTACCCCTGGCTGCAGGAGACAGGGGCACATCGAATGGAGCGGCCTGCACTTTCGCTGTATAGAGACTCGTAACTCTGTACCCCAGAACCTCAATGACCTGAGGGCAGCCCTTCAATAAGAGTGGGATGCCACGCCTCAGGAGACAAGAAGTCAACCTGTGAACAGTTGTTGTCAAGCTGTAGCTGATGCTTAAGAGCACATGACACGTTATTGAGCTGTTGACATTTTTTGTTGTGACTTACTCTCCGCTGTCATTGGCTTTTCCTTCAGTTCATTGTTGGAGATGAGAAAATAAAGCATTGCATGCTTCTACTTAAATGCCATACTTTTATGATATAATATCAATGTAGCATGAACTTTTTTACCTTTTCACCCAAAAGCAAAATGCCCCTAACTTTTTGTAAATAAGGTAATTTGACTGTAAAATGGAATTAGGAGGTCATTAAAAATTCTTATTAAAAATTCTTTTTTGTTTTAGCTCTTTTACTCATTTGATTTTCTCACAATCAAATCAAAATCCCTAATTCTGAGTTTTAGTAGAGGAAAAAGCTGTCATAGATTCTGATATATTTTGTCATCTCTTGTCATCATTCTCCTTTAGCAATCGTCTTATGTAAGACAGCTCAGAAAGAACTTGAATGTGTGGTCTGAGCTGGATTTTGCTGTGCTGCTTTATTCACCCTTATAAGCCAGACCTCTCTCACCTGATGGTGAGAGAGGTCTCAGTGGGGTTCATTAGGAGCCACAATCCCTGTGGCATCACTCAGTCTGCTACAGGATCGTTTTCACTGGTGGTAACATATAGTCACATAAAGCACAACACCCCCGCTGACTAGTGAGGAGGTTTAATGAGAATAAACTACCAGTTGTATACAGAGTTCAGCCTAATTGTGCAGTTTCATCTTATTACATTTGCTCATCTCCACACCCCCCCCACACACACACCCTCCCCAAGTCCTTGCAAAGTTAAAAGCAAGAAAAACTCTTGAGGATCTTGATGCAGTGTCATGAGATAATTAATTTGCAGAAGGATGGAAAAAAAAAATCTAAAATCAGCTTGAAAGCAAATCCCTGAGCAGGTTTATGAATTAAATTGGTGCTGACTCACTGTTATCTGTTCTCATCTCTATAAGCCGGCAGCTTGGAGGCTTAGAGATGCAGCAGTGACACAACATAGTTTTGTTTTTTTTTTTGTTTGTTTTTTTAATCGTGTACATCATTGTGTCAAATGTCAAAATGAAAAGGGAAAGGGACCTCCATGAGTCATCGTCCCCATCTGCCCCCTGGTTGGAGCAGTGTAGATCCCAGCCCCGATATGCAGCAAAAATGCAAAAACAAAGGTCACGTCCAAAATGTCTGGTATCTTGCTCCAGAGGCACACAAGTTCAAGAGGCTATCTTTCCCAGATATCAGAGGAACACCCTGCAAGCACAGCACTTTTGAGGATAAAAGGAGATTCCAGTACAAACAAAAAGAGGGTTTTAAATGGCTTTAATCACCTCATTGATCTGTGAAGCATTAAATTCTGAGAGAAAATTTGGATTTTGCATCTCTGCAGAGGAATGGTGAAAGTCAATATAATGCAATGCAGAGTGCTTTGAAAAAGTACATTCTCCCTGTAGTATTCCCCTTGTTTTTTACACTTAAATGTTTCAGACCAACAAATACATTTTAATATCAGGCATAAATACAAAATCAAGTTTTGAAACAATTTTATTAAGTGAAAAAAGCTTAACCAAATAAACCTGGGAACTGGGAAAGAGTCTTTTATACTGTGGAGGATTTTTGGCCCACTCTTCTTTGCAGAAATTGTTTGACTGAGCCATGTAGTTCATGGGGTTTTCTGCCTGAACACCATGTTTAAGGTCACACTACAGCAAATTTCTCAAAACTTTGACTAGGTCATTGATGGTGTGGTTTGGATCACTGTACTGCAGCACAACCCAAGGATGCCTGAGTTTAAGGTCACAAAATGATGTCTGGACAGTCTCCTTCAGGATTATCAGAACAGAATTCACCATTTCATCATTCACAGAAAATTATCCAGGTCCTAAGGCAGGAAAACAGTTCCAGACTATCACACTACCACCATGGTGTTTGATAGTAGGTATTATGTTATTTTTCCTAAATGCTGTTCAAGCTTTGAACTACATACAACAGGATATTTTCCCACAATATTTTCCCAAAAGTTTTGGGGATCATGAAGTTGTTTTTAGCAAGTCATTTATTCATTAGTCATTTTTGTTCTTGTTGGCTCTGGTTGTATTACGTAATCACTTTCAAGTTCTAGTACTGTCTTCCTTTTTTATAAGGGGTAGGAGGGCTTTTGGCTCAGATTTTCCTCCACGTCACACCCTTTTGGGTGAACGTAGCTGTGTCCAGGGACAAGGATAAAAAGACAAGCGGCGGTAAACTCTTTTTCACGTCCATCACTCACCCACCTTTTCACTGGCAGAAGGAAGCATCGCCTACGCATTTACTGATGTGGGACTGACGGGGGAGAAATCACACTTGGTGTCTTGGCAACTTCAGAGGCCCTCTGGAGGCTCTATGTTGGAACTGAGGCAACAATGAACATGAAACAGAAAAAGCTGCAGAGAGAAAGAACGGGGAAAACAGATCAGAGAAATGCTGGTTTGGATTAGTTATGTAAGCAATCAAGATCTAGTGCCATGTCCTTACTGATTGCTCATTCACTTATGTAAAAGAGAATGAAATATATTTAACTTCACATGGATTACAAAAGGACTGAAAAAGTCAGAATTTACTGTGGGAACATTTGGGTTCTCTAGGCGCAACAGAATCTTTTTGCATTTTGTCAGTTAAAGCCACAAACATCAACATCCTTTATTTGGAATTTATCAGATAGACCAGGACAATGTAACAATGTAACCTATCATTTTGAAGTGATACAGATTTATTTATTTTATTTTTTTTTTTTTACTAAAAAATTGGAAAAGTGTGGTGTGGTTCATTTGTATTCAGCCCCCATGAGTGAACACAAGAACATCTTTAGGGTTGTGTCTCTACCCTTTGCACATTTAGAAACTGAAAAACATGTTGATTCTTCTTTACAAAATAGCTCCAGGTCAGTCAGATTTGGAGGACAGTTTCTTTGAACATAGATTCTCTTAAAGATCATTCTAAAACATGAACATACTATGATATAAACTGTTCTAACGAAGCTCAGGCTGTATGTTCAGGGTCATTGTTCTGGAAGGCGAACCCTTCTCAGATATTTTGCCTCCTTAAACAGGTTTTCCTCCAGGATTGCCCCTTTATTTAGTTCAATTCATCCTCCCATCAACTCTGACCAGTTCCCCTGCTTTGTTCATGAAAAGCATCCCAACAGCATGATTCTGCCACCACTGCATTTCAGTACTGGGAATATCTGTTCAGGGTGATGTCCAGTGTTAGTTTCCTACTACACATAGCATTTTACATGTAGGCCAAAAAGTTCAAGTTTGCTTTCATCTAACTGACCATTCCTATGGCTTGTGAGAACCTGCCAAGGGAACTTATGGCTTCATTTCAACAATGTTTTGCTTCTTCACAATCTTCTATGAAGGCTGGATTTATGTCAACTGACTGTCCCACTTGAGCTTTGGTTGTCTGAAGCTGTGTTTGAACATATGCAAATGTATTAGTTGCTATGATTTTATCACAGCTTTGGTTTGATAGGGAATGTGGAGGATGCTGGCAATGTGCATGTGAGGGCGGTGACTCGCTGTAGTACAATTAGACTATTTTTGTAGTCTAATTGTCTCAGTGTAAAACACTTCCTTGCTAATCTGAAAGCCAGACAATATGGATTCAGCACTATTGTTAGCAGGTACGACAGAAAATCTGTATATTTTTTTGTATTCTGTTTGGGAACAGACTGCCAGGTCCTGCTTCTTTTGGACTCTTGTTTTTGTTATTTTTTTAGTGTTGAATTCTTATTTTCACTTATCCTAGTTTATTTCTTGTTTGTCCAGTTCTTAGGTTGAGTATTTCAATTTATTTTAGATCATGTTTATTCTCCTGCATTTTGATTAGATCAGTCTTGTTCCTGTTTAACTTAGTATAGTCTTTAGTTATCCTCTGCTCCTGTTATATTTTGCTTCTGTCATTTTCTTGTATTGATTTCCTATTTTCCCCAGTCTAGTTTATCCGTCTGGTTTATCCAGTGCTTAGTTTGAGTATTTCAGTTACTTTTAGATTATGTTTGATCATTTCAGTCTTTTCTTAGTTATCCCAGTTATTTCCTTAGGTCCAGTTATTCCCAGTTACTGTTAGATTATTTTTTTTTGCTCCCCTGTTACTCTCCCTCACCTCTTGCTGCCACTCTCTCTCTCTCTCCTTAGTCTCCCCTCTTGCTATTCTCCACACTTGCAATCATTTAGTCAATCAGCCCCACCCAGTGTTCCAGCAGTCATTTCCCCAGTATTTAAGCTCTTGTCTTTCTCCCACTCTTTGCTGGTTTCTTCTGTTATGCTACTAGGCACTTTCCTGTTTTCCCTACCTGTGTCTTTCTGTTTCCTTGCCCAAGTTCATCCCTGTTGTGCTCCTCATTTGCTCCCTGGATTCATGTTTTGTTTTTGCTCTGGATTCCTACGTCCTCCTGTGTTTTTTTTGTAAGTTTTTGTATTCTTTAATTAAATCTTCAACGGCTACTCACCGGCTCTGCCTCTGCATTTTGGTCCAACACAACCAACTGCACTTCACGATACAGAAGCAATCCCAGGTAGAAGTACTTAGCAGTAGGAAGACTTCTTTCCCTAAACATCATCTTGAGATCTTGTCAAGGGAACAGCTGGGAGAAAACTCACTGCATATTCTCCATGAAGAAGGAAAAAACAGCAGGACAGAGAGATACAAACTGGTCTCCCTATGGCCAAGGGACAGGTAAAAACAGGAACATAACAGATTTTATTGCTTCTGTAAGTCTGTCAATGGCTATGGCAGTTGGACAAGAAATATTTCCTTTTATGGAAAAGCAGAATATATTCAAAAACCTATGCAGGAAAAAAGAAACAATTTACATTTTTTCTACAATGAAGAAAAAAATGAGCAAATGATACTCCACTAAATACAATATGAACTATACAATAAAGTAAATAATGTTAAATGAAACCAAATTATTTTATGTCAGCGTTTTTAGATCCCTGTGGGTTTCTTGTGGAGTCCAAACTTCTCAAAAGCTGAGAGAAAATCTAATTCAGACAGCTTTGCTTTTTGTTGATGAGAAACATTCTGACCATTTGAAACTCAAATAAAAACTCTGAGTGCAGAGGCTGCCATTTACTTCATTAAAAAAAATGTTCTACACTTAATTTGTAATTTTATTCTTGCTGTGAATGTATTGAATCACAGATCACCTACATATGGTAGGGACTTAATCTTCTGGGGTCCCTTTATTTTGCTCTCAATTTGTGTCCCTCATATACAAAATAATGGTCTCTTAAGGACTGTTGAATGGCATTTTAAGAGGCAATCAGCATCTTAAACTGATGTACAAAATTTAGTGTCACTGCCAATTTTTAAGTCAAATCAAATACTCATCATGGCAAGATTCAACATTTTCATTAAGCATGGACACTTAAATATTTGTATCAAATTAACAGGGTCCTTGGGTTATTTATTAGAGTGCAATGGCAAATCTAGGGCAATGAGAGCACTTTCATAGAAGAGATTAGGAGACTTATGGTATCTCTGGAGGAACTGCAAAGATCCACAGCTCAGATGGGAGAATCTATTGACAGGAGTTATGCTCTCCACAAATTTCCAAGTCAAGATTAAAGTTTACCTCAAGTTATGTAGGGGACGCAGAAAAGGACAGTGGCAGCATCAGGCTGTGGGGGTTGGTTTTCTCAGCAAGGACAGGGAAGATGGATGGATCTAAATACAGTTAAATGCTGTGTGAAGTTTGTTAAGGTAAAAAGTGTAAAAATCCTAAGAGTCTGAATACTGTTATATACTGTGTAAACCAAATTAAAATAATATTTTAGATGTTGGGCAGCACAGAAAAAAAATAGGATAAAGCAAAACAATAAGAGTTCATGGTTGAAATGTTGCAGCTAAATCGCTGTCTACAGAATAATCGATGTGCTTCACGGAGGCAGAGGTACCAGAACAACTGATGCAACTCAAGCGTAAAGTCCAGACAGAAGGAATCCAGTAATAAATTCATCAGAATGAGTTGCCACTAGAATTACAATTTGGTGATATGGAAAAAATCTGACATTTTACTTCAGACTGTCACTGATGATTACAAAGTTGGATAAATAATGACATAAAGACACCTCTTCAGTAAAGTCAAGGCTAATTTTTCTCTCTCCCAACACTCCTCTGTTGGAACGGCAAATTAGAGTGTAAAATTGACTAATCATGTGTCGGCATGTTTTTCTGCCATGACACCCAGTTATTAAGCTATCTAAGAGTCCCGACTCTGCTTGTTTGCGCCATGCCTCCCCTTCTGTCGACATCGATGCTGTATCCACAATAAAAAAGGCATGAGACATCAGAGGGGGGTTGAGTGTGTGGGCTGATAACAGCTCTGCTTTCAGGAACAACCAGCTGAGGTGCACGGAGAGAAATATACAGCATTTGAAAAGCACATCAAAATGTCCAGAGTAGCATGAAAACAACAGAAGGTGAATGGGCCGAATAACATACTGAACATGTTGACTGCAATTAGTTTTACTAAAACATCTTTATTTCTACATTTTAAAGTGTTGTGAAAAAGTATTTATCTCTTGGAAGATTTATTCTGCTTTTACAATTTATCACAACTTAAATGTTTTAGATTGTCAAAAAATGCTTATTGTCCAACAAATAAAAGTTCAAGTAAGTTCAAAATGTTTTTGAAAGAGTGATTTCATTTATTAAGGTGGAAAAGGTATCCAAACCAACCCAGGCCTCTATGAAAATATAATTTTCTCCTTATTAAATCAGGAATTAACTGTGATCAATCTATTTCTTTTGAAAAGCTGAGTTCATTTCCACTCTTGACACACTGTGACCTGATTACGGCCAGACCAGAACAACAAACCCAGGAAACCCAGGATCTCAAAAAGCAGCACATTAAGCCCTGATCTAAAAGTCAATCAAGAATAGATGAGAAATAGTCACCAACATTTGACAAAACCAGTTTTAAGGCTTTTGTACTAAAAAAATTTAGTCTAAATTTTATGACACTACAGACGTATTGTGAAAGAGATTTTAGTTTAGTTTTCTTTGAAATAAATCTACAAAAATAGTCCCTCATGACAAAGTGAAAACATACTTCTGAACATTTATGTGGAAATATAGCTCAAAAACTTAAAATTTGCTGAAAACATTTGACATGATTTGTCACTCATTTCAGAAAGTGAAATTCATAAAACATAGGTTCATTAAACCTAGAGTGAAATATTTAAAGTCTCTATTTCTTGTAATTTTGATGATTATGGCTTACAGATACTTAAAAGTCCAAATTCAGTGTCTCAGAAAATTAGATTATAACATAAGATGAATAAAAATGGGTATTTTAAATTGAAATGTCAGGCTTATGAAAAGTATGTTCATTTCTCTGCACTCAGTACTAGGTTGGGGCTCCTTTGCATGAATTAATGTATCAATAGGCAGTCAGCCTGTGGTTCTGCGTAGGTGTAAAGGAAGCACAGGTAGCTTCGATAGCAGCCTTCAGGTCATCTGTACTGTTGGGTCTGGTGTCTCTCAGCTTCCTGTTGACAACAGATCATAGATTCTCTATTGGGTTCAGGTCAGGCCAGAACTGCGCAGCCGTCCACTTCTGTTTCTCCTTAAGCCAGGTAACACATGTCGGATGTTGTCTCTGTTTCAGGAATGGCTTGACATGAGTGCAATATTTTGGGAGGCCAGTCTTATCTGGGAGGTTTTGATTTTTACCTTTTCCTGGATTTCACCAGATCAGGGCACAATGTTGCTTTGCGAGATTTTTTATGTTGCTTCATGTCGTCAGATATATTCTATTTAAGCGTTTTCTGGATTCTACAGATTCAGCAGTAATCAAGCCTGACTTTGGCTAGAAAACCTGAACCAAACAAATGTGGTGTCATGATCAGGCTGATTTTGTGGAGGAGTACAAAGGATGGCAGCCGTGTAGTGGAGTGATGATGAAAATGGTTTAATTAAAGTCCAAAAACACTTACAGCCAACTCAGGAAAACATTGGGGAAGATGAAAGGGCAGAGCAGGGATAGATCCAGCGAGGAGCAGTGACACAAATGAAAACATATATACACACAGGGGTAATCAAGGGGATGAGGAACAACTAGAACTAATTACAGAAGAAGGCGGGGGCACATGAGCGAGAGACTGAACAAAATAATCTAAATACAAACACAGATGAAACCTAAAAACAACATAAATGTGGTATGTGTATTCAATCATGATGCATGATTGAATAAAAGGAACAATTATATGGAGAGATTGTTTTACCTTAATAAATGAAGTAAAAAAAATTGAAAACTGCATTTTGTATTATACTGTCTGGTATTAATTACATTTGTTTGTTGATTTGAAACAAAGTGTGATTTTAAAAAAGGAAAAACAGAAGAACTCTGTAGCAAAGCAAATACCTTCCTGCCAATAGTGTGTAGTTTATTGGACCTCCTCACACTCAGAACCTTTTATTTTCATTAAAAGTCAGTTTACGTGATGTGGAACAGGTGCTTCTCTAAAAGGTTAACCTTACCATTTCTCAAAAAGCAAAGTAAAAACACTAAAACATGTGGGTATCACAATAAGCAGTTATATCTAAGCACAGCTTTTTTTGATGTTGGCATTTTCTCTGAAAACTTCACATACATAATAAGACTAAGAAAATTATCTAGTGAGAACAATGCAACAAATAAAAAAAAAAGAAAATGCTTTCTTGATTTTGATCCTAAAATTGCATAGCATAGCTTTGGCCACTCTGAATCAATTTTGTTTAACAATGGCGCCATCTGTAGGTCATGCTCAGAATCACACAACAAAGCTGCCTTATTGAGTAGTGACACAACCATCAGCCTCCCTTTTAAATGAAAACAAGAGTTTAAACAACCTGAGTTCGATTAAAATTTCATTTGATTGCTTTAATTTTTGTGGAATTATGAAATCATTTCAATTTTGGAAACAAATAAACAAACAAAAAAAAATGCCTAAATCACTTCCAGTAATACACCTCATCACAGTACAAAAGCCTTTCACCTCCATTAAATCACAGCCATCTATTATTACCTAATGGGATCCAGGCTTCCACAGTTTACTCTGAAAGTCACCCAGAACTCCTGCCAAACATTTTCAGAGATCCCCCCTTTTTCTCCAGCCTACCTCTTATTCTTAGACGTGTTCTGCTCTACCAAAAAAAACCTGCCATGTCTGAAAAAAAAAAAAAAAAAAAAAAAATTCCTAGAAGAACAAAGTTTTTTTCATTTTATCATGCTTAGCTGCATATTTCTATTAATTAAAACCTATAAAAAGACCTGTATGTAGGAGACAGAGTGACAGCCAGGATCTGTAAGTTTTTTATTTTGTTTCACAAATATACACAAACCACCCGTTAAAGCTTTAAATTCCTCATTCCCTCATAATGTAGAGACTGTGGAAAAAATATCATCATTTCTAATCCAGCTGGATAAAATCAGAGTTAAAAAAAATTCTCAGCGTTTCCATAGGAAACAAATCAAGGAATAGAAGAATTATGTTTTTTAAGGCAGAAATAATGATGAGGGCAGCTTCCCCTGGTAGTAAAATAATTCAGTAATTTATACGTCATCTCATTTCACAAGAAAGTTGTGCTGGACCCAGATGTGAGCATAGCTTTAACAGGTAAAGGTTGGTCTGTTTCATATTGTATACCCTGCTGGACTTCCTGATGTTGTTATGAAACAAGACAGGCACTGAAATAGCACAGTGTCTTTAAAACAGCTGTTTTCTGTTTGATAAACAGAAAATTGACATAAAAAAGTTTTAGTCATGGAAAAAGCCTGTAACAATGACAAAATGTTAACCAAAGAGTCTAAAAACTGGTTCGGACCAGTAGAAAAACTGAATAAAGTAGCATTGTTTTCTAGCATTAACAGCCCGTTTAAGGTCATGGTACAAAATTTTAATTGGATTAAAGTCTGGAGTTTGACTAGGCCACTCCAAAGCCTTCATTTAATTTTGTGCCATTCAGAATTTGACTGCTGGTGTGCTTTTTATCATTGTCCTGCTGCATAACCCAAATAGCCTTGAGCTAAAGATCACAAACTGATGGGCAAACATTCTCCTTTGGAATTTTCTGCTGGAGAGCAGAATTAATGTCTCTGTCAGCTCAGCCTTCCAGGTCATGAAGAAGCAAAGCAGGCCCAGACCATCACACTGCCACCACCACGTTTGTATGTGGCTGTGATATTCTTTTTCTGAACTGTAGTGTTAGCTTTATGTCAGGAGCAACAGGATGAACAACTTCCAGAAAGCTCCACCTTTGTCTCATCAGTTCAGTGATTATTTTTCCAAAAGTGTTAGTACTCTTCAAGATGTTTTTTGGGAGATGTGAGCCTTTGTATTCTTTTAGGTTAGCAATGAATGTCTTGCGCCTCTGCTTGTTGAGCCAAGTGCACTGACCGTAGCTGAGGCAGGTAAGGCCTGAAGTGTTTTAGACGTTTTTCTGAGTTGTTTGTGACCTCCTGGGTGAGTGATGGACATGTTCCTTGAGTAATTTTGGTAGGTTTGTGTGTCTCACTGAGAAAGGTGTGACCAATCTGACAGCAGTGGGCCCCCCTAGATAGGATACTATCCCGCTGAATTCTGCAGAAGGGCGACCATCAAGAGCGGTGGGGGAAGTGGGCGGGTGAGGTAAGCAGGGGGTGGACCACTGATAGGGTGCCAGTCAGAGTTAAGCACTGGGAGAGATAAAGGGAACCTGGAGTGTCCTATCCCCCTTCCCCATCATCCTCCTACTGAAGCATTTAGTGCATTCTCTGCATTCAAAAGGGAGGATGAAAATATCTTAGTCTCCACTTCAGCCCCCAGTAACAGAGTGAAGCATTTTCACACATAAATCATCACTTTAGCTGGATGAAAACACTGAAAACTATTTTTGATGAAAAACTCCTTAAAATCTTGATCTCACATTCTCTAAACAACAAAACTAGTCTTCAACACCTTTTAAATTTGATACTGATGCTGCTCATATATCATTGTGAAACTCTTTGTGTTTTTATCTGTGAAAGGTGACATATAAGAAAATAAACTTTACTTACTTATATCAGCTTAATTTAAACAGACCACAATTATTGTCATAAATGTCTATAGCGAAAATCTTGGTAGTGTTTCAGAATCTATGGTCATTTTTAAAGATTTCTCTGCTTGATAACAGCTCATTTTTTTAGTTTATTTATTTCAACAAATATATTAAGACACCATGCAAGACAAACAGGTTCAATACTCAAAATCCAGTTAGTATGCAGAATTCAATTAATTCCAAAATCAGGTCAAATCAATTAATTTCAATACAATCCATTAATCTAGCCAGATTCAGATCACATTACCTTCAGCCTCATTCTAAATTATATTGCAACAACGTCAAATTTAGTTGGTTATTTAAAGCGAAACTGCATCTGTCACAGAAAACCCAAGTTATTGCATCAAGTCATTGGCTTTAAAGTGATCCCTCATCTTGAACAAACATGTGGCAACAGTGGAGAGAACCCACTCCCCTTTAACAGGAAGAAACCTCCAGCAGAACTGGGCTCAGTATGAACACTATACTCATCTGAGATTTATGGAGCTCAGTAGGCCTGAAATTAAAAAGTCAGGACACAGGACCTTATTAGTGAGGTCCTGGGTACCAAAACAAAGATGGTTGTTTGAGGCGGACAAAGTAAAACTGACCTGGACGTGTGAAAAACAAGTCTGTTTATTTAATGTTTAACCAGGAGTCATAGACCTCTGAGCAGTTCCCACACCATTCCAAAACATGGGAAGAACATCAAGTTAGTGGAATGACTAAATCTGGCATAGTTTATTAAGCAGCAATGATGTGTACAAGTTCCTAGGTTACTCCACCTCGATGTTTCCTGGATGGAGTTTTAAATATTTAATCAGATAAAATTGATTGTTCGGTTTGTTTAAACTTCATCAAATGTTTGCCCATGCTGCTGCCCTTCTGTTTGTTTCCCATGAACAGAGTTGATATTGGGGGAGAAATAACCGAATCTCACAAAGCGAACTACCTTATGTCTCAGTGAAGCTGTTCTTGTGGTTGTACTTTGAAAACATGAATTGTAACACAATTTTAAACCTGAAAAGCAATTATGTTGTTCTAAAATCTTAAAAAGGTAGGCATGTGTGAATTTTTCAGTTTCTGTGTGTAAAAAAACATAAAAGACAATCCAGGCAGAAAACCTATTAGAGGCAACAAAAGACTTGAGATTGGGTCCGAGGTTCATCTTCTTGCAGAGTAACCACCCTGGAAAAGTAATGTACTTGGCCGCAAAACAACAAAACACCATCAATTCCACACCAATGACCTCAGTATACATGTACTGTTCAGAACACGAGGGTATCAGAAGCAACACACATAGTTCAAATATGTCACAGGACTTCGTGTTTATCAAAATCCCCTTCATATGATCATGTCTTAGGTGTATGTAACACTATTTTTTCCAAATGTCAGCATACATGGTAAGATAAGAAGCAGTGTGCTGTAGTTTGGAATGCAAACTGCAAAAGATCCAACTTACCATCTATCAAGGATATTGTAATACATTTTTAGAGTTTCCGAGATTTTAATCACCAAAGACGTGAGTGCCATGAGTCAAAAACAGCTAGTTCCTAGGAACTGTTTGTTTCTGGGATAGGAATGGGATAGGGATGAAAGTGGATGACTTCCTAATCGAAGGTATTTATCCACTATGAATGCAAAGTTGGAAAGGAATGGTGAAAGACATTGCTTGGATGGTCAGCACAGCAACACAAAGTATACCCACAAAAGGCATGAGGGTCAGCAGTCTTTCTCGGTTTGACTTTTCTGACACATTCCTGAGATATCACAATCTCATTTGAAGGATCAAAGGATGCCTTACATAATTCCATATTTTTAAGACATTATTAATTTCTTTTTACACAAACTGAATTCCTCGTCTGTTGTGATAGAGGTCTCCGCTGACATTTTTCTTTTAGTCCTGTCCCTTTGTTTGGGAAGTTGTGGAAAAACTCTGAAAATATCATCAAATTGCATTGTATAATCTCAAAACAATTTGTAATACCTAAGAGATGCAGAAAATAAATAATTATGCATCTCTCCTGCAGTGAACCTGGAGATTTTTTTTTTTTTACTTCCTCCACCATCTTTCTCACTGTGCTGGATAAAGATAAACTTAGGTCCTTGTCTAACCTTACTGGTCACAGTTCCATTTAGATTTAAGCAACTAGCATTTTCTTGTCATCTTTTTCTGATATGAAAATCAATACCTTCCTTTTCTAAATGAGATGTTCTCTTGTCTTTCCAACTTTTCAGAGTGGTTTACAGATATGGAAATGTCATCATCATATGCTAAATATAAACTATAAAGTTACTCAATGCTATAACCATCTTAAAAAGTGAAAAGAATGATGTTTTATCAGATTTTATCTTAATAGAATTGCTGGGTTTGTCAAAAGTATGTGGGACCATTGTTATTCAAAACCATCATTACAAATCATGATCCTCCCCTAATGCTGAATTTGTTTGAATTTGACTGTGGAGGGTGTTGTAAATGCAGGGACCTTATGATCCCCCCAAAGCAGTTCTTCTGTAACAAAACGGAAAAAATGAGTCTTACAAAATAGGAAATTTATTCATTCACGTGTCAGCAGCAAAAATTTAATTCAAATGGGCACGTTCTGCACAATCACAGATAAAGTTTGTCTTCATTGCAGTACAAAATAAATCAACCAGCAAACATTTTCTCACTTTAAGAAAAGTCTTCATCATGAGTTGTTCTTCAAGACTATTAACTGCATATAAGTGCAACACCTGCACACATTCAACAACTGCTCCCAAACTATCTTAGCCATTCCACACAAGAACATTCATGTTGATATAAAGACAAGGTGATCAAGTGGAATCGATTCTCTTCCAGTTTATACTGGAGAGTGTATCATTGACAATAAATGACGTGAGTTGAAATCCAATTTCTTTAATTTGTCAGCCCTGAAATGAGGTATTCGCAATATGGTGTGAATATATTCTCCAGCATTACTCTCTGGCGATCTTTGATCATATAAGTACTATACATTCACAATGCAGCTCACATTTTATGTTGGTTATAGTCAGTTTAGGTTGCACAACTTAGGATCTATTTTTGACAAAATCTTACTGTTGAAATTTACAAATATACAACGTATTTATTAACATTTCTATCAACAGCTTCAGTGCAAAGATATACATATTGTACATCATAATAAGAAAAACAAATAATGTGAAAATTGGCATCAGAAATGTCAGAAGGCATAGTGACAGATAATCTCTTCACTTTATTGTATTACTCTGTCCCAACACAATCTGAGTTTGTACACAGGCTGCATATAAAAATAAATTCTGTGCAAAGTGTTGTTTCTTCTTCAATCCCTCTCCATCAGAGAGGGGTTATACGTCGCTGTCCTCTTTAACAAGGTTGGCCGTGTCTTTGAAGCTATCCTCGGTTGGTGAGAAGGTGCTGGGACGATCTTTCTTCTGAGGTTTTGCTGGGGGGACAAACGGAGAAGGCTCCGGGGCAGAAGAGTCCTCGCTTTTTACGATAGGCCTTTCATCCTTCATCTGTAAAACAATGTGCAGTTTATTAAATTAAAAGTTTCTAAGTGAATTATACTCATAAAAGGTTTCTCGGTTTAAACGCACCTCTGAATATGAAGGATTTTCAAATGTGGTGCTTGGCTTTAATTTCTGTTTAAATAAGCTCCACTTTGACATCTGAAAAAAAAAAATAGAGTCAAAATCCCGCTGCACAGTTTATATGAAATAATTTAATTATGATTGAAATGGTTTTAGGCCTTTTACCTGAACAGGAAGGCTGCAGACAGAAGCTGTGCTGACAAGACCTGAGCTCTGATCTCCTCGGTACGTCGGGTTCACAAAGTTGTTCAACTGTTCACCGCTCACATTGACTGTCACCTGTTCAAAGGGTACGTAAAAAAGGGGTGAGGAGATAAAAAAATATGCACCCCATGTTGAAAATGTCAAAGAATTTATATGATCTCACTGAGAAAGCATTATATACTTGTGAATACCTGCAGATGTTCAAAACTATCGTTTTAAAATCCAACATTTTCCTATGGCTCAAAAAACGAATCAAATGATTAGTATATTGTTACAAAAGTTCAATTTTCTACATTATAATGACATTTGATGGCTTGTTTTAGGATTTGACTTTTCTTTTCACTGACAGCTTTACGTAAGGTGTTGATTACACATCCACATTGTGGTGGTAATGCTACAACCCTTCAAGAAAGGAGTTCTTTTGACAAAACCTTTGCTATTGAAAAAACACTAAGTGATCCCATGCCTGCCTGTCAAAGTTTTAATTAGAAACGAATATAAGTAGAAGGGATGGCCCAATCTCATTCCTTGTAGGAATGTGTATGAGATTCTCACTGCGTTAGATATTTTCCACCTCAGTCACTACTGGTGAAATTAATTCAAAGTCGATGTCAGCTAAAACAGGAGGTTGTTTGAAAACACTCTTCACTTTTACTTCCCAAACATGTTTCCAGTCATACCATAATCACTAAAAGTCTTGACCTTGAAAAAAGGCACCAATTGTTGTTTTTAACAACGATACATAATTTTCTGGCACAATATTAGCATCTTCCAAGATCCATGGAAAGCGTGCTCCAGGTATGTTGGAGCAGGGATGCATTCAAAAGTTGCAGGATCGAGGACTTGACTTGAGCACCCCTATCCTAGACGATATACCCCATCACAGAGAAAAACAAACAGGCACACCTTCACTCCTAAGAGCAATTTAGAGAAGTCAATTAACTTAACATGGATGTTTTTGGACTGTCAGAGGAAGGGAAGGTACCCTTCATGTTCTTGCAACTCCACATCTCTTGCAGAGATCAGAATCCCGGACCTCCTTGCTGCAAGGCAACAATGCTAACAGTTGTGCCTTACTCTTTATTCTTTGTGAAAAACAAACACACTGTTATGCCCATAGTTATTTATAACACATGCAGATTTAGTTTTAATATAATTTTCATTCAACCAAGATTTTTTTTCCAAAAGGAAATGTGACAACATCTCTCAAATAACAATAGTAAAATGTTAAAGGAAGGTTAATTTTGAAAAAAAAGAGTCTACTTTGCATTTTATGAAATAATACATAATAATTTTTATAGCTTTCTCAATAAATATGCCAGAGGTATAAATATTTTGGGGCTTAACTTTAGTCATGGCATTCAGGTGAAAGTGCATTCTGGGTAGAGAGGTTCTGGAGTACAGCAAACATGCTTGTGTCAAAAAATTGTTTATCTGTATTTATTAAAAATGAATATTATTAGATGTGACGCGATGGTGAGTCATGTAATTCTATAGTCGTTGAACAACTGAATCAAAAATAAACCAAATTCATGTATTTGTGAGTACCTGTGTAGCATGAATGACAGCAGGATCACCAGAGACAGGCGCTGTGGCGTATAGTGGATTCTCAAATGTGATTGGCTGTCGTCCAGCATTGATGGCAAAATTATCATCCTATAGGAATATCATAAATGTGAAGTCATAATTCACTACAATTTAACGACATCATCGAGTCCTAAAATTTTTTCTAAACTCTTGTCACCCAAATTCTGCTAATGCAAGCAGTTCTAAGGTGATGTTAAAGACTAAACTATGTCAATAAACACCACAAATTACATGTCTGGTTAAAAATTGGTTAAAATTTGGCAAACAGAACACTTTGAGAACTTCAACAATATTAACTAAACTCCTTAGCTCACCATCTGCATGGCTGTGTCAATAACAGAAACTCCAACATGCGAAGGTCCGAGGTCCACGTTATCACCTGACCGAAACGTCACCCCGTTCCCAGTGTCAGCCGACTTCACAAGGCTACTGAGGCTGAACAAAAACAAAACAACCAAAACTGAACAAGAGTGCAAATACTTTGCTGTGACCTTCTGAAGTTGACCTAGAGTTTAAAATAAAACATGAAGTGAATAAAAATTATGAATACCTTGGTAATTTAGGCATAGAGGGGATAAAAGATCCTGTTCGCTTGTAGTTGAGGAAAACCCCAGCAGCTAAAGCTCCAGTAATCAAGATGATAATGACGGCAAGCAGAACAGCCACAGCTTAAAGACAAAAGCAGGATTTTAGAGTAATAAATACTTCAATTCAAGATTTCTTCTTTATTGCTTTTTTGTTCTTCGTGTTCCCTCTATGCACATTCACTAGCAAGACTCCACTGCTGAAGAAAAGGCAGGTTGAAGTTTGTTTAAAGTTGGTTGGAAAACATTTGGACAAGTCAGTAAAATGTTTGGAAATACAGTTTGGTCAGATGAGTCCAAAATTGTACTATTTGTATGCCATTGCTCGCAGCATGTTTGGTAGAGGGATCGCACGGCACATTATCCGAAAAAACACCATAGATGTTTGGAGGTGAAAACATCATGCTGAAGGTGAAACATGAAGGTGAGATGAAGGTGGACAGTTAAGCAAGATATTGATCCCAAACATAAATCCAAGAAAACTCATAACTGGATACAGAGAAAGAAACTAAAAGCTCCAGGAATCGCAAAGTCTATCACCTGACTTGAAGCTAATTAGAAATCTATGGAAAGAATTGAAAATCAGAGTGCACAGAAGAGGCCCCAAGAACCTTTAAGATTTAAAGTTAGGATGTGTGGAAGAATGGATAAAACTCACACCTTAATAATGTATGCCAACTAGTTTCTACATACAGGACAACTCCTGAAGTTCCTGAAGTGGATTACTTAGGTTGCTACCAATGAGTGCATTTCAGGTCAACCAGCCCATTACAAATATATTTACTGAGAAAAATGTTGACATGTTTGATACTTCTTTTCCCACTGTATATCAATCAGTACAGGAATCATTAATATTTAAAGATAACAAGGTTTAATATACTATCTTAGACAGTCACATACATAATATTCAGAAATATAAAAAAAAGTTTAGATGAAAATTGGGTTGTACCTGTCCCAGCTGGAGGACCTCTAGACTTCCCCATCTGACAGTAGCTGCCAGTATAGCCATATGGACATCTAAAAAGTCAAGATAATAAATAACGTAAGTAATCAACTGATAGACAAAGGGCAAAGTTCTGTGCATATTTGAATACAATGTAATTCCAGACATTTTTAATAAAATGACAGATAGACAATCTTTGATGACTAAAAATGGCTCCTGCAGCTAAACTCACTTGCACTTTGGCAGACCCCCTTCATCAGTGTAGCAGGTTCCACCATTCATGCATCTGCATGCAAGAGGCATTGCAACAGGAGCCTCAATGGCTGCAGAAGCAAAAGCCGAGCATACAGTGGATGAACAATGAAGTAAAATCACAAGCCATAACACAAAACAACACACACGAGCAGCCAGGTGGCACGTGTGGAGAATGGGTGTATGAATGCAAAATAAGGCATGTCACTGCAAACACGAGGCCGTGGATGGTAAGAGCAATCCGAGTGCTGTTGTTTACCTGCATCACATTCTGTTGAGTCAGCATTTAGTGGAGGGGAGCCTTGTGGGCAGGTGCAGGTGTAACCTCCAGGCCGGAGGAGGCAGAGGTGACTGCACACATTCTTACATGGGTTGGACACTGATAATGACAGAGCACCCATGGTGCCACTGTGAGTACAGGTTTGTTCCACATCAGCACATTTTACTACACTTTACCTTTATATCATTAAAGAAAACACATCTCAGATCAGTTTTCATCACAGTTCCTAGTAATATATAAGGTAATTATATAAACAAACTGAAAGAGCATGCAGGAGAACAGGAGAGTGGCAGAGCTGCAAACCCACAAAGATATGATCATCCACCTAAACTGACAGGCTAGGTAAGGTTAGCGTTAATCAGAAGAGCAGGCATTGTAAGGAGCTCCAGAGATCTACTGCTCAAATGAGACAACCTGTTGACAGGACAACTATTAGTTATGTTCTGCACAAGTCTGGTCTTTATGGAGGACTGGCAAGAACAAAGCCAAAGGAGACCAATTTGCAGCTTCCCACAACCAGTGTAGGGGACACAGAAGGTATGTGGAAGAAGGTGCTCTGGTCAGATAAAACGAAAATGTAACTTTGTTGTTTAAATGCAGAATTCAGTGGAATTCAGTGGAGCTGAAAATAAAGCCACACATCATCTTGTTCTGCCAAGCTGGCAAAGACATACCCCAAATACTTGCAGCTGTAATCACTGAGTATCAAGTTATCAACTTAAGGGTTTAAATGGAAACGCATACCACCTTTCTCAGATTTTACTTGTGTAAAACATATTTACTTTCCACTTGAAACTTTTGTGCTACTTTGTGTTGATTTATTACATAAAATCTCAACAAAATTCATTGAAGTTTTTGGTTATATTGTGACAAAATGTTAAAGATCTAAAAGTATAAACAGGTTTGCAAAGAGTAAAGAAACTCATTTTAAGTACAGTAAAATGTTGATAAACCTCTGCATATTTGTTTAAATGTTCAAACCTGACTGGTTGTGCCGGTGCTCTTGGTAAATACGGACTTGTGTCAGCCAGGGGTTGATTGTAAGGACTTTGACTTTATTTCCTTGCCCAAACTTATTCATCTTCCACACCTCTCCTTTCTCTTTAGTTGTCCAGTATACGTGTCCCTCAAAGACATCCAGACTGTAGGGATTTCCAATATCTGGAACACATAAAACAAAACAACAAACATTTAATCATCTAGTTAACTTGAATTTGCCATGATATTTGATCATTAATGTCAAGCTTCCCTGTTCTGACCTCCTGATATGACAATCTTCCTGTCTGTCCCATCAGGCTTCATGGACTCAATAATGTTTTCTTTGGAGTCACACCAGTAGATTCTGTTTCCATTCACGTAGTCCAGAGCCAGCCCAGTAGGCCATCCCAGGTCTTCCTCCTTCACCAGAACCTCTCTGTGCTGTCCGTCCATCCATGCTACCTCGATTTTGGGATTCTTTCCCCAGTCAGTCCAGTACATCAGTCTGCTCAAGACAGTCACAAAATAAACTATCTTTGACAACAAGGTGGACACAAAACACCAAATTTCTTTCATGCAACACTTCCTACCCTAATGATGGGTTGACAATGATAGCTGCTGGCTGATCAAGGTCAGTGTGAATCAGCCACTTCCTGTATCGTCCATCCAGTTTAGCCACTTCAATTCTGTTGGTCCCTGAATCTGTCCAGTAAATATGTCTGTGGATAGTGATTTAAGAACACTGAGCATATTTAAACAAGATAAATTAACATGTGCAGCAAAAATATTAGCTCAATATTAAGTCATAATTATGTTTGGTTACCTGCCAACCCAGTCTACGGCGATGCCCTCAGGTTTGGCAATGTACCGCAGGTTCAGATCCACTTCTTTCACTGGGTTGTTCCCATAATCATTGAATGTGGTCATGTAGGCACGCTTGATGGAGCCAAATTGAGAACCCCGACCGAGAACTGTCCAGTACACAACACCTACAGACCACAATGGAAATGTTTTTTCACCCCCTGAGGTCTTGTGATCTTTGTATTCACTGTCTATTCAAAAGCAGAGCTGTTCAACTTCAGTCCTTGGGAGCTACTGTTCAGCAACTGTTAGATGTGTCCCTGTTCCAGCACACCTTCAGGTGTCAAAGTTGAAGGACGGTGGCACACAAGGACTGACGCTGAAGACCCCTGCTGTATAAAAACAGACTTACTGAGGCCTTCGCCCTCTGGATCCCACAGGTAGTCCAAGGCATGAATGTGCTCGGCATTGTCCACATAGTCCGAATACTGCTCAGAGGACAGATTGAAACGTCGAATACGAATGTTGTCTGGCAAGAGCAGGACTGGAGGATTTCCTGCACAGAAATTGATTTGGGGTAAATATTTTCTTATCATGAGAGAAACCCCAAGAAACTTCAGTTTTTGTTAAATGCTTACCTTGAGCAGCACATTCAGTCCCATGGGGCTCACCAAAGGACACAAAGCCTTCAGCACAGAAACATTCATAACTGCCTTTCGTGTTCCTGCAGTCCTGAGAACACGTTCCAAACACCTCACACTCATTCACATCTGCCCCCAAGAGAGGAGGAGATACCAAAAGTTAAAACTTCAACTACGTGTACCAAACGTCTTCTGTGTAAAGGTGAGCGTGTTATTCACCTTCACAGGTATGTTTCTCTGTGGCTCTGGGCTTGTAACCAGATTTGCAGGAGCAAAGGAAGCCTCCCTCAATCAGATCGGTGCAGTTGTGTTCACAGATGTTTGTACTGCATGTGTGTCCATGGCCTGCATCTGAAACAAGTGTACCCAAAGGTGTGATGAATGTAGAAGCCATCAAATAAGTAATGTGGATTACCTTGCAGACATAAACGCAGAGTCTGGGGATTTTATTTTCTTGTTTCATGTAGAACAGAAACACTTTAGACCATGTGTAGCTAAAACACATTTGATGGTAAATGCAACAGAGTTAATTACCAATTAATTAATAACATATAATGGAAACATATTGCAAAGAGAAAGGGATTAAAATTTAGTCCCAGTTAAAATTGACAATGAGTCTTTGGCTGGTTAGTTTGGTTTATCTTGGTGAAAATCAAAGGTTGAATAAGAAATTACTTCAGACTATAAGAAAGGCTCACTTTATTCAGTGTGGCGGTGGAGCAATAATAGAAGTTCATAATATATGTATTGCATGGCAGAACATCAAATAAAGGCTCCACAATTAAAAATCTTACATTTTAATTTTAAAAAAATAGTCAATATAAGACACCTGGAATAAAAACTCAAATGGTGACCACAAATCTGACTACTGAAAAATATGCAAAACAATCTGTGATCAAAAGGTCTAAATGGAGAATTTCCATTTAGCTAAAAAAAAAAGTTTATAAATTCTTAGGTTTTGGACGTATGAGATGGCTTCATCTGCATCTTCGTATCCCGGAGCGAAATGTTAAAAATCAGTAAAACAGAAAAAAATACACATAAAATTAAAAGCTCTACAATAAACAAAAGAAGAAGTTTATTAAAGAATTTGGGATTAACGTACCAGAATATTTTTATTCTCGGTTATTATACTGTGACAATCTGAGACCAGGCAATGCCTAGCTACCACAAATTAAAGCTTCACAGGCCATTGGCCTAAAATAACCTGATGATCTTTTATTGCAACTCAGAGATAAACAAAAGTGTCTTGTTCAGATGTTAATGACTTTGTCTCATTAAATAAACATTAAATAATCATTACTATAGAAACCTAAAACAACTTTTGTTTTAGGTTTCTACAGTGCAGCAATATTAAAAATCTGCAACATTAGATATATTTAAAACTAATAACAAACATTTTCACATTTTATGTTATTTTATATTATAACTTACGGCAGCCGAGCTCATCTGACTCATCTCCACAGTCATCATAATCATCACAGGCATACTGTATAGGGATACACTTTCCGTTACTGCATTTGTACTCCTCATCTGCACAAGGTCCATGTGTTGGGTTTTGACCTACATGAGGGCAACATGTAAACAAAAACAAGAACGCAAAAGCTTCTATTTTTATTGAAACATAAACATTAAAATATTATAGCTTCAAAGAGTAAAAGTTACTGACGAGAACAGGCATCATGTACTAATAATAGAGGGAATTGTACTTACAGTTTTCCTGTCTTTCATCAGAACCGTCCCCACAGTCATCAACAGAATTACACAGCTCAGGGCTGTAGATGCATCGGTTATTATCACATCGGAAACGGAACGGAGCCTCACACTCGATGTCCACTATGAACGAGCAGAACCAGAACATCTCGCATTAAACTTAGCAGCACAGAAAAATAATCTCTGTAACCTACATAAAAAAACATTTTAACTTTCATATGATGTTTAAATCGACTCAAAAGCCGCAAACAGCTGCACATTTGTCTTTTTTAATAGTATTTCTTACAGCAGAGATGAAGCTCCTCGTCAGAGTTGTCTCCGCAGTCATTATCTCCGTCACATTTCCAGTGAGGCTGGACACAAATGTGGTTCCTGCATTCAAACAGGAACGGCGGGCAGTACGTGCCGTTGGGAAAGCGGGTTGCTGGAAGAAAGAACATTTCTGTTAAACCTCACTTGCACCACAATATCTGCTATAATATGTGAATGTATTCTTTATAGGCTTTATTTGGTTTGTTGAATAAATGTAATGTTTTTATCTATCATTTCAGTTGAACTTTGTACTTATTTTGTTGTACCTTTGTTACGTCTATCTGTCTTATCTTAAGTTTGAATTTGCTTAATTTTCAAGTTTATTTTGAAAACCTATAACGTTTTTTTTTAACTGTATGCACTTTAACTTGTCTGCTTTTCACGACTGGATTCTGGTCCTGCTTCCTACTGGTTTTTAACATGTTATCAGGTTCTCAGTACAAATATTGTCAGGGCTTCTTGGCCCAGTACCTGATCATTATGTTTTCCTTATGTTTTGGCTTTTTTTTCCCTCTTCCTGTGGATATTACTTTCCTTGGAATACCTGTCTCTAATATGTTCTACATGTGTTCTAAAAGTAATAAAAATGTTTACTTTTTGCCTTAGATAAGTCACACACCACTTTATGACACAGCCAAACTGTATTTTGCAAAAGTATTCATGCTCCTGATAAATTTTTTGTTTTCTTTCATTAAACTACAAACTTCAATGTATTTATTGGGATTTTATGTGACAGACCAGACTAAAAAGTTAATATATGTGAAGTGGAAGGAAAGTGATAGAAGTTTTCAATATTTTTATTACAAAGAGAAGTCTGAAAATTGTACAGTTTGTTTGTCATCCATCCATTTTACTGTTGAAAGAAAGCCATTGGAAGTCTTTTTTGCAGTTTGCCACTAGGGGTTACAGAAAACATGTGGGATAAGGTATTCTGGTCACATTAGGCCAGAACTGAACTATGATAACCCTACATGCAAATCGTTATGTGTGAAAGAAACTACCATAATGAAATCACCATCCATATGATAAAACATGGTGGTGGCAGCATCATTCTGTCAGGATGCTTTTTTTCAACAGGGACAAGAAAGCCAGTCAGAGTTGAAGATGGACAGAACTAAATACTGAACAATCCTGAAAGAAATTCTGCAGACTTTGAGGCTGTCGCTGAAGTTCACCTTCCACCAGGACAACAACCCTAAACATACAGCCAGAGCTACAATGAAATGGTTTAGATCAAAGCAAGTTCATGTGTCAGAATGATCCTGTCAAAAGAAATATGTTCACAGATGCTCACCATCCGATCTGACTGAGCTTAAGCTATTTTGCAAAAAGGAATGGGTAAGCCTATGGATTCTAGCTGGTAGTGAAACCACCCAAAAGACTTGCCATTGTACCTGCATCAAGAGGTAGTTCTGCAAAATATTGACTTGGAGGGACCGAAAACAGTTGCCTCCACCATATATTGTGCTATTTTTCATCTATTTCATAATTATGCACCATTTTTGTTGGTCGATCATATAAAATCCCAATCAAATCCACTGAAGGCTGGAGTTATGTCATGAAAAAATGTGAAATAGTGGTGGAAACAATTTTGCTAGACTCTATGTATGACATTCAGTTCAGCTAGAAAACAGGGTTAAGTGACACTCACGGCATGATGTCTCATCCGTGTAGTCCAGACAGTCAGCATTGCCATCACATTTGAAGCGTTCAGCTATACAGTGTCCACTCGCACACTGGAAGTAGCCAGGAAGACAGGTCCGTAGCTCTGTTCAACGAAAGATGCCATAAGAGTGACATGCAGAAGTATTACTGGTTCAAAAAACACAGATCAGTTTATAATGACACAATCCCCAGACCGGTTTTTTAGCAAGTTATATTTTACTCCATAAAAGTTACTGAGATGTGAGATTAAGTGAGGCTTTGATGTTCTACACCAGTTTTCTGTCCTGTCCACGTTTCTTTGCTTTGCAGCAGACTGCATAATCTCCTCCTCAATAACCGACCGTTGGTGGTCCTGCTAGCCTGGCCTTCAGACTCCAAGTTTTATTGCTTCTTTGTTTAGTGCGGCCCTTCGTTACTCACAAACAGCTAGATCCCGGGCCAAAACAAAGAGCTTCCACTTACCGCAGTCCCTTTCATCCGAGTTGTCCTCGCAGTCGTTGTCATGGTCACAGACCCAATGGTTGGGAACGCAGCGCAGGTTGTCACAGCGATACTCGCTCTCGGTGCATGAGCGTGGTGCTGGGAGAAAACAAGAATTTAAAAAAATTATGCCATCACAAAAACTTTAATAACATAAAATATTTTTTGCGATCTGCAAAAACCCATTTTGACTTTTCTCATCATCTTTATCGTCAATCTTAGACCAATATATTGAATGAGCTGAAATATTATGTGCCGTATTCTGAAACTACATTAACATAGGTCTTACACCTGCAATAGGAGCATTTTTGGGTTCATTGTTCTTATTTAAAAAGCTGTGTGACTTATTAGCTAGGATGTTTAAAATCTCCAAAGACAAAGGGTAACAGACTCCTTCATTCCTTCCTTTTTACACACTTAAGACATCCTGTTTCTCTAGGTGCTGATAAGACACTTCTCTCACTACTATAACCAGAAGCCTTTCAAACACCTACCCACATACTGGATTAAAAAACTACAATACTGTAATTTGCCATTGAGATCCTTTCTCATTTAAATTGAGATTTTAAGGTAAAGGGGTATTGCACTGTTATTTTTTTGTTTGTTTGTTTAGTTTGTTGATTTATGCATCTGCACAAAGATCAGTTAAAATCTATAACATTTAGAAAATCTCGACAGGATTATCACAATTTTCAATTACTAAGAGCATCATTTCATAAAATTACAAAAAATAGGAAATATAGAAAACCATTTGTAGGTAAAAAACAAAACAAAACAGTGAAATATCCTTTTTTGTATTTTTAAATCTGCAGTGTTTGTTATTAAATATAAAAGGTCAATGAGGTGGTTGAATGTCCAGTTGTGATGTGGGACAGTAAACAAAAAAAAAGGCAAAAGGCAAAAATCTCCAAATTTTTAGGAATTTGGATTTTTATCCTAATAAGAAATAAAGTCTGGATATCCAAACTTTTTCCAACCATTTTCATTTTTGAATAGTTATCAAGTCTTGAATAATAACAAATTCAAATTCACTATTTTTCTAGACTTTTCAAGACTACATAGAAACCCTGTAAACTGATCCTCACAAGATTCTTTATATGTACTTAAATGCTGTTGAATGTATGTTTGTTTGATGACATCACTCACTGCAGCTGCGTTCGTCTGAATTATCTCCGCAGTCGTCATCCCCATCACACCGCCATCTCAGCGGGATACAGCGATGATTGTCACAGCGGAAATCCCCAGTAGGATCGCAGGTCACTTCCTCTGAAAGAAGAGAAGAGGTTGCTGTTTTTCCTGCCCATTGCAGCACACCGAATACATACTATTTCTGTGAAAGGCTATCAGGTCTGAAGAATTATGCTTGTTTGACTATTTTCCTAACCAAAGTGCTCTTTTGATTCCCAGATTTAAACTTAAATGAAAAGTTTACCGAATGCATTTTGCAATCTTGACAGTTTTTTTTTTTTGTTTTGTTTTGTTTTGTTTTTTTACACAAGGAGCATGACTGAATACGGAAATAATGGGAGGTAAGAATATTTATGGCATGATCTAAGCTAACTATAAAATGCATACCTACTGTTGCATATTTGTGCAGTTACCTCATGGGGGAGATGCACACTGAGATTTTTTGTTCACATCCTCATCAACAAAAGGGTGCTTTATGTTTCCTCAAATCCCAAATCCAACAACATACACCAATGAAACTTAATCCAATAACAGAAAGTAAAACACTGAAGAACCAAAATCTGGTAAAAACAACAACAACAACAACAAAAGAAGAAAAATGCATTTTCATTATATGACTGTTTAATCAATGGTACTGTGTTTTAAGTAATTCATTATATCTTTATATTAGTTAAATGAAACGTTAAACAAAAATGCATATATATATATATATATATATATATATATATATATAAAATTGTATATAAACATATAAAACATATATAAATTGTTAAAGGTTTGACTTTGGATTTTCAGTCCAGAAACTGCACATTTTCTGAGGAATGTTTTCATGTTGTTTTAAGCATCTTAACTGACCTTTGAATCACTCAGGCATAGCAAAAGGCTCCTAAACTTAAGGGATGAGATGAAACTCAATTTTATGTTGAGATGAAACAAAGACAACTCATCAGAGACACAATTCTATAATCTGGACCTTAAACCACTTTGCTCCCAGCAAGTGCACAAAAGCACATGTTCCCATCTCTTGAATGTAGAGATGAACCAGTGGCTGGTATCAAGGTGAACCCAGGGTTTAAAAAAGTCCTGCATTCAAAATCGCTAAAATTGCGTCTTACTTAGTTGCAGAATAAGGGCTAGACAGAATTCTTCCTGTTGCTGCACATTGTCACTCAGCTGGCTGAAAGAAAGCTACTGCACTTTCCCCCCACAAGAATGACTATTTGAGGTGTTGAAAATACATGGACAATCAGAGTTTGGAAACTAAAGGGGGTTTGCTTTTTATTCTTCTGTTACTTTAAAAAGTTGATTAGTATTTACAAAACAATGAGCAATAAAAAAATACTACAATACTTGACAGGGTATTTATTCTATTATTTTTGATTAGGTCTATGTATCAAAATGGATTAAAAAAATGCTATAACATTACTATAAGTGTAAAAATCAACTTGTTTAGCAGCAGGAATAATTGTTGCTTCCCAGTTTTAAATTAAAAGAACTTAGCTATGTGATCTGCTAAATAACTTTAGCAAGTTAAATCTAACCATGTCCTCTTGGGTTACCGTTTTTCAGCTCTGATTTGTGACTCCAGTCCTTTTACATCTATACGCTACCTGGCTTCAATGTATTCATAGTATAGAGTAAGCTTGCTAAAGATTACATTCAACAGTTTTTAACCAACCACTGAAATTACATTTTTCAAGCCAAACCTTGACAACAACAATACAACATTTGAAGGAAATTTATCTTTTAGGTGTTCATGGGGTAAACTCAATGTCCAGCTTTGAATGCCTTCGAACAGGGCTGTTTGTTGCCACATATCATGGGCTGTGTAGTTTTGTCAAAGTATAGCAACACTTGTATTTCTGAGGTAGAACTTGTGCACAAATGGTGCAAGTGCTTTTGAACAACAAAAAAAACCCCACTAAAGACAAACAAATAAACCCACCCCCAAAAGTCAAAGAAGAAATGAGAAACAAGCGCTAAAATTTAAAATTTAACTAAATTTGCTATAGAAAAACTAGTGCTTGACTATTTAAGGCCTTAAATTGAAACATTTTAGACACAAAAACACTGACAAATAGATATTTCTAAACTTCAAATAGCACAAATGCCATTAATATTAAAAAAGCAACAAGCATTCAGTGCTAAGAGAAGCTTTCAGCGATGCTCTCAAGTTACACATTAGAAAAATGTCCAGGCTTGTACTCTCAACAAAAGTGTCAGTTTGAAATGAAAGACATCTTATTTTTTAATTAAAATGCAAAGGTCTAAAAGGGAGGAGGGCAGACTGCCACAGACAGATGTGTGAGCTCTATTCATGCCAGTACAGCGTGCATCTGAGGAGGATAAGACTGCCGGAGACGAGAACCACAGAAGGCAGAGGAGTGAAACAGAGCTGGTCTGAGCTGTCTCTACCACATAGTGCCGGGGGGTGGGGGTGGGGGGTCAAAGATAGTGCGGTGTTCACAAGTCCTGCCCTCCTAGACCTCCACCTGGCCCATCCTCTGCATTCTTACAGGAAGATTAGCACAGATTTCTCCTCCTGTGCAGGCATGGCACTAATGGAGTGAGGGTCTCTGATAAGAGATGGGAGGGCTGCAGCTGAGTGTATTTGGATCATAGCAAGTACAAAGAGACATATATGAACCCTGCCCCCACGCAAGGACAAAGCACACATTCACATGTATGTTGTCTCACACCAATGGACAGCTCATAAATCTGTGGTGCTTTCAGGGAGAGGTAAATTATGGGGGAGGAAGAGTGATGAGACGATCTTCATCAGCACCTCCCTGCACCAGTTACACAGGAGGCTGACGGCTTGGCTAATTGCCCTTATTCACTCCAAAAGAATTCTCTAGAGTAATCTAGGATTGATAAAACAACAACAAATACAAAATAGAAACCAGGGAACTCAAGAAGGGCTCTCACTGTGTAATGATGGTTGTTAAAGAGACTCACCACAGCCCTGCTCGTCGCTGTTGTCTCTGCAGTTGTTGTGGCCGTTGCAGACGGACCACAGCGGCACACAGCGGTAGTTGGTTTTGCAGACAAATTCTGTGTGGTTGTCACATCGATACGCTGGACCCACTTTAAAAAGGAAAACCCAACATATTATATAAAAGTTAAGGCAAAGGCCTAAGAGTTTTTTAATAAACTCAGGAGAACAGAGGGATGTTTTACATCTTCTGTTCAGTGTCTATGATTCTATGTCATACTCCAACACAAAGTAGTGCATGTTTTGAAAGAGAAGGAAAAGAAAATGTGGTTTTCAAAATGCTTTATAAATAGAAATACGAAAAGCTTGGTGTACATTTGCATTGCCACAAGCCAGATAGGGGACACAAACAAAGTGGAAGAAGATGCTCAGCTCAGACCAAAATGCAACATGCTTTATGTGGAAGAAAACTAAGACTGAATTTCACCCTGAACTCACCCTGAACTCATCATTCCCTCTGCAAAACTTTGAGGTGGCTCCATCATGCTGTGGGGATGCTATTCTTCAGCAGGAACAAGGAAACTGATCAAAGATGATGGGAAAGTGAATGGAGCCAGTGGTTCTTTAGGCCATGCATGATAACAACTTGATATCAAAATTCATATAGACCTGATCAGCATTTTTAAACATAAGGGTAATAAAAACACAGTTTATTTCAAGTGGTATGTTTTGTACTGTTGAATGAAATACCTTCACATAATTTCTATAACAAATGGTACAAGGATTTGTTTTTCATTATTAGGCAGCAAACTGTGTGCTTTTTTCCCCCTTCATTTTCCATAAATATAGAATGGTCCATTTAAACATCTGTATTAATCGCTATTACTATCAAGTGCAGTCGTTCACACTATTGCCTTGCACCAAGAAGGTCCAGGGTTTGAGTCCTAGCTGGGGTGTTTTGTATGTTCTTCCTCCACATATGTAGGTTCTCTCTGGGTATTCCAGCTTCCTCCCAGAGTCCAAAAGCAAACATGTTAAGTTAAGAGAGTACTCTAAATTGCCCTTGTGTTTGTAAAGGTCGCTGATCAATGTATATCCTTGTGTAAGAATGGCCCAGTCAAATTCCAAACTGAGATCCAACTAGAAAACTGTAGCAAGACTTATAAATTGCAGTTCAGAGATGCTCTTCATCCAGTCTGACTGAGCGTGAGCTATGTGGAAAAGGAGGATGGGCACCGATTTCAGTTTCTGATGTGCAAAGCTGGAAGAGACATACCCCAAAAATATTCTTCAAAAAATTGGCTCAGAGGGGTTAAAAACAATTGCACACCACACTTTTCATATTTTTACTTGCTAATATTTTGAAAACCATGTGTCCTTTTCCATTCCCTTCACAATTATGCACTACTTTGTGTCGGTCTGTTACAACAAATCCTAGTAAAATGTTATTGTGAAAACAAAGATGGACATAATACATAATACACAGGGATTCCTGTAAGCTACTTACTGCACTCCTCCAGAGGCTCATCTGAATTGTCACCGCAATCATCATCAACATCACATTTCCAGTTCTGTGGGATGCAGCGTCCGTTGCGGCACTTGAACTGTCCTGGGCGACAGGTCCTGGTGGAGCAGTGGGCAGGGTCCTCATCGGACTGATCACCACAGTCATCCTCACCGTCACACTGCCAAGACTCAGGAATGCAACGCTTATTCGCACACTGCCACTGATGGCTTTCACACTGATGTGTAGCTGGGAGGAGCAGAGTCAAACAACAACCAGACAGACAGTAAGAAATATAAATAGGTTCATTATGACAAGCCTAGTTTATCTAGATGACCAGTTAAACCACCTACCACACAGCACAACATCTTCATCCGAGCCATCGGGACAGTTCTGGTGGCTGTTACAGAGAAAGTGTGAACTGGTACAGTTTCCATCATTACACTGAAACTGGCCGAGGCTGCAGTGACGAGTAGGGCAGGTAGAGGGCTCATCTGAGCCATCCCTGCAGTCCCGCTGACCGTCACATTTCCACCAGATAGGGATGCAACTGTTGACACAGAGGCAGGACAAACCCATGACCAGCGTGAACCAGAACATATTGAATAACACAAAGGTAACAAACTCTGCTTTGATTATCTGCAATATATACAATTACAAGCTAACTCAAATAGATTTAAAAGGTTAGCCCGAGCTCTGTGAAGTTATTATCAGGAATCGTTCCATTTCCTGTAGGGAAAATATCTCCTTGTTGGAAAATTAATTACATCTTCGTAGGTGGTGGAAGGCTAACAAGCTAGTAAAACCTAACTTGTATCAGTTCACATCATTAGCTTATGTAACTCATATTTGTAAAGTCAGCTAAAACTGGCCTTGTAAGTCTGACTGACTTTTAGTCATCCACGACTATATGGACTTATTTATTTTCGAAAACCCTACAGTGATATGGCATCTTCCTACTACAGGTAAGGGAGCTATTACCGATAACTTCCGAGAATCTCACCTTAAATTTTTTTTTTAAGAGTTCAATATATCAAACACAGAGTAAATCTAATACAAGGCTAATTAAGTATATAACATCTGTCAAGGGGAGTTGTGGTACCCGCTGACTAATTCAGTGCAAAAAAAAAATTATAATTTGCTTCTGTATGTAGATCAATGCAACATACAGTACATTCTGTGCAACACTCATGAAAAATCCTATTTTAGTAGTTATAGCTGTGTTAACCTGCCCTTAACACTACTATAATGTGCCTAAGAAAGTTTATGTCAATTATATTATCATTAGGGTTGGGGTATAAAATATGCTTTCTGATGCACTGAGATGCGGATCTAGATTATTCTGTATCCAGCTTTTTATTTTCTGATCTAAATTTGAAGAATGTAGAAGGTGAAAATCTATTTCATTGTGAACACATAAAAGGCCCCATGTATGGCAACCTGCACTTTCTGCACCAAAGAGAAAATGACTTAGACAAGAGCCACCTCATATGTTGAAACTAAAACATATGAGGTGTGAAACTAAAATGAAATCTGTGTGAAACTAAAATGAAATCTTCTGAATCCCTGAAAACATGGTTCCACCCAGAGGCGAAAGTAAAACAGCTGATACCACCAGTGGATCACTGAATAAGTGATTTCAAAGCTCCCCCGTAACCCGGAAAAGGCAAAGCTAATTACAAAGCTCATTATGAGTTTTTCTGTGAAAAATTTGTGACACCAAGAGTCCTTGAGAATCAAAGTTCTCAAGGTATGGAGCTTTCTTTGGAACAACACCCAAACTGAGTGATGGAATCACAAGCAGGTAAGATAGCTCTAACATGCAATGTATGAACAGCTATTGCCATAAGATTGTGTCACTATAACGACACATATCTGATGACTGGTGGTTAGCATGCTGAACAAGAGCCATGAATGAGAAATACACAGGTTTAAATATGAATGAGTAGTAAAAGAAGGAGCAGAGAAACAGCAGTTCGCTAAGAACAATCTAGTTTAAGTAACAGATGATGTTGGAGATTCTGGACTGAATCAAGCTGTTTGTTAGTTTACAATGTGCAGAGGCATTTTTTTTTAGAGCTGGTGTTTCTTCATGTATTCTGTTGTGTTTGAAGTTATTAAATCTCATTTTTATATTGAACTAAAAGGTATTGGGGCCTTTTTTATTATTGGTGCAAAGCATGGCATAATAATAGTAATGGCCTCCATTTGTATCGTTTCTAAAGATTCCTAGAAATATTTTTTTTTCTTTGCTTTAAAACTCTAAAATCCTAACTTCCACCAACTACTCTCTCTCACACACACAGTGTGACGTCACCTCTGCTCCGAATAAAAGTGTTTAACTGATCATGGCAGGAAGACTAGAAAAAGTACTTTGATTGGTGTTCTTATATCTTACCATGTCACAGTTCTCAAAGAGATATCAGAATCAGATCAAATCTCTACTGAGTTAATAGTTATTAGGTCTAGAAAATTAAAAATAAATTTTGATTGGGCCATCTATGACAATTAACTTTTTCCCTGTTTGCAAAGGAATTTTATTTAAAATATAAGAAAAGTAGGGACGATGAGGTTTTGAGTCAAAAACATCTAAAACAACCATCTAAAACAAAACCTTTTTTTGTAGTTTCCCATTCAGTTTGGTAGAGGACCCCTGGTATTTAAAGTGCCAGAATGCTCATAAAGAACTGCTGCGCGTTAAAGAAATGGTGACAAACCGTTCATTGTTTGCACATCTGTACTGGGTGCTGGTGCACATGGGCAGGCATCGGGTCACACCTCCTATTTGAACAGCCAGGAAATGATCGGGGCAGTCACAGGTGTGTTCTCGCCCCCCATGACGGATTAGGCACAGGTGAGAGCAGCCCCCATTGTTCGCAGCACAGGGATTGTTTACTGTTAAAGCAGGAGCCACAGACAAACGATGCCAATAGAGCACAGCTTAGTAAATAAAGACCAGCTAGTGAGGCGTGAAATGCCTGTGAAGACTTACCAATCGGCTGCCGGTAAGGATGGCATACGTGAATGTCGAATGGCCTGTGTGTGGTGTTAACCAGGGCTTCTCGGCCAGACCCGTCGTACTTGTTGCCTTTCTCCACAGTGCGTGTGTTCCAGTCAGTCCAGTAAACCATGTCTTCAAACACAGTCAGGGCAAAAGGGTGCGGCAACTTTCCATCATACACTGTGTGTCTGTGTTGACCATCCAAGTCTGAGTATCTGGGAAATAAAATTAAATTTAAACCTCTACTCGTGTCTGTTTACAGTGAGTAAAAATAATGTGACCAACTTCCTGATGAACTTACTCAATGTAGTTGAGATGCGCATCTGACCAGTAGAGTTTGTCATTAGTGTAGTCAATTGTGATGCCGTTGGGCCACTCTATCTTGGAGGTGATGATTGCTGCTTTGTTGGTTCCATCCATCCCAACACGACCTATGAAGGCTTTGTCTCCCCAGTCTGTCCAGTAGACATATCTAGCAGGATTGGAAGAAGAAAAAAAAATTAGACCACTTTTGCACATATATGAAAACCCATTCTCCATCAATATGTGCATGTTTGGTAAAAATATCAAGGTATCAATTAAAATTTAAATATTTTTGAATACTTCTAACAAATAAACTATGTGTATTTGTGTTTTGTATCAGGCATTACCGTCATACAATAAACTAAAGAACAGATATACCCATATATTGCATAAACTAAACTCTGTTACTCACTGCATATTTAGAGTCATAATTATATTTATATGTCCAACTGCTTGTTAGATAAACAAATTGGTCCTGCCACCAGCCAAGTAGCACATTTTCTGTGTATTTTGTTTAGCTCTAATTACGCATGGAGACTACATATGGTTACCACCACAAAGGTGCACCAAGGTTTTGAAGTTGCACAATTTCAAAACCACAAATAAATTTCTATTATACCATTCCTACCCTTTATAAGATTCCTACTCTTTGCTTTTCATAAGATGCCAGACAAAATGTCGGAGTAACCAACGTTTTCTATGGCTGGATGAAGGATAGAGCATCTTGGTGCATCCTCTCACCCATCTATTGCTGCACACTGCCGACCAGCTGGCTGAGGGACAACTCTTGTTCTCTTCCCTCGCTTACTACAAAGGCAAATTTGGCTGTCTGGAAATAATTCTGGTCTTGGAAAAACAGATGTGTATAAACTAAAGAAGCTCCAGATCCCACTCCTATTAAGATAACATAACTGTAATGGGCATGCTACGAATCGATCATCTGTTAAGCAAGTGACTACAGGGTGGCAAGATAGCTAATGACCTTGTTCTACTTGTGTTATGCTACAAAGAGCAAAAAGATATAACATGCTGTGCATTAAGCAGTTTTTTGCTCATTTGTGTATTAAAAAATTATTAAATACATTTTTAGGGTTGCAAAATATCTGGAAAACATCCAATATTATTGTCTAATATTGGGATGATGATATCAATTACAAGTCACCCACAGTTTCCTGGCTGTTTATTTCTTTTCCTTCTTTAAAATGTCCCATTATCCCACTATTCTTTATGAGCTTTAGCCTGTCAGCTTCTAAAAGTATATGGTCATATTCAAGAAATTAGAATATGCCTTCCAATGAGCCTTGTTTGTCAAATTAAAAGTACCTTTTAGAATAGCAATCTTTAAGTAGGTATTAAACATACTCATTTCTTTTTTTAAATATTTTTTATTGATTTTTAAATTCCAATCTTAAATGTTTTTTTTTCATTAGCTATAAACAGAAAATGATTATTATTAACAGAATAATGACTTAAAAACACCAGTCTGTGTGTAATCTGTATAATGCTTTTCACTTAGTGAACTGAGTTGTTGAAGTAAATGAACTTCAGTAATATTCTGATTTATTGGGTCTGTACATTAACTGTGGATGTTAAGCAAGTGAACGTCTGTCCAACAACCAAAAATTGTTATTGGCATGCAAAATCTCCATGCATGGCATAATAATTCTATATTACATTATATCCTATTAAACTGCGTCCCACCAGTCCTTTCTGATTGGAACTTTGCACCGATTTATATTACAGTGATGATTGGGATTATATTGTACAGCTCTAATTATTTTGTATTTGCAAAAAACAGACAAAGTTATTATGACTGTAATATTCAACATGTTGTACTTTAGTAAGAGCAAATTCATTTTCTTTTTTCAAATGAAAGCATTTAGATGTTAAAAATTTTTGTCCAAATACCATGATAGTAAGAAATATGGTATTCTTACACATGATTAACAAAACAACCAATGCCTAGTCCCGATTTTGATTGCGAACAGGAGAATGAGAAAACTGCCTACAATAAAGATTAGCGCTTAATATATTAAATGCAAAATCAAATGCTGCTTTTCAAATACAGCAGAATGAATGAATAGACAACATTAAATAACTGAATTCCTCACCCATATTTGGGATGCAGAACGATACCCCTGGGGTTTTCAAAGCAGTAGGTGTTATTCCCATCAACGCAATGTTCGGCCAGTTTCTTGACAAAGCGACCATCCAGTTCTGACACTTTGAGGCAATCCAGGAAGCTGTCCACCCAGTAGAGTTTCCTTCCTATCCAGTCAACTGCCAGCCCCTCTCCATGCAGAACTCCATTAACCACTACCTCTCGGTTGCTGCCGTTAAAAGACATCCTCTCTATCACTCTGCGGCTCACATCAATCCAATAGAAGCGTTTGTCAACGCGGTCAAAGTCTAGAGCGACAACGCTGGTCAGGCCCTGCAGAATAAGAGAGTAGGCCTGCCCGTCTGTTGACAGGTTCCTCAGATAATAGCGGTTGCTGAAGATGAGGTAGGGAGAGATGTTGCTGTTCTGACGACAGCTGCGTCCATCCGGCTCTCTGAGGAATCCTGGAGAGCACTTGCACACGTAGGAGCCGATGGTGTTTTCACAGATCTGACTGCAAACGCTGGGTGTCTCTGCACACTCGTTGATGTCGTCGCATGTTTTGCCGTCAGACATGAGGCGGTAACCTGGACGGCAGGTGCAGATGAAGCTGGTGGGTGTATCAGTGCAATTGTGATCGCAGTGGTGAACGGATGGGTCTGTACACTCATTGAGACCTACAGTTAGAGAAGACGCAAATAATGTCAATTTTGCTACACTACCTCCAGTTTCTTGTGAGATCCTGAAGTTTACACACACTCAGCATTGTTGCAGGATGCAGTGACCACACAACATACATCTTTAATGATAAATGATAAAACCTAGAGTGTGGTGCCCAATTTTTAATTTATTGTGGATTTTTTAAATCCATACAGGTCAAAATTACACAAAAATGTTCCTTCGATTTCTCCATTTCAAAATTCCAGAATCCGTTTTTTTTTTAAATCTTATTCCAAACCATTTTATAATATTCTGGACATCTGACACACATTAACCAAGGTATTTTGAAGTAACACTACTCTTACTATGCAAATTGTGGCTACTCTACCCACCTATGATGGTTGTGTAAATAACTGTGTGTATATAGCAGAGCAGATAGGAGGTATGATCTTCTAAATTTAGCTTAATTATAGCACAATGGTAGATATGAACTTTAGGCTCTGATTTCTGAAGTATTGCCAGTATCTGTTTACACTCACCACAGCCTTTTTCGTCGCTGTTGTCAGAGCAGTCATCATTCCTGTCACACACTTTGTTCAGGGGAATACAGTGTCCGTTTTCACATCTGAATTCTCCAGGGGGGCAGGTGGGCTCAGGTGTATGGCAAATGTGCTGCAGCTCATCAGACTCGTCTCCGCAGTCGTTGTCTCCATCACAGACAAAGTCGTGGGACACACAGCGGCCATTCTGGCATGTGAACTGGTGTGAGTGGCAGGGCTGGTAAGTGCAACCTTGTTCATCACTGCTGTCTCCACAGTCATTACGACGGTCACATCTGATTTTTAAAGACGACATCAATTAGCCTCAACTTTTACACTGACGGAATACAAAATAACTGTTTGATATTATAAATCCAACCTGTAGGAGCTGCGTATGCAGAGACCATTGCTGCAAGTGAACTCATTAATGCCACAGGATCTGTGGGTGCAGTTTTGATGTTCGTCCAGGGCATCTGCACAGTCTGCATCTCCATCACACACCCAGTCACGTGGAATACATTTCCGTTGAGGTGGTTGGTTATTGACACAAGTGAACTCTGTGCTTGAACACGTGCGATTGGCTGGGGGAAAACAATAAAATCAGACAGGAGGATTTGCAAGAGGCTGAACAACAATGGTGACATGTTTTAGAAATCCAAACATTCCAAACTGTATTTCAAACTGCACAGCTGTGATGGCATTGTTTGAAATGAGTCTCCTGCTGAGGCTCAAGCTCTGCTAAGGTCCCTAGCTTCAGGCATCTTATTTTTGGAGCAGCATATAAGAATCTTGATCCACCCTGAGCCAGAAAACCAGAGAGAGGAGACAAGCACAAAGTAACGAGTGAGGCAGGAGAAATCAGGAATGCTAGCTCCTTGGACTGGAGATCAACTGGAGACTAAGATGTTTGGGACTGGCTGCCAGTGTCTCCCCCAACAACACTATGCTTGAGGAGTGCCAGAATCCTGAAAAAGAGTGGCATGTGGGGAGCAGGAGGCGGCAAAGTCAAAAAGTCTTGTAAAACAGGGAAGTAAGAAAGAAAAAATGTATGAAGATGTAAAAAAAAATCCCTCCAAAAAACTCAATAATGGCAAACAAGTACTGGAACCACAACCCTGGGCACATTCCTGCTGGTACACTTTCTGTCCCATGTCAAAAGCATTTTGATAATTGTAGTTGGTACTTACCATGGACATGTAAAATAGTATTTTATGATTCAAAACAGGCTTAACAGATTTCTTAGAGAAGGTTTAAAAAAGACTAAGGTGTGCACAATTTCATCTCAGTAGTTTAAAGACATTCAGAGATATACAGTAAGTATTAATCTTAAAGTACAAGCTTCTGAAAAAGTAGAGTGACAGACTTTGAGATAGAGCATAAGTTATAAAGCATTCAGTTGTATTTACGCAATAAATCCTTAAAATTAGGACTGAATATAATGTGGCCATACTATAGCTCAGAAAATAAAAATATATATTTAGGGCAGAGTCCATCCTAACAGCCAAATATAGTATTGAAATGTTAGAGTGAGTCAAATGAGTCTGTTACGATTGAGGGATTGCACACACTGATATTGCAATGGTACCTGGGATTCAATATGCTGTGCAGCTCCATTGTAAATCCGAGATTATCATGAAAAATGGATGAATTTCATTGTTTAAGCTAAGTTAAACAATCTGATTTAGATTTTTGATCATGAGTCAAGTCCTCTTTGATCATTAATTTCCATAATGCAAATACAGCCTCAGGACATTATCATGAATTGACAAAGTTTTGCAAAAATCAATTACAGAAATCATGATATAAACTTCCCAAAAATTAAGCTGCTCTTATTGTTCAATGTTTGCTAAAGTAGGTAAAATACCCCAGGGTCATATTTACAATTACAGAGATAATTTTCAAGTATTTGCCAAAATGAGTTGATCCAGACGACAGCATCAACTGTTGCTGTGAATTTTTGAGACTGAAAAGCGCAGAAAGTCTCCAGATTTTTTTCCCCTGGCTGCAGTACAAGTCTTATTGGAAAAGATTAATAGGGAAAAAAACGAATAAATTGGAATAGGGCTGCTTTCTCAACTGGATGAACGAGGGCCGCATTACCGTTCCTGTGCAGGCCTGGTGTCAGAAGAAGTGACAGAAGATAGAAGAAAGACAAGTAAAAGATGCATACCACAGTTGTGTCTCTGATCTTCATCGCTCATGTCACCACAGTCATTGTCTCCATCACAGATCCATGATAAAGCAATGCACCTGCCGTCATCACAGCGAAACTGATCTGCATTGCAGGTTCTGACCAGTGTGGCTGCAGAGACAGACTATACATATTAGATTTAAATACCACAGCAATAAACACAGAGGTTCGACTAAAATACACCAAATCCCACCTAATTTGTATCAGCTTTTAATGCCAACCCCTTTATGATGTGTTTATCCTGTCTGTTTTTAACTTTTTTTTTCCGTTAGTTCCCTCATAGCTTTTTAACTTTGAAATAGAGCACAATACAACACTGGCAAAGCTTTCAAAATAGTCATGGCAACTCCACATTCCCATGCATGGTGAGCAATCTAAACAAAAGCCAAAGTGAGGCTCTGTAACCCCGGGTGGATAAAGAGAGGGGGAGGTGCTGTTTGTCTGAGGACATTGAGGGGCGTCACCACAGAGGAATGCAGCCCACAATAGGAGGCCTGGCTGACCACATCATCAACAAAGGAGTACACCACTGACTCACACTCTCCGCTACATCACTCACAGGAGTCTCTCACACTGCACAGATTGGGTAACAGACACCTTCACACAATAAGTGAGCAGCTGATAAAAGGTTGGGGGGGTGGCTGTGGAACAAAGCTGGAAGGCTCATTCTGGGTGTGAGAGAGTTGAGGAGCACTCACTGCAGGAGAGGGGTTCATCAGAGCCATCAGAGCAGTCAGCTCCTCCATCACAGTACCAGTGAGCGGGGATGCAGCGACCACTGGAGCAACGAAACTCACTCTGGGAACAAGTGGATGCAGCTATGTAGAAGATGCAGACAGGAAACGAGTCAGCTGGAGATCTTTTCACAACAATGTTTTATTAGCAGCATTTTTTTTTTTTTTAATCAGAATTAAATTCTTGCAAATTACCAAAATTGTGTTAAAACCAAAAAGACCCAATACAGAAAATTAGAATGTGATATTAGAATTTTATGTTTTTATCTAGTAAAATGGCGTAATATCCCATTATCTAAAGACAAGTATAAGTCATGCTATACTCATTTAACAAATACAATGGAATTGGGAAAGATTATATTTGAAAATACATAACAATATGCAATAGCTAATTTCAAAACAAAATTATACTTACAATGTAAAAAACAAACTCCCATTAGTGCTAATGACTGACACATTATGGCAGTTTGGATTTACTGCTAACTTTATACAAGCAGTATACCATACTACATCTCAAAAAATTAGAATGTTGCATGAAAGTGCTATATTTCCTGCCAGTCATCTAAGAAAGTGAAGCGGTCATTTTATAGAGATTCATTACACATATAGTAAAATATTTCAAGCTTTTATTTTTTGCAGTTTTAATGGTTATGTCTTTCAGGGAAAGAAAACCCAAAATTCAGCATCTCAGAAAATTTGAATATCACATTAGACCAAAGAAAAACGGATGTTTCAAGCACAAAGCTTCTGAAAAGTATGTACATTTCTGTGCACTTGATTCTTGGCTGGACCTCCTCTTGCATCAATGCAGCGTGCCATAGAGGCGATCAGCCTGTGGCATTGCGTTGGTGTAATGGAAGCCCAGATTGACTTGATAGCGACCTTCAGGTCATCTGCCTTGTTGGGTCTGGTGTCTCTCATCTTCATCTTGACAACAGCCCATAGATTTCCTATGGGGTTAAAGGTCAGGGGAGTTTGCTGGCCAACCAAGAACAGGAACACTATGGTCACTGAACCAGCTTTTGGTACCTTTAGCAGTGTAGGCAGATGCCAAGTCCTGCTGGAAAATAAAATCAGCATCTCCATACACCTTTGCAGCAGAGGGAAGAATGAAGTGAATTTCCTAGTAGACGACTGCATTGATTTTGGACTTCAGAAAACACAGTGGACCAACACCAGCAGATGACATGACACCTCAAACCATCACTGACTGGAAACCTCACACTGGACTTCAAGCAACGTGGATTCTGTGCCTCTCCACTCTCCTTTCAGGCCTCGATTTCAGGCCTTGATTTCCAAATGAAATGCAGAATTTACTTTTATCTGAAAACAGGACTCTAGACTATTGCACAACAGCCCAGTTCCTTTTCTCCTAAGCCCAGATAGGATGTCTCATACGTTGTCTCTGGTTGAGAACTGGCTTGACATGGGGAAGGGGAATGTGACATTTATAGCCTCAGTCCACTCCTTGTGAAGCTCTCCCAAATTCTGGAATGGATTTCACTTGACAATCCTCTCAAGGCTGTGGTGCTCCCTGTTGCTGGTGCATCTTTTCCTACCACACTTCTTCCTTCCACTCAATTTTCTATTAATATGCTTGGATGAAGAACTTTGTGAAGGACCAGCTTCTTCAGCAATGACCTTTTGTGGGTTACCATGCTTGTGAAGGGTGCTGATGACTGTCTTCTGGACGTGTCCAGTCAACAGTCATTCCCATGATTGTGTAGCCCACTGACCCAGAGTGAGAGACCGTTTAAAGGCTCAGGAACCTTTGTAGGTGTTTTGAGTTAATTAGCTGATTAGGGTGTCCATGAGTTTCCATGAATTACCTTTTACACAGTATTCTAGTTTTCGGAGTCACTAAATTTTGAATTTTCATTATATGTATAAACCATTAACATCAAAATTACAAGAAACAAAGGCTTGGAATATATCACTCTTTGTGTGATGATTCTATATAATATAAGAATTTCACTTTCTGAGATGACTCTCAAAAAATTTTAAATTTTTATACAATATTCAAATTTTTTTAGATGTATTAGTATTATTGGCGTCCTTGGTAAAATGTGTAAAAAGCCTTAAAATAAATTGAATTTCTGTATCAGTAGGAAATTTTTGCACAGAAAAACAGTAGATAGATTTGTTTCATAAGAAACTCTAATAAATGTAGCTTTCAGCTGTGTTTGAAAAATCTAACTAAACCATTTTTCAATGTAAACTTTATCTTTTTTTCAGTACTTTATGTCTTCTTATTTCAAGGTCTTCTCCCTCTATCTTATATTTCAAAGAGTTCTTGGATCAGCAAAGCATTAATGCTACTTTTACTTTAACTCATTAATTGAACTTGGCCAAGCAGAGACCTTCCCTTCCCAACACACACACTTGAAATTTGCAACAATCTGCACTTTTAGCGTGATGGTATGTTTCTTGAGTCAGACCACAGCAGTTTGTTGAGAGTTTGAACTCAGGTTAAAATCAGTTCCTGTAAAAATGTTGAAACCTATGGGATAATATGATTTAGTCTTGTTGTTCTGGAAACTATGCTACTGGTATTAAATTACTAATACAGTAACACTAACTAATACTTCAACATTTCAATTAGGGACATAAATGAGTACTTAATGAGTTTGTTGTTGAGTAAGAGACAGTGTCTCTTTAGAAAACAATATCAAGCGAGAGTTTGATGATTATTATGAGCAATGACTTTAATGAGCATCTAAAAGAGAAAATGTTCATTAAAACAGTTGCTGAACTCACCACAGTGTGTTGGGCTTTCATCGCTCATGTCCCCACAGTCATTGTCTCCATCACACAAGTATGACCGAGGGATACAAATGTTGGTGGACTGACACTTGGTTTGCTCTGGTCGGCAGGTTCTCTCAGCTGGAATCACCACATAGTTGAGCACAGTTAGCACAACAAAATTCACAGAATTTTTATGGTTCAAACAAGATACTGAAATTCATTGTGTAAAAATACAATCATGTCTTTTCTTCTTGTCTGAGATTAAATCAGACCAGACCTTTCCTGCCCTAGGTCAGTTAGGATAGCTAACATTATTTCTATCAGCTAAATGCGAGTGTATTAATAGAACATTTTTTAATATAAATACTTTTAATAGGGTTGCACTCAGGCAGGAGGTAGCACTGGTGCCTCGCAGCAAGAAGGTCCTAAGTTCGAATTGCGGCTTGGGATCTTCCTGCATGGAGTTTGCACGCTCTCCCTCTGCAGGTGTGGGTTTTCTTGGGATACTCTGGTTTTCTCCCACAGTCCAAAAACATGACTGTTAGGTTAATCGGTTAACTGGAAATAGGCATCAGTTACTCTGTGACCTTCCAAAGATAAGAAGGTATAGAAAACGGATAGATATTTCTTATTACTTTCTTCAGACTCAATAGTTTACCTGCAATTACCTTATAATGTCTTTAAATGATTTAGGAAAGCCCACATGATGATGTTTGCCCTTTAAAATCTTAGGTTAATTTACAACATTTGGGTTAATTGAAGACCTGTCAATGTTTTTAATGTAACACCTCAAACACACTTTTTCCATGTGTAACCACATTAATAATCAAAATAAACAAGGCAAGATTTTTGAAAAAATATTTCCGGACCTCCACAATTGTCTGGTCCATCCTTTTGTACAATTGATAGGTGTTTGAAGATGTCAAGTTAATTTTTTTAAACAATTAAGCACAAGTATAAACAGCAAGAGACTTCCTAGCTATCATACCATTAAAGACAGACGGATTCTGGTTAGAAATGCAGAAATCAATCCCTGGACAAAAGAAAAGGATCTTGTCAAGATGCTGGCTGAAGCTAGTAAAAGATGCATTATCCACAATGTTGGGAGCTGTACCTACATTAGTTGAAAGACCACTCAGAGAGGAAGAAGCCATTGCTCTAACAGCAGCATTAAAAGCCAGATTACAGTTTGAAAATGCACGTAGGAACAAAGACCTTCATCTTTGGGGGTATGTCCTGTGATCTGATGACACTAATATTAAAGGGTACATTTAGAGGTATAAGGGTGATTTTCGCATGCTGAGAACACAGTTTTACTGTGAAGCATTTTAATGTGTGGGTGTTTACTCCAGGAGGGACTGGTGCACTTCAAGACAGGAGTTGGTCTTCCAAATGGACTATAATCCTAAGTGTACAGTCAAAAAGTAAGACAAAGTCACTGTTTTGGAGGGTCCATCACAAAGCCCTTATGCAGTCCCGTGGAAAATTTGTGGGCAGAGCTAAAAAGTTGGGTAGGAGTAAGGCCTACAAACCTGACTCAGTTATGCCGTTTCTGGGAGGCAAACTTTTCAAAACATGTTGAAGAAAGATACCCTAAATATTTGACCCAAATCATATAGAAATCACACCAAGGAAAGAAGATGTATTTAAAGTTCTGATTATGAAAAACAACTCTCTCTCACATTAGTCTGGTATTTAGCAAATAAAGCCATTTTGGTAATTCTACATGAGCTAAAACAGGAAATGTTTAGTCTGATTTCATGTCAAATTGTAAGGGAAAAAAAAGGTTGTGAGTCTTTTTAACAGGCAAAAGTTAATATGTGGTTTCAACTGTGCCTATCACATTATGTTGTCAGTTAAAGAAACTCACGGCAGTTTTGTTCATCAGTAGTCCCATTGTCGTAGCAGTTGTTTATGCCATTGCAAACATAGTCCTTTGCAATACAGCGGCCATTGTTGCAGGCAAACTCTGTACTGAGGTCACAGGGTCTGAACAGACAGCCAACTTCATCACTGTTGTCTCCACAGTCATCGTAATGGTCACAGCGGTAGTGGTAGGGAACGCATCGCCCATTGCCACAAGTAAACACAGTGGGCTCACAAGTGTGAAAGGCTGCCAATAAGAATCAAGAACGGGTCAGAGCTTTAGTCAAAAGAGAATGAGTTTTAAGGAGATGCACTTTCACCAGAAGCTCATTTTACCTGACAGTGCAATAAAGGAAGACAGCAGCTGTGGGACTGCATGTAAAGGCAAGTACATTAAATTATATTAGTATTGATTACTGTTACTAAAGAGATTTTAGTAGTTTAATCACAGTGCAAGAATACACACCAGCATAGCTGAAGATCAGTTTATGTCCTAAGAAAGCAATTTGTTCAAGAAAAAAAGGACTAATTTGTTAGTATTAGTGAGGGTAAATAGTTGGAACTGCAGAAAAGACTCTAAAAAGATGGTTATGACCAAAGGAAACTTTTAGTTCAAGATCTTTTCAGAAGAACCTACCACATACTCTTTCCAGCTCATCGCTACCATCTCCACAGTCGTTGTCATTGTCACATATCCACTGTGCTCGGATACAGCGGCCATTCATGCAGGTGAACTGGCCAGGCTGGCAACGAGTTCCATTATCAGGAATACAATACTTGCTGTCAGCCAGGTACCATCGACCTTCTGAGGGGCACTGACACTCAGCTCCATTAGGTCCTGACAAAAGCAGGATCACCAACCATTTACATAGAAGTTCCGGTGAATTAAAAGTTTATCTGCCACAATTTAAAGTGGTCCTTCGTACCTGGTGTGCAGATGTGGCTGCAGCCTCCATTGAACTGCTGGCAGGGACTGTTGCAATGCTGCTGCTTTCTACGGGCCAGAACGTGAATGTCCATTGGTCGGGATGGGAGGTTCTGAATCATGACCGTCTGGTCAGAGCCATCGTGTTTGTTGGCCCGATAGATGCTGCGGGTGTTCCAGTCGGTCCAATAGATGAACTGACCAAACATAGTCATTGCAAACGGGTAGATGGCTGTGCTGACAATGATCTCACGGTTGGCCCCAGAGAGAGACGATCGCTCAATCTTCTGTCTGATGGCACAGCAAAAGTATGGCAATAGCAGAAGCCTTGAAAGTAACAAGAAACGCAAATTTAAAATGTCAAAAGTGGATTTTATGAGCTCTTACAAGCTTGCATCCGCCCAGTAGAGTCTCTCCTCTTCATAGTCCAGAGTCAGGCCATTTGGCCACACCAGGCTGCTATTTACAATCTCGGTTCTGAAGTTTCCTCCCAAGGTGGCTCGCTCAATCTTTGCATGGGTTCCCCAGTCTGTCCAGTACATGTATCTGTACAACAAGAAAAAAAACTTTAAAAGGCAGAGACTAATATAATAATCAAGAAGGTTTGCTATGTCATGCTTACCCCCTGCAAGGGTCCAACATGATGGCCCTTGGCCTCGACACATGGGCAATTATTGTTCTTTGTGCACCATCCACAGACATAGAACTAATGCTCTGGTTGACATAGTCGCTATAGTAAATTCTTTTGTTTATCCAGTCGTAGGCTATCCCGTCAGGAGCCCCAAGATCTGTCACAACCACAGCATAATTACTACAACTGGTACCTCACAATAATATAATTCGAACTGTAAGAATACTTAACTCACCTGCAGCTACAACAACAGGAGCTGAAGTGGGAGAGGACAGGCTGATATAGCTGATCTTGCTTGCTCCTGCACCTGAGCTCTGAGTGAAGTAAATCCTGTTGTCTGTGAGGTCAAAATCAAGAGCCACGGAGGTACGAGGCACATTAACGACAGGAAATGGCACTGCATGGTCCTCAGGATCAAGTCGCAGGCTGCGCACCGTGCTCTCCGTAGTGTAGATGAGGTAATCTTCCTTAGACATCTCACAGCTCACTTTATCTGTGGCAAGATCACCGAAAGCACAGCTGCACTTTTTATTCTGAGTGCCTTGGCTAGAGCCTGGAAGGGCAAAGCAGAAGTGGGCACAGCCACCATTGCTTTCCATGCAGGGATTGTAGTTCAGTTCCTGGACACTGGTGGGCTGGGTACGTTGGTCAAATATAGTAACATCCCTCAACATGTTTATGTTATCTCTAATTACAGCTGGTTGCTCTGTCCTGCCTGGCTCTTTGCTCGCTTGAAAAACTTTTTTGAGGTTTCTGTCCACCCAAATGATGCTGTTCTCAAACACTGTGATTCCATAAGGAGTTGGATAGCGGCTGCCATACCTAACTATCTCTGTCTCCCCTCCATGAGGACTGATACGGGCAATCATATCCAGAGAGTCATCCACCCAGTAGACATAGCCAGTATGCCAGTCCAGAGCGAGGCCTCGTGGGGTAATAATCCCAGAAGACACTAAAATTGTGCGGTTGGTTCCATCCATCAGTACACGCTCAATTTTGGGGTTCTGACCATAATCAGCCCAATACAAGTATCTGTTTCTGGGATCCACAACAAGGTGCCGCGGCATATCCACCTGCGTCTTCAGCAGTACCCTCCGGAAAGTTGTGTTTAAGCGAAGAACCTCGACATAGGTCTCAGTCAGGAAGGCGTTGGTGAAATATAGGTTACCTTGAGAAAGAAGCAGGAAAGTTTCAAATTTACCATGATAATATTGGTTTGGAAGTCATAATTCATGAAATATAACCTAAATAGGAAAAAGTGCTGTATGCAAACAGCATACATTTCAGTCATGTTGCATTATACAAGCAAGAATGTCCCAGTGGTGCATCGTTACTACGTATGGCAATTTTGAGGTAAAGTGTGTATTAATACAGATAAAATCAAAATGTATTAATTCCAAATGACACAAAAGAATTTATGTTATTAAGACCATGTTTTAAAATACTGCATACATTGAATGATAACATACTTTAGCCAATTTTTGCAACATATTGCAGGTACTAAATGAAGAAAAAGTACTATTGAAGTAATATGATCAGTGATTATTTTAGATGTAGACAGTTTTTAGTTGTAGCACAGCAGTAAAAAAAAAAAAATCAAGTTGTAATTTACAGTATGCGTCAGAAGGATAATACTAACTACAATTTCCAAACTTCCATATCCTATTCCTGAAAAGGCTTAAATAACTAATGCAACTGCAAAAAATGGACTGCATTCAGCAAAGAGGTTCACAGTATTTTGAGGACTTTAACACATCCTTAATTTTTATGAGCAATAAACTACAAAAAGTTTGTGAAAGAGGCATGTACACCTTTTTCAGGTTAAGCAAAAAATAGAACCATTCATGAACAATCCACACTGAGTTTATTTCAATGTTTTAGTTTAATCGAGCTCTGTCTTTAAGGTTAACAAAACTTCTAGTAGAAACAGAAAATCTGAGTAAGGGTGGCAGCTGAAGGTGAAAATTACAACATGCTTAAAGTAACACAGCAGCTTACCTGCAGCCCAGTCCACAGCAATGCCTCGAATCCCGTTGCGTCCTATCCCAGATGTAACCACACTATGTAATCCTGAGCCATCTGGCTTTATGCGTCTGACGCCGTTTTGTATCACCACAGTGCTGCTGAAGTCACACCAGTAAATGAAACCAGAAGCCATGTGTACATCAACATGGAGAGCATTACGGCCTGTAAGAGGACATTTCAAAACTCAGCCATTCACTTGATGTTTTCTACTGTGGCACTTTTGAAGAATCAAAGCACATTACATAAGTCACACATCATATGTATGACATGGCAACGGTATATAAAAGTCACAAACCTCTCCCAGCCACAGGGACCATGGCCTCAGAGTGATCTGAGCCTTCTAGACTGAAGCCTTTTATAGCAGACAGAGTGGAGATGACAACATAGGACTTGTAAGGGGCACAGGTCCGGTTGTCTGTGTTTAGTTTAAAACCTGTCGCACATGCACAGGTAAAAAAACCTCGTGGTCGAGGAAGACAGAGCTGTTCGCATGCTCCCATATTGTCAGTGCAGCCATTAGATGTACCTGCAGAGGCTGAGTTTAGAGAGAAAACACATTAGTATTACACTAAAGATAAAGTATCATTCCAACAAAATGCTAATTGTAAAGATGCATGGCAAAATCAGGTGATTAAGAATCAGACAACTTTCAGCTTCAGCACAAACTCATAAATCACATCTTTTCCAATCAGGGAATGCACGATTCTTAGCAGATAACTAAACTGGGGTAACACGTCACAGTCAAAATCAGAGAAAAATGCTTAAAGTTAGCTATTTTAAGAATCAATAAGATGTTTAACAAAGAAGTCAGATTAAGTACAAAGATATAAGGAGCTATTTAAAAGGAGATAGTATTTCCTATGACATGTAAAGACAAGTCTGTGGGTCATTCAGGCTGTGACAGAGTGAGAGAGAGCAAGACTTTCAGCAGATAACGAAGCTTGAACTGAGTACATCAAAATAACTATTTTGCCCTTTTGCACCTTCAGCTTCTTGGATGAAATATGGTGCATTTGGAAATGTTGGCAATCTCGGGGTAAAGTTCAGGATTTATATTGTCTTAGGAATGCACACACAGACCATTTTTGTAATGCTAGTCACGCTAATTGCTGATGATAGTTTAAAATGTTAACTCTGTAATCATTTAATCTAAACTGTTACAGTGACTGTTCTCGCACACATGATGTGATGTCACCTGTACTCTTAATATGAATACCCAATTATTGCACAAGGCAGGAAGGCTAGAAAGAGCAGTAGAATAGTTGGAATGCTGTTCTTTTGTGTAGTTATCAGGCAACGAAAAAGAATGAACTCTTTACAGATTTCTTCTGCTTTTGCTTTTCGGATCATCACACAAATTTTTACCACAAAGATAACCTGAATAAAAATAAAAAGCAGTTTTCAAATTGTGATTTGATTTATTAAGGGAAAAAAACTATCCAATGCAGCCTGGCACTATGTGAGAAAGAAAGTGCCTCTTTTAGAGCTCTTGGATAATTGGTCAAAGTGTTTCTGGGGTGATTTTGGTTGGCTGCACACTCCTGGGAAGGTACACCACTGTTCTATGCTTTCTCCACTTGTGGATATTGGCTCTAACTGGGGTTCACTGGCATCCAAGAACCCTTTGAAAACACTTTTTAATCATTTCCAAGTTGATAAAACACACTGACATTGTCATCTGTTCTTAAATTTCTCCATATTGGGGCATGGTGTGTTGCATTTTGGGATCATTCAGCCTACTTCATGTCATCAGACATGTTCTTTTTAAGTTATTTATTTATTGTAAAATTAAGGCAGTGATCAGGACTGGCTGTAGGTAGCAAAACTGAACCAAAATATATATGGTTAATCACAGTTAATTCATGAATTAACCAGAGGACTAATTATATTTTCACATAGAGATTTTTTCCCTTAATAATCAAACCTATCATTTGAAAACTACATTTTGTATTGACTAAGGTTACTTTTGTCTGTTGTTGTGTGATGATGTGAAACTTTTAAGTGTGATGAAAAAAAAAAGATAATCCAGAAGAAATATGTAAAGGAGCAAATACTTTCTCACAGCACTGTATAATAGTTTACACAGGTAAATCGGGTTAAATGTGTTTTAGCAGGTTAAAGCTTTCCAAAACCCAGATCAGAAATCAGTCACAAAACTATAAGGTACATCTCCAGTCAGTTGAGCAAATTAACTGTGAGGGGGTATGCTACTCACTATCTCTAAAATGAACTTTTAGGACTCTCAGTCCTGAGACGTTGTCTCGCATCACAACCCTGTTGGTACCAGTGGACTTGTCTACACGCTCGATGACCTCAAAGTCACGATCACTGAAGAACAGGTAGCTCTGGTAAACAGCGACACCCCACGGGTGGGAAAGACCAGTCACTATAGTGATGCGGTTACTTCCATCTGGATCTCCACGCTCAATCTATGGCAGTTTGATGAAAAAGACAAAAGCAAAATGTTTTCAGTGGATGTTTATATCAAAGTTAAAGTACAGACCACATTTTACAAAAATTTTAGAGGGAAAAAAATTGAATAAAGACTGACTTTTCCCGTGCTTGTGACAGCCCAGTATAGCTTGTTCTCTTGGATATCCACAGTGAGGAACTCAACGTGATCAAGGTTGTTGGTGAAGAGTATGACAGGGTTCATGCCATTCATGTCTGCTGATGCTACCTTGGCAGGGATACCACTTTCTGTTCCCTGGTCTGTCCAGTAAAGTTTGCTAAATAAAATGAAAATACATGGAGAGTTTGTTACTTTAGACAGTCAAAGTTTAAACCAGGAATTTATTTATTTTACTGTCTGACACTTGAATCAAGTTGAACTTTTCCAATTTTTGATCAGTTGGGATTACTTTCTTACTTAAAATTCAGAAGTTTACATACATTTTCATAATACTTATGACTCATACATAATACTGTATGAGTTGAGTCAGATGTTTTGGATATCCTTTCATACGCTTCTTACAATACAGTTGCTGGAATTTTGGACCATTTCTCCTGACAGAACTGGTACAACAGAGTCAGGTTTGGAGGTCTCCTTGCTCATACAGGCCTTTTCAGCTCTGGCTACAAATTGTCTATGGGTTTGAGATTAGAACTTCATGATGGCCTCTACAAAACATTGACCTTGTTGTCTTTAAGCCGCTTTTAAGGTAATATAGTGGTATGTGTAAGGTTATTGTCCATTCAGAAGATCCATTTATGCACAAGCTTTAACTTCCTGGAAGAGGTCTTGAGATGTTACCTCAACATTTCCACAAAAATGTTTTTTTGTAGGTATGGGTTCTTCCTCTCAGAGTGGCCTTGCAGCCCATATTTGGAAAGGTTTTGTTTTACAGTAGATAATGACACTTACAGCTTCAGACAGCATCTTCACAAAGATTTTTCCTTTTGACTTTGAGTTGACTTGAACATTTCTCACAAAAACAAGTTTATCCCTGGGAGAAAGAACCCGTCTCCTTGAATGGTGTGATAGCTGGTTATTTCCTTGCTGATTATACTTGCATATAATTGTTTGAACAGATGACTGTGGTAACTTCAGGCATCAGGAAATTGTAGGCAATGATGAACCAGACTTGTGGAGGTCCACTATTCTATTCTTGATATATTTGCTGAATTATCTACATTCATCCATTATGTTATACAAGGAAGCTATGTGCTTGAAGTTTTCTCCTAAAATACATCCAACAGTTGTGCCCATATTTAACTTAAAGTCCAGAAGCTTAGAAAGCAATTTCATCATCATCTGGGCCTTCCCAAAGTTCTTAAATTTCTACAATAATTCTCTCATTATTCTGGCATCTAGCAAATAATGTTGGTAAACATAACTGACTAAAAGCAGGAGAAGTTTAGGTTAACAAAAACCAAGACATACCAAGGTTTTAAAAATTTGTTTAATGATTAGAGAGTTCTCTAACTATATCCATAGCGTAGTGCACGCCCGTTGTTGAGCACTACTTGTGTTTCCCTTTTCCCTTGGTTACAAAAAAAGACAAATTTATCTGCTTGGAAACACCTCTGGTCATAAAAAGTAGTCACAGTGTAGAAACTCTCGCCATCACACCTATGGTAATGTTCCTCTAAAACCACAGTTGGCAACCGACAAGCATCATGTTTATAAAGCAGCTGACTGCAGGCTGCTATACAGACGTGCAGATAACCTAATGAGGCAGCTAATAGCTAGTTAGACTCCCAGTGTTAATATATGAAGACCAGATAGGCAAAAAGATATGTATATATACGGTAATCGAATTAGTTGAGTGAAGCTGGTGTTTATTCTATATTTCTGTTTTTGTTTACATTTCAAAATAAATAGAGCAAATAAATGCTATATATTACATCATTAAAGCTGTAATAATCAATACATTATATAATTGCAGCAGCAGTGGCGTTAATGCTATGATACTGTGACACTGGGGTATTGTTACTTAATCAAATCAGCTCACACCTGCATAACTGGATGTGATATATTTAATTTTAAAGAAAAATGATGCATGTTTAAATTGGACACAGGCTAGCTATAAACATTTCCCTCCTGTTATTTAGCCCATAATGAGAAAGGAGAGCTCTTGTTTCTTGACCGTATGCTTGTGGGGTTTTAGATGGCAGCAAGGGCTTGTTAAGTTCTCTACTGAGGCCGAGCAGATGGAGGCTGTCAGGGCTCAGTAGCAGTGGATTTGAGCGGTTGTGCCAGGACGGTGTTAAATAGGGCTTACCCACGTGCTGGATCCACAGCGATGCCAACTGGACTGCCAGCGCCAGTTGGAGAGCCGTTGTTTGTGATTATAGTTTTCCGGTACTGTACATCCCCTCTCAACTTTAAAACCTGGCCAAACAAAACAAACAAGTAAGACAGAGAAACAAATGAATGAATAAATAAATAAGTTAATCTCACCTCAATAGACTGTGTAGCTGGATTGGTGTAGTACAGGTTCTCTGTGATCCAGTCTAGGGCCAGGCCAACAGGAGAGCCAAGAATGGCTGCGGGGGCAAACTCTGTCCTGTTTGTACCGTCTGACTTCACCCTGTGGATCTCACCCTGTTGGACACATTTAGACATATTAACCTCACCAACTGTTTAACAGTAAAGGTTGGCTAGGACCATGCAAGGCTAGACTGAATTGTATTATATGTTTTTCTCAACCTCCAGCCAATGAGATAGGGATTTGAATAGAACTGTAACCACAGCATGTTTTGAGCAAATAAACAGAAGAGCTTTGGTTTGTCTTTTATTCTATCATGTTGGAAGGCAGATTGAGATGGACTCACAGGGTGTTCCACCCAGTAGATGGTCTGTTCCCTGTCATCAAAGTCCACATCATAGCCGTTGCGAAGACCAGCGACTGGAACCATAGCATCATTGCTCTTGTCCTCTGGGTTTAGTGGAATACCATAGATGATACTGTCTCTCACAACCACCAGAAAGGGATCCTCAACTAGCAGAAAATGAAAATCAGTGTTAATTTTGTTGACGAAAACTCTCCATCACAACATTTTTTCCTGAAAAAAACAAGATGAAAACTAAATAAAAGCTCCCCCTAAGAGACTAGATTTATAATAAAAATGACTCATATTTTCATCAACTGATAAAACAGGCAAAGATGTTGGAGGAAGATGCATTGCATTCAAATCTAATATAAAACTAGATTATAAGGAGGGAAAACTTCAATAAATAAACAATGAGAACTAATATTGTTAGGCAGAAGGAATTTAATAAAATGAAATATTTAGCACTAACATGATAATTAGAGAAAAACTGTTAATATTTATATTCATTGTTCAGGTAGAATAGGCCTAATTGTTGCATATACACTTTTCTGATACTTTTAGTTTTTGCATGGATGAATGCTAACTTTACATTTCAGATTGATGCATTGAATGCACTACTTTGCAGTTTTGATTTAAAGGACTGTTGCATGTTATCCATGCACAGCAAATACTATTTAGGATTTTTAGTCTGTGAATCTTGCAAAACGAAATTCAAATAAAGTTATACAGACATAGAGAAATAGTTCACTCCTGTGTAGCTGAAGAAATTATTTTCCTTAAAGATATAAGAGGTACAAAGAGCAAACTTCTCTATGTCTTCATATTTTAGTCAACTAAATTTAAAATAAATTTAAAATTTAGTCGACTAAAACTAGATTAAAACTAAAATGACTATAGATGTCAATTGTGACTCAAACAAAATGTCTTTTTTTGTCAAAAAACAAAAACTGGATCAAAATTTTCTGAAAAATTAATATTTATAAACATTAGGAAAATTTATTCACAAACAAGAACACCATTAAAGTGCAATAAGAAATTAACTAAAAATAGGACTAATTGTTATTTGCAAAAAAAACTTACAAAACAGATCCTGACGTAGAATTAGGTATAACTATACAGCTGCTTCTTATGTAAATATTTGGTGCAAATGAGGGATCTAAAGCAGGAGGACCTTTATCTATAAAGCGGATTGACTGGTGAAAGCCGGTTCCACAATCAGATTTGCTTTGTCATCAGAGATTAGAGTCAAAGAATGGTTGTAGGGCATTTTCATTCTTGGATAATCATTGGCTTCAGGGAGAGACTACAGTCTGCTTGGTTTGTAGGGACTGAAACCTGAGATGAGTTAAGCTGCTGACCCAAGGTGGACTCCTTGGACCTTGCATTAAAGGTCCCTTGTCCTCTTGAGACCATGAAAGACATGCTCATATGAGTCTTAATATTTATGACCTGAGCAGCAGGTTACAAGATAGTCTAAATGGGAGGCTGTTGACAGGCACCTAATTCAATCTATGGTACAGAGATGCTGTTTACAAAGATTTTTCCTCTTACAAACATTAAGATAGCTCTATGCACAGAAAGCATGCAAGAATCAAATTGGGAGTTTTGCTTTCTCATGAAAGTAGTCACTGCTGAGATGAATACTTGATGACTATATCAACTTATCAGCAACATTTGACCAGACTTCCTTTTTTATCAGTTTAAGTGATGAGTGTTTTCCTCCTATTGGCAGCCTCCATACCTCTGGCACAGGTGAACTGGTCAGCTGCCAGAGTCCAGCCTGAGGGGCAGGCACATGAATAGTATCTTGGTCCCACAGCGGAAAGTAGGCAGATATGAGTGCAGGTGCTCCCCAAGCAGTGATTTCTCCCTACAAATTGAAGGAAGTCCTGTTAATGATCTTAGCAGGTCCTCACAAGTTATAAGACATATTGGCTACAGCCAATATACAGCCATAGACAATGTTAATGCAAAGCAGAATGATATACAGTTAAAATATTTATATACACTATATAAAAAAACACACACCTCCCCACTGCCTGACATTAATCAGACTAAGCTTATCCTTGTTACATCAGAAGGGATTACTACAAATAGTTATGCTTGCTAAATGCCACAATAATTAGAGAAAAAATTAAGACATATTTTTATTATTTGCCTCAAATTGAGAAGTTTACATTCAAGATCACTTTGCCTCTAAACAATTTGGGAAAGCCCAGATGATGATGTCACAACTTTGTAAGCCTTTGATAGGTTAATAAACAACATTTGAGTTACAAGGAGGTACACAAAGTCAAGAAATCAGGATCATAATTGTTGACATCCACATGTCAGATGCCTGAAGCTGCTTATGTACATCCAAGCATAAAAAACATAGCAATGTCCAACCATCATACTGTACAGGAAGGAGACCGGTTCTGTGTCCCAGAGATGAAAATGTTTTGGTATGAAATGTGTTGTACTGACATGGACTGAAAAGCCATTCAGCGAGGAAGAAGTCATTACTCCAACAGCAACAATATAAACCAGATTTCATTTTGCAAATACAAACATGGACCTTACATTTTGGAGAGATGTCCTGGTGTGATCAAACAAAAATTAAGGTGTCTGGGTACCACAAGCTTAATTACTTTTGCAGGGAAAGGAGGGAAGTTTGCAAGGCTAAGAAGACTATTCACCACTGTGAAGTACGAGTGTGGCAGCATCATGTTGTGTTGGCCTTTCACTGCATTAGGGACTTGTACAATTCTTAAAAGAAATGGCATCATAAGGAAAGACCATATCTGGGTTAAGCTATACATTGAATATTCTTGCCATACCTGCTGGTTGCCTGGTTGGGTGCACTGCCACCAGACCCATTGGCTGAGGGAGGTTGAACAGCATCACTGTCTGGTTCTCCCCATGCCACTTATGAGCTCGCATCACTCGGTTGATATATCTGTCGGTCCAATAGACAAAATCCTCAAAAATGGTAATTGCGTGGGGATGTTGCAGTACCTTTTCACAGAGAGCAGCAAAAGAGAAAAAAGGTGTCTTACACATACTATTCAAAGGTATGCTGAATGTATTCTGAACATGCTCCCCTTCAGAGAAAGACTATGACCTCGTACACTCACCAAATCACTGGCAATAACTTGTTTTCTGTTGTTGCCATTGTAGTCGCAGTAATCAATGAAGTCCAAATAGGCATCAGCAAAGTACAGCAAATTATTCGGATAGTCGATGGTTAAACCATTGGGCCAGTACAGTTTGCTGCTTATGATGACTGTCCTGAGTTTCCCATCCATGCTTGCTTTCTCAATGCGGGGGTTCCTTCCCCAATCGGTCCAAAACATCAGGTGAGCACTGCAAAGCAGAAACAATCTTTTACTACTGTCTCTTTCTATGCTGTAAATCAGGAACTATTTTCAAATATTCATAACCCTCTGACTTTTTCACATTTTTTCAAATCACAACCACAGACTTCAACAATTTTTGGCAAGTTTTTATGTGATGGATCAAAACAAAATGGCACAAAACTCTGAAGTACAAGGAAATGATAAATAGTTTTCAAATATTTCTTACAAATGAAATGAAAATCTTTTACAAATGAAAAGTAAATGCATATGTATTTACCCCCCTTTAGTCAGGTTGAATCATTTGATCAAAGCATGTTCACGTCTTAAAAAGGCCCAGTCAAAGTCCCGACCTAAACCAAATTGAGAATCTGTAGCAAGACTTAGGAATTGGTGTTCTCCATCATAGTTCTCTGAGTTTAAACTACTTTGTAAAAAAGAATAAGCAAAAATGTAAATCTAAAGATGGCTGGTAGAGATCTACCCCAAAAGACGTGCAGACTCCACCTGTTTGCACCAACAGGTGGTTTTAACTCAGTAGCCTGAATACAAATGCGCATCACATTCTTATCAGCAAAATATTTTGAAAAATTTTTATTGTTTTCCTTCTACGTCACAAATATGTTGTTTGTGTTGGTCTTTCATATAACATGCATTGACATCTGTGTTGGTAGAGAAAATGTGAAAATGTTTAAAGGGGACAAATGATACTTGTTGCTGACCTGTCTCTGGGGTCCAGCACAAGACCTCGAGGGTTGGTGACATTTTCACTAACTAATACGGTCCGGTGTGTGCCGTCCAGTTTAGACACTTCAATTGTCTCCAGGACATAGTCGGTCCAGTATAAATTCCTGCCCACCCAGTCCACAGCAAGGCTCTCTGTCACAGTCACTCCACTGTCAAATATCTATCCACAAGATACATTCTTCAGTGAACATATTTCTAAGATAAATTACCACTAAAAGGGTTCCTACACATTTTTAAGACTTCCTGACACAACTTCTCATTCTTTTACGTCCATTTGTAAATATAAAACTGTAAACATCAATATGGTAAATATTTCTACTGTGGAAAGACTTTAAACATGGAAGCAAAAAAACAGAAATGGAAGGAAGGAAAGGGAAGGAAAGGAAAAGACGAGGGAGAAAGGACAGACAGACACAAGTAAGGAAGGAGATAAGGGAGGCAGGAAGAAGGAAGAGAAACAAAGGACTGAAGCAAGAGCACAGAAAAGGACAGGCACAAAAGAGAAAGAAAGGACAGAAAGGGAGGGGGAAGGAATGGAAGGAAGAAAAGAAGAAAGTACACAAGGAGGGAAAGGAGGGAGGTAAGAAAGTTACAACAAAGTAATGAACGACACAAAGAACGAAAGACAGAAGGAAGAATACAACACTTAAACAAGAGAACATGGAAGAAAATCTGGAAATACAAATATTTTCCAAAATCTTATTTTGTTTTTCCACATTTATCCAGACCTGGAATATAAATTTGATATCAAAATCCATCATTTTCCAGACTGCATAGGAATCCTCCATTATATGTTTTATTTCCCTGTAACTTACCACAGCTCTCTCACTGCCATTTATGTGAGAACTCCAGATTCTGTCCTGGCTTGTATCAGACCAGTACACACGGTCCGAAACAGAGTCAAAATCTATAGCCACAACGTTGCGTCCGTCTCGAATCAGTGACCGGATCACATTCGGTTGAGCGCTTATTTCATCTTGGATAATCTGATTTCGACTGGCCACAAGCAGAAAGGCTTGACGAGAATCTAGAAAAAAACAGACATTCAAACCCTGCTATCTGGTATGTTTATTTCATGCTAACAAGAACACATCGGTATGTGGATGTGTATGTGTGTGTGTGTGTGTGTGTGTGTGTGTGTGTGTCTGTGTTGACAACAGGCGCAGAAGACTCTTAAATAGACCCTACTCAAATGTCTGTCCTTTGGGAATGCACTTTTGTCCAAATAAAGTCCTATTGTATTACAAAAGCTTTCAGGCAGTTATCTGTGAAGGAAGAGGAGTTCATGTCAGGCACGCTCCCCTTATAAACAGCCCTTTGTTTGTGATTATGTCCTAATTACTGCAGCGATGGCTAGTGACTGACATAGATGTTATTTGCCTTATCTTTGGAAATCAGAGCAGCAAAGAAATACAAGAAAGAAGAAACACAGTGTGTCTGTCTGGAGGTCTAAGGGCCAAGCTCCAGTTTTTTTCCCCCATGGCTTCTTCCAGCTGGACGAGTGGAGAAATCAGATACGTGTTTGATTGGTGAAAAATGCTAAAACCAAGATCACATAGACCTGATATTACAAGCATTTTCTTTCATAATGGAATTATTAAAGTTATTTAAAACTACAGAGATAAAGAAAGTCTTTATTCCAAAGGTTAAAGACATTTATCCCCTCACCTGAAGCCTTGCAGGTACGTTGGTCTGCTTCAATAGTGTAACCCTCCTGGCAGTGACAGCGAAAAGAGCCTCTCTCGTTAAAGCAGTGCTGGCTACACAGTCCTGGGGGGTTACACTCATCTATATCCTCACACGTTTTGGAATCGTTGCTGAGCTGATAACCAACAGGGCATGTGCACTGAGCCCCAAAAGGCCCCTGTATACAACCATGTGTGCAGCCAGCATTGTTATCAGAACAGGTCTCCTGATCTGAGTTAAAAGCAAGAAAGGGACAATTAAGAAGAGAAAATCTTAAAATAATACCTTTTCAGTACATGGAGCTCTAATGATGGTGAATAACATTAACAAAGCACAAACTACATCTTTAGAATTGCTGTCCTGTGCCAAAGCTAGGTGATAAATGTGGTGCATGGTGATTGATGGAAATTTACGACAAAAATGATTACCAATGATATTGCATCTGTTAAACACAAATCAAAACTACTTGCAGCATTTCTATCAATGATTAAGAGTTTCTTCCTACCTGGTAAAGGCTCATCTGAAAGTTGGAACAGAGGCAAGAGGAGGGGGGGAAATCACAGATCATTTTCAGGTCAATGCAGGACAAATCAGACACATGCTTGATTTAAACACAAGAACACAAACATAAGTAGGTGACATTCAACACAATTTTCTGTGATATGAAGCAACTGCTTTCAATATATTATAACAATTAGAAAAGAGTCAAATTAAACAAAATCAGCTTAAAATAGGTTATTGTATTTGTCATTAAATAGGTGAATGTTACTGAAAAAAACAATCATGCCTTAATGTACAAGAAGCATGTTCTGCGATCAAAAACGAATGTGTCAAATGAGCATAAAAACATAGAAACAATATGAAATGTATTTCATGACTGTCTTTCATAATGAAACAACTATTGTCATGATGAAATATAACTGGGCTCAAGAAATCAGATATTTTAAAATGGTTTCAAATTATTGCTACAAAGGATCTGATTAGTTTTAACTGGGCTGGACGAACAAGTTTTCACCTTAGCCTATGATAAATACAGTCAGATTTAGTTAGATTCACTCTGCAGAAATAAAACACTTCTACAAACAAGAAGTGTTTTTGTGATACAAAATTATTTTTGTTTAAACAAGACTATTGTGCTGTTCTCAAACTGAAATAGCAAATGTTAGAAAATACGATCAGTCAACACTGAAAGGTTTTTGCTGAAACAAAAAATGCTTAATCTTAAAAAAAATCCACATCAGAGATGCACCCAGAAATCATCCAGAGATCAGAATTGGAGAGAATTTGACAATATTGGTTTACTGGTCAAAACTAAAATACTATTCAGCTAGTGAGTGCACCAAGTGTGAACAGGTTGTGCTGACTTTAACACTCTTTGGTGTGAAAGCTGATACAAAGGAAAGAAGACTCAGTTAGCTAATTTCAGTTTTACTGAGGTATTTTAAAATGAATTTGGAGGAAGTGTAAAAGATGTAAGACATCAGAATTGGCTAAAATCAGCATCCGCAAACCAAAGCTTTACAAAATCAATGAAACTCTCCAACAAAATCTCTCATTGGTGCATCTCTAATCCATCTAGTTTTTTTATATTTTCATTTAACAAGTTAGTGCTTAAATATTAAATTTACATACAACTATTAATGCTAAACACAGTTTATGATATGTTATGATACGTCTGTGGAAAAATCAAACATTCTTTATACTGTTTGTGCTGAAAACAGCTGAGAATGTAACTTACTGCAAAGTGGAGACTCATCAGCGCCATTGGGACAGTGGGGTGTGTTGTCACACACTGTGGTGAGGTTGATACAAACACTGTGACCAGGACACTGCCACTGCCAACTTGGACATCGAAAAGGTGGCGTGGGACAATCTCTTTCATCACTCATGTCTCTGCAGTCATTGTCTCCGTCACAAATCCAACTGCGTAACACACAGTTTCCATTATCACAGCGGAAGAGTGAGGATGGGCAGGTCCGGGGAGGGCAGGCATGGTGTTCATCACTCCCATCCTGACAGTCCGGATGTCCATCACATTCCCATGACGACGGGATACAGCTCCCATCTGATTGACATTGAAACTCACTCTCATGATGGCACATCCCTGGGGGCCTGGTAGCTAAAACAAATCAGGACACATCACAAATATATGGGTCAAAATTGTTTGACAGTGATAAACTAGAGATGTCCAAAATCAATCCCAACTTTTGGCTGGAGGTCCAGATCATGGCTTTTTAAATGATCAGTACTGGAGTCCCTGAACAAAAGTCAACTCTCTTTACCTGTACTTGGGTTACTGTCTGTGTTTTTGTCAACTGCACCGCCAGCGGGGCATGCAGCTGCATTTCGTAGAATCAGTTTTGCAGAATCACAGTCTACTATTGTATGAACAGCTTGCAGAATTGCATCATTAACCATTTACAATATCTTGTTGATCAGATGAGTCAGATTTTCCACTTTTTATCATGAAATTCATATTAAAAGAGAGATTGTATTGGTGGTTTCAACTCTGCTCAGATATCTTCCTGCAGTGTTTCAGCAGAAAGCAGCTGAAAAACTTTTCATTCAATTTTATGACATTGAAACCAAAATACCAACTCAGTGAAGCAAGAGAGCATCTTTCTGTGTGAGTTTTAAGTGGACATGATTAACTGGAACAGAACAGAAACATTAATTATCAAGTTATATCAAAACAGAGAATAAACATGTTAATGTTAGGCTACCATTCACCAAAAGGCTCCATATTAAAAGCTCACAATCACAACACGAATGAGCACCAATTAATGCTCATGAGATGAGAGTGATATTCCATTATATTTTTATTAGTTTTGACTTTTATTAAGTATTTGCCTGGGGATTCTGTATCAGTCTATTTTTAAATGACAGGGATCGATATCTGGGATAAAAAACTGATCAGGACATCCTTATAAAATATATTAACATGATATGATGTAAAACCGAGTAATAACTCATCAAGGTAATTTATGACCACTGGAAGTATCAAAAGCACTTACGACAGTTTTGCTCATCAGAGCGATCTCTACAATCGAAGACCCCATCACAGCGGTAGAAGGAGTTGATACACTGGTGACCGCTGGTACACTTGAACTCACTCACAGTGCAGTTGTAGACTGAAAAATCCAGAGGAGTATGTCAGTGCTGATAAGTGATTTAGCTCTTGTGCAACACAACTTATGAGAGCATAAAAAGTAGATGTTGAAGTGTACAAAGGAACTTATCTATAACAATTTATTCTGCAAATGTTTTTCTGATCTAATAAATGACTGCACAGCTTATAGAATAAAACATTTGTTTTAGAGAGAATATCCCTTAATGGGTTTTAGAGCTTTGTGTAAACTAAAATTAAACCTGCTCAAATATACACTTGTGTGAAAATGGGAAATATGATGTGCTTTGCACAAGTACAACACAAGATCAGCAACTACTCACTGCATCCCTGCTCATCTGCTCCATCCACACAATCTCTGTCTCCGTCACAAACGTAGCTGGGGTCTATACAGCGGTGGTCAGGACACTGAAACTGTCCTGGATGGCATGTACTACCTAGATCTGGATAATATAATTGTAAAATATAAATATTAGCCCCCAACCCAACCTTTATTAACTTTTTCTTAAGAAGTGATGCTATAGTTATCTAAATAGTGATATTTCTGTTACAAATTGATGGCATAAATTACTTAATACACTCTTTCCTTATTAGGAAGTTAGGTTCCTGACAGCAAAGTGAAGTTATTATGATTCCAAAAAACACATTATGAAGTTCAAGATTACACTAAAATCAAAGAGATATCACCTCACCAGTTTCACAGTTGTTTGATTTTTTTTTAATTAACAATTTACAAGTTAATTTATTACCTTTTTTAAATAAAAAAAGAATGCTACATGAAATATACTTCAAGACTAATTAAACTTTTGTCAACTGTGTTGGATAAAGTGACATTCAAGTTCTGATTTATAAGTCTTCAGCGAACCTTGTTCACTCCTTTTGCATGTTCTTTGGTCTGTATTCACAGAAAAAAAAATCTGTGATCTTATCTGTAGATAAGATTTACAGTTCCCTCCGCAGTTCTTGGCATCCCTTATAAAGATGTTTGAAACCCCTTAAGATAATTCTGTAATTCGTTCAATCCATTATTAACATAACACTGCAAAACTCAACATTTCATGTGAGTATATACAAAATCACACAATAAGAAATAATTATTTTTTGGAATATTGGTGGTGTCACACTTATTGGGACCCCTGCTGTTAATGATTTATTCTACTGTCTTTTGCTAATAGGACAGCACTTAGTCTTCTCCTATAAAATTTCACAAGTTTGGAGCAAAAAGAAAGAGATTATTGAACATTTTTACAATATTTGTACAAACTATAACCTGGTTTTTTATGTTGCTTTTGGAGTAATGGCTTCTTCCTCACTGAGTGGCCTTTTATCTTATGCCAAGACAGGACCTATTTCATTGTAAATAATGACACTGACCAGCTTCAAGTTTTTTTTTGCTTTTGTTCTGGGATTAATTCACACATCTCTCATCAAAACACATTCTTCTATGGGACACAGAATCCATCTCCTTCCACAATAGTATGATGGCTGGACATTGCCATGCTGTTTATATTTGCAATATTGTTTAAACAGATGAATGTGGCACCTTCAGATATCTGGAAATTATACTTGAGGATGTATACCATTCTCTTCCTGTGATCTTGGCTGATCTTTCTTTTAATTTGTTCATGACATAACACAAGAAAGCGGTGTTTGAGGTGTTACCTTCAAATACATCCACAGGTGGGCCTGCACTTAACTCAAAGGTTGTTGATTAATCTATCAGAGGCCTACAAAATTATAACATCATCGTCTGAGTTTTCCCAAAATGCAAATATACAGTAATCTTAGTGTGTGCAATCTTCAAAATTTTAAGAACTTAAAAACTCTCTAAAAAAGATCTTTCATTATTTTGGTATGTTGTGAAAATAAATAAATTTGTTAATCCTAGCTGACCTAAGACAGGAAAAGTTTAATTTGATTTGTATACAGTGCATGTAAATATCTGATTTTATCTGTTTACTCCCAGACAAAGAGAAAATCATGAATTGCCGCTTAAAACTTCTCAGACACTCTCATCAACCTGAAAATTAAAGGTGTTTTACTTCCATTTATTTTCTAGGAACCATTAGGGGTGCTGATGATTATCATATATTTTTCCAAACTGAATTTCTTAAAAGAAATGTTGGATTTTTCTTCTAGTGTGATATTGTTGCAGCAAAAGACTAATTTAATTTACAGTGAGTGTTTCAACATATGCTTAAAAGAGGTGCCAATAACTGTGATGGGGGGTTTTAAAGATACATACTGCAGTCTGCTTCATCTGACCCATCTCCACAGTCGTTATCTGTATCACAGCGCCAGGTCTGCGGGATGCATCGGTGGTTGGCACATGTGAACTGATTGGCAGGGCACGTTCCAGGCACCCGTGTGGGACAGTTGATCTCATCACTGTTGTCAAAGCAATCATTGTGCCCATCACAGCGCCACCCTGCTGGCACGCAGCGCTGATTGGAACAGGTGAAGGCCAAGGGGGAACACGTAGTGTCTAGAAATCAAAAACAAGATGATCTTTGACCTATAACATATGCACATTACCAAAGCAAACCCAAAAATGACGTGAAAAGATTTAAATTAGTCAGATTACTGTTAATTCCACAATGGAGTTCATCAGTGTTGTCATGGCAGTCATCAACACCGTCGCATCTGTAGCTGTTTGGGACACATTTGCCGTTGCCACAGGAGAAGGAGTTGGCTCCACACTGCATTGTTGGGGGCTCGTTGGAGGGGTCCTCGACACAAGTCTGTTGGTTTGGCGACAGCTTCATGCCATACGGGCAACCACATACTCTCTGAGAGTCTGGAGCTGGGAAGCAGAAGTGACTGCAGTCTCCATTAGGATTTGTCTGCCTGTTGCAGAGGTTAGAACCTGAGAAGCAAGAGTGGAGGGTTATTACCAGGAATATAACTGATGAGAGCGAGGTGAAGCCACCCATGAAAAAGAAAGTCAGTGGATGAAGCTACTGACCAATCTGAGAGTTGGAGTTGAAAGACTTGACATGCATGATGTGACTGATCCCTCTCCTAATAACAACCATCTGTCCACCATCAGTCTTCCGCACACGGACAATGCCGCCCAGGCGCCAGTCAGTGAAATATGCATAGCCTTTATGTGAAAGGAGCAGCAGAGCATGACATATGTTACAGTATTTTTCATCATCTACTGCTTCTTTGACATGATCATGATTAAAGTTAAAGAAAAAAACATTAAATCTCATTAGATGTAAAGAACTTACTTTCAAAAATGGTAAGGCCAAAAGGATGGGAGATCTGGGTTATGCGGTCCAAGGAAAGTCTGTTTTGTCCATTAAAATTGCTGTGCTCAATCTTGTCAAAGAAGGCATCTACCCAATACAGACGCATTGAGCTGAGCGGTGATCAAAACAGAGAGGTGTAAGGGTATTATAAAAACTTTTTAAGAAGTACCATAGGAGGAGGGATAATTATTTGAAATAATTTCTAATTAAAATAGAGATGCACAGAAAAAAAGTCAGCTGGTAATGAGAATCGACCTGTCACGTTTGACCGTCTCTGTATCTTTGATCGACCTTTCACAAATGAAAATCCAACGTTTTCCAATCAGTGAACAAACTATAAAAAAAGTCGCAGCAACTCTCTTCAGTGCAGCAGTTCTAACTGCAGAAAGAAAACTTAAGCTTGGCGATTGTCAGTTTCCGTGATTTAAAAAAAAAATCAAATATCAGCTGTTCATTGAGGCATGCAGTTAGACAAATCCAGTTCTATCTGTCATGGAACATCATGGATTTGGAAATGTTGGCAGCCTTTTGAAAATCTCAGTTCAGGTAAGGTTCAACAGGGACTATACATTTAGTTAGGCTAATTGTATTAGTCAATAATATGAGATATGAGATCCTAAAGAAAGTTTATTATGTTAACTCTATAATCACCTTGTTTTATTCAGATATATTAGAAATATCCTTTCAAACTGCAGAGCTTTGTAACATCAACTTTCTGTCTCGCACACAGTGTGACAACATTAATAATAATAATAATAATAATAATAATAATTATTATTATTATTATTATTATTATTATTATTATTATTATTATTATTATTATTATTATTATTATTATTCATAAATAATTACTGATAAATTAAGAAAAATAGCTCCATATGGCTCCTGTTTAGCCACAATAAATTACTTAAATTAATTGAATATTACATGTGGAAAATGGAAAATTATAAGTTTTGTTTATCGGTATTGTAGGGGAACAAAATAGTGAATATGTGATAATGAAAAACTCAGAAGAAGTTTGCAAACACCAAAAACTGATAGTGATGATTGGGACCGTTACCTTTTCTGTCCAAATAGTTTTTCTGCTATTGGTCCGATAAGAGCATCAATAAATGCTGCATTTATGATTCATAATATGTTTGGATACAATCACTGTGCACTGCATAGCTGCACATCTGCAATACTAAATGGAACTGTTGTGTTCCCTTTTTGATATTAGGTAAGCTTTAATTTTGTTTGTTTCAGTGAGGCTCTCAAAGATTTGTAGTCATGCCTATTTAAATATTTTTAGCGTCACTTTTATCATCATTAACACAAGTACAACTAAACACTGTGATAATGTCTTGAGTCTGTGTTGGCAATCCCGAAAAACAATCTGTCGCAGCACAGTAAATTAGCATGTTCCTGTCAAATATCACTTTGAACATAGGTGCTACTTTCTTTGAATGGATTTTATGCAAAAAAAGTATATCTTGTGACTCTAATTCTGCATTTTCAGTTGTGCAAAAAATGTTATCTTTAGATTTGAATGTGTAGCTCTTTCTTGATGCTGAGAGACAACTCCGTAATTTGGGGCTGTTTTGGAGTAACAATTGTTTTATTTTTTAGCAATTTATTTATTGAATTAAACATTTTAATACATCTCACCTTTCAACTATCCAAAAAGTACAAAACGTATTCTGCTGTTACTTATAGTTCTCAAAGAAAAATCTGAATAGGAATCTGTAGATCAGAGCTTTATCAGAAAAAGGCCACAACATCTCTAATCAGTGCATATCTACAAACAATAAGGTATTTTCTTTTAGCAAAGTGAAAAATTAAAACTATATTGTGAGAGAGTTTTCCTGGGTACTTGGATGTAAGACATTTGGCTCACCTCCAGTCAATTGCTAATCCATTTGGCCAGCCCAGGGTAGTGTTTACAATAGACATGGCATGTGACCCGTCACCCCAAGCCCTCATAATCTTTGCAGGACGGTACCAATCAGTCCAAAAAATATACCTGGTGAAAGGAAATTATTAAAAGGAATCATTTGCATATTTAATAAAATAAAAACCTGAATACTAATGAACATCTTCCTGTGTTATTCATTTAAAGTTTGTCTTTGACATGTCTGCAAGGTGGAGCTTTTCCATTTAAGCCAGCTTCTTAGTGTTAACTTCAATACTGGAATTCATACTGTGCTAATCTCAGCTGTTGAACACAGAGCCCTAATGACTTTAAGACTATAGGAAATAACTGCTTTGTCTAAGTAATATTTTATTTTATTAGCTGTTGACTTATTAGCAGATAAGGAGTATATTAAGTGTATAAATAGGAGAGCAGATGATGTAAGTTAACATAAAATGCTGATTTTATCGAGACATCCTTATCCTTAAAGGTAAAATAGACATTATGAAAGTGTAACAAATGTAGATCAGCAGACATTGGTTGTGAGTTGACAAAAAACATTCAAGCTCATAAATATCCAAGCAACAACATGACTAGATCAAGACCTTTAAAAACAAAAAACAAATCAAATCTATAAAAATGAATAAAGTGCAGTTTTTTGCCTTATTATTTAAGATAACCCAGCATAACATTGTTAAACAGCTGGTCATGATAATAGACATATCTGCTTCTGCGATCTCATTACCAACATTTCAGGCAATGTTCTGGAGTTCGGTTTGTCTTACCCAATCAGAGGATGGACCACGATGGCCCTGGGGTTGTTCAGGTTCTGAATAATGGCCCTCCTTGACTTATCAGCGAGCCTCAGGACAGATATGCTCCTGTATCGAGGGTCCGTCCAGTAGAGGTTTTTCGAAATCCAGTCGTAAGCCAGATCCTCCACTCCCTCCACTCTGTTGGCTGCTAATATCTCCCTGCCTGCGCAGATCAAAGCAGTCAGAGAACTGTTTTACTCAGAGATGAAAGAGGAACACATTTAAATAAATAGGCTGTCAGCTTGCATTTTCCTCTCAGCGGCCAGACAGAAGAAACTAGAGCAACTCTAAAAACATCTGCTGATCAGAACCGGGGTGTTTTTCCTCTTGTCTCCATGCACATCAACCATGAACATGGCTGTTTCTACGCTTTGGGGGAATAACTTCTTAATTAAATATCAAAAGTGCTACAGATTATTCCTATTCTATCTGGCCTCATCATGATACTCCCTTAATTCTCTTAATAAGTCTGAGTAAACAGCAGAACAACAATGGCAGTAAAATCATTGTATATGCTGAAAGTTTAATACTCCAAGCTATTATGATGTTAGCTAAAAAGATATTCACCTGTTCCATCCACCCTCTGTTTGTAGATAATATCTTTTGCTGTGTCAGAGAAAAAGATAGCATCATCCTCAGCGCTAAAATCCACTCCAACAAAGTAGGAGGGCGATCCGGTGATGGGCAGGATGATGTCCTCCTGGGAGGAGAGGTTAAAGGGGATTCCTCTCACAGCCAACTGGCTGGAGAACAAGAGAAACTGCCTCACAGCTGTAAGAAAGACAAGAGAAGAATGCATGAGACAAAACAGATATTTATGCCAAAGAGAGTGAGCTTTGCAAAAAAAAAAAAAAAAAAGGCAAGTTTTAAAAAAAAAGAATTAGGAGAGAAATCTTAACTTACCCAAACACCGTTTGCCATCAGCATGCAGATCATAGCCAATGCGACATTTGCAGCGATAACCAAGTCCTCCATTGTCGCTTCTGTGACTCAGAACACAGATCTGCTCACATCCACCTCTGTCCAAACTGCAAGGGCTTGGCACTAGAGAAACAGGGGAGAAAAATCCATGATATGAAATGTTTATTTTAAAATATATTCCTTAACAGCATTTGCTGGTACTAAAATCTTTCAGTAAAATTTAAATGGCACTTTTAAGAGGTGTTACAGAACTAGAGATGTGCTGAGAAATCTGCTGGTGAATGGAAACAGACGATATGCACCTCGACTGGCCCTGACCAGAGTCCTGTAGGCCACAAACTCAATAAAAGCGATCCTATTTCAGTCAGTGAATGTGCCATATATTAATTAGTACTAGGCCAAGCTGACAACAACACTCTTCAGCACGGATGCTGTTAATGAGTGAAGAAGATTCAAAGCGTCAATATCAACCAAGTATTTAAAATTATGAGAAAATTTAAGAGGTATTAGAAGTTATTTAAGAGAAAACTCTTCAGAGGCATTCAGGCTGCTATAACAAAGAGAAGACTTTAAGGGGTGCTGGATTTTTCATGTCTTGCAGTTTCATATTTTTGCAGTTTTAGTCATTTCGTGACAAACTTTTCAGGCACAAAAAGGAGCTTTCTTCCCAAAGGCAACAATTTTTATCCCTTTGAGAACGTTTTGTTGAATTTATAAATGGGCAAAGCTAGAGGTCTACCGATACATCAGCTGGCTAATATTTGTGTTTTTTTCATGTATCGGCCGATACGTCGATGTGTTCGCCAATCCATTAGCGCATTCAGCAGCCATGCCTTGCTATCACGTGACCGCATTCATTGCCGCTCCCTCCCTGGCAGAGAGAGGTAGGTAATGTTATAAGACTGAGTATTAACAACAACAATGGTAAGTTTTCAACTTGTATGTATTTTTAACTGTCTTATAGCTATATCTGCCCATTGAAAGTCTGTCTCTGTCTCACTGTGAGCAAGAGGGAACAGCAGTGTGTGTGTGTCTGTTTCACTAGCTTTATTTGCCCCCCACTAGACTAAGCGTCGATTGTTTATTTATTTTAGATAGATTTTTTAATATATCAGTAACAGAGATAGCAAAGATGGGTTCATAGTTGATGCATGAACTGGGCGCGAGGCCGAGAGTGCACACTAATCACACTGTCTGCAAATCTGCACAATGGCCTTCTTGCGCGCTGTCATGGTGTCTGGTCTGCACCTCTGAAGTTTTGCACGTTGGCACAGATCACATGCACCACCTTTCATTCAAACTGGATGAGGTGTTCTTGCAGCAGCTTTACATTGACCAGCATTTATATGAACCCTCTATGAGGGCTCATTTTTGGAGCATACTGCACCAACGTACGCGTCAAGTATAAAAGGCACACGGCTTGCTTGGCTTGCGTGCAGTCAATACGAACCACAAATATAATTCAACATATGGTCGTGCTTTTAGAGGTTCATGTTGAGTGCACAGTGATGTGAGCACATATATCTTTGAGAACAAAGAACAATGTATAGCGTGTGCGTTTAAATCTCAAACACGCTCACTCAATATGTGTTTTGGCATGCGCTTGGCACTCTGTCTGTACTTGCAGCTGATAAAGTTAATGTAAATGAAACACATTACCTGTCGATCACAGACAGGCACTGTGCTTTCAGAGCATTCCTTGCAAATACTGAATTCGCTTGGATAAATAATGACCAGAAAATAAATAAATAAATATTTATTTAAGGATATAAATACTTATCATTGTCCATTTTAGGTAATTAAAAAAATTTATTTTATTTTTAAATGTGATGAGTTGGGCCAAGATGTTATGGGGCCTTAAGCAGAATACAATTTAGGGATTCCCCCCCCCCCCTCTTCCTGTTAAGAACATCTCCACCGCTAACAGTGATTAAATACAGATTTGGTGGAATCTAGGAGAGGAGGCTAAGTTTAATTGGCTGAGCTTAAAAGCAATCAGCAATAATTGGTTATTATTTGCTGGGATGTATTTGTTAACAAACCAAGCTCAAACTTAAAGATTAAGAGTTTAAGCAGATAAAAAGAAGGGTGAATCTAATATAGTAAAGTGGCCAGTAAAGTTTCCCCCGTTTTACCCTTTTGAGCATTCAACCTCTGTCTGTCAGAACATGCTGGATTTGGAAATGTCAGTAGCCTTTTTGAAATCTCAGAGTTACATGGTCTACAATGAATAGTGAACAGATGTGGAGAATGCTGTTTACAATTAGTAACGCAAACATGACTAGCCATGGTAATTGCTAACACAAGATGCTAAAGATAATTCTAAATGTAAATTCCAAATAAGTTTGTATTTGTTTAACAGTGACTGTTCTCAAACAATTACTGACCAGTAACAGGAAAGTTAGAAAGACATATTTTAAAGTCTGATATTAGAAAAACAAGCAGTAACATTGTCCAATATTCCAATGACTTCATTGATTGGGTTCAACCCACATTCCCCTCTCTTTTGTATTATCATGATATCCCCATCACTCGCTGTGAGGCTTAAGCATCACTAAAATCTGTATCAGCAGTGGGCATCACAGTCATGTTGAGTCCATGCAATTGACATCCATCCATTTTCTGCAAATGTGAGATCAGATCGGGAGTAACAGGATCAGTAAGGAAACGCAGGAGAACCCCCTGCTCAGTAATCCAGCTCATTCTAAGGGATCCCAAGGGGCCTGATGAGGATAGGCCTTCCAAAAAGTTCTAGGTCTGCCCAGTGAAAACCTCCAAAGAGAAATAAGGAGGAATCATGATCAGAGGCCTGAACCACCTCAACTGACTCCTTTCAATGAGGAAGAGCAGTTGCTCTACTTTGAGCTCACCCTGGATGATGGAGCTCATCACTCTATGTCTGGTCACCCTATGGAGGAAGCTTATTTTTTTTTTGTATCCCAGATGTTTTGCTTTCACTCATGATCTAAACCTAATAACCATAGGTGAGAGTCAGAACATAGATGGATCAGTACATTGAGAACTTCCCTTTTTGGATCAGATCTTTCTTCACACAGCAGACCGGTGTAATGTCTGTATTACTGCAAATGAACCCCTGATCCTTCTGTCCATCTCCCACTCAATTCCACCATCACAATCCACATGTAGATACTTAAACTCCTCCATCCAACAGAGCCATATCATTACAAAAAGAAAAGATGAGGTTCCCTCAACCAGACACCCTCTTCTCCAAGACTTCACCTTGAGATCCTGTCTGTGAATACCACAAACAGGACCGCTGACAAGTGGCAGCCCTGGCGGAGTAATCCAGGCTGTGAATTTCAGATGTAACTCTTGCTTTGGGAATATGAGGAACCGATAGACCTTAACAGCCACCCAGATACCCCTACAGCATATCCCACAAAATACCTCGAGGGACACAGTCATAAGCCTTTAACAGATCAACAAAATACATAAACACCCGTGAAGCATACTCCCATGAGGTATGCTTCATCAGAGTATCCTCACAGCAACTCTATGAGGGCAAAAAGAGCTGGTCTACTGTTCCAAAGTGGGGATTAAAGCCACATTGCTCCTCCTGAATATAAGGTTCAGCAATTAACTGAAGTCTCCTCTCTGAGACGTGTGATCCTTCTATTGGCTTGCACTGAACCCCATATAAAAGAACTTCCAAGTATAGCATACAAGCAGTCCTTTGATTGTGATTTGATATGCCGTGTAGCCCTCCTGTTAATTATTGTTATTAAAGAGAAATTGGAATCAAATATAAATGTTTATTGAAAGACTATAGTTTTACAAAAATCAGAGATCAGAAATCAGCCACAAATATCTGATCAGGGAATCTATTTTAAGAACTGTTAGGTGATCATGTTTCATATCTCAGCTGCTAACAGTCTTACCTAGTGGTTGCTTTAGCTGATGTATCACTGCTATTCCATGTGGGGTGTGAGAGGTTGTGTAAATCACATGTGGATTTCTGTCAGTAAACTTGTTAGCTTTTATCACGGCCATCCTGGTCCAGTCCGTAAAATAAATATTGTGCTCAAACAAACTGATGCCAAAAGGATGTGGAACCACAGTCCCCCCATGGACGACAGTTTTTCTGTTAGAAGAAAAATGTACAGACAGTTATTAACTAATAGTAAATAGCACAAATCACTCTCTATGTGGAGCTCACATAACCTTTTAAAATTTAGTACTTATCTAAAGGCTTTAAGGATGCAAGGTCAAAGAAATATAAAATATAAATTACCTATGCAGACCGTCATAGGTTGCAGTTTCAATATAATCATAGCGACTGTCAACCCAGTAGATGCGCTTGGCTTCTATGTCAAGCGTGATACCAGCAGGCCAACCTAGTTTGCTCCCAATAATTCCATAGCGATTGGTACCATCCATGAAGGCCCGCTCAAGACCTGGCTGTCCATTTGCTGCCTCCCAGTCTGAGAAGAACATATACCTGTAAAATGAGAGAAGTTTATTAAGGTCTCAATTCACTCCCATGCGGAGTCTACTCTGCTAACATCTGCCTAACTTAAAGAGGTACTATCAGAGAACTTCACTTTTTTAATTAGGCGTCCACAGAAGGACAATATGTCTCCAAGTGGGTGGCATTGCAACCACCAAAGAGCTGTGCAATAATTTGAGATAAGCAGTTCCTCTGGAGCCACCTGGCTGTCCCTTTCCCTTGAACTACACTATAGGATTACAATGAGGGTCATCACTTACATTGCTCCTCGCTAATCTCCCTATGGCAATCTGTTAATCTCAAACGGCCCACCCCCATCATTCCATGTCAATGGAGCACAGCAGGCTGTGGGGACTGGGAATGGCGGGATTAATTAAATGATGAAGAAAGGGACTAGCACTTACCCGACAGTGGGGTCCACTGCCAGTCCTCTAGGGTTTCCAAGGTTTTCAGTGATGAGCGTAACCCGGTTACTTCCATCCAAGTCCACCATGTCAATCCTGTTGACGCTGGCTTCCACAACATACAGTTTATTGTTCACCCAGTCCACCGCCAGATTCTCAGGGTAGTCAACTGATACATTTAAAACCACCTGCACGTTGGACCCATCCATATGCACAGAAAACACCTGTACATAAAAGATACCATTGTGGTAACCATATTAGTCTGTTGGTGGCCACTCCTAATCAAAAAATGACTTAAGTGAAAGCCTAGAACAGATAAGAAACTCCCACCTTCAGGTTTACATTTTACTGTTGTTGGTTTCTAACATAAGCATACAACTTTATTGATCTCAAAAATAGCAACTTTTAATTGTCCCTGACCGCTATTTATATTTTATTTCTCCACATGCAAACCAAATATGGGTCATTTACAATTTATCAAGCAATACAGAAGTTTAAGAAAATGGCTGGGGGAGTTTTAGGCGTTAAAAGGTGTTACCACTGTTCTTTGTGGCTGAACATTGCCCCTCCCCCCAGCCATTGCTGTGTACTTCCTGTCAGCTGGCTGAAATAGGGCTGCTATGTTAGAGAGAAATGTAGTAATTTGTGAATATTTCAGATGCTCTCAGAGTTGAATGGCTAAAACCATAACATTCTGCACAATCATAACTTAAATATTCCTATAAAAATTTAGCAGGTGTTTATTGTACATTTTTATTTTATGACTATGATAAAATATGACTATTTTATTTTATTTAGTGTACCAATAAAAATCTAGAAAAAACATGACAAATGCTACAGTTTTTATTAATGAGGGCTGCACAGTGACAGTTCATAGCATGGTTGCCTTGCAACAGCTATGATTTTTTTCAGCAATATGAATTATTGTTACTTTTCCATGTTTATAATATCAATTACATCATTTTCAACAATTTCAGTTTTAGGTTTTTTTGTATTTTCACTGGGATACTGTAAAAACATCATATTTTTACTCAGGCTTTTAATACTGTTAGAATCTTTCAACAGCCCATGCCAAATGCAAACTGCAACTTTTCAGTAAAATGCTTGAAGCTACATATTAAATAAAGACAAGAGAAACTGGCTTGTGCATAGTGACATGTAGCTTGTAGCTTGTAATATGTACCTTTAAGAGAAACCTCATAAATGCTGATTACAGATTTGAAAAACCTCACTAGGATTAGTATAAACAATAAGGTGGTCAGCTCCTGAACCTGCTACTGTACCACTGTGATGGAATTGCCTGCTCAGTCTGCAAGCCTTGGCACTATGCAGCTGGCTGAGAGGGAGTGCTTTTAGCAGCTCTGCTTTTTTTTGAAACCAGATACAGACATCTAAAAAGCAGGATTTTCAACTGACCTGTTTAAAGAGAAACCAAAGATGTGGAAATAGCCTGGTAGTTTAACCTTTCCAGTTGCATTTGCATGCCCTGTTTGTGCTCTCAGTACTTTTAAGCTGACATGCAGCCACTTGCGTGGCAATTATGCAGAGATGCCCAGTCAGAGGTATGTCCTGGCCTTTCAGCCAAGTCATAGTAGCTTGAATCAATAAGAAGCCCCAACTTGACCAGAACAAAGCCCTTTTAGCTTGCAAAAGAATGCTTATAAATGGACAGCACCAATGAAAATGAATACAGCATGATTAGTTTGGACAAGATCGAGTTACAAAAATTAGGCCTTGGTATGTGAACATCATATGAGCCTATCGGACATGTTTCAAGATTAAGCCACTTGGATTCCATTACATATCTGTTTTCCTTTATTATGAGCCAGCCGCCATGGGGCCACTGGCTATTCCATTATTATAGTATCAACATTGCTGATATTTTAAAAGATAGCTAAAATAATTTGGCTACTGGCAGGCTAGCAAAAGAATTTACAAAAACAAAAAACTGGCCTACTTACAAAAATATGTGAAACTGGTGAGGAAATGAAATGACTGAGATAGCAAGAAAACATTGAGAAGACTGAAAAGAGAAAGCACCTTATTTTGGATGGTATCTGTCCAGAAGACCAAACGGAGATTATAGTGGAAATCCACCCCTACAGCAATCCCTCTGTTCTGTGAATTAACCAAAGTGCGCAGGTTGTTGCCGTGGATGTCACCTATTACCAGATCTCTGCCATTAGAGAAAACTAAGGAAGGAACTCCAGCTGCATTGGGAAAAGGATGCACAAAAAGACAAAACTCAACAAAAAATAAACTGGAATTTTTGATTTTTAAATCCAATCCTGGTTTCCTTAAAAAAAACAGTATTCTGTTTAAAATTATGCATTCTCTGCTGAATCTTCAGAATGTTACACATAAAACAAGCAGAAAGGTTTTTCTCTCTACCATTACAAGTCTCTCTTACTAAACCTCAATTCAGAGAGGTCACTGTTCGCATAAAATCGCTCCTTCTATGTGTGACAAAGTCAAGAGACTTACTAAAGCAACATTTAACATGCAACAATGCACCAGAAAGAAAAACAGGCTCCCCACACAGAGGAAGCCAACACAAATAGGGTACGGACTATGCCAAAACACTTCATTTGGACGGATTGCTAACACACTCCCAAACTGAATATAAGGTATATAAAACAAGCCGTGAAAACGCCACTCACTCGATCTATCTGCCCTACAGTATCGATGTTGTTCCAAAGTGTAGCCCTCTCTACAGTTGCAGTGATGGGAGCCTATCCGGTCCTCACACAGCTGATCACAGACGCCCCACATGGTGCAGTCATCAAAGTCTTCAGCATGATGAAATAAAAGACAGGATCAGAAACAAGGACAGTTCAAAACGCAACAGACACACAAATAACAAATTTACGGATAATTGTGTTTAACCTACCAGTGCTGTGCAAAAGCATCCATATCCCTGGAACATTTCCATATTTTATCACATTATAACCATGAATTTTATTTGAATTTTATCTGTTAGCTAACAGAAATTAGAGAAATAATAGTACATAGCTTTCTTTTTTAAAAATAAATTAGAAATGTTTTTTTTTTTTTCTTTTTTTAATGCATCCTGTCTGTTAGTGTAACACTCAGAACTCAGAATTGTTGTCTGAGTGCCAAGGAGAAGCCTGACAAATTTACTTTCAAAAGTGGAACATTATGGCTTTCTCTATAATGCTCTACACACACACACACACACACACACACACACACACACACACACACACACATATATAGAGATAGATATATAGATAGATAGATATATATATAGAGAGATAGATATATATCTATAGATATATATAGATATAGATATATATATATATATATATATATATATATATATATATATATATATATATATATATATATATATATATATATTCCAACAAATCCAAGTATTGGAAGGTGAAGACCACAGTGGTGCCTGTGGTCATCGGGGCCCTCGGGGCAGTCACCCCCAAACTGGAGCAGTGGCTAAAACAGATCCCAGGAACAACGTCAGACATCTCAGTCCAGAAATGCGCAGTTCTCGGCACAGCCAAGATACTACGCAGAACCCTCAAGCTCCCAGGCCTCTGGTAGAGGACCCGAGCTCAGAGGTTGAGAAAGACCACCCGTGGAGGGTGAGAAGGGAATTAAATTATATATATATATATATATATATATATATATATATATATATATATATATATATATATATATATATATATATATATTGCTTTGGGTTTATTTCAAATGCAATGGACAAAGAGATGGAAAAGAAAGGGAAAAAGGGAAAAAAGCAAGGAAGAGAGGAGGGGCAAAAAGTGAAAAAGCGAAAGAGGGTGATAAGACTAGAGGAGAGGAAGAAGGATAAAGAGAGTACAACAAAACACCCTAGGAATCTGCCTCTACACCTGCAGAAAGAGAGAAAGCAGGAACCAAGAACAGGAACAGAGAAACGAGAAACCACAGCAATAGACAACATATCCATAAACAACAACAGTATCACTGAAAATCACTAATGCTACTAATTAATACAAGACACATTCCCACAGCATGATACTGCCACCACCCTTTTCAAATGTGGAAACGGTGTGTTCAGGGTGATGCGGAGTGTTAGTTTTTTGCTCCCTATAGCATTTTACATGGAGGACAAAATGTTAAATTTTGATCTCATTTGACCACAGAGGTTAAATTACTCACAAGTCATTTCTTAGGTGTCTTCTGAGGGCAACTGGCTGATTTTACTCAGAAGTAGCAGAGTAAAAGAGGCAAAATACAAATACATGCCACACTTTTTAGTATTTTATTCATTAAAAATGTAGAAAAACAAATAATCTCTTTCCCTTTCACAATTGTACACCACTATATATATTGGTGTAACACATAGCTGCAATATCACCAAATAGGAAAAAGTTCAAAAGGTTATGAATATTTTTGCAAGATACTGTAACTGTATTTCTTATGTAAGCAATTTAATTTTACCTTCAGACAAAAATGTGTGAGGCTATGAGGCAACCTACAATATTCAGATGTTGCTTCTGAATAGTAGTTTTAAAAGTAAAGAACGGGTAAATACCTATACAGGAACGACTATCATTGCTGCTGACAATGTAACCAGAAGGACAGGAACATGTTCCTCCATCGGGGGATGTGTGGCAGTGATGCTCACAGCTCAAAGAAGCACACCTCCAGATGCCTGAACAATGGAGAAATCAGAATATGGATGGGTATTCTACCTCAGCACTTTTTCAGAGACCAAATGAGCAATTTGCAAAAAAGAACAATAACTGTGACGGTACTAACTGCAGTTGTGTCCAGCAGTAGTGTTAGTTTCATCCTCTCCATCAGGACAGTCAGCCTTCCCATCACACATCTTATCCATGGGGATGCACAGTCCAGATGAAGGACAGGGCCACTCCCCTGGGTAACACTCCCGTGGTACATTATCTAAGAAGAAAATTACAAAATCAGCTTTTATTCTTAATGCATCAATCAACCAACACCAAAAGTGTTTTTGGATCACTTTTCATAAAGACAATTGTAGTACAAAGGTCTTTATAGAAGATTAAAACAGATAGACCAAAATAAGACACATTAGAAATTATAAAACTAAGTGCACACTTATATGCCAAACAAATATAACAGATAAATAAATTTTAAAGTATGAGGATCTGAGGAAATACAATCGTGTGGTTTAGTGGGGACCCGCAGACTAAATTAAATAAACATAAGAACACTACATATCTAAAAACCTAAAACAATAATTACAAGAAAAAAATAAAATGAAATAGATAACACTTTTAATATACTAAAATTGTTAATCCCTAACTACAAGCCACATGCTATGTGACATAGCTATAAAAGATATAAAAACATAATTAGATAATATAACAATTGCTAGAATTGTTAAAAACTAAAATAGAAATAAAACAAACAAAACTGAATAATAATAATATAAAAACGCAAATACCTGCTTAAATTTTTCAGAGCAAAAATATAAATTAATTAATACATATAAATTTTTAACACAATAATTGGAAAATTCTAATAATGTTTTTTTTAAAACCATAAAATTGTTATCTATAATAAAACATAACATATACCATGAAATAGTTAATAAATAAATCTTAACATAATAAATGGAATGCAAAAACTTAAAAAAAAATAAAAGCAGAAGGTTTTAGATTTCCTGTATAACTACTGAAAATTATAATTAGCACTTTTTGTAGCATGTATTGAGAGCATGCTAAATTGTCTCCACAGGAATCCTGACCTAAAGAAAATTGTGACTAAGACATTGTTACTTTAAACTGATGCAGGGGCAGGAGCTGTGGAGGCATACGGAGGCTCAGGGGGCTCCTGCAGCCCTTCCTTTAAAAACACAGTCCTCACAGCCATGTGGGGGTTTCAAAAGCCCCTTTGGGGGGCTGCGCAATCTAGTACCACAAAGAGGCATTTGAATAACACACTTAAAGGAGCACAGGCATAGCGTCTTGACAAACCAAACCAACCATGGAGACCAAAGATGAATCAGGTTTCCGCGGTTTCAGTTCCTGCCTATTTTAGAGCTATTTAACCTGCTAAATATCCAGGCCTTCTGGCTCCAAAATCACAAAGTAACTTAATATATCAGGACTGAATTCCTGCTACTGTATACATACCACAGCCTTTTTCATCAGCATTGTCCTCACAATCGTCCTCTCCATCACAAAGCCAGACTTGGTGGATACAGCGGCCGCTGGGACAAGTGAAGTAATTTCCTCTGCAAGCAGGATACGCTGCAGGAAAAAAGCCACACTGATGTGTATTTATGCAGGCATTGTAAGTGGTGTAGAGTTAGAGTACACAGCTCTACATACTGCAGTTTATTTCATCACTCCGGTCTCCACAATCATCGTCATGATCGCAGACATAGCGTTGAGGAACACATAGCCCATTATGGCATTGATGGAACCCTGTATTGCAGTGCTGTGCTAAGGAAAACAGAACACACAAATGATAAAAGTACTTTCCCTGCTGATGCTTTGCTAAATTCTACTCTATGCATTTGTCAGTAAAATGAATTGCTTACTGCAGTTCGCCTCATCAGACCCATCACGGCAGTCCAGTAAATGGTCACATCTTTGAGTCCGGTTGTAGCAGGCCCCATTGGCACACCTCATCTCTGTACACCGAGGGTAATCTGTAAGATTAAACCATCATCAGGCCAGCATTGTGCACTGAAATGAACCTTACAAATGTGCCCTTTATAGGCCTTAACACGTGAAAAGCCTTGTGAATGGGAAGGATAACGGACTAAAAATCAAAAGCACTACCATAACAGCACCAGTTGCCACAGCATTCTTTATGCAATTGTGAGATTACCACAGTTCGTTTTACTGTGAGACTAGCATGCCGGCACAATAATGGCATAGCAGCCGAACTTCAGCTTGACTAATCCACCAAGGAATCTGCAATCAACCTCTGACAACAAGAAGCATATTGTGGCCCGTTGTGTCAGTCAGCGAGCCTCTTAATCTTAACAAATTGATTAAAATGCCACAGGAGCCCAAGATAAAACAAAGAAGAAGAAAAAAAATATCTCAAAGACTTACTGCAGTTTCTCTCATCAGATCCATCTAAGCAATCTGCCAGGTGGTCACAACGGTATTCTCCTGGGATGCACGCCCCGTTGCTGCAGCTGAACTGGCCACTGGTGCACGTCCTCCCAGCTGAGACCCAATCAAAGATTTATTTAGCAACACAACAATTTAACTGCATACAATACCTTGAAATACCAAAACAATACTCTTTGAACTTCTTCACATTTTGTCACATTACAACCACAAAACTCATTTTATTGGGATTTTATGAGATAGACCAAAACAAAGCAGTGTATCACTGTGAAGTGGAAGGTAAATGATTATTTTCCAATAACATCTGAAATGTGCAGCATGCATTTGTGGTCATCCCCCCTGATTAAAACCACCTTTCACTGCTATTACAGCAACAGTCTTTTAAGGTATGTCACTCCCAGCTTATGTGTCAAGAGACTAAAATTTTAGTAGCTCCAGCTGGATGGATGACTTCAATAAACATAATTTCTTTTGTTGTACCACTGTTTCTTAGTTTAATTTAGTTCTGGACTTTAACTAGAGCATCAGACACATCAATATGCTTTGATCTAAGCCATTCCATTGTAACTGACTGTGAACCTTTGCCCTGATCTCAGGTTTTTGCAGTCTCTTACAGGTTTCTTCCAGTATTGTCCTGTATTTACAGTAGATCCATCCATCTTCCTGTAGATTGACTAGCCTCCTTGTCCCTGCTGAACAAAAGATTTCCCACAGCATGATGATGATGATGTCACTGCCATGTTTCACCATGGTGATGGCATGTTCAGGTAATGTGCAGCGGTAGGCTTCTCCAACTCATAGGTTTTACAAAGTTGGAAAAAGTTCAATTTCAGTCTCGTGATCAGCACATCTTTTTGTTGTGCTGAGTTCTGTATATGGCTTTAAGCAAGGATTTTCTTCTTGCCACTCACTGCAAAAACACAAACTCTTGCCAAGTATTTATGGTCTAGTTTCTAGTGCAAATATCTTGAATATACTTGAAATAAAACAAAACTAACTTACAAGTAACTTTTCAGCAGATATACAAGCTTGTTTTATGTCAATAATTCCTTAATACTGATGGAAAAGTTCTAGTTATAAGTGAAATAATCTGCCAGTGGGACAAGACATTTTTCCCATTTTATAAGTTAAAAAGTCAAGATATTTACACTAGAAACTAGACCATAAATACTTAGTAAGACTTAGTTTTTTTGCAATGCTGTTCTATTAAAGCCAGCTCTACGGCGTCATGACGAGGTCCGCTGCCAGCCATTTGGGTGCCCTAAGCACAAATGTTTTGTGGTGATCTCTCATCCACTGCCCAAATGGGAACGTCCAATATTTCAATATTTTTCTGTGAATTTCTCTTTATTTGGTGGTGGAAAATTAAGGCTCACAAGGACAACAGATTTGGAGTGGGATTAAAACAAGGAAACAAATAAAATACAATGAATGAAACGTAACAATGGGGAGTGTATTACAGAACTAGTACTTAGTATATAAAGTGCTGTTAGACAAAGGAAACTGAGCTATATAATTATGACAGGTTTTGTTTTTCTGTGAAAGATTCATTGGGAGGAGCTTATTAGAACTAGAAAATCCCCAAAGTCTGCAGAACATCTTCACATTAAGTTACATATTATTTTAGATTAACAGACTTTACCACTGTCATTCAAAGTAAATAATTTTCGAAGCAGAACAGATGTAACAGGCTGAACATGGTATTTTTTTCTCATGTGTTTGTTGCTTTTGTATTTATCATTCATGTTTTTAATTTGTTCAAAGCAGTTGTTGCTTCAGTAGTGAATAACTACATGAAAATGATGCTTTGCTATGGTTTTTTTTTTTTTTTTGTCTACAACAGTAAAATCTCTCCCTTCAGCCGCTGCATGGCTTGCCATACTGAGCTCTGTCCCAGCGCAGAAACTGCACAGAGTAGGAGAAAAGGGTGACAGAAGGGAGAGAGGCTGGGAGTGACAAGTGAGTCTGTCTCTTCTTTCTCTCTTTTCTGCCCCAACTCTTGATGCCTTTTCAAGGCCATGTCCAAACACAGGTGTCTGCCAAACACCAGATTGAAGCACAACAGAATAGACCACAGGGAGATGGGGGGGTGGAGCACCAAGGGGGAAACTAGAGGAGATTCATCTTTTTCTGAAGCAAATTTGTTACTTTTGTATTGATTATAACTAATATAATGCTTTACACATTTTACTTAAATATATTGTGATTAATTATGATTTTTCACAAGCCTGACTTTTTGGTGTCCCCCTGGCCACTTGGTGCCCAACACACAGTGAGTGATGTGTGTGGGCGAAGCAACGGCACTTGTCACAGCTAATAGTGGTTCTGTCAACAGATTCTCTCACATTAGCTGTGGATCTCTGCAGCTCCTCCAGAGCTACCATGGGTTGCTGCTTCTCTAATTAATACTCTCCTTGTCTGGCCTGTCACTTTCAGTGGACACCATGTTTTGGTAGGTTGTGCTTTCTATTTTCAGATGATGGATTAAACAGTGCTCTGACTGAAGTTCAAACTGGACATGCTGTTTAATAAAAACCTAACCAAACACCACCTGACCTGTCTGGTGTGTTCCTATGTCTTCACTAATGTTCTCTAACAAACTTCTGAGACATTTTACTCCATTTTCTCATCAGGTGGCTTCTAAAAGCAATTTGTTTCACTTTCTTTTATTGATTAAATCATGTATCATTTTCCCTTCATCACAAAATATTGCACTACCTTCTGTTGATCCATCACATAAAATCCTAATAAAATAAATAAGTATCTAGTCTGAACATATAGCAAATGTTTAATGGTAAATGACAATGTCTGTAAAGAAACTTTTGAAAAGTTACTGGCGATTTAACATGTACTCACGACAGTGCCTCTCATCTGAGCTATCTTCACAGTCTTCCTCATTATCACACACCCATACATCTGGGATGCACTCGCCGTCACTCAGACACTGGAAATGACTGTCATCACATGTTACCTGAGCTGTCAGAATACACACAGACATGTCATTACTTACATCACCTGAGTGAGATGCATTAGAAGATATACAATTAAAGCATTCTTAACCAATGAAATAGCTAAATATCTTAATCTTGTTTATATATATTGTAGTGATACACTTTAACTTACGGCAGTCATGTTCATCAGTGTCATCGATGCAATCTGATGTCCCATCACAGTGCCAGTCACCAGGTATACATCGACCTGTCCCACAGCGAAACTGCCCCAATTCACATCCTGCATGCAGTTACAAATTTTTCAGATTTCAATTTCTTCTTTTTTTCCTAACAGTAATTAAACGTGCTTACTTCGATCAATAAACTCCTTAAAATTAGCTTAAATATATTTTAAAAACCTAAGGATAAATAGGGGAGGAGGGGAAGTTTTCCCCTGATGAAGCATGCTGTTAACAGCATTGACAAGTCTCAGAGACAAGCGTGCCAGCCACCCCCCAGACATTTCTACAATCCACACTTCACTCTTCTCTGGTTTTCTTTTGATGTTCCCAGAGAGTGGCATCTGTTGAGATAAGGTACCACCACTCTACCTTCCCTGATGTTTTCCAGGAGAGATTGATTCAGGCAACACAGTTCAGAGGGAGAGCGCTCCATCAGCCCCAATCAAAGAGGAATGTGCAATTCTGACGGTCTCTTTGACAGCCTGATTTATGGCACGTGCTGCCCCTGTCCGCTCTGAGATGAAATTGGAATAAATAGTGGTACTGGGTGGTACCAGAGCCATTCCAACATGCATTCTCCACAGGAAGAATATAGTTGTGTAGGCTTGGAGTCCATTGTCTGTCTAATACCTGTCTCTTCCAATTCATTTGTAAAAAATCTCTTTTTTGTTGAAATTCATAACTAACTTAGCAAAATATTGGGTCTCCCCATTTTTGCTGAATTATAGAAGATTGGAAAGTGTTTTTCTGTGAATAAAGGTGCATTTACCTTAATAATACCAGAAATAAGAGTACAAAATCCAAAAACTTCATGATAAATGTTGTGCAAGGAAAAAGTAAGGGGTAATAAATCCCTTCCACAGCTATCATCAGGGCACTAAAATGCCTGTTTATCTTCCCTCCTCATATTCACCAGTTCAATAAAAAAAAGTCCAAGCATAATAGGCTGCATATTTAACTCATTTGGTTGCTACAGATTACCCTCTCGTCCTCAGTTTAATAATGATAAAACTGCTCAGAATGCTCTCAAAGGGAGGCTTGTTTCAAGGCAGTAATCCCTGAAGCTTCAGCGTCATCAAAACCATCAAAGCAGGTAAAATAGATGCACTCAGTTTAGAAATCTGATAATTACTCTGGCACCAACCCTCCAAACTCTGGACATGGACATCTTTTTTATGACTATTTAAGGTCGTCCAGTCCTTGCCAGTTTTTTTTCCATTTTAAATTTGACTTTATTTAGGCCTATATGTCCCATCCAAATTTAGCCTTAGCAAAGAGATTGAGAGTCAGGCTTTGCCGGCAATCAACCTGAACCTCCTTTCAACCACATTTATACACCTATAGGCATTTTTTGTGGATGTCTTTTTATCTTTTATTCCCAACTTAATATAGTTTAAACAAAAGTCTGTTCAATGAAAATTTGCTCAGGGCAGGGGTAGAGGTTGGTTCAAAATTATACCAAAAAAAACTACCATTTTAAGGGCAGTTAGAATAAGAAAATTTGACTTAAAAAAAAATACAAGAAAAGACCAAACAATGAAAAACGAGTCATCAAAATTAATGTTTGCAGAAGTCAGGAAGTGTGTAGAAACTGTACATGCAGTCCCAGGTTGACAGCTTTCACCATGTATGCCAAGGGGAAAAAAATCTGCTAGAAGGGATTAAATGCAGACAGTGTTCCCTGACACCATTACCTCTGTGAAAGGTGGCAGATCCAGCACACTGAAGCTGAAACTTTAAGAGGGGCTATCTAATGTGAGGGCTTTAATACACTGATCAGGATTTTTCCTGGCTCATACCAATAATCTTTGAGGTCTGATCTGCAGATTTTGATTTTGAATATTTCCAGTTTTCTTTTTTTAAGTAGTTTCACATATAAAAAAAAAGAAAACAATGTAAAGAATTACATGATTATTCTAATGCAGGGGTCAGCAACCTTTTAGCGACAGGGAGCTACTTCATGAGAACTGAGTAATATGAAGGGCTACCAGTTTGATATGGACAGTTTACTTTTAAATATATATCTGAATGATTAATGATTTATCTATTTTTGGAACAGCTCTGTGGGCAACTCCTATGGTCTTCAGGGGCTACCTGGTGCCCACGGGAACCCTGTTGGCGACCCCTGTTCTAATGTATGCGTTAAAGTATTTGTTCCTTACCTTTATCTTATTTTGCTTAGACTTAAACTGGTGGGAGTTAGTTTGGCAGAATTAATTCATGAGAAATAACGTTTGATGTAGCGATCAATGACAAAATTGCCTAATTCCAATCTATCGACCATTGATTGATGTGTTTCTGCGCTGTAACTTTTCCTTAATCCTCAGAGGTCTGCATTTAACCTGAAACATTCTCAGCTTGACTATGTCACTATTAGTGAAACCTGCAAAGATGATTTTAAGTCTGAAAATGACTGAATTACTTAAAGATGTCTTTGTGTACATTAATGTTTTCCTGTCCCTTAATTAGCAACTTAAATCCACAGCAGGAGAGATCTCTGCTCTATCTGTAAGTGAAGATAAGAACTTCCTACTATTGGCCAACAAAGAAATGCATTAAAATGAAGCACCCCAAACTCTCTTAAACCCCACCGAGGGAATTACAATAGGGCAAAAATAGGCCAGATCAGATGCAAACTTATAAATGGAAATGCCATCTAGCAAAAAACAAAAACAACAAAAAAAAACGTTTTGTAGGTGAACAGCAGATATTTGAGTTCACAAACAATTGTTGCTTAGTTTAGTTAAAACTAAAGCGTAGCATAAGCCTTTCGAGGCATGCATACAGGAACTGAAAGATGTTTTTTAGCTTTCATCAATGTCGTCTTGTTTAGGCACAGCCGTCATCTTGGACTGAATGTGTGTGGTGAAAAGTTAAGAGAACGGCTGCTGGCAGCGTGAGACGCAGGACCCGTCCACGCTGTCAGAGCAAAGTGCTGCTGCCTGTTTCATATGGAAATCAATGCAGCAGAATGCCATCAATTGCCAAACAAGTGACTTTGGCGCTCTGTAGTACACTGAAAAGCAGCTAAAAAACCTTGGGGCTTGGAAGCAAAAGAGAGGCATAAATAGAAGAACAGAGCCAAGGCTTGGTTGGGACTGAGGAATGCTCAACAATTTTGGTGCACGCTTTAACTGAAGAATGAGTCGAGGGGGAAAAAAAGAATTTAATGTCAGAAAGCAATACTACGGATACTGTACAACTTATTTTCCCCTGAGACAGTGAGTCACAGCTTACCAGAAGTGAGTTAGAAGCTGAACTAATATAGTCGGGGGCTGGTTTGGGGGGTAACAAAAGGATTTGCTCACAAATTGAGTCAAAAGTATTTCAGTTTCGAGTGAAATGTTACTGTTGCACAAGACTTTAGACCTCCACGCTGGAAAGAAGCTGCCATGTATAGGGTTTTATTTATGCATGCACCAGTCTAGAAAAAGTTCAAATGCAAAGAAAAACATTTAGCGGTCGAAGACAAACTTTAACCTGCAGCTTTCTAATGTATGAGTGCAAAACACTGACCAAAATGTTGCTTGGTTTATCATTTTTCCACATGAATGGATAAAAATGATCTTACTGTGTACTTTGGTGGGGTTGTTAAGATCACCCTGACTAATAATTACCAGAGAAAACAAGGTAATTTACTAAGTAAACATGTCGAGAGGAGCAAAACCATCAGAGAATGATTAAAAAACCAGCACCATAAAATCTCCTTTAAGACTGTCACATTAGCCATTAAGGCCAGTGTAAGGATTCAGTAACAGCATCAATGTCACAGCCTGGATAACACGCTCCAGAAGGTACAAGGAAGAATAATTATGAAACTAAAGGATTTCTGTCGAGGATCAAGCAGAGATTAGAGAAAGTACCCTGCTCCCCTCACAGTAATATAGCAAAAATGAGCACCATTTATTAAATCTGACTTATATTTAATACCCAAAGGTGAAACCAGATATTTACAAATATTTTATAAAAAGACACATACCCATTAATTTCTCACTATCCTTCAGCTTGTGGAAGGATAAAGGTTTCATCCTATTCAGTTTCAATTCAGTTCAGTTTATTTATATAGTGCTTAATCCAACAGATCCAGGTTATATGCAGAACATATAGTCAATTGAATCCAATCATACAGACCAATTTAAAGTCAGCTGCCTACATTCCAATTTGATCTTGGTCATAAAACAGTGCAGTCAAAATATATTTATCTTATCCTATTTATTTATTGCCACTTCATAAAAAGTTTTCTATCAAAGGAAACTCAGCCAATTCATCAAGTGACTGATTTTGCAGCAATCTCTCCTCCTGAACGACCATGCAGCAACAAAGGACAGCTGATTCCATCGAGTCGTTCAGTTTGCAGCAATCCCTCATGCCGAACATGCTTGTGGTGACAGTGAAAAGGAAAATCCTTTACATAAAAATCGAAATCTTCTGTTTTCAAGGAAATGCTTCCAAATGTTAGATATGTAAGAATACTTTTGAATTTGAAAAAAAAAATGTATCTCTTATTATTTAGACATTTATCAAACAGAAATAATTTTGAGAATTTTATCTAACCTGAAACAGGATAGTTTAGTTCGAATTAGTGTCAGACAGTAAGAAAGAAAAGGTTATATGTCTTTTTTTTATACAATGTAAGTTAATACGTAGTTTCAACTGTATTTACTACAATACATACTCAAAATCCAGCCCCAAGATGAATACGAGGTAAAGCACCATACTGTTGAACAGGCTACACTCAGTACATCCTTTAGGGCATGCACCAGTTCATCATTTACAATAAATGTTAAGTTAATGATCTATGTGAACCTGCTGACAAAGCTAGATGATATTCAGTTATTTTTACATCAGTCATCACTTTGTAAACTTCAGTTGCCATCAGCAAAATTTACAAGTTCTGTAACTGCCCACTTTCAAAGGAAATGCCACGGGAAGTCAGTCCCAGCACATATTTCCCTTTACATTTGACATATTTTCTGAGGAAATACATCAGCTATTTTATTAAAACAAGCAATACAAGTGACCCATCTCAACTCTGAGTTGTTCCCTCGGTAGAAATGATTCCAGTTTGCAGCAGCTGCAGCGTAATTAGTTGCTTGATTCACACTAAGGAGCTTACATACTAAGGGTTGAGCAAAAAGAAAGCAGATTACAATCTGAGAAGCAGGATCTAGCTGTGCTGAAAACACAACATGCACAAGTGTGAGGCTGTCACATTTAAAGAGTGGGTTCTAAGCATTTTCTCACTTTTATATGTGTGAAAATGCAGAGATTATTTGATGAAGTTTAGGTGAGCAGAGTTAAACTCTACTCCACTGAATAAGATTTGTACCAGCAGCCTCTCAGTCCTCTCAGATTGTCTGTAAGTCACATGCTCTTTTCTGCTACCTAGCAACAGTAAAGCTCAGGCAAAAGTTCTCCAATCTGCCTGAGAGAGGCTTTGTGCTCAACCTTTAAACTACAACTAGGTGGTAAAACTTGTGGCTCTACATGTCTCTAAAGTGGTTCCATTAAAAACCCAATATATATATATATATATATATATATATATATATATATATATATATATATATATATATATATATATATATATATATATATGGACAACTGATCACTTTGAATTCCTCTGCTTTCCACTGATGAGCAACAAGTGCACAGGCTGGGTCACATGTAACTCTGCAGCCCCTCATTCAGCTTTCACATACAAAAACAGAAAGTAGCAGGAATACCAGATTTAGAAAACTTACCTTCAGCATGGCACCATCTAACAGAGCATAAGAAGAAGAAAAAGAGTTGAAGCGGCGGTGCTCTCCACATTCTGGCCGGCCCGTCCAGCTCCGCGCTGCAGATGGAGGAGCTGTAAGGACTGAGGCTGGGATGCTGTAGCTTTCCTCTGTCCCTCACGGCCCGCTGGTTGATGAAAAGGGGCGTGCACAAAGACCAGGACCGCCGTCCCCTCCTCCTCCTCGTCCCCCCCAGCTCCAGCCCAGCCCTCGGCCAGTTGGATAAATCCCCTGTGGGCCCTGGAAGCTGCATAATGCCATGCAGGTCCGAGCTTTCCTGAGAGCCAGTGATTTTACACTCTCAGCAGGTCGTCGTTGTTATAATTTTGCCCCACGCTTGGGAACTAACAGAAGGTCTGTATAGTCATGCTTGGGAAAACAAACTAGGAAAGCTAGAATGAACACATAAATAAAAGAGGGGATAACCAAAACAACCACAATTAACTTCCAGAGCCTTTATACATTTAAATCTTTACCTACATTAACAATTAAAGACGAAAACAAATACATTTTTATAATGTAACTGTCAATCAATACGAGTAAACCTAAGAGGAAAAGGTTAAAGTTAAATTTACCCTTTGGTGTTTCGAGGTGAATTGTAAGAAGCTCAACATCGCCATCGTGCGCCTAAAGAATAAAGCCAACAAATTATTCGCGCTTCTCATGGTTGCTTTTACAGTACCTCGGAATAATCTTTACTGGCAAATTTAGTTTAAAAATGATTTCAGCACAAGTTCAGGTTTGTTTCTGATGGGAAACGAGACAAGCATCTCCTACCAGATATTAAAACAAGGCAAAAGAGGTATATTTTTGAAAGAAAAAACAATCAAAATAATAATAAACAATCTAATACAATAATTTCACATGCTAATGACATAAAAATAGCATGTCAAAAATTATGTATACCTTTCTAAATAATCACGATTTAAACCATCAACTTTAAAATCCTGTTATAGATTTGCTCCAAGGAAGAGGAAATGTTAACAGTAATTGGTAAAATTGTGAACATGTTTAAATTTAAAGAATTTTAAACACATTGGAATGCGACTTGTAGAAAGACATACGTGGAACGTTAACACTGATAGAAGAAACAAAATGTACAAAAAAATAATTAATTTGATGGGTTCTATTTAGCTTTAACTGGAGTGCAGATAGACAGACCCTAATGTACAAGATGAGAGGGTCCAAAAGGGATAAAACCTGGAAAACATTGTTGGAACCCCCTGGGGGACAGAGAGGATTCTTTTTTTTTTTCTATTGCGCATTCCCGTTGAAAGGTTTTTGCTCCCTCGCAATAGCAATAATAATGTATTTACTAGTCAGTTCATGCGACACAGTGAAAACTGAAAGTCTTCCTGCTAAAATATAAGGTTTTGTAAGTTACCTGTAATATCTCGTTTGAGAGAGATAGCTTTCGGAAATTGTATATCTTTTTCTTTAGGATACAAACGTAAGTGCAAAATGCCAGAGGAAAAACAGGTCAAACATGGGCTCTCCATCCCTGCTCTAAAACACAAACATGGCAGAAACTTTCTGTAAGAAAGAAAGAGAATATTTTGAGTTATTTTCATGAGGTAATACCGCCATCTGCTGACAGTTTTGGTGGCGGAGTCTTTGTGTTGGTGGTCTGACCCGTTTTCATGTCCAGTCCAATGCCGTCTCCTGCTACTTTTTATTTGTCTGCCAGATGGTATTACACAAACAAACATGAACAAACAGATCAATTTTCAACCAATTTATTTTTGCACCAAATAATTAAAAATGTATAAACAGTTTTTCGCTGAGGATCTTTGCATTTGTGCAATTTTGAATTGAGATTAGTTATTATTGTGACTATATTCAAAATAGATGAGGGTGTACTTACAAATTTATTGCGAGGGAACGCAAAAAAGTGGGGGGGATACAAGGAGCACTGAATTTGTAGGATGGATATTTATGTTCTAAAAATGATGTGGCGTATTAGATTCTGTTCTACATACTCCGGTACGATAGGTGGCAGTATTTACCTTGAGCTAGTAATCTACCATTAAAACAACATAGAGGGGTTGCCATTAGCAACCGAGCAACTGAAAATTCAACTGTTGTAGTCTGGTCGAGGGGAAACAGCTTAAAATTAGTCTGTTTTTTGGGGCATATAATGACGAATCCGCAGAGAAATGCTCAGGGCATCCTTAAAGAGGATGAAATCAAGATGAAGGTACGTAAAAAGGTTAATTCAAATCAATAAACAATATTAGTGAGCTGCAGTTTGATCAGCAGTGAGCGACAACCAGCAACAGGGGTTGCTCAATTAAAAATACCTGGGATTTTTCCTTTGTAGGTTGTGTATGAGGTCTGTAAATATGAAATATGGGATTAAAATATTGTAACCCCATTTTAATGTATTTTAAAAGTCATCTGTGGGGAAGTTGAAGTATAAACTCTGCAACCGGAAAGAATAGGAGCTGTTGGAAAATTCAAATTGAAAAATACTTTATTGATCCCAATGGGAAAATTAAATGTTGTTACTCAAATTATTTAAGATTATTCAAAGAGTTTTTGTAGATGGTGATGGCTGTGGGTAGGAAGGATCTCCTATAGCGGTCTGTATTGCAGCAACTTCAGCCTCTGACCGAAGATACTGTTTTTCTATGACAGTCTCATGAAGACGATGCTTAGTGCTGTCCATAATTTTCTTGATTTTATGTAAAATCCTTCTTTGCATCATCATCTCCAGAGGCTCCACAGTCGTCCCCAGAACAGAACCAGCTTTCTTTATCAGGTTGTTCAGCCTTTTTAAGTCCCAAGTTCTGATGCTGCTGCCCAATAGATGACGGCAGAAGAGATGACACTCTCAAGAACAGACTTATAGAAATTATGCAGTCTTGCTGCAAACCTTGAAGGATCTAAGCTTCCTCAAGAAGTACAGTCTGCTCTGTCCCTTCTTATAGACGGCTTCACTGTTGAGTCTCCAGTCCAGTCTAATGTCTAGATGTACACTAGGTATTTGTATTCCTCAACCAAAACAAAGTCAAAACACATCAGACAAGGAAAAGTAGCTGTTGTTTCAGTCTGAGCATACAAGTGAACAAGTGTTCCCTTTGTTAAAAAATGGAAACATTTTGATTAAAGGTCTAAAAGAACAATACTTGTCCAAAAAACACAAAAATAACACCAAAAGAAGACAAACAAACCAACAAAATAAACAACTCAATATTCCTCATCAACTCCCCTTGTTTTTAAAATCAGCATCACTGAATGAAATACACTACTGTTCTGGCTAAGTTCGTTTTGTTTCCACAGTTTTTTAAATGTGAAATATGTTGACATTTAAAACAATAAGTATCTGATTTGAACTGCCAAAAAAATGAATTCATTATGTGATTTTACTGAAGACTGCAAATTTCAGTGAACTCTTAGAAAAGTAAGTAAAAAAGCAGAAAAAATACTTTAGTGTTCTCCTTCTGGTGAATTTAGAAAGTGAGAAATTGTACATATTTTTCAAGAAGAACGTCCAACAAGATCAGACTGAGTGTGAATAACTGCCTGGGGTGAGAAGAACATTTGTTGACATGTTTTTTTTTTAACCCAGGGCTGTCTTCCATTTTTTCCTAGCATGTAGACAGGAGTCAGACATCGAATACAAATCCACAAATTCTTGCTGTCCAAGACCCAGCAGAGCAACAGAAGCTGTGGTCCAGAATAGATGAGCAGTCTACTTTGATCAGCGTACTGAAGAAAAGAGCAGATGAAACGCTTCTGCGATATCAAGCCCTTCAGAAAATTAACTCTGAACTTGAGGACCAAGCAGCCCACTGCCAGAGAGAACTGAAAGATGAAAGAGAAAGAGCAGAGATATTAAAAAATAGATTCACACATCTGGCTGCCAACAATCAAGCAATCATTTCTTTCATGAAGGAGCACAAAAACCAGAACGCCCAGCTGAAGCTGGAAAACAAGCAACTGCAGTTGGAAAATGATTCACACTTTTCACAGAAACTACATGATAAAGAAGTGTTGGTTGAAAAGCTGCTGCAAGAGAACAAGCTGCTGACAGAGAAATGTACCACTAAAGAAAAGGAATTCAGGTGAATTTTTTAAACTTCTTTTTCAATAAATTAATCAGTTTCGTAAGATATATAAATGATTTGCATCCTCAACCTCCCAAAACATCATGTACATTTTTTCTGTCATTCCAAAAGTAAAATATGTTGATTTTTGGATACAGTGAGTCTTTTACTTGCTTCATTATAGTCTTTAGTTTCTAACATTTACTAGACTATTGTTAAACTATCGCTAGAATATTTAGATTATTCTGGTAAGAAAATAATGATTTAAGCTCCTATAATCAACTTCATGGTGCTTAATATTTGACATAATTTTTTTACTGATATCCTTAATCATATTTCCTCAAATCTAAAGTGAGAAAATAGCTGAATATGAGTCAAAACTCAGAGAACAAGCAGCCCAGCATCAAGCCAAGGATGCGTTGCAACTGAAGCAGTTGCTTGATGCTCAGCAACAGCACAAAGAAGCTGTTGAAAGCTGTAAAGGTAGATAACTGTGTTCATTTTTAAATCGCAAGCAATCCAGCTGTAAACATGTGGAGTTTGTTTTTCCACTTTCAGATTTGAAGCTAAAACTTGCAGAAGCTAAAGAAGAACACGAGTTGAAGGAAAGAGGCATGAAAGAAACTATAGCGACTCTGAGCAGAGAAAAAAGGAAATTATTGGACATTTCTTTTGAAAGAGGCAAAACAATCCAGGTAAATTAAAAGGAGTTGTTAATAAAGTACTTTTTGCAAAAAAAAAAAATATAAATAATAAATTGCTTCTTTTACATACAAACTCATCTTCCATATAGGAGAAACAGGAAAAAATCCAGGTGCTGGAGACAAAATGCAAACAGGAGGAAAAAGCTAAAGTTGAAGCACAGCGCAGGTAATATACATTACAATGTTTCTACTGCACTGAAGTTCTCTGGGTAATCTCTAGATATTTGTAATATGTCAGTTAATCAGATGTTCATACTATACAGAGCCTTGTAAAAAGTATTTTGTCAGATGAAACCAACTTTTTGGCCTTTATGCAAAACGGTAAGTGTCCCAGAAAAACAAATATCACCCTGAACACAAGATTCCTACAGTGCAACATGACTGTCCCGGCCTCATGTTCTGAGGATGCGAAGTTTCCAAGAAGGACAGGGAAGGTGGTCGAAGTTGATGAGAAGATGGATATCGGAAAGAGCAGGAGCTTCTTAAAAAGACAGAGGGCAATTTCAAGGCGTCAGTTTGCGAAGTCAAATTTCTTTTAAGTTATGTTTGACATATACAGCATTTTTATAACTGAAGGCGACATGCTAGTACATCTCAAAAAATTAGAATATTCCATAAAAGTGCAGCATTTCTTGCCAGTCATCTCAGAAAGTGAAATGGTCATTTTATAGAGATTCATTGCACACAGAGTGCAATTTTTCAAGCTTTTATTTTTTGCAATTTTAATGATTATGGCTTACAGGTAAAGAAAACCCAAAATTTAGTGTCTCAGAAAATTAGAATATCATATTACACCAATCAAAAACAGATGTTTTAAGCACAAATGTGAGGCTTCTGAAAAGTATGTACATTTCTATGCACTCAATACTTGGTTGGACCTCTTCTTGCATGAATTACTGCATTAATGCACCGTGGTGTAGAAGCTGTAGTTGGTTCCTGTCAATGGCTGAATTCAAAAGCATGGCACACTTTTCAGAATTTTTAAAAAAATAACAACTTTGAAACCCATCTGTCATGCTTCTCCTGTTGTGTTATTGAGCAACTTTGTGTTGCTCAGTAACACAAAATCCCAATAAAATACTTTGAAGATTGTGGTATTTACTATTTACATGACATAACATTAAAGTTACTTTTGTGAGGTCCTTTACATGTTGTTCATAATACAAAATAAGAAAAAACTGCTAAATCATGAATACAGACTTAAAATCTAAAAGAGTTTTAGTGTAACAGTGGAACTCAAACTGAATATTTATCTTCTTAGGTTTCTTAGCAGAATCCCAATTAAGCATAGTTTTGTATCTTTACAGAATTTCCCCAAGACTTCTTTTCTATGTGAATACTCTCATGGCATCTGACCTAAATCAGAAATATTACTTTATCATTTTAGACAGTTATAACATGTACTCCTTTCCATCACCAGTGTCAGAGGTATGTTTTCTGTTGCTTTCCAGAGAGTTATTAATGTGAGCTCGCCTCATTCAGTCTGCCCCTGGGCAGCTGTGGCTGCTATCCAGTAACTTGCCACCATCAGTGTGTGAGTGTGTGTGTGAATAGGTGAATGACTGAATGTAGTGTGAAGCGCTTTGGGGTCCTCTGGACTTGATATTTACCGTTTACCACCTTAACTTTCCTCAGATTTTCATTAGAGGCAGAAGCAGTGAATGTAGACACACGAGTGAAGTCCCTCCAGGCTGCTCTGGACAGATCCATGTTAGACTTTCAGAATCTGAACAAGGTTTGTTTTACCACAAATGTTTAATTTTAGGCTAACAACATGCTAAACATGTGGTATTTCTACAGGATTTTGATGCTTTCAAGGATCACAGCGCCAACCTGCTCTCACAGGAGAGGGACTTGAATCAAAGACTTCGGCATATTATAGGCTGAAGCTCTGCACTATGTATATGGTACTGTGATTTGTCTTACCAGTTCCTAATAAAAAATATCATTCAGCAAGAATGTTTACAACATGAATGAATGAAACAACAACACGCCCACTTAGCATGACTCATTGAAGTTCCTGAAACAGAAATACTGTACAAATACCCATCTCTAAAGTTCACAGTCACACAGGAAAACACATTTATAAACATTCCTCTGTCAGTTTGTCAGCCTTTTTGACCACTTCTTCAGTGGGGCCCACCATGTAGAAAGCCTGCTCTGGCAAGTGATCATGTTCACCTTAAAGAGAGGAGACAATCATCATTATTAAAAATCCATCCATTCTAAGATAGGGTTTTTTTTTGGCATCTGTGCTGCACTTTACCTGCCAGAATACTCTTAAAGCCTTTAATTGTTTGCTTCAGAGGCATCAATTTTCTTAGGTGACCACTGGATCTTATGAGCACGAGCTTCAGTCAACTTGTCCTCCTCAGACAGCTCATCCATACCCGGGATAGTGATGTCCTGCAATGATTTATAGTCCTAAAAAAGAAATTAAAAGCAGCCATGATCAATACAGAAAACATGATCCTGGAGGTTTTTTTTTGTTTTTTTTTAGCATTTTGTTACAGTGCAACCACAAATTTTACAGTAATCTTTGGGGGATTTTATGTGTCAGAAAACAACAATTAGGGAATTTTTTGTGGAGTGGAAAAAAGTTGATGCATTATTTTCATTTTGAAAATAAATTTAAAAAAAACATCTGAAAAGTGTGGTGCGTATTTGTCTTTTGCCCCTTTTACTCTGACGCTCAAGAATAAAATTGGGAGTAACAAATTGCCTTCAGAAATCTCATAGCTATTGGCTGTTTTATGAAGGCCTCAGAGGTTTGTCAGTCACCATGGTAACGCTGTAGGAGCTGCAAAGATTCTGTTTTCTCCAAGCCTCGTAGGGATCAGAGGCAGCAAAAATACACGCAGACCAGGCACTCTTGTCTATTAAAATTAAAGTTACTGGCCTACATGCAAAAACGCTACACATGGAGGAACAATAATGGTGGCAGCATCATGCTGTGGGCATGCTTCTCTTCAGTAGACAAGGAAGCTGGTCAGAGTTGATGAGAAGGTAAATACAGGGCAGACGAGGATGGAGGTTCATCTCTTAGCAGGCCTGTTGCTGTTATTGCAGCAAAAATTCATTATACAAAGGAGTGACTCAAGAAGCCTAATTAAAATGGAAGGCCAGCCTTTTCAGATTTTTATTTGTAAACAAATTTTGAAAATCCTGTATTCTTCCACTGCATAATTATGTATTACTTTATCTTGATCCATCAAATAAAATCCTAATAAAACACATTGAAGTATTTGGCTGTAATGTGACAAATTGTGGAAAGAGTTTACTGGGTGTGAATAGTTTTGCAGCATTTTTTCATTGCAACCAAAATATCCAGCAAAGGACTCACCTGAAGAATGTTCTGCACACCTCGAGCAACATCGTAGTGCTCAGCCCCTACGATGTTGGGGTCCATGATGCAGGATAGATACCGAGCTCAGCAATAGCACGAGACAGCGCAGTCGTAGCATCCTAGTGAGCGAAGGTTGTGTCCAGAGCGGGGTCCGTCAGGTCATAAGCAGGCACGTAAATAGTCTGTAACGACACACCTAGAGTCATCCATCTTCAAAAGTGGAACGATACGTGTTGAGGTTTTGAGTCTTCTCACTTGTACTGAGGTGATGGAGCCCTTCTTTGTGGTGGTGATTTTTTTCCTGCATTCTGCTCATGTCAGCAGCCAAAGTGGGCTGGTAACCCACAGCAGATGGGATTCAACGCAACGGGGCAGATACCTTGGAGGATATGAAATGTCCATTTAAAAAGCAATTCACCCAGAGTGATGTTTGAAGGAGATTTGTAAATATTTAAATCAATGGGTTGGCAGTGCACACCTCTGAGCCAGCCTGAGTAAAGATGTCAATAAAGAGAAGAACACCCTGCCTTTCCTGATCGCGGAAGTATTCACCAAGCAGACGTAAAAAAATAATAAGAATAATACTAATGCACAGAAAGAAGCTTAAAGAAGTAGAATAAATAATACATGTAGCATGAAATATGGACAGACCAATCTTTCCACCTTTAGCGTAAGATGCCAGCAGATCGACCACTTTGATGCCAGTCACCAAGATCCCCTGCTCCACCTTATTGTACAGACTACAGAAAAAAATAAGGAAATAAGAGACTGTACAGTACAGTCTCTTATTTTCCTGTTTTTGTTATTGGTATGTTTATGTGTATTTGCCAACTTCTATCTGCCTGTCACTTTCCTGCTGATACACTTCAATTTCCCCACTGGGAAAAAGCATATTTCTATTCTATGCTATGTTAAAATATAAAAGAAATCAAAGTAATTCAGAAAAGTTGCTTAAAAGAGATAGTGATTATGAAATAAAATGTCTCAATAGCTGAATTAATCTACAAAGTTTGCATTTTGTTATGACCCCATTTCTATTTATTGCATATCATATAAAAAACATGTTGAGCTCAACGAAAGCTTATTGCAAAGACAAAATATCTAGTCTAGTCTAGAATATTTTTATCTTATTTTGTGATTTATTGTTTTGTTGTAAAACGTATCTGCATGTTGGATGTGATGCCAACAGCAGCACAGAGTTTGAAACAGAAACCATCCTTCCTTCTTAACATCTTTTTTCCCAAACAGAATTTCATTTAGGTTTCACACACCACAACCTCTGAGAAAACTACTGAACAAAATAACATTTGAAAATTAGATTGCTGTTTTATCAACCTAAAAAAAACAATCTAGCATGTAATAAATAACTTGACAGATGTTGCAAAAATACATAGATTCACAAACAGTTACACAGTATTTATATGTTTAATAATACAAATCAAATACAACAGAACAAGAAATGACATATCTTACTTTCTTCTGTGATTTGTGCAATGTTGAGTTTTGATCATTCCCAATAGTTCAACTGGAGCATTTTTCTAATTTACAAATTTTCAAACTAATCAGAGTGTCTAGGAAACTTTAATTAATAATCCACTATTTCCTGTTTCCCTGATGTATAAATAGGTCAGGACACAGCTATTTTTTTTTGTTTGTTTTGTATAATAATCCTTCTAAAATGCCCTAAATGTACATTTTAGATTGTTGTCAGTGGAACAAAGATGTAGTGATTTTTTTTTCCCCAAACTGTCATTAAGTGCAACATTCCTTTGTGTCAGAAAGTCTCCTCTAATTATTTGTCGCCTGGGGCTGTGCAACACAAAGCCTCTTCATCGTGAGCGCCATAGGAAGAAGAAGCCTCCTTGAATTTTCTGCCAGTCTGCACAGGACCCAGCTCATCTTTAAACACACCAGGAGGAGATCACTTAAAGGTCAGCTGGACCACTGAATGGTCAGATGGTCATTCTCCGGGGGTCGGGAGGGTGGAGTGTTGCCTGCAGGTTGCAGTAATTTATCTGCTGAACATATTTTGCATGCCATTCACCCGCTGGTGCAAAACTGCTTTTGATTTAAATGTTAATTAAAATGATGAAAACATCACATACTTTCACTGAGAATTTTCCAAGAGTTCATCCATTTAATAGATGTATCAATAATCCAAAAACAACTATCTTCTTTGATATTTAGACCTTGAGTTTGGAAATACTTCGTCCACAGTTTTTTATTTAAATAGGGAACTGATTGCCCACTTTTTGCACTCTGGTGGCCATTGTTTGGTATTTAAAACAATGTTAGGTTCTTTGACCACAGTCAATCCCATTTCCTCCAGCAGAGGTGTTATGGTTGTTCTGAAGTCCTGGGTGGGAAACCAAAGGTGACCAATCCTTTGCTATTATGGCCACTGAACTTCAAACCACTCCAAACTGTGAAATTTATGCTTTATTTTTCTGTATATCAACTGTGGTAACTATTCTCTAGTATTTAAAAATGTGTTTTTCACTTGTAAAGGTGTCCATCTGCACCCAACTTCACTGGGAGTTTTTAAACACCACTCTCAGCAAACACATACATTGTGGTTTTTTTTTTTTTTTCTAGTCTTAACAACTCATCCCGACAGCATTCCCCTGCCCTGGGGCAACAGGCACGACGCCACAAGATCTCCTTATAAAGGAGGAGGGAGCATCTCTGGTTCTTTCACTCTCTTCTCCCAGAGTGACTGCTGCTGTTGCAAGGCACAGTCAGCCTACGGTCTGTGCTGACCCTCTGTTGCATCTCTCAAGCTTGCAGTTTGGCCTGAATTTAAGGCAGGAAGGAGAACGACTGGAAAACCGAATGTCTTTGAAAGAGTGAGTGACTGGGGAAACTATTTCAATGCACTTTGCTTCTTCTTACCAATATGTTTTGATGTACTTAGGTTTGTAAGGCTGTTTGATTTCAGATTGGGTGTCCCTTTCTCCTCAGGTGTCAGGATGCTGCCCTATTTTACATCAGTGCTGCTTGTCACATCAATCTCCAGTGTTTGGGGTCAAGACTTTAATGAGGAAAGGAAAACTTACAAGAAATCCAGAGCCAGGCCGGTAGCTGCAGGTATCCTTGGTGGACAGGGTGAGAAATTTGATGAAAATTTGAAAAATGCTTCTGACAACTGTTTCAGTCCATCAGTATTATTTATCTTTATGTCGTAGTGCTCACAAACACCTCAGGTTTGACCTTTCACCTGCGTTTATCAAGGTGAAACAACTTTTATTTTTGGCAAGACTTTTAGGTCTTGCCAAAATCATGTTATTTTTGCAGGTGACATACTGGGATCCCCAAAATATGAATGTATTTATGATCCTAAGAGTTATGTAAAAAAAAAAAAAAAAAAAAAAAAAAGGAAGGTTTTAATTTTAAAGTCTATGAAAATCTGTCAAAGTTTCTCTTATATGAAAGATCTTGTGCTAATTTAGGGCTTTAAATAATCCATATTTTGTCTTCAACTATTTGTTGAATAACAAATAATGTGTTAAACCGTAAATGTTTATTTACAGAAATGATTATATGTTTTAGGAAGAACAGTGGAAAACAATTCAGTGATGAATTGTTATAATTTCTGGTGTCTCTCAGGCAGAACAATGTGATTTTAAAAAATTAACAAAATGTATCATTTTATATGCTCTTTAACATTACGTATCTCCAATGTTACCCCAAGTCTGCCCCTGATTGATTAATCAACCCCTAAGGACAACTTCTCCCCTGGAGCTGTGCAGGCAGATTCAGTAAGACTTCGACCCCTCAAGAAGCCCTGCCCCACCCAGTCATGCTGGATAACCACTTTTTCAGAAGTATTAAATGGTTTTGTTTATATCATAAGCTATGTTTCTTTTTTTTTTTTTTTTCTGTGAAGCCATTCAAGTATTCAGTATCCCCCCTGTCCACTGTGGACATCAGGTTCATTTAGTAACTTTCTGTAGAAGTTTTCCTTTGTATCCAACGAGATTCCGAATCCAAAGTTGAAGCTAGAAATCCCAAAAGGTCTTAGCTAGAAACAACCTTCCAGCTGAAACAAAAGCTGTTAGCGAGATTTCCCCATTTCCCAAGCCGAAGGAGTTATGGTGTAGGAATCACTCCTACAGCCCAATCAGCCCAATTCTAGATCATAGAGAGGCGCTTAATCATTTCTTTAGTGATGGTTCTGGTGTTGAAAGCTGGTTCTGAAACGTTGACTTCAACTTTTCATTTTCTTTCTCCTCTCAGATTAAAGTTAGTCCCAAAATTTAAACCAACTTGCCTTATATTTCTAAGACACCAGAAAACTCAATGTTAGAGCTTTGAAGTTGGGGTTTGTAGCTTGTTAGTGTTGTATCTGTGTACTTAAGATTGTTTGATGTCTGTCTTTCCTTAACTCAGTTACATCAATAGAAAATAGATATTAGTGTAAATAATAAAATGTCAGTCTTAATCCTGTTGATTAACAACACCCATTGATCTTGCCTATAATCATTAACTGAGGTTTTCCTTTTACTGTTGATCAAAAATAAGTCTTAATCCTGTTAAATAGTGATAAATTTCCCAGCTTTTATTATTCTTAATGGAAATTGCTCAATAAAAAGGACAAGAAACCATCCTGATGACTAATTTTTAAAAGGTTATAAAACAGATTGGTTTGTTGTCTTAAATAATAAGTCGTAATCACCTTAAAGTTTTCTCATAATGAATGTGTCATAACACTATAGTATCTACTCGGCTGTACACCTCCATGATTATTCTAGACCTCTTTTACATTAACTTTTGGACTTGCTGGTCACTATTTAGGGAATCTGCAAAAAACCTTATGGGATTACAGCAAGTGTTGTTCTTTGTTCTCACAGCCATCCTGGATGAGGACTGCAGCCTGGAGCTCTCCTTCCTGTTGGACAGTTCTGAGAGCGCGAAAGACAATCATGAGCTGGAAAAGCGTTTTGCGATGGACATGGTGGACAGACTCCAGGGAGCACGGCTGCCAAGTGGCCGCAGCTTGAGTTCCAGGGTAGCTCTGCTGCAGTACAGCAGTCATGTAATCAAGGAGCAAACCTTCAAAGACTGGAGGGGATCTGAAAACTTCAAGAACCGGATCACACCTATAGTCTACATTGGACATGGCACATACACCACCTATGCAATCACCAACATGACAAAGATCTACCAAGAGGAATCCAGACCAGACAGCATCAAAGTGGTGGTGTTGCTCACAGATGGCGTTTCCCACCCAAGGAACCCGGACATTTTTTCTGCTATTGCTGATGCCAAGAACCAGGGCATCAAGTTCTTCACACTGGGCATCACCCGGACGGCCAACGAGCCAGCCAACGTGGCTGAACTCCACCTGCTGGCCAGCTCCCCGGCCTCCCGCTTTCTCCACAATCTGCAGGACGAAGACATAGTACAAAAAATCTTCACTGAAGTAGTGAGTAATGAGCTCTTGTCTGTCACCTGACAACGCACACAAAGGAAAAGGGTTGTACTGAGTTTAAACAAGCATCACTCCAGAATGTACACGTGGACAGGCATGTTCAGGTATTTGACAATGCTCAGGAGAAACAAATGAAAGAATCCTGCAGCCAGATCAGGATTTATGCTGATCTCTACAGCTGCACAAAATCTGTTTGAAGAGTGTGACGGAACACTTGAGACACAGATTTCAGATGTTCTTTAGCTGCTTGGTATGAACAAGTAGAATTTAACTGCCTTTTTTCCTTTATGATTACATGGCTTGTATAAACTTGTGTCTTCTATTTTAAAAATATCTCTTACCAAATTCTTCTTTGGTGACCAACATCGTCTACATGAGTGCAATAAATATAACTTGCTACTTAAATGCAGTGCAATTCACTTGATTCCCTTTTTTTTCAGACTGGCATAGCTGATGAAGGAGTAAGTACATTCCATTGTTAAATTAAAAACATTTGACATTTGATACAGTGTGATTAGATCTGATAAAAATGTCTCCTGTTTTTCAAGTGTCCTTTGGCCCAGAGATGTGCTTGTGAGAAAGGAGAACGGGGACCCAGCGGGCCTGCAGTGAGCATTTACCCTTGCAAAAGCCACCTTTTTCCACCTTTTTTCACTTTACAGTCCTAAACTTTAGTGTATTTTATTGAGATTGTATGTGATAGCAAAGGTGGTGCATGCTTTTCAAAATGTGTACACATATAACTCTGGAAAGTTGGAAAGTGTGATGTGCATTTCTTTTCAACACGTCTAAGACAATGCTTTATCGAAATGCCTTTCGCTGTAGCCACAGTTCTTTTCGGGGAACCTCTCTCTCTCCTATATATATATATATATATATATATATATATATATATATATATATATATATATATATATATATATATATATAGGAGTAGCTTTACTGCACTGTACTTTTTACTTTTACTTGAGTAATATTATTATAGGGATACTCAACCCACTGTGAGTAACTTCAGTGAATGAAGAACAAACATATTTTTACCAAAAATGCATGAGACATCTGGTGTATGTTTAAGTGAGACCTCTTAATTATTGACTGGCTTTTTGTTTTAAATGTCCAAAATACTGCCAAACTGGTGTCAGGACCTTTTGTCTTTTATCCACAATTTCCTCTTGAGCTGTGGTACTCATTTTCTCCTTTCACTCTACCCCGATCTTTTTTATTTTTAAGCAGTTATGGGGCACAGCGGTAAAACCTGAAACTGCTCCCACATACTCAGATGTACTGTGTGTATTCTGTGAATCTCCACCAGGGCAGCCACTGTCAGTGCTGCACAGAGTGGCAGTCACGCTGCGCGGCCTTATTGCAACTGATTGAGCCGACACTCAACATTATGAGCTCAGTGTTGCAACCTTGACGTGAACACTGTTTCCTGTCAAGCAGTTCCATTTGTGAGTCAGTGCGTCACCGAGTACGTGTTCACGGACGTAGAAAACGCGGCTTTCTATCGGACAGATTTTCTATTGGTACTGATCACGTGTCTATCGCGATAAATATCATTATTGTTTTATCGCGCAGTCCTTTTATCTACTTTGAGTATTAGTTTCAGAGGTTTCATATAATAAAGGATTGAGAAAATGTTTCTTCTGCATGAATGCATTATTTTGTAACTATACTATTTATTTGTTGTCATTTTTTAATTTTAATCTTTAAAACAACCAGAATTTGCACATAACTTTATATTTTTGTGTGTTTCATTACATAATTGTTAAATATTAAATAAGAGGTTCTGATCAGTTGCTCAGTACTCAAGTAGCCTTTTTCCGAAATACTTTTTTACTCTTGAGTAATTTGTTGGATGGCTACTTTTTACTTTTATATGAGATCCAGGTAGGGCTTATTGTTGCTTTCTATTAACAATGACTCTTGGCTAGCCATTTTTCCATAAATCTCATTTTTATTGAGAGCACAACTATTAATTGTTGTCCTGTCAACCAGTTCCTCAACATGAACGGTGGATCTCTGTGTTAATCTATCACATAAAATCCCTATAAAATATATTAAAGTTTCTGGTTGTAATGTGAAAAAATGTGGAAGAATGACAATTACTACTCGTAATGTTTTAAAATGCTCTTTAATCAAAAATTACTTTCTTTTAACAGCTTCAGTTGTGTCTCAATGACTTAAGAGTTTTTGGAGGAAAGAAACTAAAACTAACATTTTAATTCTGCAAGAGCAGTTTTAAACATTTTTCCTGTTGAGCACAGCTTATAAGTTATTGTATAGAAACAGAAAGGTGAAGCTCACCCACAGTCAAATCTAAGGATTCAAAAACTGCAAAAAACAGATACATTATTCCCAGAGAACTTTATTTGTTGTAATTCTGCATTTACCAGTTGTGCATTTTCATGCAGCAATGTATCAACTACATAAGCCACACACTGCTCTACCTACCAGGAAAACTTATTTTCACTTTTAGCCTAACTTAGTAATGATCAAGCTTTGATGCTGACTATGCCAATAGACAGCTGTGTGTCCAGGTGTGCTCACCTCGGAGAAATTTTTCAAATTCTTACACCCAGACAATAGGGGCTCACATAATTGCTCTCACTAGTATAATGGCCACCAGGTAATGATGTCTGGTTAGTAGCAACAGATGCATTTGTGGGCCAGGTGCAGCTCAGATAATAAACCGCTGGCTGTTTGGACAAGACACTTTGCATCTTGTTGTAACAGTCACAGATGCTGTCTGCTTGCAGCTGCAACAATCCCTGTCTAGAGTAAGTTGAACTTCCACTTTGCAAATATTGCTCATGACAAGCTTTAATTTATGGGTCTTGGGGTCATGGCGTCAATTGTTAAAACAATTCGAGCTCTTATCAACAAGAGAACAAAATGTCAAACACAGAAAACCACAGAATTTTGACACCGATTTTGTTCCTCTCCTCAGGGTAAGCGAGGTCGCCCCGGTGATGATGGCGCTCCGGGACAAAAAGGGCAAAAGGTGCGTTTCTTTGAGTTGGGAAATTCCCCAACTGCCAGTGAATATGAGTTAATGTCGAATCTGTCAAAAGGTTGTTGTTAACGTCATGTGATAATTATAACTATACACTTGAAAAATGTAACATGTTAGAAAATTGCTATGTATGATATCAATCAAATATATGTTTAACTTGTCAGTCAAAGCAGGTGTTGATTTATAATAATTGGATGGATGGATGGATTGATGGATGGATCTTAAGTAAACAGTATTGATTTTTTTAATGAGGCTGTGTTAAAATGTTATAAACAGTAAATATTTTACTTGCAGATAGCTTTCCTAGATTTATATTTTATTTAATATAAATCCAAATTAGTTGGCCTTGCAGTATTTCAAGAGGAATTAATTGATTTTTAAACCATCATCAGATTGGAATTGGGCCTTGATTTACAGGGAAGAGGATGGAGAATGGAGCATGTATTTGTAGTTAAGGTAACTGATATAAAAGTAAAGTGGCGCAAATAACAAAAAATATTACGCCTGTTTAAGTGAATGCTATTTTTTACACTGCATTCTTTTTCTATTTAGTAGTTACTTTGAGTGGAAACATGTTCTGTTCTTAGAATGCATTTCACCCAGGAAGATCTTTGGTGGCGCACCACCTCCAACCAACATTTCTTGTCCAAATAACTATTGGAAAATGATAATGTGAAAAGGCTTAAAGGGTTCCAAAAATGTTATTTACTTAATTTTTGAGACAGTGTTAAGCTGCTTTGGTCTCGATACATCTAGGACTAGCTACTAGCTTTAGACTACAGGCAGTTTTTAATAAAAAATAGAGAGTTTTTTTGATCATCAGTTGCACACTATTGTTTTTTTATGAGTGACTGAAGAAGCATGAAAAAGGTAGTGGTTGGCCAGGTTGTCATAAACCAAGAACTCCCAGTACTTCAGCCTTTAACAGAACTTCACCTACACAATTATTTCTTCAAAACATATACAAAAGTCATTTTTAACATAAGCTTTACAGCTGTTTTTACAGGACAAATAAAAGTCTTTGCAAATGTATATTACATTTCATGACTCTCACAGATTCCTTCATAGCTTCCTCAAAAATATGTGAAAATTTAAGTTACAATTGTGACTGAAAAGTTTTGATTTCCAGCATTTTAGAGTGTGCTTTGACACTCATCAGCAATTAAATTATCATGTTCCAAAAGTAATGCAGTGAAATTTGAAACCTAAGGGTTTTAGTTTTTTTGTAACTACATCAGAAGAAAGATCACACTGAGAACTTTCATAAATCACCAAGAACTTTCAGTCACAAAGTAACTCCACCTGAAATAATACACCACATTACTATCTGTTGTCCTCTTTTGGGACCCACGTTTACAGAACTGAGGTAGAACAGATGATTAAGAACATTTCTGCGCAGTAAAATGTTTGCCAAGACAATCCAGTTCAGGTCCAATCACAAGGACTTCTGAGCAATTTGAAGTTTGCAACCCCTGAAGTCGCCCTCTTTTGGTCATTAGAAAGAATGCAAGTTTAAGGTACTTGGTACCTTAAACTTGCATGGTCTCGCCCAACCTGTTCATACAATTCAAAGTTAAGTAGTTTTTACTATATTTTGACAACAATCTTCAGTTGTGTTTCCATCCATTTTTGGTTCTCCTCTGTATTATCTGCTATGTATATTATCACTCTGAAAATTAGAAAATGAGAGTTGAAAATCACAAATAATTCATCCTTGAAAGAGGAAGAAAATCTGGATGACAAAAGATATATCTGCCTATAATAACTTGGATACACAAATGGGGTTTTATCAAAATGCTTTCAAAAATTCTAAGTAGTTTAGTTGTTTATTTATAACATTTTCACCATTTCCATTAATTTATGGGTTATTTTGTATTTTAATGAGTGAGATTTGATTAAATTAACTTGTCCTGCTTTCTCTAGTTGCAACACACCTCCCACTTTATTTCCATAAATCCACTCTGAATAAATATTCTATGGATCTAGAAGGAAATAGCGTTTTACTTTTCTTCGTAAAAAAAAATCTCACTATGCTAAATTATGAAATGCACAAGACAGAAACCCAGCTGATGTATCTCAGCTTTGGAAACTGAAAATTTATTTTATTTTATTGAGCTTTTTTGTTTAAAGTATGCACACTTTCTAGCTTTATTTTAGTTTAAAAATCAATTATTACCAAATATCTCTTTCACATCAGGGAGAAGCAGGATTAAGTGGAATACCTGGGCGAGAGGGAACTGAGGTAAATACTGTAACTTGTGACCAAAATATTTTGCTGATATTCAACATACTGTCATTCAAACCAATAATTATTTTTATCTGCAGGGCAAACCTGGTTACAAAGGAGAGAAGGTATTTAGATTAATCAGATTCAAAAAAAGTTTGAAAAGCTGTTTTCTGTGTGTGAGATATATATTGTGTATATATATATATATATATATATATATATTTATATATATATTTTTTTTATTTCTGCACAGGGTGAGAGGGGTGAGTGCGGCACTCCAGGAATCAAAGGAGACAGGGTATGACAGTATTGTTGAGTGTGAGACTTGCTAAATATTACATCTGTAGTTTGCTGATTGTTTTTCCTCTGTCCTTACATTTTGATTTAATTATCTCTTTTTTTCTGTGTGATATGATTCAGGGTCCAGAAGGCTCAGTTGGAACAAGAGGACCAAGAGGTCTGCAGGTTTGTAAGACGTGTTACCAATAATTTTTTCATGTTTTTTACTCCTTATACTTGTTGAAAGAGTATAATAATAAACTGTATTTAGAAGTAGATGTCACTTTAAACTATTAAAATGAATTATTATGGACCAAAATTAATTACTAACTGGATTCCTGTTTGATATGAGTAATGATTTTTTTTAAAATTACCTGTGTGACATGAAAAGATTGTATGGACTCAATAAATTTTGTATGATTTTTCTGCCCAGGGGTTACCAGGACCACAGGGAGATGTTGGACCGGAGGGGCCTCAGGGAAAGCAGGTTAGTCCCTTATTTGACAAATTGTACTCAACTCGTCTCACATATCTGGTCAACCTCTGCTCTCCATTTCCTTTTATGATATGTTTGAACAAAAGGTTTGGAGCTGTAACACTGTGGTATTAACCCCTAAGCAAAAGACTTGTAAGCCTCTCTTAACCCCATTATGACTTACTACAGCCATCATAATGAATACAGGATCTCTTATGGCTTGTTTCTGGCAACTAAATACAGAGTAAAAAGTCCCTGCAGCAATGTTAGTCTCTAAAACATGGCTTGCATTTCCTGCCATGGATGGAAAGTCTGTGTGGTCTGTCTGGCCATGGAAAGAGCTGTGGGCTTTATTAACAAGGGTTAACTGGAGCCTTAGTGGTCCCTAAGTAGCATGATTTATGTCCCTCCCCATTGAATGAGCTATTGTATGATTGAATACACCTCATAAATAGTTATAATTACACTATAAAATATCATGTAATCATTATATTACTCAAAGTCGCTTTCACTTTATTTTTTTAATAGCTAGCTAAATTAAATGGAAAAATACAGGAAAAAAAACTTCTGTTGTCTTTAATATTTCCTATAAATACCAATGAATCATTTAATAGACAGCCCAAGCTATTAAAGCAGCATCTAAGGAGCAGTTTGCGAGTAAATGTATAGTATCTGTCTATACAGTATTATTTATGATTATTATGGCAGGTAGCTGTCCATGTTCTATTTAAAATCAAAGGCTTAAGGGAACACATAAAATGATTTCAAGTATATTATGATTTGTGAAATTATTTAAAGTCTAACATGCAAGAGTTTGAAATAGGCCTTTAATTGCTTTTCAAGTTTTTGCAAAAACCCTAAAGGTATTTTTCTTGTTAAAATTGAATTTGTGTTGTTTTTCTTTGCTGAGAACCCTGCCATCCTAACTTCCTGTCAAATATTGATTTTATTCTAAATACATAATGTTTTTAACATTGTTCCTGACAATTTGCCGTTATGAGTCAGATTTAGGTTGGAGATTTGGGGAGTCATTTTGGCATATTTAAAAGACAGTTCTGAAATATGACCTTAAAGATGAGTCCCCCTTAAGGCCTCCTCCATGACTCATCCTGCAACAATTTGCACTTATAAGAGAAACTGTCATTATGGTAGCAGTGACAGCTGCCTCACTGTTTTTAATGAAGATTTTTTTTGGGGGGGAAGGGGAGTTACCCACCACTACTTCACATTTACTCACTAACTCAGTTCTGTGTTAATCTCAACAGCTCAGTGAGGCAAAATTTTTGAACTGATTATCTGCTTGAAGCTTTTGGGTAGTTTACCTGCAGCAGGAAACTGATTTTGCATCTTTTAGTATAAATCCAAAACAGTTGGTGTCAGAGGGTGAAGCTATCAGTTAATCTAAGAGTGCCCAAGACCAAATTGAACTTTTACAATCCTAAGACAAGTAAAGTCTCAAATCTCATTTGCTAAGAGTATTTAATAAACTTGTAAAACCTTCATCACATTTATATTGAGCTGAGAAGTACAAAGAAACAGATGATTATTTACCCAGAAAATTGAGGTTGGAGATGTTGCATCATCAATGATCTTCCTGTGTGAAACATGTGCTAAAGCTGCAGTATGTAACTTTTACAAAAATGTGTTTTTACATATTTGTTAAAACTGTCACCATGTCGTGAAGTATGTTATGAGACAGATAATCTGTGAAAAGATCGAACTCCTCCACCTCCTCCCTGAGCTACTATTGACGTGTAAATAAATGCACCGCTCCCGACCTAAAACAACCAATCAGAGCCAAGAGGAAGGTCTTAGCGTTGTTAATCATCCTCGTGTACGCCCTGCAAATGTGCTAATGGTGGAGAAACAACTTACTGTTCCAGGAAAACTGTTTGTCCGCCATCATCAGTGGCCTTGCTAACTAGCCTTAGCATTAGCAGAAGGCTATGTTGTTATGATCCAGCTCTAGCATAGCAGAGAGCAAGGGGGAGTGTATGAGCAGAGCATACATGAAGGTGATTGACAGCGCTAAGACCCCCTCTGATTGGTTGCTTCTGACTGAGTGGCGTATTTCTGCAGTTAGTACTGGGAGCACTGGTAGAAGACAGAGGAGCTTGCGTTTTTTTTTTGTTGTTGTTTTGTTTTGTTTTGTTTTGTTTTGTTTTGTTTTTTTTACAGATTATCTGTTTTATATTATACTGTCATGACATAATGATAGTTTTAACAAATATATTTAAAAAAAAACCATATTTTTTGTAAAAGTTGCATAATACAGCTTTAAAGACGAGTAAGCACAGAGTAATCATCTAATATATAGAAGTAAACACACAAAAAGATCATTGGTGGTGCACTACCTCCTGCCTCTTTCTTCTGTGTAAATAATCCTCCACTTCTGTGTAATTACCACTTGTTAAAAATGTGTCAACAGTTTAAAACATTCATAAATTAGTGTTTGCACATACAAGTTTTGAGATTGGATAACTTCTAAGATGGTATAGATCTCTGATTAGCTGCTAGCTTCCAACTAATACAATTTTATACTAAATGAAAATACCAAGAAAGTTATCCACTGCAGTTAAACGACTAAGTGCTTATCCTCTTTAATAGAAGCTCCCTTCAGTAACATGAATTATCCCTATAACTCATCATGCTGCCTCTGTGTTTAGACAGGTCACAATGAGAGAACAAGCTTGCAACCATAGCTTGCAATTATATTATGAAAGAGACTATTGATGAGCGTTTTGTATTGGTCAGTTGATAAATGGGGCCAAACTTAGATAGAATAAATCAGATGATATAAAAAAAAGTGGGAAAGAAGTGAACAATCTGAACCAGATTCAAGTCGGATGATGTATGTAATCAGATGTTTCAGCCACTCTTGGTCATTTGAAAACATGTAGAATCACAGTGTTGACTTCATTTTTCTGATATTCAATCTATAGATTTTTACTTATTAATGAATCAAAACAACATTAAACCCACAAATATATTGTTTGAGCCTGTGAATCTCTTTTTTTTTTTGTGTGTGTGTGTTCTGTGTGTGTACATTTTTGTTTTTTTTGGCCACAGGGAGAACGAGGCCCATCTGGTCCTGCAGGAATTCAGGGAGAAATTGGTATTGGACTTCCTGGTCCAAAAGTAAGTCTTCTACAGTTTTTTAAAAATATTTTTTGTATCTTGTAAATAGATGTGAGTAATTATTTCTATTGAGGTTCACATAGGTTTTTTTTATTAATCCATAGGGTGACATGGGGTTCCAGGGCCGACCAGGTGCTCCTGGTCCTCATGGTGTGGGTGAACCTGGTCCTCCTGTAAGTTATAAAGCTCCTAAATTTGTAAATCTGTGTTAGACTGATATTGTGCATTATCGTAGTACTCTTTGGGAGACATGTACACTTTGACTTTGTTTATAGGGACCCCAAGGACAGCAAGGTGTTCAAGGGGAAAAAGGACCCCAGGGAGAAGGAGTTCCTGGACCAAAGGTTATTTTAAGTCCTGCATATTATTAGAAAACTAATGAAAATAGTCGTTTTTTGTTTTGCTGATGACAGAAGGATGCAGTGACTGTCATATACTGTACTGATTATGCTGGCCAATTTCTATTTATTCTGGCATCTTTCCCAGAGATCTAACAGTTTCAAACAAAGTCTTGGAAATGTTTTTTTTAGTTGAGGTTGGTTTACTAAAACATAAAGAGAACATGTTGTTATCAAGCATTAAACCAAGCAGGAGACTGAAAATTATATGGGAAATAAAGGTATTATGAAGTCAAGTGAAAAAGATGGAAATTACAACAGTAACTGAGAGGCAAGTTTGGTTGTATCTTAACAGAGCCATTCTCCAGTCTATTAAGAGTAGCCCTTGTTCCAGCTCACTCGCTCACAGCTCAAAAGTTAACTCTCTTGGTAGTATCTCTGTTTCTAAGAGCTTTGATCCAAGCAAGCCACAGCATGCAGCCTCTTGAAACACAGAGAAGACAGTCCATTAAACATTTAGCACAGAAATGCACAACTGGTGGCAATGTTATTTACTTTAATGCTGGAGATGGCTGATTTTATTTTAAAACAGTTAGGCGAAGTTAACATGAATGTATCAAAAACAAGGTTGCACTACATAATACAGTCTACATTTTCCTGAATGTTTTAGGATACATTCAACTTTAAAAAACTTAAACGGTATTATCTGTAGTACTTTAATGAATCTCCCTAATACTTTCAGGAACTAGGCTGCATTACAAGGTAACTTTTGGAAACATACAGAGAACTTTGATGGAACTTTCACAAAATTTAGCAGGTACTTTCAAGAACTTTCATAAAACTTTTGTAGAACTTTTGCAGAATGTTAAAGTTCCATGAAAATTGTTTCATAATGTAGCCCAGTTCTTGAAGGTACCCAGCAAGTTTCACAAAAATTCCAATAATAATACCTGGTAACTTCCAGAAAGCTCAATGCAAGTTCAGTGAATGGAGAGGAACTAAGATAACTTGGAAAGTTCCTGGAAAATATGGCAGTATTATGCATTTTTATGAAATAATCATATCATCTTACTGTTGCAGTTCGTGAGTTAATTAACAGTAGTACATGTTTTTATGTGGTTGTGGAACATTTTCCATTAAGAAATATAAAAGTTTTATTTAATTCTAAGCAATCACATGTTCCCACCATGTGTGTGTGTGTGTGAACTTCAAACAGACTGCCCAAATAGATTGACTAGGACTGACTACCTACAAGCCATATTCAGATACCAGCAGAGGCCTTAGCTACATCTCAAAAGGATATTAAGAAAATTTGTTTTAGGACCTATGCTGGTTCCCACTTTTTACCCAGACTGGCCCTGAATTGAATCAAAGCATATAGGCAGTTAAGACAGTCATTTAGTTACCCCACTGACAATCCCATTTGTGACCCACTTTTAGCCCATTTACTTGCCAAATGGGTCCTATTTGTAAATGTTTGCTGGGCATCAATACCAAAAATGTCAAAATTTGTAGGTGCTCAAAATGACACAAAAGAAAAACTGAAATTCAAAATCACACAGTCCCATTCAGTATGTATACAGTATCTATACTTGCTCTCCTGGGAATAATGCTGATCTGGCTGTCACCATCCCTTCAAACAGCTGTGATGTAAATTGTTGGGATTCACCTGGTTTATTGTTCTGCAGGGGGATCGAGGGCTCTCAGGACCGAGGGGGCTGAGAGGACAGCAGGGTGTAAGCATCAAAGGAGAAAAGGTGGGTTGTAAATGTCGTTAATGAGTGGAGTTAACTGTAACAGTACACTTTCTGAAAATTAAGGGGAATCCCAAAAGATCCCCCGGGCTATGGGATATTCTACTATAACATTAAAACAAGGCTGGATGGTTGTTTACCACCTGAAACATCTGGTTGCTGTGGGAAAGTTGTCGTAAGTAGAAGTTGTTTCAAACTGCACTGTAAGACTTAGTAATTATAAACAACATCGACAGTAATTCACATGCAAGGACATGTTTGTCATCATTAAGTTTGTCACACATTAAATGTGTTGATCAACCAACAAACATTTGAAAAAATATTAAAATCAGATGTTTCTGTGCTTGACAACCTTTCTGACTTTTTATCTAAAAAAGCAAATGTTTCTGTTCTCGAAGCTGATCCAGATCCAGAGCTCTGTGCATGCTTTTTTCTTACACTTTTGAGTAAAGCATGTTAACAGTGATAGTCTCGGCATAAAAAGCTCACTTTTTAGGCAGAACAGCAAGATGATGAAGCTGATAAAACAAGCCTGAATATAGTTTGTTCAGATCAAAACATGTGTCACTACCTTGATTTGTAAGGGGAAAGCAGAAAAGGTCAGCTTTATTTTCATGTTTTAATTTCAAAGTCTTACATGCAGACAACTATAGGCACTGAGGTTTGAGACAGCGTTCTGAAACCAAGTATAAAATTGATTTCCTTGTTTTCCAGTTTAATAGGTACCAGCTGATTGGCTGTTTGGTACAGTTTTAGACTATAATATTTATAAAAAATCAGAATGGAAACTCAATTTTCTCAGTTGTTCAACGCAGGGTAACGACAAAAGAGAGACAGACGAAAAGGTAAAAAGTGCATGTGGATATAAAGAGGAGATAAAAATGCAAATAAAAAATATTACAGATGGAAAATATTTATGAAATATAAAAGCATATTTACTTAGAATACATTTCAAGAATATTTGTATTGTGCTAATAGAGTGAATAAATAAAATATTTTAGAAACATAAATTAAACATAATTAAAAAGGAAAAATCATAGAGAAATGGATGGTGAGTGGAAAAATCAGCATGATCCCTCAATTTATTTCTGTATTTGTTCTTAATTATGGCAGGTTTGCTCCTCCATTGATGTCACGATTTGAGGAAAAATAGATAGCACCTAACTTGCTAAACATGTCATTCTTAAGTATTGAGAATGTAAAAAAAAAAAGCGTTGTAACAATGTTGAAATTTGAGAGTGAAAAAGTCTACAATTTTGACTGCGTAGGAGGTCTGTTCAGATCAACAATGCTGCCATAATCCACCCTTTTAATTTCAGTAATGATTGGGGCTTTTGTTTGCTGTTGCTGATCAGTGTTCTTCTTTGCGCTATGGTAAAAGTCCCAAATGAGAATTGCAGATTGGTGGTGGCCTACATTCTTATCGCAAACATGGCAGCAAAAACAATGTCAACAAAATCTAAAACCATAACATTTTAACAGAAGAACCTGGAGTTTTCAGATGCTCCTCGAGAGGTCATCCCATGGTGAATGCACCATGGGACAGAAACATATCTAAAAATAGGTTAATCTTACAAAGTTGTTAAGGATTGTAATGACCATTGTGCTTTACCTCTAGGGTGAACTGGGACCACCAGGTCCTCCCGGACTGGCTGGACAAACAGGGGTGGGCATTCAGGGAGAAAAGGTAACCTAAATGTAATTTAATTAAATTATGCGAAGTCTGTCTTGTTCCAAAAAGAAACACCCCATCATATCAAGTAATGTCCTAAATAAGCGTCTAATCAACATTAATGTGCAGGGAGTTGAGGGACCAAGGGGGCCACCAGGAGTCAGAGGAGTTCCAGGAGAAGGCTTATCTGGACCTAAGGTTTGTTCAAAGGGACACTAGTTTTCTGCAACAAAAAAGGAAAGAGTTGAAATTATTGTTGATCTTAAGAAATTCTACATTGTGCTGTTGGTATCTTGTTTACTTCTGTTATATGGGGCCGAAAAGTGAAAACCTATCATAGATATACAATATTAATAGGCAAAGTGAGCTGTGCTTGTATTATTGTGGCTGGAATATTTCCACACATAGTGACATGTTTAGATTAACAAAAATTCAATGTTTTGAATTAAATGTTTCTGTAAACCAAATACAGCTCCATATTAAGTGTTTTCTGTCATACAAAGTTGTCATTTAAGCCAAAGCAATCACTGTTGTTCTTGTCTTGTTCTTGTGCCTGTAACTTATGAGCAAACTTCACAAGTATTGTGACTGAAATATTAATATTTTTGATTAGTAATGCCCCAAACTCGATTTTTTTTTATCCTTGAAACAGATCCAAGTCTTTTAAGCACAGTTATTTGTTGATTCTGTGTCCAAGTTCCATACTTCACTGAAAGCAAATTGATGTATATGCTTGAAAACTCACTTTAAAGTAACTTAAAGTAGCTTAAAGTGCAATAAACCAGCACATTACATTTTTAAGATTTTTATCTCTGCAATCTCCCTTTGAAAATGTTTTTTTTTCCTTAGAAATTTCTTCTGCTTTTGCTCCCTTTGTCATACTTAATTGATACAAATAGATAAGCTTTAATATCAGACAAAAATAACCTGAATTAATACAAAAAGAAGTTTAAAATGGTGGTTTCATCTTTTAAGGGAAAGAAACTATCCAAACAAACCTGACTCTATGTGAAAATATAATAAAAGCTGAGTTCAGTTTCGCTATTCACAATCAGACCTGTAGAACCTGCCTGACAACATGAAGTAGGCTAAAAGATTTCCAAAAGCAACACATCGAGCCCCAATGTAAAGAAATTCAAAGACACCAAAATCTGTTAGTCTGGAAAAAGCAACAAAGCAATTTCTAAGGTTTCAGGACTCCAGTGAACCACAGTGAGATTCATAATCAACAAATAAAGAAAACATGGAGCAGTTGTGAATCTTCCTTGCAGTGGCCGGCCTACCAGAACAACTCAACAAGCACGTCTACAACAATCAATATTAGAGTTTAGCAAGATGTAACACAAAATTAGGCTGTCTTTTTTAACTAGCTGTGATAGTTCCTGCCCTACAGCTCACCGCCAATGCAGCAGATAATATATTACAGACAGCAGACTATCAGCAGATATCAGGAGTTGAGTTTAGACAGGGACACTCACTATCAGTCATTTTAAAATGTATTGATTAGGACATTCCTGCTTTTGATTCCTAAACTAAATCGATCAGTAAGTACTGCTAAGACTAGAAAAGTGTTGTCTGCTATTAAAAGAAGCAAAGACATCACAGGATAAACTGTACCCCATCCTACGAGCGCACATTGTGATTGACAGCAAACAACACCTGATCTTCCCATTTGTAGCAGCAAGCAGTACTTAATACACGGAGGCGCGAACTTCCCATTGACCACATATGAATAAAAGCAATAAGAATAATTAAGGTTACAAGATACTTTTTTTAATATATGCCGCTTCTGTGTCTCCATTTCTAATGTTACCCTGGGTAACTGCCCATATGGCCTCTAGCACTGCGTATTAATAACCTTTTATTCTCAGGGTGACCAAGGCTTACCAGGAGAGCAGGGAGCTCCTGGAGAAAGAGGCATCGGTGAACCTGGTCCAAAGGTAGCAGAAATGAGTTCTCGTGACTACAGTTTTCATCACCATGAAAAGTCAGCTAATATGCAACATGTTTGAAAAATCTGAAACATATCTGACTGAAATCACAGGGAGAACCTGGAGCCTCAGGACCAGGTGGTCTGCCTGGTCTTCCAGGAGAAGATGGAGCTCCAGGACAGAAGGTAAAATGTGTCTCACAGTGGTTGACCATAACTTTTTTGTCCACTATTAAAAGAGCCCATTGTTTACTCATTTAAGGGGGAACCTGGCTTACCTGGCTCAAGAGGTCCCGAGGGTGCACAAGGAATTGGCATCCAAGGAGAGAAGGTGTGTTTCAATTATTATCGCTTGTGTAGGAGCACAAATTATTTCACTCAGTTCATGTCTGGTGTTCTTTGCTTTAGGGTGACGAGGGTCTGAGAGGGATTCGTGGACTACATGGTCCTCCTGGGATTCCAGGACCTTCCGGATCAAAAGTAAGAAAGCTAATGGAAGATCACAAATATTTAATGCTATTTGATAGCAACATTTGACAAACCTGGAGCACCAGCCATTCCTTTTGCTTGTCATCCCTTCAAAATGTGAATTTGCTGTTGGTGAAGATTTATGCCACACTAACCAAGAAGAGTCAAAACTGTAGTTTTTAATGATGTTGGCAGGACAAATGTTTCTTTACACACGTGTAATTAAATCAAAGCTCTCTTGCCAATTCTGTTCTTTCAGGGCGAACGTGGAATTCCAGGTCCACAGGGCATGTCAGGGCAGCCAGGGCGGTCTATATCAGGTCCAAAGGTAAAATAGGGGTCTAAATATGGATCTTGGCAGCAAACAGCTAAGCTGTCAAATAAAACCCTTATGGCAAAGAAGAAATCAAAATAAAAAGCTGGTATAAGTCATCAGTACGGTATTTCTGTTTCATCATGTTCAGGGTGAAGTTGGTCCTGCTGGTCCTCCTGGTCCTATTGGGGAAACAGGTCTTGGTCTACCTGGTCCAAAGGTAAATGCCATCCCTTAAGATTTTACATGCTTTTTCACATATCTGTCTGGAAAACTGCACCGTCAGTTTTCATTAGTGATTTTTCTCTTATCAGGGTGATCGAGGTCTTACAGGTCTACCAGGTCCAGTTGGTCCAAAGGGGGAAGGCATCCCAGGCCCTGTGGTATTGTCATTTAAAACATAAAACTGTGCAATGTCTGCAAACAAAACTCTTAGAAAACTGCTCTGTTCTGTGTCCAGGGTCCTCCAGGCATGCCTGGGTTACCAGGTGAGCCCGGGCCAGAGGGAGTGGGAATTCCTGGTCCAAAGGTTTGTCCCTATGATGTTTTGTGATTTGAACAGTTCCTACCCCTATTTATGTTTCTGCTTTCCTTATGGGAATGCTCATCTCTGTTTCAGGGTGACATTGGCTTTAGAGGCCTTCCAGGTTTCCCCGGCTCACCAGGCGAGGGCTTACTGGGACCACCAGTAAGGAAGATCTCATACCTTGCAGTTGCATCAGCAACTCTAGGTCAAAAATAGCTTGCACAACATAGAAAATTAACAAAAACAAGTAGAGAGTTTGTTACTTTTACTTTGACTTTTTTTTCATTGTAGACATTGTGAAATTTAAGTTCGAATAAGGGGGATGGAGTTGTTAATGGTCAATATGAGATTATAAAGAACTTTTTTATGGGATTTATTGCAAAATCTAGGCAAATCAGAGTCTTGGAGAAGAGAAACAAAAAATAAACAACACTTTTTCTCAGGTGGATTGATCAGACAACAAAATTATTATAAGGGCTGCACTTTGGATTTATATGTAAATATAATTTGCGACATGTATAAATGTACACCTATATAATTTCAACTCTGTGTTGATTAGAGGAAATCCACATTAATTAATTAATTAATTTATCAATTAATTTAACATGTTCTGCCAGTTCTTAATTTTAAATCCTTGAAGTTGTATCTTGAATTATCAATTCTCCTTAAAAGACAAATACAGGAACAAAAATAAGATTATATTGGTAAAATATATAGAAAAGAACATTTATAACCATCAACAAGTCTCTTCAATACCAGAACTTTTTTTTTCTGGGTATTTCATAGATTTTTGTTTGTTTTTTTTAAATATGGAATGGAGAAATTGATATATTTTATCAGAATTAAGTTAATTTGGCAAAACATTCATACAGTTTGTGAATAAATAAGAGTCAGTCAGACACAGAACATTTGTTTATAACCATTTGTTTGGCTGTGGCAGCATCATCAAACATGGGGTAGTTTTTAGAATTGCCTTATATTTCTAAGTCTTTGCTGATTTTTTTTTTTTTTTTTTTTTTTTTTTTTTTAAATGAATAATTTTCTTCCATACTGTATCTGAATATTTCAGATAATTTACTGTGTGCAGGTTTTCAGGATTCTTAAATTTGATCTTTTCCTAATATTAGGGTAATGTTGGGAGGCCAGGACCTCCTGGTCCAGCTGGACCTACAGGAGAAGGTATTCAAGGGCCAAAGGTAAATTAAATATTTAATTTAATGTAACTCAATATGAACAGATGTCACATTAGTGATTGGTGTTCCAGGATAATAGTTTTATTATAGGTTTTATAAGGTTGGAGGTCTTTAATTAAATTCAGCCCTTTTAAAATCTAACCTCAGGGTGAGCCAGGATCTCAAGGCATGACTGGACCAAGAGGGCCTCAAGGAGAAGGATTTCCTGGACCTAAAGTAATGGATAACCATTTAGTATTTAAACAGTTCATCAATTTCCAATTTATTTGCATCAAACTGAGAAATGTTGTTTTCTTCGGGGCAGGGGGACCGCGGTTTACAGGGAGAGAAGGGAATAAAAGGCACAAAAGGAAACATGGGTGATCCTGGAGTCCCTGGAGAAATGGTAAAATATATCAGAATAAGTAATAGTTTTTAAGAAGCGTGTGTATAAAAGCTAGCATTCATCACACACTAGTCGTAGGTGGAAATAACACAGTTTATCCTGGCACTATAAGACCAACACAGTGATTGTTTTTAACTTTATGTTTTCAAAAAACAGGGGAGAGCAGGGACCAAGGGTGAACCAGGCCTTACAGTAAGTTAACTAAATCAACCAAATGCTTTTATTTTATACTAAAAACATGTTCAACTAATATGTTTATTTTATTTTACAGAGAGAAGACATTATAAAACTGATCAAAGAAATATGTGGTAAGAAGGCCACCCAAATATCATTTTCATGTGTGCTGTAAATACAGTCATGGGAAAAGAAGGTACACCTCTCATTTCTAAGGTTTTAAAATGTAAAATGCCCTATAACAGGTGTTATATCTACAAAACTGCACACCACAGATTCTACTGTCACTATTGACCCACTGTACTTAAAGTCCTCTGCCTCCTCTACTTGTTCTCCCTGTAACATAACCGCCCCTCTCATTTACACACATGTATTCTGTCTTGCTGTGTCTCATCTTCATTCCTCTCTTTTCCAGTACATAGCTCCACCTCTAGTTTTTCCTCTGCCTGTGCCCTGCTCTCACTGCAGATCACAATGTCATCTGCAAACATCATAGACCATACAGACTTCTGTCTAATTTCATCTGCCGTCCTGTCCATCACCAACGCAAACAAGACAGAATTTAAAAAATGCTGACTTTGACAGCAAAGACAGTGTTTGTTTGCCGCTACCAGAGAAGGGGTAGCTCGAAACTGGCTGTTGTTTTTTTTATCATATGAAAACCTCTTGCTCTTGTTGGTATGTACTTAGAGCGTCATTGGGATGACTTGTTGCACATCAGCAATGATAGGCTTATTTAAATCATGTGAGAATAATAGATGGGATCAGCTATTGTTTCAGCCATTTTTACAGAAGTACATTTTTTTTATGAAACAACTACTTTGATCAAACGATACAAAAGTATTCAAGTTTAATTGTGTTTTTTAATGGAATTTCCTCATTTTCAGGATGTGGCATCAAGTGCAAAGAAAGACCGATGGAACTTGTGTTTGTCATCGACAGCTCAGAGAGTGTCGGCCCTGAGAACTTTGAGATCATCAAAGACTTTGTCACGAGGTTGGTGGATAGAACTACCGTGGGACGCAATGCCACCAGGATTGGTCTGGTTCTTTACAGTCTGGATGTCCAATTAGAGTTCAACCTGGCTCGTTATTTGACCAAGGAAGATGTAAAGGAAGCAATCCGAAAAATGCCTTACATGGGGGAGGGCACCTACACAGGGACTGCTATAAGGAAGGCGACCCAGGAGGCTTTCTTCAGTGCTCGGTTCGGAGTCCAAAAAGTAGCCATCGTCATCACTGATGGTCAGACAGACAAAAGAGAACCTGTCAAACTTGATTTAGCAGTGCGGGAGGCTCATGCAGCAAACATTGAGATGTATGCTCTGGGAATAGTTAATTCTTCTGATCCCACACAGGCTGAGTTTTTACGAGAACTTAACCTCATTGCTTCTGACCCAGACACTGAACACATGTACCTGATTGATGACTACAACACTCTCCCAGGTGATGATTTGAGTCATTAATATTTTTCGACCTGACGTTTGTTACAAACATTCCAAATTGACATTCTTGTCTTTTCTCAGCACTGGAGTCTAAACTTGTCAGCAAATTCTGTGAAGATGAAAATGGTGCTCTTATTTACAATCACCTGCCACATAGAGCATGGAACAGCAACAATGGTCTCCATAGAATCAATGGAGGGTATGTTAATGGATACCATGGTTTTGACAATAATGGTTATGGAAACAATGGGAATGGAAACAGAAATGAAAAGGAAACTAAAAATCAAAGAGAAACCAACAGCAGAGGCCGTGGCGACACGTTCACGCTGCCTATCAGTGCTGATCGTCTTCCTCTACAGGTACCAATCCTCTAAACTTTTTACTCACAAAATATTTCCAATTTAATCACTGAAAGATTTTACAAGAAACATGTTTTATTATATAATATGATTTTAGGTAGTGGAAGATGATGATGGGGAGGATTTAGACCAGAGGGCCCGTGTACAGACTGGTAGCAGCACATCTGTAGTCAATGAAACTACAACAGCATCAGCTGTAAGAGAAAGTTCTGCCTCCAGGAAGGACGTCTTATCATCATCATCAGCAGCAGCAGCACCGGTATCATCATCATCTTTGTCAACACTGGGGTCTGACACATCTTCAAAATCTAAGCAGCTGGAACCAGTAGTGAGTCCAGACTTACCTAAAGGTGAGTTCCGCACTTCTGCTCAAAATCCTCATACCAAGAAAAGCACATCTTACTTTATCCAATCTTGCTTTATTCTTTGTTTTTATTGTGCATTTTAGCTCACTGCTATACGGTTAGGACTTGGAGGATTACTTATAGATAAATAGAGCAGAGTTCTATGAACGTAGGAGACAACTGATATCAGGTGTTCTCCAAACTACAATGCTGAAACCTTTATATCACTCCTATAGTTAGTCATCACTGATTACAATAAAACCTATATATCCACATTATTGCATATGTGCCTACCATCGTAAGACCACAATGTTCCAGTGTCACGTTTCTACACATCTGTAGCCTGTCTTACCTGATCTCAAACAGTGCATCAGTCTATTGTTCAGTGCAGTTTATTATTCAAATTGGTTAAACACGTTTTCTATCTGTGAAACCCAGTAGATTGCATTGAGTTATTGACTTGCAGGAAGCCCTCTGACTGAGTATTCATGTAGCAACAGTGGAGAGAAAAAATTCCCTTTTAAAATGAAGAAACCTCCAGCAGAACTTGGCTGAGTACGAGTAGCTATCTGCCACGGCCGTCTGGGGGTTTGAGAAGACAGAATATACACACAAAAACAAACAAAAGAACTGATATAGGAGTACTTTCTATGTTAATGAAAAGTAAAAAGTTAATAGCTGGACACAGAGAGCATTTAGTTGTTGGCAGCATTATCTCAGCAGATGGCCTCCTCCAGGAAGGTACCACAGTTAATTAAACAGAACGCCAGACCAGATGTAGCTTTTATAGAGAGAAAAAAACCTAGAGAAAATGTAAAGTCAACAGCTGAAATGACAGCAAATAATGCAAATTGCAGAGTAGTAGAAGAAGAAAGTAGCAGAGGAAAAGTGGTCAGTTTGTCCTCAAGTAGCCTAAACCTATAGCAGCATAACTACAGACATAGATCAGGATAACCTAAATCACCAAGAAGAGGCATGAGAAAGGCAGAGCCAGGGAGAACCGTGCTGTGGTTAATCCCTTAACATGCCAGATGTTTGGAGTGCCTGACTCTGCAGCAGATTTGGACCCGTCTTCTGATTAAGTCAGATAATAATCTAACCACTCAGATATGGAGGACCGAAAATGCCTCACTTTAACACGTGAATAAGTCGATAAATAAACATATCTGAATGTGTGGGATGATTTTAAATAAAAAAATAAGCAAACTAAATCTTTTACACCCAAAATATATATAACAATGGCACCTCATTAATTGTAAATGTCCTTCATATACTTTACAGAAACTGATGTGTCACAAAATGTTATTAATTTCTCTACTTTTAAACTCATGTAAAAAGTATTCTTAGATGCGTCAACATAGATGGTAAGACAAGAAACAGTGTGACAGCAGATGGATCGAAAGGGAATATATTTCTGTATTTCATATAAAACATAAGAATTGAGCTCTAGAAAGACAACTATGTGTCATTGTTTTAGGGGTTTGAGCCTTTCCTTTCTGCATTGCTCTGTTATAAATAATACCCATAACCCCTGCTTTTAAAAGACTTTTTCTTTTTAGTATTTTGCATGTGGTAACAAAACATAAATCTGTTAGTTTAGTTTAGTGGGTACATCTTTTGAAAACTCACCCATTTTTTTTCTTCAGAGGTCCCTGCTCTTGATCCTCGCTGCAATCTCATTTTGGACCAAGGAACCTGCAGAAGCTACTTAATCCGCTGGTATTATGACAAACAGGCCAACGCCTGTGCACAGTTCTGGTACGGAGGCTGTGGTGGGAATGAAAACCGCTATGAAACTGAAGATGAATGCAAGAAGACTTGTGTTCTTTTGAGAACAGGTGAGCTCTGTCAGTGCTTTTAATCAAACAGGCATGTTCTGCTTTTACTTCTTTTGTCCAAAACCAAACATTTGTTTCTGTTTCAGCTGGATAAGAAGACATGTTGGAAAGCGGGCGTGATTATTCTGACGTTTCAACATTTCTAGGTTACTAAGTTGTTTTCAGAAGTTTTCTTGCACTTTTCTAACACCTCTGTCTTCAGATACATAAGCATGTGTTGCTTAGTATTAAATGTACTTCAGAAATTACTGGTTTGACTGAAAATATGTCCACTAATCTGCTTGAACAGTTAACTTTATTACCTCAGGACTGAATGTGTACTGATAATTGTTTTAGAAAACAGTTTTATTGTATATTTGGGGTTTATTTGTAATGATATTTAAGGGACAGCCACAGAATATGCAGAGTCAGACACCTTGAAAGCCATGTGTTTAGGCAAGCTACATATTTCCAAGACGACAGCAATGGTGAGATATTTGTTATAATACATTTTTTTACTATGTATGTATGTTTTTTATTTGACTGTGTGTTGTTTGGGGTTATTAAAGGCAGCTGTGATTATTGAATGCTGCTTTAAGTAGTATATTGCAAATTTCAGGAAAATGAAGATATAAGCAGTTCATTATATATATATATATATATATATATATATATATATATATATATATATATATATATATATATATATATATATATATATATATATATATGCATACATACATGCATACATACATACACATATTTTCAGGATGATTTCAAACTAATCAAATTTGTACATGTTTTTATAAATATCATTTGTAATTAAAGCCATCATCACTTGTGTTTTTATTTGCGTTTTCTATTTTTTGAAATCAAAAGACGTATATATCCTTGTAATATATTAACTGCCTTTAATATTCTGTGACTCTGACACTTTTGTAAGGATTTGTCAACAACTGTTTTGTCTTCTGTAAAAGTTCAAGCATCAAACTTGAAATTTCTGTAGAAACAATCTTACATAAAGGTCTTTGTGAAAACATATCCTAAAAACTTTTGAGGTCTATGAAAACCCCACAGTCAAGCCTTAAGATAAGATTTCAGTGTAAAGCCATTTTTCCTTTTTCTTCTTTTTTTTTTTTCTAAATGAAGCAGTCATTTACCAATTTGTACATGTCATCATTTTGCTCTGATAACCAGAGCTTAACAATCTATTTTTAGCACAACCAGATTGATCATAGGAACAAAATGAGCACAAAATATAGAGGACATTATGGAGACCAGAATTAATTGACCTAACAACAAATCAATGGTTGACACCACTGGGAGGCTTTCTCTCCCTTCATATTCTACAACAGCACATGCAGGCTTAATGTACTTTAATGTTCTCCTTTTTTTTTTTTTTTTTTTTTTTTTTTTTTTTTGTCTTTTTTTTTTTTGTCTTTTTTTCTGTCACCTTAAATGGAATTGATCTTCAAAACCATCCTGCTTGAAATTTATAAAAACTTTAATCAGCCTAATCTGAAGAAAGAAAAACAGCATTTTTCATCTTTCTTTTGGCATCTTCATCACCCTGGGTGGGGTAGTTTTCAAGCCAGACGCCATCTCAGGTGATGAAGAAGCCAAAAGCATCTTAAAAGCATACACAACACAGAAGAGGCAGTAAATCTACATAAAAGTAGTTCCCTACAAACTTAAACATATACTCACTGACAACTTTTTTAAATACTCAAAGAGTGATTCAGCCATAGATGGGGTAACGAGTGCTTGCTATATGTTTAATCTGAGCACCAGAATGGAGAAGAAAAGTGGTCTGAGTGACTTTAAATTGGCAGGGTTGTTGATATCAGACAGGTGATTTAACACGTAACCATCTCTTGAGTTTACAGAGGCAGTTGTATGGATGAAAATGTCCTGTTGATGTCAGGAGAATGAGCAGAACGGATAGAGAGGTCACAGAGGCTCAAAATGACCACTCGTTACAGTTAATCTACGTAGAATATCATCTCTGACAGCACATGTTGAACCATGAAAAACAACAACATGAAGAAGGGCAGCAGCAGAAAACCCCACAAGGTGCAGCTCCTGTCAGCCAAGAACAGGAAAGTGAGGCGAGAATTCTCACAGGATCAACAAAATTGGATGATAACAGATTGGAAAAACACTGCCGGGTCTGAAGAGTTTTGGTTTTACAACAACATAATATTACTTTACTTCCATTCTGCTTTGCATCAACTTTGCAGGCTGGTGGTGGTAATATAATGGTGTGAGGGACATTTTTGACACGCTTAGGGCCATACAGCATATATATGCTAGTATACTACATATGGCAGCATTTCAACTATAGCACAGTTGGTCAGATGTAAATATGTGTTTTTCCTAATTAATAGTCAGTGAGGCATGACTGAAATATTATGTCTCAACAGACAAGTTAGCCAAACTGCAGGGGGGGAAAAAAGAAAAGTTAAAATGTTGCTACAAAACACTTGCATGAACACAGATTGAGCATATCTTGCATATTTAATCCTAACCCTCTCACTTAAAGCTGCAGTATTTAACTTTGTACCGTTGTCTGACAACACTTTTTCTCAGGTGGATTGATCAGACAACCTCTGCTTAACGCCCTGACACTAATGAATTCATGGAATTAGCTTTCAGAGCTGAACAAACTGATAAAAGAAACAGAACTAGTTTTAGAAAGGCCTGGTCATTAACTCTTCATTTGATTCAGGTGAGCTGGAGCAAGGATGTATTGAAAATTTGCAGGAATGACATTCAAGCACTGGAGTTGCAGAATCCTGGTATAATTTAAAAATGATGAGTTGATGGTTTAAAATGAAATTATTTTAATATATATTGCCTATTTGAAACTTTTTTTTGGTTTGTTTTTTTTTTATTGTTGGTGTGTTATTAACCTCTGTTAAGCACTTTATGTTACGCTTGGAAGTGAACTATGAAAAGTGCTCGAAAAAATAAAATTTGAGTGATTCGTGATTTTCTTTTTAAACAAATATTTTAAAAAAAAATAGCATATACATATGATTACTTTCAATGCTGGAATGTGAATCAATCAGACTTAATCAGTTTATTTACCACCCATCACTGCTGTTTTTAGAAATGCGCGTTGAAAGGAATTTGTCTCTTACGCTTTCCGTCTGTTGCCATAGAGACTATGACGCTAGACAGGATTATTCAGATTAGCTAGCTTTAGCTCTTGCTCTAGCAGCGGTTTGGGAGTTAAAGTCCACAAAAACCTGAGAGTGGTGGAATAAAAGTCATGGCGGCGGCATTAGATGCTCTCTGGGAAGACAGAGATGTCAGATTCGACATTACTGCGCAGTGAGTTAATGTTTAATTGGCAATATTACCCGTAGCATAGCTAGCAAGCTCACTCAGCCCGACAACGCAGCTAGGTGGCTAATCAAAAAATAGCCTCTATAAATGAATTGTCTTCGAACAACATTTTTTTGGTTATTTTTTTAATGCTACCTTTATGTCAGGGTTGTCTTCTTTCTGAGTTTCAAAGTTTTTGCACTGACCTAAACCTAAATAAATAACCAATATGATCATCTTTTCTGTGCACAGACAGATGAAAACTCGTCCAGGCGAGGTGTTGATCGATTGTCTCGACTCAATTGAAGACACAAAAGGGAACAACGGAGATCGCGGTGACTTTGCCATTCCCATGTAACAGTTCGTAACTGGTGTGATTTGGATCACTGAATAAGAACTGTCTCCATTTTTCAGGACGACTCTTGGTGACAAACCTGAGAATCATTTGGCACTCTTTGGCTCTGCCGAGAGTCAACTTGTGTGAGTAAAACTAAATGTCTAAATGACATCCCTGCATGTGGTGTGGGTTATAAAGTTCTTATTTGACTCAATTAATACCAATTAATAAGTTCTTTCTTGCAAAAGCAGCTTTTCATGAAACCTTTTATCTACAATATTTTTTTTCACATATCTTGACAAATATAAAATGTGATGTTTTCTATTATTTTTCTTCTCAGCTGTTGGCTACAACACCATTATTAACATCACAACAAGGACCGCACACTCTGTGAGTCACCCTATCTTTTGCTTCCTAAAAGTGTCATACTTTCCTATGGACTGTCATTTGATTTTTTTTTTTTCAGTATTTTTTTTCTAAATTGAATTTGGTTTTCTAGAAACTGAGGGGCCATACTGAAGCTCTATACATCTTAACAAAGTCCAACAACACAAGATTTGAGTTCATTTTTACCAATTTGGTTCTGGGAAGTCCAAGGCTCTTTACCTCTGTCATTGCTGTACACAGGTAAACACTGATGGAGGGTTATATTTTAAATCTAATAGGTGGCTTATTATGACTTTGAAATTCTATGTTTCTGTACAGGGCCTATGAGACCTCTAAGATGTACCGGGACCTGAAACTGCGAGCTGCTCTCATTCAAAACAAGCAGCTGCGACTCTTGCCCCAGGAGCAAGTGTATGATAAAATCAACGGGGTTTGGAATCTGTCCAGTGATCAGGTACTGGTGTTGTTCGGGAAGACAGTATGACCGATTTTTTTTTTTGATTTTTTTTTTTTTGATTTTTTTATTTATTTTTTTTTTTTAGTTAATTTGATTATTTGACAAATCTCCTGAATGTTAGCTTTCATGAACAAAATAAAATTAACCTGATTCTCCATCCTTTGAAAGATGAAGTCAAATTTATATGTATCCTAACTTCTATATATGTCACCATTTGAAGTGAATAATATTGTATAACAGGTCTATTTTCTTTTGTAGGGTAACCTGGGAACCTTCTTTATCACCAATGTTCGGATTGTGTGGCATGCCAATATGAACGAGAGCTTCAACGTCAGCATTCCTTACCTACAGATTGTAAGTTTAGCCCTCTGATGTCTTTATTCTCCTCAGACCCAGCAGTTCACTTCATTAACAAGAAAAACAGCTAATTTCTGAATGTACCCTACAGTGGACATCAGGACGTTGTATTTTTTTTTTAAAAGAGACCGAACAATTTCTTACAGGAATAACTGAGTGAGAGTGTGACATAAATCTATGACAGGATAAGATTTCACAGACTACAGCAAAATCTATTTTACTATAGATAACAACAAAGTCTTATTGTGTACTACATGTCACAAAATGTAAACAAATTAGATTTTTTTTCTTCCTTTGCAATCTATTTTTTACTAACCCAACACTTACTCTATGGCAGAAAAATCCAAATTAAAAAGCATTTACTTTTCCTGAAACTGGCCCCAACTATGTAAAGTGCTTGAAACATGACAATGAAACATAGATTAACATAAACTTTTTCAAAACACTGTCATAAAATGTAAAATATCAGGTGAAGTGTACGGTTATTGTTCAGACAAAGCAAAGTGATTCTACGCTGTCACCCTAAAGCCTATTTAATTAATAATTTTCTCTTTTCTCCAAGTGGTCGATCAGAATAAGAGACTCAAAGTTTGGCCTGGCTCTGGTGATTGAAAGTTCACGACAGGTGATTTCCTTGGACTTTCCCATGATAAAGGTTTTCCTCATCATGCTTTGTGATCTACTAATAACAGCAACTGTGTTGTGTTAGAGTGGAGGATATGTGCTTGGGTTTAAAATTGATCCAGTGGAGAAGCTTCAAGATGCTCTCAAAGAAATCAACTCTTTGCATAAAGTCTACTCTGCAAACCCCATCTTTGGAGTGGATTATGAAATGGAGGAAAAGGTAGGCGAACATGAATAGTTTTAGACAACACTTTTAATGATGTCTGCCTCTCAAGGATAACACCAAAACCAGATCTAAGCCAATGATTAAAAATAATTAAAAACTGCTATCTTTCCCATAATTTCTCTATATTCTTTCACATAAAGTGATTTGCAACTGTAGTCACACCCCCAGCACTTTTCAGTGTTTTGTTACATAACAGCTGCTATCGTGAACGTATTTTAACTTGATGTTATGTGGTAGACCAAGGAGAAGCACATAATTGAAAAGAGAACGGAAAAGGAAGGATGGCTGCTAAAATGTTTTTGTGAATTAAAATTCCTGAAGTGTGATCTGCGTTTGTATTCAGTTCCCTTTACTCTGATAGCCCTAAATAAATTCCAGTGCAACCAATTACCTTCTACTGTTATCTAATAAGTAATTAGAGTCTGCCTTTGTGAAACAAAATCTCACTATAAATGTAGTTTTTTATGAAGGCCTTGGGGGTTTGTTCGATAAAATTAATAAAGAAACAGCAGACAGGTCACATAAAGTTAAGGAGAGGTTTATACCAGGGTTAGTTTGTAAAACGACTTTCCAAGCTTTGAATACCTCACAGAGTTCTGTTGAATCCACCTAAACTGGCAGGTTACAGGATGAGCAGCCAAGAGCCACATTCTTACTCTGGAGGAACTGCAGAGCTCCACAGCTTAGTTAAGAGAATCTGTTGAAAGGATAATTATTACTTATGGACTCCACAAATACATCTTTCAAGCAAGAGTGTCTGGGAGAAAGCCATAAGAAGTTATATTTGTGGTTTGCCACTTGTCATATAGGTCAGATGAGAGAAAAACTGAACTTTTGTTCTACATGCAAAATGGTTTGTGGCAAAAAAAAACAGGAAAAACAATCAACAACAAAATATGGTGGTGGCATCATCATGCTGTGGGGATGGGTTTTTTTTCAGCAGTTCTATAGTTAAAGTTGATAAGGAGTCCTAAATACAGGACAGTCCTAATAGAAAACATGTAGGCTGCAAAAGACTCAAAACCTTGGTGGAGGTTAATCTGCCTTTGCAAGACAACAACCCTAAACATATTGCCATGGTAACAATGACATGGTTTAGCTAAAAGAATGGTCATTTGTTAGAAAGACTCAGTCAAAGTCTAGAAATAAATCCAAAAGAGAATATGTGGCAAGACTTGAAAACTTAATGTTAACAGATGCTCTCCATCTACCCTGACTGAGATATTTCCCCCAAAAAGAATGAGCAGAAAGTTCAGCCTGTGGATGTGCAAAGCTGGTAGAGACCTGCCTCAAAGAACTGCAGTGAAAGGGTGTGCTACAAAACATTGACTGGACAATACAAATGCATGCCACACTTTTCAGATTGTATTTGTGAAGCTTTTGAAAAATGTGTGTAGTTTACTATTGCACTTCACAATTATTCACTACTTTGTCGTAGTCTCTAAAATTTCAATAAGATACATTAAACTTTGAGGTTATGACGTGTTAAAAATGTGTAAAAGCTCAAGAGCTATCAGGAGTTTCGGAAGGTGCTCTAGATATCCTATAACATTTCTCACTGTGCTGCTTTCAGCCCCAGCCGCTGGAAGAACTGACTGTGGAACAGCCCCCTGATGATGTGGAAATTGAGCCTGATGAACAGACTGATGCTTTCACTGTGAGTGAGCCCGCTGGTCTTCGCTACACTCGTCACTCCTCTGGGAGTCTAAAGCCTGTCAGACTCTCAGAATAACTACGAGCTAATGCTTTCCAGCATGACAAACCAACATGAGTTCATGTTGCTTAGTGCTTCTGTCTGTGTTGCTCATCAGCAACAATAACCCACCTTCACAACTAGAATACTGCTCACTGCAATAACTTTTACTTACCTGTGTATGTTTGTTTGTTTCTAGGCCTACTTTGCTGATGGCAATAAGGTAAATATGTTCATGAAATAAACATAAGTTTTCAGCACATGTTTTAAAAAATGTGAAAACCTAATATGTTCATTGTAATACTACAGCAACAAGACCGTGAAGCAGTTTTCTCTGAGGAGCTTGGCCTCGCCATCGAGAAGCTTAAGGATGGCTTTACACTTCAGGGGCTGTGGGAAGTCATAAGCTAAAACAACATGAAACATCTGTGTTCTCTATGTACAGACAAGAGTACATTTATTTATTACTTATAGGCCAAGATTACAGTTGCATAGATCATTTATAGATGCCTTTATTAAAGGCAAGGTACTAAATTTAATATCTGATGAAAAAGGGGTTACTTGTATGAATTGTTTTCTTGTAATTTATAAATGCTGTAAAAACAGGGTTTCTATGCAGCCTGAAAAGTGTGGAATTTCTTCCTTGTCCCCTCCTTATGTTCTCCCATCCTTGTGTCCTTACTCATTTCCATCTGTCCTTTATTCCTTCCTTGTGTCCTTTATTTAATCTCTGTCTTCCTTCCTTCCTTCCTTCTTTCCTTCCTTCCTTCCCTTCTTGTGTCCTGCCCTCCCTTCCTGTTTCTGTGTTTTGGTGCTTCCATATTTAAAGTCTGCCCACTGCAGAAATATCTGCCATAAAGTTGTATTAACAGGAAAAATGTTTAGCAACCCTGTAGAAACCTCTTAAGAATAAAATTTATATAAAGAAAAAAAATTTTTTTTTTTTTTTTTTTGGGGGGGGTTCTCAGTAATTAATAAAAGATTGACAGACTGAATAGGTTTGTATGTTGAGGCATAGTAGGCTGATTACAAAGTTGTTCAAACATTTAAAGAATGGAGGATAAGCTTCCGCCTCCTGTTGTGGCTGCAGTTCTCCGACCTGTCTGCTGATTAGAGGACGTCCCTTTAAATGTCTCACCATGTAAAAACTGAATCTCACAGACTGAAGCTGGGCTGTCACTGTACCAAAAACACCAGACAGTAGATGTCAGCCATGTGATTTGAAGTAATATATAACATTAAAAACGAAGCATATATGTTTTTCCTTTGAAAACTGTCTTCCTCTCTCAGAAGCCATAGATTAAATAAGATTGTGTTATTTTTGTGTGGCTGCACAACAATGTAGAGATGACGAGGCTCCACAGTTGTTAGGGGTTTGTGACAGCTGTGTGAGCGCTCCAGTTTAGCCAACCTGAATTCTTCATGGTTGGGCTGGTGGGCTATATTTAGGGGGGTGCAGTTATATTGAAGCTGCGACAGACCTGTGTGCCTGTAGTTTGCTGTCTTCAGCCAACAGTTGTCTCCTTACATCTACTTCCTGTCTGAAGAGAATGGACGCCCAAGGGCTGAGAGAGGACCTCCGTCTGTTTCAGAGCACTCTGTTGCAGGATGGACTCAAAGAGCTTCTGAATGAGAATAAGCTGATTGACTGTGTCCTAAAGGTTGGAGACAGAAGTATCCCCAGCCACCGGCTCATTCTGGCAGCATGCAGCCCATATTTCCGGGAGCTTTTCTTCTCGGTGGATGGCAAGGAGGTGGACAGAAAGGAGGTTGCTTTGGAGAACCTTGATCCTAATGTTATGGAGGTGATTGTGAATTATCTGTACTCGGCTGAGATCGACATCAATGACAACAATGTTCAGGACATCTTTGCCGTTGCAAGTCGCTTCCAGATCCCCTCAGTGTTCACGGTTTGTGTGAACTATCTACAGAAGAGTCTGACCAAGAAGAACTGCCTTGCTATCTACAGGCTGGGACTGATGCTCGACTGTGCCAGGCTGGCCATGGCAGCCAGAGATTACATCGCAGATCGCTTCGACACCATAGCCAAAGACGAGGATTTCTTAGAGCTTGCCCCACCTGAGCTCTTTGCCATCATTGGAGCTGATGCGCTGAATGTTGAAAAAGAAGAAGCTGTGTTTGAGGCTCTCATGAGGTGGATCAAAAAGGATAAAGAAAAGCGAGCAAAATCCTTGGAAGAGGCTTTTGAGTACATTCGCTTCCGTCTACTTCCGGAGAAGTACTTCAAGGAAAAAGTGGAGAAGGATGAGCTCATCAAGGCTGATCCAGAGCTCCTCAAAAAGATCAAAGTCATAAAGGAAGCATTTGCAGGAAAGCTGCCTGAGAAGAATAAGGGTTCAGGTGATGCTGAGGGAGAGGAGGGGACCCTGCCAGGTTACCTGAACAACAACCGCAGATACGGGATGTATGCCAAAGATGTCATCGTCATGATTAATGACACTGCTGCTGTAGCCTACGATGGCCAAGAGAATGAGTGTTTTCTTGCAGCAATGTCTGAGCGAATCCCCCGAAATCACGTCAGCCTCACATCGAAAAAGAACAACCTGTACGTGCTGGGAGGACTGTTTGTAGATGAGGAGGATAAAGAGAATCCACTGCAGTGTTACTTCTACCAGGTAGAAAAGTGTTGTTTGATTCAAACAGCAGCGATACAATACTCAGTTTTTAAAATGTATTTTTACATTTCAGCTGGACAGCCTTGCTGCTGAATGGCTAGCCCTGCCACCAATGCCCTCCCCCAGGTGTCTCTTCGCAATGGGCGAATTTGAAAACTTAATATTTGCTGTGGCGGGAAAAGACTTGCAGTCCAACGAGTCTCATGACACCGTTATGTGCTACGATACTGAGTAGGTTTAGCATATTTCACATTTGAATATATGGGTTCAGGAAGAGTAGTGCAGGCCTTAACCAGTTCTTTGTCTTTGGTTTTCAGAAAAATGAAGTGGACAGAAACAAAGAAGCTTCCTGTGAAAATTCACGGCCATTGCGTGGTCTCTGAGAACGGCTTGGTGTACTGTCTGGGAGGAAAAACTGATGACAAGTAAAATCACAATGCTGAGGCTTTTCTTTTTCACATTAAATTAAAACTTGACTTTCATCAATCCTTAACCTGGGCACTGTTTTGTCTTCTTGCCAAAAGTAAAGCAACCAATAAGATGTTTGCATACAACCACAAGAGGTCAGAGTGGAAGGAGGTTGCTTCCATGAAGACTCCTAGATCCATGTTTGGAGCAGTTATCCACAAGGGGAAGCTTATTGTTGCTGGGGGAGTCAATGAAGATGGACTGACAGCACAATGTGAATCCTATGACTTTGGGACCAACAAGTAAGTGCTAGATTTTATTGAAATACATGTTATTTATTCAAAACAGTCAAATTATCACTATCACTCACAATGAAAGGCTCATCAGTAAGTTAAAACTTAAATTAAATTTCTTTTTATTTAATAATTGTTTTTTAATTTATGTGGAAAGGAAAAATGCCCCTAATATTGTTTTAACTTTTACTGGATTATCCTGATCTGCATTTTATAAATATACACCTGGTCAGTAACAAACAGGTGGATACTTTCTACCAATTTGTTTTGGCTTTTGGTTGTGGCTGTGGAAATTATATATAGTGCTTCACTTTTTCCATTGTTTGCTATGTGACAGCCTTATTCCAAATTGTATTATATTAATCTCTTTCCTCAAAATTCTAAATACAAACACCAAATTGCGACAATGTGCAAAACATTTTTGGAGTGTTTTGCAAAGTTATTAAATATAGAAAACCAAGAAATCACATTTACGCATGTATTCCCTGCCTTTGCTTACTACTTTGTTGATCCACCTTTGGCAGCCATTAAAATCTGATGCCACAAGCTTAGCACACCAATCTTTTGGCGGTAACACCCATTCTTTTTTGCAGTACTTCTCAAGCTCCATCAGGTTAGATGGAAATGTCTGTGCAACCATTTTCAGATCTCTCCAGAGACGTTCAATCAGATTCATGTCTGGACTCTGACTTGGCCACTCCAGGACATTCACAGAGCGGTTCTGAAGCCACTCCTTTGAGATCTTGGCCGTGTGCTTTGGGTCGTTGTCCTGCTGACAAATGAACTGTGGCCCCAGTCTGAGCTCAACAGCGCTCTGGAGCAGGTTTTTAATCCAGGATGTCTCTGCACATTGCTGCATTCATCGTTCCCTCTGTCCTGACTAGTCTGCCAGTTCCTGCTGCTGCAAAACATCACCATAGCATGATGCTGCTACCACCATGCTTCACTGTAGGGATGGTGGAGTTTCCTTCAAACATGAGTCTGACATTCACACCAAAGAGTTTAATCTTTGTCTCATCAGACCAGAGAATCCTTCAGGTGGCTTTCATCTGGCCATTCTACCATACAGGCCTGAGTGGTGGATTGCTGCAGAGATAATTGTCCTTTCTTAAAGGTTCTCCTCTCTCCACAGAGGAATACTGGAGCTCTGACAGTGACCATTGTGTTCTTGGTCACCTCCCTGACTAAAGTCCTTCTCCCCTGATTACTCAGTTTAGATGGCCGGCCAGCTCTAGGAAGAGTCCTGGTGGTTCCTAACTTCCATTTACCAATGATGGAGGCCATTGAACTCATTGGGACCTTCAAAGCAGCAGAAATCTGTTTCTGTTTCCTCCCCCAGATTTGTGCATCAAGACAATCCTTTCTCAGCAGTCGCCAGACATTTCATTTAATTTCATGCTTGGTGTTTGACCCCTGACCTGCACTCTCACCTGTGGGACCTTATGTAGACAGGTGTGTGCCTTTCTAAATCAAGTCCAATCAACTGAATTTACCACAGGTGGACTTCATTTAAGTTGTAGAAACATCTCAAGGATGATCAGTGGAAACAGCTCAATTTTGTGCTTCATCAACAAAGTACTAAGCAAAGGCTGTGAAAATGTATATAAATGTTATTTTTCTTGTTTTCTATTTTTAATAAATTTGCAAAACACTCAACAAAAATTCCACATTGTCATAATGGGGTATTTGTGTGTAGAATTTTGAGGAAAGAGATTAATTTAATACAATTTGGAATAAGGCTGCAATGTAACAAAATGAGGGAAAAGTGAAGCACTGTGAATACTTTCTGGATGCACTGTATATCAACATTCTCTGTCTGGCTGGTTTTATTTTGTACATGTACCTCTGTCTGGGCTGTTACCGTTCACAAACACCTGTCCCTTAAATTAAGACTGATTTGGGAAACAAACAGACTTAAATATACACCCCCTGTTTCCTGAAATAATTTAGAAAGGGAGTTACAGCTGTCAGGACGAGATAATTTGGAGAAATTAAACTACATTTGATTGGAGAAAAACAGAAATTCTCTTAATGTGGAAATTTTTTTTGCATTTTTATTTTTTTACTTTGGTTGTTGAGTTGCATATTAAGTTAAAAATCTGTTGTATTTGTTATATAGACATGCATTATATTTCTACCAAATTCACTCTCTGTTGGCCAGTGTCTCTCTTCAAAAAGTAATTAGTAACAATTCATATATTAACTTATTTTAGTTAATCAATCCATTAATTAATATATAAAGTATAATATATAAATTATAACAGAATAAATAATAGGATACTACACTTAAGCACTTAAAGCTGCAGTATGTAACTTTTATGAAAAAATATTTTTATACATATTTGTTGAAACTGTCATTATGTCATGACAGTTTGGTATGAGACAGATAATCTGTGAAAAAACATAAGGTCCTCTGCCTGCTCCCAGTGCTCCCAGTGCTATCTAGAAACAACCAATCAGAGCCAGGAGGCGGGTCTTAGCGCTACTGAGACTGTTGTGAATGCTAAAGCTAGTTAGCATGGCCACCAATGACGACAGATAAACGGTTTTCCTGTAACGGTAAGTTGTTTCTCTGCCATTTGCTCATTTAGCAGCGAGTAAATGAGGTTGACTGACAGCGCTAAGGCCTTCCTCCTGGCTCTGATTGGTTGTTTTAGGTCGGGAGCGGTGCAAAGTTACATACTGCAGCTTTAATGTATTGAAAAAACAAAGCAGCCAAAGTCTGAAAGTAAATTTTGATATGCCTTCGAAAGACCTGGATAAATATTGCTCAAAAACAGATTAAAGGGTTACTAAACCTCAGAATAAAACATAAATAAATACCCCATATATGACTAAAACCATGTTTTAGGAATTATAAAATTTTCAAACCAACCAAGGTTTAAATCTTTTTTCTTTGTTTTGGATCATAGGTTCTAATCTATAGAATATGTACAAAAACCTCATCATGTCCTTTTTTTTTTTTTTTTTAGCTAGAAATACCAAAGCTGATTATAATACACTCCTACTTTGAAAGATTTGATCATGTTTTATAAAAAGCATTTACAACAAGACACAGAAAAAAAATTGTAATTTTTTTCTTAACTTGGTGTTTGCAGTCAGATCAACAAGCAGTAGTATTTCTTTTTGATTTGAGAAGGACATTTAAGATGAATTTTACAAAAAATAGAAAAAGCAGAGCTCAGAACTGTGTGTGCTTTGTTGGAGGTGGTCGCCTTTCACAGAGTTCCCCCAGGAGAGGAGTTCAATCAACCTGGTGAGCTGTGGAGGGCAGCTGTACGCCGTGGGAGGCTTTGCCATGGTGGAGAACGAGAACAAAGAGTGTGCACCTACCGAAGTCATCGACATTTGGCAGTATGTTTGGGTTTCTCTCCTTCACCACATCAGTTCATTCTTTTCTTTTATACATTAGTAACTTTTTTTTTTTTTTATTGCCTGGATCAGGTATGAAGAGGACTCCAAACAGTGGAGCGGCATGATCAGAGAGATGCGTTACGCAGCTGGAGCCTCCTGTGTCTCCATGCGCCTGAATGCAGCCAGAATGCCCAAACTGTAACACGTTTGGGCATTCTGTTATTATTGTGTGTTATGATCATTATGTTCACAAGCTCCTAGCAGAAGATGTTTTTGTAATATTAATAATCAGATATTTTACCTTCTGTGTTGATTTTCAGTTTGATTAAAATGTTTCAATATTTTCTCCTATCCTTATGCAGTTAAGGAAGTAGTTGTTATTGTGAAATCTCTCATCAATCTAACTTTTATAAAAAAAAAACATATAACTTAAATTAAATAAACCTGGTACTTTAATTTTAAGGCTGAATAAAAAAAGTTTATATATTTTAAACTCAAACCTCAGAATTTCCTGAATTTAAAGCTAAATGCTTCAAGTTGCTTTTATACATAAACATAAATGTTTTTTAAGCTTTTGATTAACAAAGTAATCCTACATCAGTTCTTATGTTTATTTTTTGTGTATATGCTCTGTCTTCTTAAACCCCCTGTTGGTCGTGGCAGATGGCCACTTGTACTGAGCCAGGTTCTGCTGGAGGTTTCTTCCTGTTAAAGGGGAGTTTTTCCTCTCCACTGTCACAACATGCATGCTTGGTATGTGGAATTGCTGTAAACGGCACAATGCAAGCGATTTTCCACCATTGCTACATGCTCGTCCAGGAGGAGTGAATCCTGCAAGTCAAAGACTCGATGCAATCTGCTGGCTTTCCTTAGACGGAAAACCTTTTAAAGTAATTTGAATAATGAACTGAGCTTAATACACTGTTTGATAACTAGGCTCAATTGGAATGTATGTTTGATTGAATTGAAATGTATTTTTTTGTGAAGTGCCTCGAGATGACGTGTTCTGAATTGGCGCTACATAATGAATTAAATTATTGTAAAACCTGATAATACCCCATAATTTATAACAAATTAAAATATTTTTTTTTTAAAGACAAAAATGCCATGAAGACAAAATCCTGTTACAAACCTTCACTCATCCAATAAAACACTGGGTATTTTATTTTTTAAGTTATTTAATACAAAAGCACATAATTCACTGTCACTTAACATGAATGAGGTAGATTCATGTCAGCTAGACATATTTATTTAAAAAGGAGCTCTTCATATAGTTACACGTTTTATTCAGATAATCTGCTCTGACCTTTATTAAAGCTGTGTTTACACTGCAAAAATACAAAATCTTGCCAAGTTTTTCTGTCCAGTTTCTAGTGCCAATATCTTGAATACACTTGAAATAAGACAAAACTAACTTACAAGTAACCTTTCATCAGATATAGGAGCTTGTTTTAGGTCAATAATTCCTTAATATTGATGAAAAAGTACTAGTTTTAAGGGAAATAATCTGCCAGTGGAACAAGACATTTTCCCCATATAAGTTAAAATATCTTGTTTCACTAGGAGATTATTTCACTTATAACTAGAACTTTTTCATCAATACTAAGGAATTATTGACGTAAAACAAGCTCCCATATCTGCCGAAAAATTACTTGTAAGTCAGTTTTGTCTTATTTCAAGTGTATTCAAGATATTTGCACTAGAAACTCGACCAAAAATACTTGGCAAGATTTTGTATTTTTGCAGTTTAAGTACTGAGTGCCTCATATCCAACATTTCTGTCATTGTTCCATAAATAAGGCATCAGAAAGAAATTTATCCCAGGATTTTCTTTCTAAGATATTCCTTCCAGGCATGGGGTGTAGAAAGCTCCATGGAGTTCCATTCAAAGTGAGGGATCTGGGAAGGAAAAGGCAGAAATCACACCAGTTCTTTAGCTGGTTGTAGTTCGATAAATTCAAGCCAACACTGGCTATTCTTACCTGAACAACACGGTATCCCAAAATCTCAAGGTGTCTCTTTCTCATTAAGGCTTCACCTTTCATGTGATGAGAGTTTTTGCAGAAAGACTTGGAATCCAAAAAGTCAATAGCAATGCTATAAAAAACAGAATAATACATCAATCAGATCTTGTTTTAATTGTTTTTTTTAGGATGTATTCTGTAAGTAATCCCAGGAAAATGAAGTGAATGTCCAGTCATTACCATGCCTACAATGAAATGGTTTACAGCAAAGCATGTTCATGTGAATAAAAAAAAGTAAAGTAAAACATGTACTAAAGTAGGATCTAAAACCTTCTAAAGTATGGTAAAAATGACAAAATAAAAATCAAGTTTTGATATAATGACTGAATAAGTGGTATTTCCCACTGAGTGAAGATAGCAGATGTCATCAGACCCTGCTCGAGCACAGATCTGGACAGTTTGCTTGATTATACAAGCTTCTGCTACAGTCCTTTAGTGTCATTATGGTTGTAAGTGGAGGCCATAGTATTTTCTTGGCATGTATGTGTTATAACAAAGTAAAAAAAAAAAAAAAAAACAAAGAGATGGACACAAACTGTGTATCCTCACCGCTGAGCTCCAGCTGGAAGCTCATCTTGGGCGTTTTCCAGCGAATTTGAGTCCCAGAGCACTTTTCCTCTGTGTGAGATCTGCAAAGTGCTCGGCTCCGAGTAAGACAATGGCTGCAAGTGTTTGTCCAGTTTACATTCGAAATCTGAAATTACAAAGAATAAAATTCACACACCCCAGCATAAAAACAAACCTACCCCTTTAAGAGCCCTTGTCACACAAACAGACCTAAACTTACACATTAATCTTTCTTCCTAACCTCACAAAAAGCAACTTTATTGCATTCTGGAATCAGTTTCTAATCAACTGTCAAAATTTTAATTTAATATTTAAGAGTTTGGGTAATTTCACTCAAGTTCACATGATAGCACACTTTAACATGTCTTTGAATAAAATCCTGAGATGATACTGAACGCCTGCGCTCAAAACAACTTAGAAAACTCTTTACACATCTGTTTGTTAGCAGAGCTTTACAAACTCAGGTCCTTTGTTCTTGAAAATAAATAAGACCCACATTAGGATTTTCCTTCTCCCTTATTTCTTTGTTGAATTTCTTCCTTGTCAAATTCTTGTGATTTAAAGCCTAGTCTGTTGCAGACTAATTAACGGTTCAGTGCCTTTCAAAAGTACTCCCACCCTTTTGAATGTTATTTTTGTTAGATAAACACAAACTTTAATGTGTTTTATTGGGATTCAACTCCGGTCTTCGAGGTCTGGAGTTCTGCAACTTCTAAATGTGTCCCTGGTCCAACACACCTGAATCAAATGGCTGAATCACCTCCTCAGTATGCAGTCAAGCTCTCCTGAGTCCCACTAATCACCTCATTACTCGACTCCTGGCAGGTTTGGTATTTTGTTTTGTAACCTGCTTTAAACTCCACCACCACTTTTTCCCTGTCATGTTCCTTGGTCTTCGTGGTGCTGTTTGTTCTCTAATGCTGTCTAACAAACCTCTGAGGCCTTAACAAAACAGCTGAATTTATACTGATCTTAAGTTACAGACAAGTGGACTCTATTTACTAATCTGGTGACTTCCAGAGGCAGTTGCTTGCCCTGGATTTAATGTAGAGGTATCAGAGTAAAGGCAGCTAAATACAGCACCACGAAACACTTAAGATTGTTATTTGTATCTTTTTTTCTTCAGCTTTACAATTATGCACTGCTCCGTGTGAATACTTTTTCAAGGTATGTGCTGCTTTCCTATTTATTGGTGGTATCCTGTCTGTCACCTCCTGTACTCACCTACGGTGTAAAAATATGGAGTGATGACGACTGCTTGGACAAAGTTAATTCCACCAAGAACTTCGCCCAACATTCTGTGGATCTGCTGCTGCACCGGACTGACGGAGCCATACCCTAAAACACATTTACACAGGAAATGTTTCACACACTTCAAAAGGAAACGGAGAAACAGGCATCACGCCCATCTCTTACCTTTCTTTTGCAGCTGTTGGCAGTAACGCTCGTGAAACCACGGCACCTGAAACTCTGGGCTTTCCAGACACACGGCCCGATTGAGCTCCATGAGGCGCTGTCGCGTCCTCATGTTGAGTGCCTCGGGCAGGCCTGTAAGAATATGAACATCTCCTTTCACCCTGTTGAACAAAGACTTTCCTTGCTTTTCCTATTAGACATGCAGAAGCAGGTTTAAGGTCGTACTTTCCAGCTGGCAGTCCAGTTTTCCAAGAAAATCAATGCTGAAGATTTCTCTGATTAGTTCTTCAGGAAAATGGTCAGCGACAGCCAAGGAATATGCCAGGAGGACAAGCAGATGAGGGTCGAAGGAGCCTAAACAAACATATGTAAAATATTATGAGTGTAGAGTCACAATCAAAGAGCAGAAATCAGTGCTGGGGCTTATTACTTACTAATGTGAGGAGTGAAACGCTTAATACAAGCATCATAAAGCTCGTCCACATGAACAGGTTCATAATTCAGGACAGAAAATGGCAGCAGGGTGGCATATGTGGCTGAGAAGTGAATCTTTATGAGACAAGAAAACTAATTAATATAGATGCTAATAACCCAGGATTAAACGTTAAGATGTTTCCTCAGGTACCTTGTCAATGTGTTCAGTGGCCACACTGGCAATTCTGTCCATCAGTGGAGGATAAAGGTGATTGGTTCTGGTCAGGAAGAATGCCAAGTCAGCAACGTTGCTCGGGTTTATTTGATCAATCATCCTCTTCAGCGTGATGATAGTCTCTTCCAGCAGCATCTCTTCGAACCACTCTCCGGAGACATACTTGAGCTCGTCCAGCACCAGGTCCAGCTGGTCGGCCGTCTGCAGCCTCTCGCGGCCGCAGTGGCTCAGCCGCTGCAGCAGGCGGACGTACCTGCTGTGGGTGTTGTGGCGGTACGACGGATCGTTCCGTATCCACTTGGCAACGGCAAAGGAGATGGTGTTGAGCTCGCTGAGGTTGCACTGCGCTATCACGTCGTCCACCCGCGAGACCACGCCCTCGTCGAGACGTGGGCTGGGTAGCATGGAGAGCACCCTGGTCAGCATGGTCACTTCATAGGGGTAGAAGCTGCGCTGCAAAAACCTGCAACATAAAACGTCCATCAGTGAACTTTTGATTGGCTTAAACTGGAATGGTTAAAAGTAATTTAATAGACACTGACCGAACCAACACCTTTCTGAGGGTAGCAAAGAGTTCTGGATTCTGATAATGCAACAGGAACAGGGCCTGGGTGATCCTGGCCACCTCCACCGATTTGTAGACATGGAGGTTCTTCTGGATCACTGATACAATTCTGGAAAATAATACAGAAGTTATAAAAAAAAAAAAAACCTCCCATTAATGAAGGAAGTAAATATATTTATTGATATGTTTCATTTGGCAAAAAGGTTATATAGCAAGAACCGATGTAGAGAGCGGCTTTTATTTTTCCTAACTAACCATATCCGCTTGTGTTTCATTTTAAGCTGTGACATTTTGAAGTGAAATTTAATGACTAGTGTGCATTTTTTGAGTAAATTACTACTTAAATTGGAAAGAAAAATACCAACTAATGATTTTAAAGTTATGAAAAAATTAAATAAATAGTGAAAATGCACAAAAAGTTCAAGATTAAAAGAAGAATGTTGCTTTTTTTTGCAGTTGAAGTTTTGCAGCTCCAGCCTTAAATTCCAGCGACTCATAATTTTTGGGGATATCTAAGTCTGACAGGTCTAGACTGAGCTGAGGATGTAATACACATAGTAGGGTTTTCCTGCTGAAATAATAGATGGCTGTGGATTTAAAGATGATCCAATGATCACTAGTCTGTCTATTCTTTAGCCTGGAGGATACAGAGACTTGAATACAGAACACTTAAGCAATGCAACATCAAAATACATATTTAAATTGCTGAACTACTTGCCCACCATAATCGCTCACAAAATCTGTTCCTACTGACGGTGGGGAAAGGGCAAAAACACACAACTATTCTGCTCCCAAGCATGGAATCAGCTCTAAAACAAGCTGCGTCTGGACAAACTTGTGTCATTAAAGGTGTTTAAAATGTTAAACATGTTGGGTAGTCAAATAATACAACCATTTTCAATGATTATTTGATTACGCTGTTAAACCTGCTACTGGACTGGTTTGAGTTTTGCTTTTCATTAATGTTTTTTGTGACCTTTTATGTTTCATAAAATACAACATTTTTATATTTTCGTGAGCTGCTGTAATCTTGGCCAGGACATCCTTGTAAATGAGATTTTATTACACCGGACCTTTCCTTGATGAATTAAGAATAAATAAAGTAAATCATATAAAGGCCTATAAATATTCTGCAAAAGCAGAAAAATTTGTTATTTTATTCAAGCTTGTGAGAACATGAAAAAAAAAAGAATCTTTTTTTCAGGTCAGAAAACTTTAGTGCTCGTCCACTGCAGGATAAGTATGCAGTAACCATGCTCACCTCAGGTTTTTAAACAATCTCACAATATGTAATGGACACCACAGAAGAAAAAAAGTTCTGCGTGGGCTTTGAGAACAAAATGACTGAACTTCCTTCAAGTGGAGGAAATAAACTCACTTGTTCAGTAAACTGAGGTTTCTGCTCTGAATCTCCTCCAGGGCTTCAGCGACAGCCAGAGCTTGCTGAGCGTTGAACTCATCTGCCACCAGGAGGGTGGTGTTCTCCAACCTGCGCAGAAATACATCACATAGTGTAGCAACAAAAAAAAACAAACAAACAAACAAAAAAAAAAC